>OY992886.1:114326804-114926804 GCA_963921405.1 Cepaea hortensis | reverse complement strand
CATCTGGTGAATACATACACAGGAGAACACAGACAGGCACTGAAGTGGTTCATTCATCTGGTGAATACATACACAGGAGAACACAGAGAGGCACTGAATGGTTCATTCATCTGGTGAATACATACACAGGAGAACACAGAGAGGCACTGAAGTGGTTCATTCATCTGGTGAATACATACACAGGAGAACAGAGAGGCACTGAAGTGGTTCATTCATCTGGTGAATACATACACAGGAGAACCCAGACAGGCACTGAAGTGGTTCATTCATCTGGTGAATACACACACAGGAGAACACATAGAGCCACTGAATGGTTCATTCATCTGGTGAATACATACACAGGAGAACACAGACAGGCACTGAAGTGGTTCATTGATCCGGTGAAAACATACACAGGAGAACACAGACAGGCACTGAAGTGGTTCATTCATCTGGTGAATACATACACAGGAGAACACAGACAGGCACTGAATGGTTCATTCATCTGGTGAATACATACACAGGAGAACACAGACAGGCACTGAAGTGGTTCATTCATCTGGTGAATACATACACAGGAGAACACAGAGAGGCACTGAATGGTTCATTCATCTGGTGAATACATACACAGGAGAACACAGAGAGGCACTGAAGTGGTTCATTCATCTGGTGAATACATACACAGGAGAACAGAGAGGCACTGAAGTGGTTCATTCATCTGGTGAATACACACACAGGAGAACACAGAGAGCCACTGAATGGTTCATTCATCTGGTGAATACATACACAGGAGAACACAGAGAGGCACTGAAGTGGTTCATTCATCCGGTGAAAACATACACAGGAGAACACAGAGAGGTACTGAAGTGGTTCATTCATCTGGTGAATACATACACAGGAGAACACAGACAGGGACTGAATGGTTCATTCATCTGGTGAATACATACACAGGAGAACACAGAGAGGCACAGTGTTCTAAACCACGTTTTTACTTCATATTCAACTTCGGCATCGTTCGCGAAATGTCTCCCGCCAAGGTGGGTTTCCTGTTTATGCTGACAAATGTTTATCCCGTAAAGTGGAGCATAGCTGGGTACAAAATGTTATGAGGGCGAGTCAATAAGTAAGTCACACAGTTCTGTGGGATGACAGGTAAATGAAAACAGCACGCAGTTCTATGAAGCCGATTTGGGAGGACTGATAAAACGATGGGATAAGTGCATCAATGTTGGTGGAAATTATGTTTAGAAATAAAGGGACAATGTATGTATAAAAATAAACTGGTTTCAAGTTGTTATCATCTTTAGTTATTTTTCTACAGCCATTTGTGACTTACTTATTAACTTACCCTCGTAGATAGGTCAGTTTTGTGCACACAGAAAGACATGATAGTCAGTTTAAAATTACCGTGATAGACAATAGACATTACTGTGCGAACATGTGTATATTTCAGCTTGAAGGATTTATCTAGTTATTTTACTTTATGTTGTGTGATTTCTGCAGTATGTACCTGACGAGATACAGCGAAATATGCCAGACAATAAATCATGCAATCTATTGTTTGTGTCTTCGTTATTCATAGTCGTGTTTTGATTCGTTTAATCACATTACCTATGTGATGGCATTCACTATGTGATGGCATTTACTATGTGATGGCATTCACTATGTGATGGCATTCACTATGTGATGGCATTCACTATGTGATGGCATTCACTATGTGATGGCATTCACTATGTGATGGCATGTCATATGTGATGGCATGTCATATGTGATGGCATTCACTATGTGATGGCATTCACTATGTGATGGCATTCACTATGTGATGGCATTCACTATGTGATGGCATTCACTATGTGATGGCATTCACTATGTGATGGCATTCACTATGTGATGGCATTCACTATGTGATGGCATTCACTATGTCCACCTGGTCCATTGCTCGCCCCCTGGCCACATGCTTGTCAGCTTGCTCATGTCTTCCTACATCGGTGTGGCCTGGCACAAACATGAACCTGACGTAGACATGTGCTGACTAACTGATGATTGACATACAGGTACTGTGACCATGACTAGACACTGACTTGACATGTTGCTGCTGGTCGCTGTCCTGTTGTAAACACCTCTAGCACTGGTCTCTGGTATCTGTCTGTTCAGGCAGGTGGGCCAGCAGCCCCGCAGCTAGTCAGCCCGTGTGAGTACTCCATCCTGTGGGAGACAGCCGCTGCATGTCCAGTCTCCAGTGTACAGAGTGCCAGTGTCACATGCCAGGTCAAGGACCCCAACACAGACTTTGTGTTCAACCTCCAGCCCCTCTACAGGCCCCAGGGTTACAATGTCAGCACCCCTGATGCTTCCAGGTCTTTCCAGGTCAGTACTCGGACAATTGGAGAGTGTATCTGGTTGTTACTGACTGCACATCTAACTTCTCATTGTGTGATTCTGTTGGTTGTGTGCACATCTCAGTTCTCATTGTGTGATTCTGTTGTCTGTGTGCACATCTCAGTTCTCATTGTGTGATTGTGTTGGCTGTGTGCACATCTCAGTTCTCATTGTGTGATTCTGTTGTCTGTGTGCGCATCTCAGTTCTCATTGTGTGATTGTGTTGTCTGTGTGCGCATCTCAGTTCTCATTGTGTGATTGTGTTGTCTGTGTGCGCATCTCAGTTCTCATTGTGTGATTGTGTTGTCTGTGTGCGCATCTCAGTTCTCATTGTGTGATTCTGTTGTCTGTGTGCGCATCTCAGTTCTCATTGTGTGATTGTGTTGGCTGTGTGCACATCTCAGTTCTCATTGTGTGATTCTGTTGTCTGTGTGCGCATCTCAGTTCTCATTGTGTGATTCTGTTGGCTGTGTGCACATCTCAGTTCCCATTGTGTGATTGTGTTGTCTGTGTTCACATCTCAGTTCTCATTGTGTGATTGTGTTGGCTGTGTGCATATCTGTTCTGATTGTGTGATTGTGTTGGATGTGTGCACATCTGTTCTGATTATGTGATTATGTTGGCTGTGTGCACATCTCAGTTCTCATTGTGTGATTCTGTTGTCTGTGTGCACATCTGTTCATTGTGTGATTGTGTTGGCTGTGTGCACATCTCAATTCTCATTGTGTGATTCTGTTGTCTGTGTGCACATCTCAGTTCTCATTGTGTGATTCTGTTGTCTGTGTGCACATCTCAGTTCTCATTGTGTGATTCTGTTGTATGTGTGCACATCTCAGTTTTCATTGTGTGATTCTGTTGTCTGTGTGCACATCTCAGTTCTCATTGTGTGATTCTGTTGTCTGTGTGCACATCTGTTCTGATTGTGTTGGCTGTGTGCACATCTCAGTTCTCATTGTGTGATTCTGTTGGCTGTGTGCACATCTCAGTTCTCATTGTGTGATTCTGTTGGCTGTGTGCACATCTGTTATGATTGTGTGATTGTGTTGGCTGTGTGCACATCTCAGTTCCCATTGTATGATTCTGTTGGCTGTGTGCACATCTGTTCTGATTGTGTGATTGTGTTGACTGTGTGCACATCTGTTCTGATTGTGTGATTGTGTTGGCTGTGTGCACATCTCAGTTTTCATTGTGTGATTGTGTTGGTTGTGTGCACATCTCAGTTCTCATTGTGTGATTCTGTTGGCTGTGTGCACATCTGTTCTGATTGTGTGATTCTGTTGGCTGTGTGCACGTTTCAGTTCTTATTATGTAATTCTGTTGTCTGTGTGCACATCTCAGTTCTTATTGTGTGATTCTGTTGGCTGTGTGCACATATCAGTTCTCATTGTGTGATTCTGTTGGCTGTGTGCACATCTCAGTTCTCATTGTGTGATTCTGTTGGCTGTGTGCACATCTCAGTTCCCATTGTGTGATTGTGTTGTCTGTGTTCACATCTCAGTTCTCATTGTGTGATTGTGTTGGCTGTGTGCATATCTGTTCTGATTGTGTGATTGTGTTGGATGTGTGCACATCTGTTCTGATTATGTGATTATGTTGGCTGTTTGCACATCTCAGTTCTCATTGTGTGATTCTGTTGTCTGTGTGCACATCTGTTCATTGTGTGATTGTGTTGGCTGTGTGCACATCTCAGTTCTCATTGTGTGATTCTGTTGTCTGTGTGCACATCTCAGTTCTAATTGTGTGATTCTGTTGTCTGTGTGCACATCTCAGTTCTCATTGTGTGATTCTGTTGTATGTGTGCACATCTCAGTTCTCATTGTGTGATTCTGTTGTCTGTGTGCACATCTCAGTTCTCATTGTGTGATTCTGTTGTCTGTGTGCACATCTGTTCTGATTGTGTTGGCTGTGTGCACATCTCAGTTCTCATTGTGTGATTCTGTTGGCTGTGTGCACATCTGTTCTGATTGTGTGATTGTGTTGGCTGTGTGCACATCTCAGTTCCCATTGTGTGATTCTGTTGGCTGTGTGCACATCTGTTCTGATTGTGTGATTGTGTTGACTGTGTGCACATCTGTTCTGATTGTGTGATTGTGTTGGCTGTGTGCACATCTCAGTTTTCATTGTGTGATTGTGTTGGTTGTTGCACATCTCAGTTCTCATTGTGTGATTCTGTTGGCTGTGTGCACATCTGTTCTGATTGTGTGATTCTGTTGGCTGTGTGCACGTTTCAGTTCTTATTGTGTGATTCTGTTGGCTGTGTGCACATATCAGTTCTCATTGTGTGATTCTGTTGGCTGTGTGCACATCTCAGTTCTCATTGTGTGATTCTGTTGGCTGTGTTTTACTGTGTGATAGATGAGTTTATCTGACAGTATGACCATGTTTTACTGTGTGATAGATGAGTTTATCTGACAGTATGACTATATTTTACTGTGTGATAGATGAGTTTATCTGACAGTATGACCATGTTTTACTGTGTGATAGATGAGTTTATCTGACAGTATGACTATGTTTTACTTTGTTATAGATGAGTTTATAAATCTGTATTGTATTGTGTCACCAGGTGAGTATATGTGGTAGTCTGCCAGATTCGGCGTGTGGGAAGTTTGACAACAAGTCTGCAACAACTATCTGTGAACTTGGTCGGAATGGTAATATGTCCATGGCCATGTTGGGATCAGAGCTGAAGTATTCCACTGAGGGAGAGATGACACTTTCCTATTCTGGACACATCAGTCACTGTAAGTTGTATTTCATCATTTATACATCAGTCGCTGTAAGTTGTAGTTCATCATTAATACATCGGTCACTGTAAGTTGTAGTTCATCATTAATACATCAGTCACTGTAAGTTGTAGTTCATCATGTACATATCAGTCATGGTAAGTTGTAGTTCATCATGTATACATAAGTAAATGTAAGTTATAGTTCATCATGTACACATCAGTCACAGTAAGTTGTAGTTCATTATGTACACATCAGTGACGGTAAGTTGTAGTTCATCATGTACACATCAGTCACTGTAAGTTGTAGTTCATCATGTACACATCAGTCACTGTAAATTGTAGTTCATCATGTACACATCAGTCATAAGTTGTATTTCATCATGTACACATCAGTCACTGTAAGTTGTAGTTCATCATAAACACATCAGTCACTGTAAGTTGTAGTTCATCATGTACACATCAGTCACTGTAAGTTGTAGTTCATCATGTACACATCAGTCACTGTAAGTTGTAGTTCATCATGTACACATCAGTCATTGTAAGTTGTAGTTCATCATGTACACATCAGTCACTGTAAGTTGTAGTTCATCATGTACACATCAGTCACTGTAAGTTATAGTTCATCATGTACACATCAGTCGCTGTAATTTGTAGTTCATCATGTACACATCAGTCCTGTAAGTTGTAGTTCATCATAGACACATCAGTCACTGTAAGTTCTAGTTCATCATGGACACATCAGTCACTGTAAGTTGTAGTTCATCATGTACACATCAGTCATAAGTTGTAGTTGATCATGTACACATCAGTCACTGTAAGTTGTAGTTCATCATGTACACATCAGTCATAAGTTGTAGTTCATCATGTACACATCAGTCACTGTAAGTTGTAGTTCATCATGTACACATCAGTCCTGTAAGTTGTAGTTCATCATGTACACATCAGTCACTGTAAGTTCTAGTTCATCATGGACACATCAGTCACTGTAAGTTGTAGTTCATCATGTACACATCGGTTGCTGTAAGTTGTAGTTCATCATGTACACATCAGTCACTGTAAGTTGTAGTTCATCATGTACACACCAGTCACTGTAAGTTGTAGTTCATCATGTACACATCAGTCACTGTAAGTTGTAGTTCATCATGTACACATCAGTCACTGTAAGTTGTAGTTCATCATGTACACATCAGTCACTGTAAGTTGTAGTTCATCATGTACACATCAGTTACTGTAAGTTGTAGTTAATCATGTACACATCAGTCACTGTAAGTTGTAGTTGATCATGTACACATCAGTCACTGTAAGTTGTAGTTCAACATGTACACATCAGTCACTGTAAGTTATAGTTAATCATGGACACATCAGTCACTGTAAGTTGTAGTTGATCATGTACACATCAGTCACTGTAAGTTGTAGTTGATCATGTACACATCAGTCACTGTAAGTTGTAGTTGATCATGTACACATCAGTCACTGTAAGTTGTAGTTGATCATGTACACATCAGTCACTGTAAGTTGTAGTTGATCATGTACACATCAGTCACTGTAAGTTGTAGTTGATCATGTACACATCAGTCACTGTAAGTTATAGTTCATCATGTACACATCAGTCACTGTAAGTTGTAGTTCATCATGTACACATCAGTCACTGTAAGTTGTAGTTCATCATGTACACATCAGTCACAGTATGTTGTAGTTCATCATATACACATCAGTCACAGTATGTTGTAGTTCATCATGTACACATCAGTTGCTGTAAGTTTTAGTTCATCATGTACACATCAGTCACTATAAGTTGTAGTTCATCATGTACACATCAGTCACTATAAGTTGTAGTTCATCATGTACACATCAGTCACAGTATGTTGTAGTTCATCATATACACATCAGTCACAGTATGTTGTAGTTCATCATGTACACATCAGTTGCTGTAAGTTGTAGTTCATCATGTACACATCAGTCACTGAAAATTGTAGTTCATCATAAACACATCAGTCACTGTAAGTTATAGTTCATCATGGACACATCAGTCACTGTAAGTTGTAGTTCATCATGTACACATCAGTCATAAGTTGTAGTTCATCATGTACACATCAGTCATAAGTTGTAGTTCATCATGTACACATCAGTCACTGTAAGTTGTAGTTCATCATGTACACATCAGTCACTGTAAGTTGTATTTCATCATGTACACATCAGTCACTGTAAGTTGTAGTTCATCATGTACACATCAGTCACTGTAAGTTGTAGTTCATCATGTACACATCAGTCACTGTAAGTTGTAGTTCATCATGTACACATCAGTCATTGTAAGTTGTAGTTCATCATGTACACATCAGTCACTGTAAGTTGTAGTTGATCATGTACACATCAGTCACTGTAAGTTGTAGTTCATCATGTACACATCAGTCACTGTAAGTTGTATTTCATCATGTACACATCAGTCACTGTAAGTTGTAGTTCATCATGTACACATCAGTCACTGTAAGTTGTAGTTCATCATGTACACATCAGTCACTGTAAGTTGTAGTTCATCATGTACACATCAGTCATTGTAAGTTGTAGTTCATCATGTACACATCAGTCACTGTAAGTTGTAGTTCATCATGGACACATCAGTCACTGTAAGTTCTAGTTCATCATGGACACATCAGTCACTGTAAGTTGTAGTTCATCATGTACACATCAGTCATAAGTTGTAGTTCATCATGGACACATCAGTCACTGTAAGTTGTAGTTCATCATGTACACACCAGTCACTGTAAGTTGTAGTTCATCATGTACACATCAGTCACTGTAAGTTGTAGTTGATCATGTACACATCAGTCACTGTAAGTTGTAGTTGATCATGTACACATCAATCATAAGTTGTAGTTCATCATGTACACATCAGTCACTGTAAGTTGTAGTTCATCATGTACACATCAGTCACTGTAAGTTGTAGTTCATCATGTACACATCAGTCATTGTAAGTTGTAGTTCATCATGTACACATCAGTCACTGTAAGTTGTAGTTCATCATGGACACATCAGTCACTGTAAGTTCTAGTTCATCATGGACACATCAGTCACTGTAAGTTGTAGTTCATCATGTACACATCAGTCATAAGTTGTAGTTCATCATGGACACATCAGTCACTGTAAGTTGTAGTTCATCATGTACACACCAGTCACTGTAAGTTGTAGCTCATCATGTACACATCAGTCACTGTAAGTTCTAGTTCATCATGGACACATCAGTCACTGTAAGTTGTAGTTCATCATGTACACATCAGTCATAAGTTGTAGTTCATCATGGACACATCAGTCACTGTAATTTGTAGTTCATCATGTACACATCAGTCGCTGTAATTTGTAGTTCATCATAGACACATCAGTCACTGTAAGTTGTAGTTCATCATGTACACATCAGTCATAAGTTGTAGTTCATCATGTACACATCAGTCCTGTAAGTTGTAGTTCATCATGTACACATCAGTCACTGTAATTTGTAGTTCATCATGTACACATCAGTCCTGTAAGTTGTAGTTCATCATGTACACATCAGTCATAAGTTGTAGTTCATCATGGACACATCAGTCACTGTAATTTGTAGTTCATCATGTACACATCAGTTGCTGTAATTTGTAGTTCATCATGTACACATCAGTCCTGTAAGTTGTAGTTCATCATGTACACATCAGTCACTGTAATTTGTAGTTCATCATGTACACATCAGTCACTGTAATTTGTAGTTCATCATGTACACATCAGTCGCTGTAATTTGTAGTTCATCATGTACACATCAGTCCTGTAAGTTGTAGTTCATCATAGACACATCAGTCACTGTAAGTTCTAGTTCATCATGGACACATCAGTCACTGTAAGTTGTAGTTCATCATAGACACATCAGTCACTGTAAGTTCTAGTTCATCATGGACACATCAGTCACTGTAAGTTGTAGTTCATCATGTACACATCAGTCATAAGTTGTAGTTCATCATGGACACATCAGTCACTGTAAGTTGTAGTTCATCATGTACACATCAGTTGCTGTAAGTTGTAGTTCATCATGTACACATCAGTCACTGTAAGTTGTAGTTCATCATGTACACACCAGTCACTGTAAGTTGTAGTTCATCATGTACACATCAGTCACTGTAAGTTGTAGTTCATCGTGTACACATCAGTCACTGTAAGTTGTAGTTCATCATGTACACATCAGTCACTGTAAGTTGTAGTTCATCATGTACACATCAGTCACTGTAAGTTGTAGTTGATCATGTACACATCAGTCACTGTAAGTTGTAGTTGATCATGTACACATCAGTCACTGTAAGTTGTAGTTCAACATGTACACATCAGTCACTGTAAGTTATAGTTAATCATGGACACATCAGTCACTGTAAGTTGTAGTTGATCATGTACACATCAGTCACTGTAAGTTGTAGTTGATCATGTACACATCAGTCACTAAGTTGTAGTTGATCATGTACACATCAGTCACTGTAAGTTATAGTTCATCATGTACACATCAGTCACTGTAAGTTGTAGTTCATCATGTACACTTCAGTCACTATAAGTTGTAGTTCATCATGTACACATCAGTCACAGTATGTTGTAGTTCATCATATACACATGTCACAGTATGTTGTAGTTCATCATGTACACATCAGTTGCTGTAAGTTGTAGTTCATCATGTACACATCAGTCACTGAAAGTTGTAGTTCATCATAAACACATCAGTCACTGTAAGTTATAGTTCATCATGGACACATCAGTCACTGTAAGTTGTAGTTCATCATGTACACATCAGTCATACGTTGTAGTTCATCATGTACACATCAGTCACTGAAAGTTGTAGTTCATCATAAACACATCAGTCACTGTAAGTTATAGTTCATCATGGACACATCAGTCACTGTAAGTTGTAGTTCATCATGTACACATCAGTCATAAGTTGTAGTTCATCATGTACACATCAGTCACTGTAAGTTGTAGTTCATCATGTACACATCAGTCACTGTAAGTTGTATTTCATCATGTACACATCAGTCACTGTAAGTTGTAGTTCATCATGTACACATCAGTCACTGTAAGTTGTAGTTCATCATGTACACATCAGTCACTGTAAGTTGTTGTTCATCATGGACACATCAGTCACTGTAAGTTGTAGTTGATCATGTACACATCAGTCATAAGTTGTAGTTGATCATGTACACATCAGTCACTGTAAGTTGTAGTTGATCATGTACACATCAGTCACTGTAAGTTGTAGTTGATCATGTACACATCAGTCATTATAAGTTTAGTCGACCATGGACACATCAATCATTATAACATGTAGTCCATCATGGACACAGTGATTATGTTATTATTATTATCATTGATGATATAAATTACCTCAGTCACTATAAGTTGTACTCCATGATGCTGTGCTACATGTTTGGGACACTTTGTTGTGACGTATTGAGTATCAGCTCATAATGTTGTATGTATTTCATACAGCCATGTCATTGTGAAATGTTGAGCATTGGCCATGGTGTAGTGAGTGTAAGACATCATATTGTGAGGTGTTGAGTGTTAGGCCATAGTGTTGTGACATGTGTTGAGTGCAAATTGCCATTCTCTTGAGTATTGCAATATGCTAACTTTCATTTAGTTGACTTCTAGACTAGAAGGAGACATCACAAGTGCTTGTTGGTCAAGACTGATACCAAACTCTGCTGTCTGATTTCAGCCCAGGGTGGAGCTGCCAGCAAGTTTGTGTTCAACTTTGTCTGTGACCGGACAGCCCAAGCTCCCATCATCAGGTTTGATGGTCAGACTTTCCTGTCAACGACATTCACCGTGAGCACAGCTCTGGCTTGTCCCCCGCAGCCGGTCAGTTGTGTCACCCAGGACTCCCATGGCAGACAGTTTGACCTGACGGCCCTGGCCAGGCAGACAGGCAACTGGCGGGTGATTGACACTCGACCCACACACAAGGACCTCAGTTATCACATCAATGTCTGTCGGCCGGTGAACCCCAGCCCAGACATGGCTTGTCCAGGTTGAGTATCTGTTGCTTTCTCTTCCACACTGCACTCTTTTGTTGCATTCTGTTCTTCTCACTGAACTCTTCATATTTTAGTACTCATTTAACATATGCTCAGTCAACCTTTGACCAAACCCACTCAGCCAGCCACTGCAACTGTGAGTATCCCCACTGGCAGCTGAGGGAGATGAGGCACTCTCTGGGAGAGCTTCTGAGGTAGATGAGGCACTCTGTGGGAGAGCTTCTGAGGTAGATGAGGCACTCTGTGGGAGAGCTTCTGAGGTAGATGAGGCACTCTGTGGGAGAACTTACAAGGTAGATGAGGCACTGTGGGAGAGCTTACAACGTAGATAAGGCACTCTGTGGGAGAGCTTACAAGGTAGATGAGGCACTCTGTGGGAGAGCTTACAAGGTAGATGAGGCACTCTGTGGGAGAGCTTACAAGGTAGATGAGGCACTCTATGGGAGAGCTTACAAGGTAGATGAGGCACTCTGTGGGAGAGCTTCTGAGGGAGACCGGGCATACGTTGGCATGTCCCAAGTGTGGTGAAAGCAGTGCTGGAGGAGACATCCAGACCCAGTGGCTCATCTAGCAGCCACTGGCATTGCTAGAAACATGGCTGCAGAACCCCCCTCCCCCAACCACACACGCATGCGCGCCCACACACCCACACCCCCCCCCCCCCACCAAAAAACAAAGTATCTTGTTGCATTATGTTATCTTTTAGTGCAGGCTCAAACATTAACAGGTTGTAGTGTTATCTTTCCGTACAGACATACCCGCAAACATGTACAGACATGTTACATTATGTTATCTGTTAATATATGGATCATGACTGTTGTGTAAGATGATGTTATCTGTTAGTGCAGTGATAAGGATTCATCCATGTTTGTGATAATGGTGCTGACTGCTGTTGTCTGCTGTAGGTGGTGCTGTTGGAGCATGTCAGACGGGTTCCGCCGGCAACTTCAGCATGGGCTATATCCAGTCTGAGCCAGTTGCATCCACTATCGATGGAGTGGTAACTATCCGCTACGATGGAGGAGACAAGTGCCACGTGGGGACAGCAAATGAAAGTTTCCGCTCCACACGAATCATCTTCTTCTGTGATCATGTAGAGGTAAATCTGGTCATTTGTGGACCTGGCTTGTCTCAGTCAGGCTCAGTCAGCCTCGCCACATTCTATTTGTGCTTCTCTCCTTGTTTGAGAAGACCTACTTCAGTCAACCTCATTTCAGTCACCCCAACCTGAGCCATTGCAGTCTCAGTCACCCCAGCCTCAATCACCCAAACCTGACCCACCCCGACCTCAATCACCCCAACCTGATCCACTCCAGCCTCAATCACCCCAGCCTGACCCACTCTAGCCTCAGTCACCCCAACCTGACCCACTCTAGCCTCAGTCACCCCAACCTGACCCACTCTAGCCTCAGTCACCCCAACCTGACCCACTCTAGCCTCAGTCACCCCAGCCTGACCCACTCCAGCCTCAGTCACCCCAACCTGACCCACTCCAACCTCAATCATCCCAGCCTCTGTCACAAAAACCTGACCCACCTAATCCTCAATCACCCCAACCTGACCCACTCCAGCCTCAATCAACCCAACATGACCCACTCCAGCCTCAATCATCCCAGCCTGACCCACTCCAGCCTCAATCACCCCAACCTGATCCACTCCAGCCTCAATCACCCCAACCTGATCCACTCCAGCCTCAATCACCCCAACCTGACCCACTCCAGCCTCAATCTCCCAACCTGAGCCACTTCAGCCTCAATCACCCCCAACATGACCCACTCCAACCTCAATCATCCCAGCCTCTGTCACAAAAACCTGACCCACCTAATCCTCAATCACCCCAACCTGACCCACTCCAGCCTCAATCAACCCAACATGACCCACTCCAGCCTCAATCATCCCAACCTGACCCACTCCAACTTCAATCACCCCAACCTGATCCACTCCAGTCTCAAACACCCTAACCTGGCCCACTCCAGCCTCAATCACACCAGCCTCAATCACCCCAGCCTGACCCACTCCAGCCTCAATCACTCCATCATGACCCACTCCAGCCTCAATCACCCCATCCTGACCCACTGCAGGCTCAATCACTCCAACCTGACCCACTCCAGTCTCAATCACCACAACCTAACCCACTCCAACCTCAATCACCCAACCTGACCCACTCTAGCCTCAGTCACCCCAACCTTATTCACTTCAGCCTCAAACACCCCAACCTGACCCACTCCAGCCTCAATCACCCCAAACTGACCCACTCCAGGCTCAATCACTCCAACCTGACCCACTCCAGGCTCAATCACTCCAACCTGACCCACTCCAGTCTCAATCACCCCAACCTGACCCACTCCAGCCTCAATCACCCTGCCTCAGTCACCCCAATCTGACCCACTCCAGCCTCAATCTCCCAACCTGACCCACTTCAGCCTCAATCACCCTCAACCTGACCCACTCCAACCTCAATCATCCCAGCCTCTGTCACAAAAACCTGACCCACCTATGCCTCAATCACCCCAACCTGACCCACTCCAGCCTCAATCACCCCAACCTGACCCACTCCAGCCTCAGTCATCCCAACCTGACCCACTCCAGCCTCAATCATCCCAACCTGACCTCCAGCCTCAATCACCCCAACCTGACCCACTCCAGCCTCCATCACCCCACCCTGACCCACTGCAGGCTCAATCACTCCAACCTGACCCACTCCAGTCTCAATCACCCCAACCTGACCCACTCCAGCCTCAATCACCCCAACCTGACCCACTCCAGGCTCAATCACTCCAACCTGACCCACTCCAGTCTCAATCACCCCAACCTGACCCACTCCAGCCTCAATCACCCCAACCTGACCCACTCTAGCCTCAGTCACCCCAACCTGATTCACTTCAGCCTCAAACACCCCAACCTGACCCACTCCAGCCTCAATCACCCCAACCAGACCCACTCCAGGCTCAATCACCGCAACCTGACCCACTCCAGTCTCAATCACCCCAACCTGACCCACTCCAGCCTCAATCATCCTGCCTCAGTCACCCCAATCTGACCCACTCCAGCCTCAATCTCCCAACCTGACCCACTTCAGCCTCAATCACCCCCAACCTGACCCACTCCAACCTCAATCATCCCAGCCTCTGTCACAAAAACCTGACCCACCTAAGCCTCAATCATCCCAACCTGACTCACTCCAGCCTCCATCACCCCAACCTGACCCACACCAGCTTCAATCACCCCAACCTGACCCACTCCAGGCTCAATCACTCCATCCTGACCCACTCCAGTCTCAATCACCCCAACCTGACCCACTCCAGCCTCAATTACCCCAGCTTGACCCACTCCAGCCTCAGTCACCCAAGCCTCAGTCACCCCATCCTCAGTCACCCCAACCTGACCCACTCCAGCTTCAATCTCCCAACCTGACCCACTTCAGCCTCAATCACCCCCAACCTGACCCACTCCAACCACAATCATCCCAGCCTCTGTCACAATAACCTGACCCACCTAAGCCTCAATCACCCCAGCCTGACCCACTCCAACCTCAATCACCCCAGCCTGATCCACTCCAGCCTCAATCACCACAACCTGACCCACTCCAGCTTCAGTCACTCCAACCTGACCCACTCCAGCCTCAATCACCCCAACCTGACTCACTCCAGCCTCAATCACCCCAACCTGACCCACTCCAGCCTCAATCACACCAACCTGACCCACTCCAGCCTCAATCACCCCAGCCTGAATCACCCCAGCCTGAATCACCCCAGCCTGACCCACTCCAGCCTCAATCACCCCAGCTTGTCACCCCAGGCTGACCCACTCCAGCCTGAATCAAAACATTCTCATTCAGCCTTAGTCACACCAGCCTCAGTTGTCCCAACCTCAGTTAAACCAGCCTTATTTGTCCCAACCTCAGTAAAACCTAGGTACTGCGGTTAATGTTTGCTGTATTTTACCGGAATTTTTTTTTTGCGGTAACGTTTGGTTATTTGTTTTTGTGTCTCTGATATGGGGACAAAATGTTGAATGATATTTACAGCAGTGGATATTTACCCAGTGATATGCTGAAATCTTTATTTATAGCTATACCAAAAAGACCAGGAGCAATTGATTGTGAAGATTTTCGTACAATTAACCTTATAAACCATATCACTAAGCTTCTACTCAGAATCATAATGAGAAGAATCAAAAAGAAAATAAAAATGGAAATTAGTGAAGAACAGTATGGATTTGTGGAAGGAAAGGGCACAAACAATGCAATTTATACATTACGGACACTAATAGAAAGGTCAATAGAGAAACAGAGAGACATATATTTGTGCTTCATAGATTATACTAAGGCATTTGATAAAGTAAAACATGATGAACTGATTAAAATGTTGGAAGATATCAACATTGATGGAAAAGATTTAAGAATAATAAAGAATGTTTACTGGAACCAAGTAGCAGCAATTAAAATGGGAAATAAAGAGGGTAGTTACGAACGGATAAAGCTAGGAGTACGACAAGGGTGTGTCTTGTCACCAGATCTTTTCTCCCTGTATAGCGAAGTAATAATGAGAGAGATCAAAGAGATGCCAGGAATACTAGTTGGAGGTTATAATATAAATAATATACGCTATGCAGATGACACAGTATTGGTGGCGGATAATTCAACAGACCTACAACAATTATTAGACGTTGTAGTAACAGAGAGTGCAAGGAAAGGACTCTCCTTGAATATCAAGAAAACAGTAACAATGGTAATATCAAAGAAAATGGTGACACCAAAATGTGACATAGAAATAGAAGGGAAAATCCTTAACCAAGTTGATAATTTTAGATACCTTGGGGCATTTATAACATCAGATGGAAGATGTACAACAGAGATTAGGAGTAGAATAGGGCAGGCAAAAGCCGCTTTTCAGAAAATGAAGAGTATCTTATGCAATAAGTCACTATCACTGAATGTAAGAAAGAGAGTGCTGAAATGCTATGTAGAACCAGTTTTGCTGTATGGCAGTGAATCTTGGAACGTAAATGAACAAATTAAGAAGAAATTAGAAGCAACAGAGATGTGGTTCCTGAGACGAATGTTGCGAATTCCTTGGACTGCCAGAGTAACTAACGACGACTGCCTGAAACAGGCTAATGAAACTAGAACATTATATACAACAATAAGACAGAGACAAACATCTTTCTTCGGTCACGTGATGAGAAGAGAGGCATTGGAGAACATCGTAACAACTGGAAAGATCGAGGGGAAGAGAGGCAGAGGTAGACCAAGAGAAGTGATGCTGGATGGATTGAGACGGTGGCATGGAGGAATATCAGCACCAGAGTTGATCCAGAAAACCAAAGACCGAGATCTATGGAGAGCCATGAACGCCTACGCCAGCCGGCACGGCACTTGATGATGATGATGATGATATGGGGACGGTAAGTGTACGCATGATGTTAAATTCCGTGATTATTTCAAGATTGCATTAAAACAGAAACCGATTAGTGAGTATTGTAGTTCCCTCCATTGTCTACAAATCTATACATCTTGGCTTATCAAATTTTTGTTTATTACCTAGATAAAGAGACTGTCTTTTTACGACGTAAGTTGACTCGTAAATTTTGTTTTATATAGACGTTGTGAATTGATCTTGTATGAATAACTCAATTGAGCATCCATTTTTACGTGTACTGTGAAATTTTTGATTATTTAAGTTGGTGGAGACATCCCAAACTGAAATCATTAAGATCGCATGCTATGATGCTGTAATAGGATATTTCAATACTGGGAAAATAGCGGTTTTCCGTGTCATAATCAAGCATTGATCATTTAATATTCTTATTGATTATTCAGAGCGACGAAATGATAATGAATGCATGTTTGCATTCAACACCCATTGTAGTATTTATGTGTAAATTATCATCACTCTACATGGCTGGGGTCGTTTATTTTTTGGTAACTTTGTAAGGCGAATTTTCTGGTTAAAATGGATCTCTGCCTCGAGACCTTGCATTGACAACAGCATGCGAGGTATGACGTCATCACAGCATGAAGTGGAGATGTACATATCTCTCTCTCTCTCTCTCTCTCTCCCTCTCTCTCTCTCTCTCTCTCTCTCTCTCTCTCTCTCTCTCTCTCTCTCTCTCTCTGTGTGTGTGTGTGTGAAAACAGGCAATAATTATCTGTCCTTGAGTTAGACAGCGGCTGTGTTAATCTCCCTTGGCATCGATGTAACCAACATTGGTCATGCATTGTGAAAGGTCACGCATTGTAAAAGGTCACGCATTGTGAAAGAGTCAAAATCGTTTTTTTTTTCTATATGTTCATATTAATGATAAAATGACACACAAACATTAATATCTTGGCTAAGAAATGACCTACAGACTTTAATAAGGTACCGTTGGATTTTTTTTTTCAAGAGGTATCCAGCTATGCAGATTATATAATTAAACATCAGTTTAGAAAATGTTACTAATGTGGCTAGTAAAACCAACATCAGTCAAACCAGCCTTATTTGTCCCAACCTCAGTCAAACCAACCTCAGTCAAACCAGCCTATTTGTCCCAACCTCAGTCAAACCAACCTCAGTCAAACCAGCCTATTTGTCTCAACCTCAGTCAATCCAACCTCAGTCAAACCAGGTTCACTTGTCACAACCTCGGTCAAACCAGTCTCGGTTGTCCCAACCTCAGTCAAACCAACCTCAGTCAAACCAGTTTCAGTTGTCTCAACCTCAGTCAAACCAACCTCAGTCAAACTAGCGTATTTGTCCCAACCTCAGTCAAACCAGCCTCAGTTGTCATAACCTCAGTCAAACCAACCTCAGTCAAACTAGCCTTATTTGTCCCAACCTCGGTCAAACCAGCCTCATTTGTCCTAACCTCAATAAAATCAACCTCAGTCAAACCAGTCTCAGTTGTCCCAACCTCAGTCAAACCAGCTATTTGTCCCAACCTCAGTCAAACCAACCTCAGTCAAACCAGCCTAAGTTATCATAACTTCAGTCAAACCAGCCTTATTTGTCCCAACCTCAGTCAAACCAACCTCAGTTGTCACAGCCATTTGTCAAACCAGTCTCAGTTGTCCCAACCTCAGTCAAACCAACCTCAGTCAAACCAGCTTATTTGTTCCAACCTCAATGGAACCAACCTCAGTCAAACCAGCTTCAGTTGTCACAACTTCAGTCAAACCAGTCTCATTTGTCCCAACCTCAGTCAAACCAACCTGTCAAACTAGCCTATTTGTCCCAACCTCAGTCAAACCAACCTCAGTCAAACCAGCCTCAGTTGTCACAACCTCAGTCAAACCAGTCTCAGTTGTCCCAACCTCAGTAAAACCAACCTCAGTCAAACCAACCAGAGTCAAACCAGCCTATTTGTCCCAACCTCAGTCAAACCAACCTCAGTCAAACCAGCCTAAGTTGTCACAACTTCAGTCAAACCAACCTTATTTATCCCAACCTCAGTCAAACCAACCCCAGTCAAACCTGTCTCAGTTGTTCCAACTTCAGTAAAACTAACTAAGCCATTATACTGCCCCAGTATGTATGTATATATCTCCATTATATTGCCCCAGTATGTATGTATATATCTCCACAATACTGCCCCAGTATTGTTGTATATATCTCCATTATACTGCCTCAGTATGTATGTATATATCTCCATTGTACTGCCCCAGTATGTGTGTATGTATTTCCATTATACTGCACCAATATGTATGTATATATCTCCATTACACTGCCCCAGTATGTATGTATATATCTCCATTATACTGCCCCAGTATGTATGTATATATCTCCATTATACTGCCCCAGTATTGTTGTATATATCTCCATTATACTGCCCCAGTATTGTTGTATATATCTCCATTATACTGCCCCAGTATTGTTGTATACATCTCCATTATACTGCCCCAGTATGTATGTATATATTTCCATTATACTGCCCCAGTATTGTTGTATATATCTCCATTATACTGCCCCAGTATGTATGTATATATCTCCACAATACTGCCCCAGTATGTATGTATATATCTCCATTATACTGCCCCAGTATGTATGCATATATCTCCATTATACTGCCCCAGTATTGTTGTATATATCTCCATTATACTGCCCCAGTATTGTTGTATATATCTCCATTATACTGCCCCAGTATTTATGTATACATCTCCATTATACTGCATCAATATGTATGTATATACCTCCATTATACTGCCCCAGTATGTATGTATATATCTCCATTATACTGCCCCAGTATTTATGTATACATCTCCATTATACTGCCCCAGTATTTATGTATACATCTCCATTATACTGCCCCAGTATTTATGTATACATCTCCATTATACTGCCCCAGTATTTATGTATACATCTCCATTATACTGCCCCAGTATTGTTGTATATATCTCCATTATACTGCCCCAGTATTGTTGTATATATCTCCATTATACTGCCCCAGTATGTATGTATATACCTCCATTATACTGCCCCAGTATTTATGTATACATCTCCATTATACTGCCCCAGTATTTATGTATACATCTCCATTATACTGCCCCAGTATTGTTGTATATATCTCCATTATACTGCCCCAGTATTGTTGTATATATCTCCATTATACTGCCCCAGTATGTATGTATACATCTCCATTATACTGCCCCAGTATGTATGTATATACCTCCATTATACTGCCCCAGTATTTATGTATACATCTCCATTATACTGCCCCAGTATTTATGTATACATCTCCATTATACTGCCCCAGTATTTATGTATATACCTCCATTACACTGCCCCAGTATTTATGTATATACCTCCATTATACTGCCCCAGTATTTATGTATACATCTCCATTATACTGCCCCAGTATTTATGTATACATCTCCATTATACTGCCCCAGTATTTATGTATATACCTCCATTATACTGCCCCAGTATTTATGTATACATCTCCATTATACTGCCCCAGTATGTATGTATATATCTCCATTATACTGCCCCATAACCTGGGATGTTATATTGCAGCATGAGCCAGTGTTTGAAGGAGAGAGCATCAACTGTGAGTACACATTTGTCTGGAGGACTCCAAGCGCTTGCCCTCAGCAGGTGAGTCACTCTGGTTGCTGTCTGCACTCATTTGATGTGTGTTGTGTGAAGTGATGTTCATTATTTGTGTCTGTTTGCACTCAGTTGATATGTGGTCATGTGATGTTCATTATTTGTGTCTGGTTGCTGTTTGCACTCAGTTGATGTGTGGTCATGTGATGTGGTGTTTATTATTGGTGTCTGGTTGCTGTTTACACTCAGTTGATGTGTGGTCACGTGATGTTCATTATTTGTGTCTGTTTGCACTCAGTTGATATGTGGTCATGTGATGTTCATTACTTGTGTCTAGTTGCTGTTTGCACTCAATTGATGTGTGGCCATGTGAAGTAATGTTCATTATTTGTCTCTGGTTGCACTCAGTTGATGTGGCCATGTGAAGTAATGTTCATTATTTGTCTCCGGTTGCATGCACTCAGTTGATGTGGCCATGTGAAGTAATGTTCATTATTTGTCTCTGGTTGCACTCAGTTGATGTGTGGCCATGTGAAGTGGTGTTCATTATTTGCATCTGGTTGCACTCAGTTGATATTTGGTGGTCATGTGATGTTCATTATTTTTGTCTTGTTGCTGTTTGCATGCACTCTGTTGATGTATGTTGATGTGAAATGATGTTCATTATTGTCTCTCATTGCTATTTGTAAACATGCCAATTGTGTTGTCTCCTTCAGGTCATCACCGGCTCAGACTGTAAAGTTACTGACCCTTTGTACAATTTTGAATTTGACCTCAGCACCCTGCGCCGCTCCTCAGATGACTACAATATTTCTGCCAATGGTTATCACTTCTTGCTGAATGTATGTGGGCCTTTAGTTAAAGGGCCAGGCCAGTGTGGAACAGCAACAGTTTCAGCATGTCAGACAGGACCCACGCTGCAGGAACCTGTACATATTGGTAAACCTTGTTTGTGCTCATATTTTATGTATCGCTGATTTCTCATCTGTTGTCATCTCATCCTTCAGCTTGGCAATTAACATTCACTGCCACAGACCACCACTCTTCTGTTCTTCCGTACTTGCTTCTTTTTACTGCATTTCCCATATACATACTGCTGTCTGTCAACTACTAATGTATGCCTGTCACATTGGGGTATAGGTACTGACACTTGGACTGTCTGTGAGACCATGTCACATTGTGGTACAGGTACTGAGACTTGGACTGTCAGACCATGTTACATTGGGGTATAGGTACTGAGACTTGGCCTGTCAGTGAGACTACGTCACATTGTGATATAGGTACTGAGACTTGGACTGTCAGTGAGACCACGTCACATTGTGATATAGGTACTGAGACTTGGACTGTCACCACGTCACATTGGGGTATAGGTACTGAGACTTGGACTGTCTGTGAGACCACGTCACATTGGGGTATAGGTACTGAGACTTGGACTGTCAGTGAGATCACGTCACATTGTGATATTCTCTTACTCAATCTCACATACTGTGTTGTGTGTATCATCTTGTGTACATGTAGTCTGTGTAATGTATCATCTTGTGTACATGTAGTCTGTCTGTGTAATGTATCATCTGATGTACATGTAGTCTGTCTGTGTAATGTATCATCTGATGTACTTGTAGTCTGTGTATGTAATGTATCATCTTGTGTATGTGTAGTCTGTCTGTGTATTGTATCATCTGATGTACATGTCTGTGTAATGTATCATCTGATGTACATGTAGTCTGTGTAATGTATCATCTGATGTACATATAGTCTGCCTGTGTAATGTATCATCTGATGTACATGTAGTCTGTGTAATGTATCATCTGATGTACATGTAGTCTTTCTGTGTAATGTATCATCTGATGTACATGTAGTCTGTCTGTGTAATGTATCATCTTGTGTACGTGTAGTCTGTCTGTGTAATGTATCATCTGATGTACATGTCTGTCTGTAATGTATCATCTGATGTACATGTCTGTCTGTGTAATGTATCATCTTGTGTACATGTAGTCTGTCTGTGTAATGTATCATCTGATGGACATGTAGTCTGTGTAATGTATCATCTGATGTACATGTAGTCTGTGTAATGTATCATCTGATGTACATGTAGTCTGTCTGTGTAATGTATCAGATGTACATGTAGTCTGTGCAATGTATCATCTGATGTAAATGTAGTCTGTCTGTGTAATGTATCATCTTGTGTACATGTAGTCTGTCTGTGTAATGTATCATCTGATGTACATGTAGTCTGTCTGTGTAATGTATCATCTGATGTACATATAGTCTGTCTGTGTAATGTATCATCTGATGTACATGTAGTCTGTCTGTGTAATGTATCATCTGGTGTACATGTAGTCTGTCTGTGTAATGTATCATCTGATGTACATATAGTCTGTCTGTGTAATGTATCATCTGGTGTACATGTAGTCTGTCTGTGTAATGTGTCATCTTATGTACATGTAGTCTGTCTGTGTAATGTATCATCTTGTGTACATGTAGTCTGTATAATGTATCATCTGATGAACATGTAGTCTGTCTGTGTAATGTATCTTATGTACATGTAGTTTGTCTGTGTCATGTATCATCTGATGTACATGTAGTCTGTTTGTCTGTTTCAGGAAAATCCAATGATAAGCTAGTGTACAACATGGGCCAGATCTCGCTGGTCTACAAGGAAGGCAAGGGCAGCTGCCATCAAAACTTCACCAGATCTACTATCATCAACTTCATATGCGACCACAGTCAGACAGGCAACACCTCGCCCCAGTACGTAGATGAGACCTCAGACTGCACGTACGTGTTTGAGTGGCACACCAGTGCTGCCTGCCCCCCACACCAGGTCTCAGACTGCACATATCAGTATGGCAAAGATGTCTTTGATCTGTCTCGGCTGACACGTGTTGATGGCAACTATGAGAGGGTCTACGCTGATTCTAAGAAATCATATATTATCAATGTATGTCGGTCCTTGGTACATAAGAAAGGTCAGTGTCTGTGTATGAATGTTGTTGTGTAACGTAATGTATACAAGAGATACGTATACTGGTTGGAGAGACCGGGTGCTGGTTGATGTCATTTATTGTGTATTATTGTCTCACAGACAATTGGTAGACAGATATTTGTCACACACTGTGTGATCAGACAGACATTTCTCACATACCAGCTGGGCACACAGACATTTGCCACACACCATGTGATCACACAACCATTTGTCACATAACATGTGATCACAGAGACATTTGTCACACACCATGTGATCACACTGACATTTATCACATAACATGTGATCACACAGACATTTGTCACATAACATGTGATCACACTGACATTTGTCACATAACATGTGATCACACAGACATTTGTCACACACCCTGAGATCACACAGACATTTGTCACATACCAACTGGGCACACAGATATTTGTCACATACCATGAGATCACACAGACATTTGTCACATACCATGAGATCACACAGACATTTGTCACATACCATGTGATCATACAGACATTTGTCACATACCATGTGATCATACAGACATTTGTCACATACCATGTGATCATACAGACATTGGTCACATACCATGAGATCACACAGACATTTGTCACATACCATGAGATCACACAGACATATGTCACACACCATGAGATCACACAGACATTTTTCACACACCATGAGATCACACAGACATTTGTCACATACCAACTGGTCACACAGACATTTGTCAAACACCATGTGATCACACAGACATTTGTCACATAATATGTGATCACACAGACATTTGTCACACACCATGAGATCACACAGACATTTGTCACATAACATGAGATCACACAGACATTTGTCACATACCATGTGATCACACAGACATTTGTCACATAACATGAGATGACACAGACATTTGTCACATACCAACTGGGCACACAGACATTTGTCACATAACATGTGATCACACAGACATTTGTCACATACCAACTGGGCACAAAGACATGTGTCACATACCAACTGGGCACACAGACATTTGCCACATACCAACTGGGCAAACAGACATTTGTCACATAACATGATATTACACAGACATTTGTCACATACCATGTGATCACACATACATTTGTCACATAACATGAGATGACACAGACATTTGTCACATACCAACTGGGCACACAGACATTTGTCACATAACATGTGATCACACATACATTTGTCACATACCAACTGGGCACACAGACATTTGTCACATACCAACTGGGCACACAGACATCTGTCACACAACATGAGATCACACAGACATTTGTTACATACCATGTGATCACACATACATTTGTCACATAACCTGAGATCACACAGACATTAGTCACATAACATAAGATCACACAAACATTTGTCACATAACATGAGATCACACAGACATTTGTCACATAACATGTGATCACACAGACATTTGTCACATACCATGTGATCACACACCATGTGATCACACAGACATTTGTCACATAACATGAGATGACACAGACTTTTGTCACATACCAACTGGGCACACAGATATTTGTCACATACCAACTGGGCACACAGACATTTGTCACATAACATGAGATCACACAGACATTTGTCACATACCATGTGATCACACAGACATTTGTCACATAACATGAGATGACACAGACATTTGTCACATACCAACTGGGCACACAGACATTTGTCACATAACATGTGATCACACAGACATTTGTCACATACCAACTGGGCACAAAGACATTTGTCACATACCAACTGGGCACACAGACATTTGCCACATACCAACTGGGCACACAGACATTTGTCACATAACATATTACACACACATTTGTCACATACCATGTGATCACACAGACATTTGTCACATAACATGAGATGACACAGACATTTGTCACATACCAACTGGGCACACAGACATTTGTCACATAACATGTGATCACACATACATTTGTCACATACCAACTGGGCACACAGACATTTGTCACATACCAACTGGGCACACAGACATCTGTCACACAACATGAGATCACACAGACATTTGTTACATACCATGTGATCACACAGACATTTGTCACATAACATGAGATCACACATACATTTGTCACATAACATGAGATCACACAAACATTTGTCACATAACTTGAGATCACACAGACATTTGTCACATAACATGTGATCACACAGACATTTGTCACATACCATGTGATCACACAGACATTTGTCACATAACATGAGATGACACAGACATTTGTCACATACCAACTGGGCACACAGACATTTGTCACATACCAACTGGGCACACAGACATTTGTCACATAACATGAGATCACACAGACATTTGTCACATACCATGTGATCACACAGACATTTGTCACATACCAACTGGACACACGGACATCTGTCACACACCATGTGATCATACAGACATTTGTCACACATCATGTGATCACCCAGACATTTGTCACATAACATGAGATCACACATACATTTGTCACATAACATGAGATCACACAGACATTTGTCACATAACATGAGATCACACAAACATTTGTCACATAACATGAGATCACACAGACATTTGTCACATAACATGAGATCACACAGACATTTGTCACATAACATGAGATCACACAGACATTTGTCACATCCCATGAGATCACACAGACATTTGTCACATACCAACTGGGCACACAGACATCTGTCACACACCATGTGATCATACAGACATTTGTCACACATCATGTGATCACCCAGACATTTGTCACATAACATGAGATCACACATACATTTGTCACATAACATGAGATCACACAGACATTTGTCACATAACATGAGATCACACAGACATTTGTCACACACCATAAGATCACACAGACATTTGTCACATAACATGTGATCACACAGACATTTGTCACATAACATGAGATCACACAGACATTTGTCACATCCCATGAGATCACACAGACATTTGTCACATACCAACTGGGCACACAGACATCTGTCACACACCATGTGATCATACAGACATTTGTCACAC
Source organism: Cepaea hortensis (assembly GCA_963921405.1). Taxonomy (NCBI): domain Eukaryota; kingdom Metazoa; phylum Mollusca; class Gastropoda; order Stylommatophora; family Helicidae; genus Cepaea; species Cepaea hortensis. The sequence continues at coordinate 114,900,622 of OY992886.1, read as the reverse complement.
ATTATGTGATCACCCAGACATTTGTCACATAACATGAGATCACACATACATTTGTCACATAACATGAGATCACACAGACATTTGTCACATAACATGAGATCACACAAACATTTGTCACATAACATGAGATCACACAGACATTTGTCACATAACATGAGATCACACAGACATTTGTCACATAACATGAGATAACACAGACATTTGTCACATAACATGAAATCACACAGACATTTGTCACACACCATGAGATCACACAGACATTTGTCACATAACATGAAATCACACAGACATTTGTCACATACCAACTGGGCACACAGACATTTGTCACATAACATGAGATCACAGACATTTGTCACATACCATGTGATCACACAGACATTTGTCACACACCATGTGATCACACAGACATGTGTCACACACCATGAGATCACACAGACATTTGTCACATAACATGAGATCACACAGACATTTGTCACATAACATGAGATCACACAGACATTTGTCACACACCATGAGATCACACAGACATTTGTCACATAACACGAGATCACACAGACATTTGTCACATATCATGTGATCACACAGACATTTGTCACACACCATGAGATCACACAGACATTTGTCACATACCATGTGATCACACAGACATTTGTCACACACCATGAGATCACACAGACATTTGTCACACACCATGTGTGGGCTGAATGTAGTGTTGTGGGGGATGCATGTAGTGTTGTGGGGCTGCATGTAGTGTTGTGGGGGCTGCATGTAGTGTTGTAAGGCTGCTGTGAGACGTCATGAAATAGTGACCACTTGTCTGTCTACTGTCTGCCCTCAGATCAGATGTGCCCGTTCAATGCTGCAGCTTGTATGATAGACCTGTCTCAGACAGACATCAAGAAGAGGTCAGTTCATCATTGCTTATAATTTGTATTACTGATAACAACATCTGCTGAATGCTGCCTCTAGAGCACTGGATGTCTATACCCCTGGATCCATAGTACTGAGTGTTGAGTCTGTTGTATTGTTTGTACCAGGTAGAGCTCTATACCACTGGTTAGAGCTGTTTGTACCAGGTACTGTTCTATACCACTGGCTAGAGCTGTTTGTACCAGGTAGAGCTCTATACCACTGGTTAGAGCTGTTTGTACCAGGTACTGTTCTATACCACTGGCTAGAGCTGTTTGTACCAGGTAGAGCTCTATACCACTGGCTAGAGCTGTTTGTACCAGGTAGAGCTCTATACCACTGGTTAGAGCTGTTTGTACCAGGTAGAGCTCTATACCACTGGTTAGAGCTGTTTGTACCAGGTACTGTTCTATACCACTGGCTAGAGCTGTTTGTACCAGGTAGAGCTCTATACCACTGGCTAGAGCTGTTTGTACCAGGTAGAGCTCTATACCACTGGTTAGAGCTGTTTGTACCAGGTACTGTTCTATACCACTGGCTAGAGCTGTTTGTACCAGGTAGAGCTCTATACCACTGGTTAGAGCTGTTTGTACCAGGTACTGTTCTATACCACTGGCTAGAGCTGTTTGTACCAGGTAGAGCTCTATACCACTGGCTAGAGCTGTTTGTACCAGGTAGAGCTCTATACCACTGGTTAGAGCTGTTTGTACCAGGTACTGTTCTATACCACTGGCTAGAGCTGTTTGTACCAGGTAGAGCTCTATACCACTGGCTAGAGCTGTTTGTACCAGGTACTGTTCTATACCACTGGTTAGAGCTGTTTGTACCAGGTATTGTTCTATACCACTGGCTAGAGCTGTTTGTACCAGGTAGAGCTCTATACCACTGGTTAGAGCTGTTTGTACCAGGTACTGTTCTATACCACTGGCTAGAGCTGTTTGTACCAGGTAGAGCTCTATACCACTGGCTAGAGCTATTTGTACCAGGTAGAGTTCTATACCACAGGCTAGAGCTATTTGTACCAGGTAGAGCTCTATACCACTGGCTAGAGCTATTTGTACCAGGTAGAGCTCTATACCACAGGCTGGAGCTGTTTGTACCAGGTAGAGCTCTATACCACTGGCTAGAGCTGTTTGTACCAGGTAGAGCTCTATACCACAGGCTAGAGCTGTTTGTACCAGGTAGAGCTCTATACCACTGGCTAGAGCTGTTTGTACCAGGTAGAGCTCTATACCACAGGCTAGAGCTGTTTGTACCAGGTAGAGCTCTATACCACTGGTTAGAGCTGTTTGTACCAGGTAGAGCTCTATACCACAGGCTAGAGCTGTTTGTACCAGGTAGAGCTCTATACCACAGGCTAGAGCTGTTTGTACCAGGTAGAGCTCTATACCACAGGCTAGAGCTGTTTGTACCAGGTAGAGCTCTATACCACTGGTTAGAGCTGTTTGTACCAGGTAGAGCTCTATACCACTGGCTAGAGCTGTTTGTACCAGGTAGAGCTCTATACCACAGGCTAGAGCTGTTTGTACCAGGTAGAGCTCTATACCACAGGCTAGAGCTGTTTGTACCAGGTAGAGCTCTATACCACAGGCTAGAGCTGTTTGTACCAGGTAGAGCTCTATACCACAGGCTAGAGCTGTTTGTACCAGGTAGAGCTCTATACCACAGACTAGAGCTGTTTGTACCAGGTAGAGCTCTATACCACAGGCTAGAGCTGTTTGTACCAGGTAGAGCTCTATACCACAGGCTAGAGCTGTTTGTACCAGGTAGAGCTCTATACCACTGGTTAGAGCTGTTTGTACCAGGTAGTGTTCTATACCACTGGCTAGAGCTGTTTGTACCAGGTAGTGTTCTATACCACTGGCTAGAGCTGTTTGTACCAGGTAGTGTTCTATACCACTGGCTAGATCTATTTGTACCAGGTAGAGCTCTATACCACAGGCTAGAGCTATTTGTACCAGGTAGAGCTCTATACCACAGGCTAGAGCTATTTGTACCAGGTAGAGCTCTATACCACTGGTTAGAGCTGTTTGTACCAGGTACTGTTCTATACCACTGGCTAGAGCTATTTGTACCAGGTAGAGCTCTATACCACAGGCTAGAGCTGTTTGTACCAGGTAGAGCTATATACCACAGGCTAGAGCTATTTGTACCAGGTAGTGTTCTATACCACAGGCTAGAACTTTTTGTACCAGGTAGAGCTATATACCACAGGCTAGAGCTATTTGTACCAGGTAGAGCTCTGTACCACAGGCTAGAGCTGTTTGTACCAGGTAGAGCTCTATACCACAGGCTAGAACTATTTGTACCAGGTAGAGCTATATACCACAGGCTAGAGCTATTTGTACCAGGTAGAGCTCTATACCACTGGCTAGAGCTGTTTGTACCAGGTAGTGTTCTATACCACTGGCTAGAGCTGTTTGTACCAGGTAGTGTTCTATACCACTGGCTAGATCTATTTGTATCAGGTAGAGCTCTATACCACTAGCTAGAGCTATTTGTACCAGGTAGAGCTCTATACCACAGGCTAGAGCTGTTTGTACCAGGTAGAGCTCTATACCACAGGCTAGAGCTATTTGTACCAGGTTCTGTTTTATACCACTGGCTAGAGCTGTTTGTACCAGGTAGTTTTCTATACTGTACTGGCTATAGTTGTTTATACTAGGTAGTGCTCCATGGTACTGGCTATAGTTGTTTATACCAGGTAGTGCTCTCTATAGTACTGGCTATAGTTGTTTATACTAGGTAGTGCTTCATGGTACTGGCTATAGATGTTTATACTAGGTAGTACTCTCTATAGTACTGGCTATAGATGTTTATACTAGTTAGTGCTCTCTATAGTACTGGCTATAGATGTTTATACTAGGTAGTACTCTCTATAGTACTGTCAATAGTTGTTTATACTAGGTAGTGCTCTCTATAGTACTGTCAATAGTTGTTTATACTAGGTAGTGCTCTCTATAGTACTGTCAATAGTTGTTTATACTAGGTAGTGCTCTCTATAGTACTGTCAATAGTTGTTTATACTATTTAGTGCTCTCTATAGTACTGGCTATAGTTGTTTATACTAGGTAGTGCTCTCTATAGTACTGGCTATAGTTGTTTATGCTAGATAGTGCTCTCTATAGTACTGGCTATAGTTTATACTAGGTAGTGGTCTCTATAGTACTGGCTATAGTTGTTTATACTAGGTAGTGCTCTCTATAGTACTGGCTATAGATGTTTATACTAGGTAGTGCTCTCTATAGTAATGGCTATAGATGTTTATACTAGGTATTTCTCTCTATAGTACTGGCTATAGTTGTTTATACTAGGTAGTGCTCTCTATAGTACTGGCTATAGTTGTTTATACTAGGTAGTGCTCTCTATAGTACTGGCTATAGTTGTTTATACTAGTTAGTGCTCTCTGTAGTACTGGCTATATTTGTTTATACTAGGTAGTGCTCTCTATAGTACTGGCTATAGTTGTTTATACTAGGTAGTGCTCTCTATAGTACTGTCAATAGTTGTTTATACTAGGTAGTGCTCTCTATAGTACTGTCAATAGTTGTTTATACTAGGTAGTGCTCTCTATAGTACTGTCAATAGTTGTTTATACTATTTAGTGCTCTCTATAGTACTGGCTATAGTTGTTTATTCTAGGTAGTGCTCTCTATAGTACTGGCTATAGTTGTTTATACTAGGTAGTGCTCTCTATAGTACTGGCTATAGTTGTTTATACTAGGTAGTGCTCCATGATACTGGTTATAGTTGTTTATACTAGGTTGTGCTCTCTATAGTACTGGCTATAGTTGTTTATACTAGGTTGTGCTCTCTATAGTACTGGCTATAGTTGTTTATACTAGGTAGTGCTCTCTATAGTACTGGCTATAGTTGTTTATACTAGGTAGTGCTCTCTATAGTACTGGCTATAGTTGTTTATACTAGGTAGTGCTCCATGATACTGGCTATAGTTGTTTATACTAGGTTGTGCTCTCTATAGTACTGGCTATAGTTGTTTATACTAGGTTGTGCTCTCTATAGTACTGGCTATAGTTGTTTATACTAGGTCGTGCTCTCTATAGTATTGGCTATAGTTGTTTATACTAGGTAGTGCTCTCTATAGTACTGGCTATAAGTGTTTATACTAGGTAGTGCTCCATGATACTGGCTATAGTTGTTTATACTAGTTAGTGCTCTCTATAGTACTGGCTATAGTTGTTTATACTAGGTAGTGCTCTCTATAGTACTGGCTATAGTTGTTTATACTAGGTAGTGCTCCATGATACTGGCTATAGTTGTTTATACTAGGTAATGCTCCATGATACTGGCTATAGTTGTTTATACTAGGTTGTGCTCCATGATACTGGCTATAGTTGTTTATACTAGATTGTGCTCCATGATACTGGCTATAGTTGTTTATACTAGGTTGTGCTCCATGATACTGGCTATAGTTGTTTATACTAGGTTGTGCTCCATGATACTGGCTATAGTTGTTTATACTAGGTTGTGCTCCATGATACTGGCTATAGATGTTTATACTAGGTAGTGCTCTCTATAGTACTGGCTATAGTTGTTTATACTAGGTAGTGCTCTCTATAGTACTGGCTATAGTTGTTTATACTAGGTAGTGCTCTCTATAGTACTGGCTATAGTTGTTTATACTAGGTAGTGCTCTCTATAGTACTGGCTATAGTTGTTTATACTAGGTAGTGCTCTCTATAGTACTGGCTATAGATGTTTATACTAGTTAGTGCTCTCTATAGTACTGGCTATAGTTGTTTATACTAGGTTGTGCTCCATGATACTGGCTATAGTTGTTTATACTAGGTAGTGCTCTCTATAGTACTGGCTATAGTTGTTTATACTAGGTAGTGCTCTCTGTAGTACTGGCTATAGTTGTTTATACTAGGTAGTGCTCTCTATAGTACTGTCAATAGTTGTTTATACTAGGTAGTGCTCTCTATAGTACTGGCTATAGTTGTTTATACTAGGTAGTGCTCTCTATAGTACTGGCTATAGTTGTTTATACAAGGTTGTGCTCTGTGGTACTGGCTATAGATGTTTATACATTGGCACCTTGCCGTCTTGACAGACGATAGTTTGTGCTTTAAAAAGGCATAATAACTTTTAACTATGGCGGTAGCGAGTGTGACTGATAAGGCCAATTTGCGCTGTAAATGTCCGTTCACAGTGGGTGCATGTGAACACATGGTCATTTCCACCATCATGCACCATCTTACGTCTCAAACGCTTGGTGTGTGACTTTTCTGCAATAATTTTCTCCTTTGACTTTATTCCATTTCTGATATTTGCCCTCCATGCAACACGTTCAGCGGCGACTTGCTCCCAATGTGCATTATCAATGCCTGTATCAATCATGTCCCGCTTACACACATCTTTGTATCGTAGTAGAGGCCTACCCTGAGATCTCTTACCCATCTGTAATTCACCAAAAAAGATATCCTTTGGTATTCTACCATCATCCATCCGCCTAAGATGTCCTATCCATCTAAGTCTACGAAGACTGAGCATGGAATAAACTGTCACACAACCTGATCTTTCCAATACTTCAGTATTTGTGATTTTGTCTTGCCACTTAATACCAAGAATTCTTCGCAGACACCGCATATGAAAGCTGTTTAAATTGTTCTCTTGGTGTGAGTAAGTTGTCCAGGTTTCACTGCCATAGAGAAGAGTACTAAGGACACAGGCTTGATAGACAAGGACTTTTGTTTTGGCAGTAAGCTTCCTGTTCTCCCAGACTCTTTTTCTTAACCTGTTCATTGTTGTTGCTGCCTTACCAATCCGGATGTTGATTTCCTGATCTAGGGATAATTTGCTATTTACCACCGATCCTAGATATGTAAAATGGTCTACTATCTCTAGTTCGGCGTCGTCAATAAAGATTGATGGTACCCCATGTGCACCTTGTGACATAATCTGTGTCTTCTTTTTGCTAATTGTTAAACCAAATTCAGAACAAGCATTGGAGAATGCAGATAGTAGACATTGCAATTCTTCCTCAGAGTGGGTCGTAACTGCAGCATCATCTGCAAAAAGCAACTCTCTGATCAGTACCCTCCTAATTTTGGTCTTAGCCTTCAATCTCTGAGCATTGTAGAGGCCGCCATCTGAGCGTGAGTGAATGTATATACCACCATCCTGATCACGAAATGCATATTTCAGTAGAAGTGAAAAGTATATTCCAAAGAGGGTGGGAGCTAGTACACAACCTTGCTTATAGCTATAGATGTTTATACTAGGTAGTACTGGCTATAGATGTTTATACTAGGTAGTGCTCTCTATAGTACTGGCTATAGTTTATACTAGTTAGTGCTCCGTGGTACTGGCTATAGTTTATACTAGGTAGTGCTCTCTATAGTACTGGCTGTAGTTGTTTATACTAGGTAGTGCTCTCTATAGTACTGGCTGTAGTTGTTTATACTAGGTAGTTCTCTCCATGGTACTGGCTATAGGTGTTTATACTAGGTAGTGCTTCGTGGTACTGGCTGTAGTTTTTCATACTAGGTAGTGATCCATGGTACTGGCTATAGTTGGTTATACTAGGTAGTGCTGAGAAATGTTGTGTACTAGTCGATGGATAATTCAAGAGACATGTTTTAAACTTAGTGTGTTGGCTGTTGAGATCAAACAAGATGGCATACTTGTACATGAGACTGTCTGACCTCCCACCTTGCAGGTTCCACAACATCGGAGAAGTCACCAGCCACTCCATCAGTTACGACCATGGCACCCTGATGTTGAGGTATGATAATGGGGAACTGTGTATAGATGGCAAAACCAGGATGTCCACGGTGATTCTGTTCTACTGTGACCACAACACAGATGCTGTAAGTTCTCTCTCACTTCCCTATACATGACAGATATGTTCCATCCATGTTTGTCATTAGCTCCGATTCCCTATACATGACAGATATGTTCCATCCATGTTTGTCATTAGCTCAGATCTCTCTTTATCTGCAGCACTTCATTCACATTCAACTGACAGTTGACAGTCATTCAAGGTTTCTACCAAAATATTCTTGCCACATGGCCCTACCAAACATGACAGAAAACTGGCATCAGTATATCAACAACTGTAATCTGTGTGTAACAGTAATCTAATCGTAAACTGATTAGAGACATTAGATGTAGACAGTCACAATTTTTTGGGCATGTTATGAGAAGAAATGATTTGGAGAACTTGGTGACAACTGGTAAGATCGAGGGGAACAGACCAAGGGGAAGACCTAGAAGCAAGTACCTGGAAGGCTTGGCCTTGTGGCATGGTCGAGACAGAAACACGGAGCTGATCCACGACTCTGGTAATCAAGTGAGATGGCAGAACATGACCACCCACGCTTACCGGCATGGCACATGATGGATGGATGGAATCTGTTTGGAGCGGCATTGATAGGCTTTTTACAAGCATTTAATGAGATAGACTGTAATATTCTAATTAGTAAACTAGAAACAATGAGAGTCAGCTTTAATCTTATGAGTTATAGAATCCTGTTTGTCAAACAGAAAACAAGAAGTCTCAAACATGAAATCTGTATCTCACACCATTACCTTTCAAACTGGAGTGCCTCAAGGCTCAATACTTTTCCCTCAGTCATTTGTCAGTTATACAATTGTCAGTCCTCTATGTTCAGATGACTGTATAGTCTATACAAACATTCAAAATTGTAATATGCTAGAGTCATCTTTTCAACAAGAATTAAACAATATAGTGCACCTATAGAAACAGTATGCATACTAACATTAGTAAAATGCAATCTATGTAGCAATCAGACAAAAAAACAACACACTATATATTCACAGAGAGCTCTTTAACTCTACATCATTACATACCAGTAGAAAGTGTGACTGAACACACGAGGCGCATTTTTTAAGTAAGTCCCAGTATAAAATTTTTTTAAAAACATTATATATAAAAATGATTTATTGCAGCCAAAAGTGAACCACACATTTACATTATTTCTCAACATAGTCACCATTGACTTCAACACATTTTTGGTATCGTGGCACCAGGTTCTTAATTCCAATGTCGTAGAAGTCTGTCGCCAATGTCTTGAACCATTCATTAACGCCTGTCTGCAGTTCATCATCAGTTTCAAACCGCTGGGATGCCAGCCACTTCTTTAGGTGCATGAAAAGGTGGTAATCACTTGGCGCCAGATCGGGGCTGTAGAGCGGGTGGTCAACAATTTCACAGTGAAATGTTTGCAACAATTGAACAGTTCTATATGCGACGTGAGGTCGAGCATTATCGTGCAAAAGTACAATTCAGATCACAGCACGAACCTCGCAGCTGGCGGGAGTATTTATTTTTGCACTCATTATAATTCACTCATATGCAATGCAGTATCAAACAAGATTTCAACAGTCAAAAAATGGCACACAACGAGCTAATCAACCACATAAACATATTGCATATGCACATTTCCGTTTTTCATCTGTGTTTGTCGGTGTGGTCAAAACGGGACTTACTTAAAAAAAACACGCCTCATAGATAGAGATCTAACCCATAATTCCCATGTTCAAGCACTTGTTAACCAAATAGCGAACTAAAGTCTGCCAACTTGCAAACATTCAAAATCTCCATGATGAGAACACAAGAACAATATTCTGTACTTCTTACATGCAGACACATAGTGACAGTAGCTCCACAGCCTGACATGGTTGTTCCAATTGAATCACTAATCAACTTTACTCACTTCAGAGATGGGCTGTAGATTTAATTCATAGTAAACATGAAACTGATAATCCTAACCTATAGAAATATCATCAGCTATTACCTCTCTGTAGTTTTCAATAAGGCAAGCTAATTCATAAAACCATATCTTGGAGTGCTCCAAATAACCTGTGACCATTGTTTAAATATGGTGCCAGGTATATCAAATGTGTACATATCATCAAACCCAGGGTAGACGATTTCCACAGAGAATCCAAGACAGCACCAAGCCCAACCCATACAATCACAAGATGTACAGGCCACATAGAGAATCCAAGTCAGCTCCAAGCCCAACCCATACAATCACAAGATGTACAGGCCACATAGAGAATCCAAGTCAGCACCAAGCCCAACCCATACAATCACAAGATGTACAGGCCACATAGAGAATGGACACAATCATTGACCCATCTTGGTCTCTTCTGTCTGTTATCTAATCACGTACCCATGGTCTGTCTGTGTTCTGTCAGCACCCTTGTGTATTATGTCTGCCGTATGCCCATTTATCCACTCTGTCTATTATGTCAGTTATGTGTTCACATACCTAACTTTGTTCTGTATTCACATACCCACGCTTGTCTGTTCTATCCTCACATACCCACCCTTGTCTGTTCTGTGTTAACATACCCACCCTTGTCTGTTCTGTGTTTACATACCCACCCTTGTCTGTTCTATCCTCACATACCCACCCTTGTCTGTTCTGTATTCACATACCCACCCTTGTCTGTTCTATCCTCACATACCCACCCTTGTCTGTTCTGTATTCACATACCCACCCTTGTCTGTTCTATCCTCACATACCCACCCTTGTCTGTTCTGTGTTCACATACCCACCCTTGTCTGTTCTATCCTCACATACCCACCCTTGTCTGTTCTGTGTTCACATACCCACCCTTGTCTGTTCTATCCTCACATACCCATCCTTGTCTGTTCTGTGTTCACATGGCCACCCTTGTCTATTCTGTGTTCACATGCCCATCCATGTCTATTCTGTCAGTTATGTGGTCATGATGTGTGGTTTATTCTGCTGGTTTGCAAAGTTTTGATCAAGAATTGACAAGCTCCTGTCCATTACATATCCACTAGCTGGGCACTCCAGACAGTCACTTCACTCACAATCTATGTGAAGAGCACTTTGTGTGGACTTCCAGTGCAGCCTGTCCGCTACAGAGACAGCCTGACAATACGACTGGCTTTGGCAACTGTCAGGTGACTAACTTCAACACTGGTGAGTCCAGGCACACAGCCTGCACTACATAATGGTCTCTCTCTCTCTCTCTCTTTCTCTCTCTCTCTCTCTCTCTCTCTCTCTCTCTCTCTCTCTCTCTCTCTCTCTCTCTCTCTCTCTCTCTCTCTCTCTCTCTCTCTCACACACACACACACATACACACACATCTAATGTAGTCTTCAAACATGCTCATGTGATTTGATACTATCAGTCAGGAAGCACTAGTACTTGTCTTGTCTCAGATACTTGACCAATTTCAATACCACAAAACTGGCCAAACTGCCAGGTGCCATGTTGGCATGCGTGTTATGTGCTTCTTCTGTTCGATGTGTTTCCCATTATATTGTGTGATATTGACTCATCTTCATCTGACTATGGAATACAATGTCTGTGACCTGTGTTACAGAAGCTTGGACAAGACCTGTTGATTGACATGTCTCTTACCTAACTCTTTTAGGTCATCATGTGTCCCCCATATATTCTGCAGGTGTCCTCTCTGCCTTGTAGTTCTCAGATACTGTTGCAGTTTCATGTCAGGTGTCCTCTCTGCCATGTAGTTCTCAGATACTGTTGCAGTTTCATGTCAGGAGTCCTCTCTGCCATGTAGTTCTCAGATACTGTTGCAGTTTCATGTCAGGTGTCCTCTCTGCCATGTAGTTCTCAGATACTGTTGCAGTTTCATGGTCAGCTATGTGCAGGTTTATTGCACAATGTACATATGTTATACTGGGATGTGTGAGCAGTTCTACATAGATATAGGCAATGTCCAGTGTGTGTCTGTAGCTACACGAGTGTAGCATTAATTGTATGGAAGGTAGAGAGACAGAATGTGTTCAGTTCATAAACAGTGTAACAGTCTCCACAACAGAAGCTAGCCCCAGGCTGTGTTCACCCAAGATGCACATCTCAGCACAGCAGATCCATGTTCCAATAAATGTACTGATAGATCTGCTTCATATTCCAGTAACTACTCATATGGCACTGTAACACATGTTGACAAATTGTTCCACATGAACAACAAACTGTCAACAGAACAACTCTACATGAACAAATAGTTCCACATGAACAACAAACTGTCAACAGAACAACTCTACACAAACAAATAGTTCCACATGAACAACAAACTGTCAACAGAACAACTCTACATGAACAAATAGTTCCACATGAACAACAAACTGTCAACAGAACAACTCTACATGAACAAATAGTTCCACATGAACAACAAACTGTCAACAGAATAACTCGACATGAACAAATAGTTCCACATGAACAACAAACTGTCAACATAACAACTCTACACGAACAAATAGTTCCACATGAACAACAAACTGTCAACAGAACAACTCTACATGAACAAATAGTTCCACATGAACAACAAACTGTCAACAGAACAACTCTACATGAACAAATAGTTCCACATAAACAACAAACTGTCAACAGAACAACTCTACACAAACAAATAGTTCCACATGAACAACAAACTGTCAACAGAACAACTCTACATGAACAAATAGTTCCACATGAACAACAAACTGTCAACAGAACAACTCTACATGAACAAATAGTTCCACATGAACAACAAACTGTCAACAGAACAACTCTACATGAACAAATAGTTCCACATGAACAACAAACTGTCAACAGAACAACTCTACATGAACAAATAGTTCCACATAAACAACAAACTGTCAACAGAACAACTCTACACAAACAAATAGTTCCACATGAACAACAAACTGTCAACAGAACAACTCTACATGAACAAATAGTTCCACATGAACAACAAACTGTCAACATAACAACTCTACACGAACAAATAGTTCCACATGAACAACAAACTGTCAACAGAACAGCTCTACACAAACAAATAGTTCCACATGAACAACAAACTGTCAACAGAACAACTCTACATTAACAAATAGTTCCACATGAACAACAAACTGTCAACAGAACAACTCTACACGAACAAATAGTTCCACATGAACAACAAACTGTCAACAGAACAGCTCTACACGAACAAATAGTTCCACATGAACAACAAACTGTCAACAGAACAACTCTACATGAACAAATAGTTCCACATGAACAACAAACTGTCAACAGAACAACTCTACACGAACAAATAGTTCCACATGAACAACAAACTGTCAACAGAACAACTCTACTTGAACAAATAGTTCCACATGAACAACAAACTGTTGACAGAACAACTCTACATGAACAAATAGTTCCACATGAACAACAAACTGTCAACAGAACAACTCTACACGAACAAATAGTTCCACATGAACAACAAACTGTCAACAGAACAGCTCTACACGAATATATTGACATGGACATCACCTTCTACCTTGCCTCATTCTGACTTACTTATGCACTGGCCACTTGTCTCTCAGTAGACATGGCATTGTGCAACTATCATCACTGCCCCTTGATGTGACCTCACCCACCCTCTGATTGTGATGTTCCAGCATGACTCTTGGTATTTACCAGAGAATAAGTTGGGTCAGGCATGACTTCAGCTGACACGACAGTCGTATCCATGCCCACTGTCACATGTCTCCATACAGTTAGGTCAGATGTCACTTCAGCCTATTTATATACTGTTTTAATTCTGTTTAAATAATTAAAAAATAATAATTTTCGTCTTCTCTCCTCCCCTTTAACTTTGGATGGTTACCTGGACGCCACCTATCCAGTATTCTTTAACTTCACCCTCTCTTTCACTATGAACTGTAAATTTAACCTGTCAGTCATCTTTTGACCGGCCTACACAATGCATCTGAAACCTGATTTTCCCGTTGCATAATCTCAGTATTCATGCTAGATTTTCATCTTTGCTGGCAATTGAATCTCTCACTTGTGTCAAGCAAATAAGGTGTCAGGGCAGAAGGTATGATCAGCCCACTGTTGGTACATTCACACGTTTGTCAGGCTAAAGGTCTCCACTCAGCCTGGAAGTCCATGATGATGTGTTACCTGGTGAATTCGTTAAACAGCTAGAATGTCTCAAGGCTGCTATCTACACCTTCATGGCTCCTTCTCTGCTCAATGGGTGGTAATAAATGGCATCAAACTGAGATTTTACAGTCCAGACTATTCGCTTTGTTTAGCCCTTTACAGGGCAGATGCTTGTCCGTTTTGTAGCCCTGAACGGGCAAGATTTTTTCAGGTTCTGTAAAATTTCGGGTTGCGTTAGTAAAAACATCACAAATAAGGTGTTAGTCAACCAATTTTAGTTAAATAAACAACACAATGAAGGGAAAAGCATGCAGAATATGTTACTCACGTGATTGTTGCCGGTAATCCATATATGAACACAAATATTTACGAAATACGGCATGTTGTTTGTGATTTTCCGTCATCTATACGGCAATTTACAAACACATTTTCAGAATCATAATCACTTTCTTTAAAGTCCGACTCACGACTGCTAATGCAAAGTAACGCTTTGCACTGATATCTAGCTCCGATTAATAATCAACTTCGTGCCCTTTAATGTCATTTAAATTGAACAGAGCGAAATCTCGGCTATCACTTGAAGAATCGCCAAAATCCATTTTGAAAAACAGCGTAAAAATCCCGAAAACTATCAAAAAAAGTCCGTTAAAGTCTGTTCAAAGTCATTGTAGCGCGTTTACAAATGGCGGCCACGTTGTCAAGCTATCGGCGAAAGTGAAAGTAGTCATCGGAAGTGTCGGAAAACCGAGAGATCGCATTTTTAAAATGACTAGTCGTCAAAGACGCGATTGGGCGCTACGCCCGTTTAACGCATCGAACGCTATCAGGCGCTATGCCCGTTAAAGGGTTAATGGCAATTTTACGTCACAGATTGTAAGCGTCAGTCACAGTGAAGTTTTATTTTTCCATCTCTTAATTCATCCTTGGATTTATACCATTGTTGAGGAATGAGAGATGGATTCTGAATTTGCCAGGTGCTTTCCACGACAAACTGAAACATGATGTGTTGATAATATTTCTGTTATCTCAGCTGTACAATCTGAAACATGGCAAGTTGTCAAAACTGTTGTCGAAATTAGTCTGAAATATGACATGTTGGTGATATTTCTCTGATCTGAATTATACAACTGAAACATGACATGTTGGTGACTGCGTGTTGGGGGGCTGCGTGGTCTCGAGGTATGGTGTCCGCCTCGAGTGCTGGAGGTCCCGAGTTCACGCCCCGGTGAGGACCGGGATTTATTTCACTTGGACTTCTGGTAATAAAATTTCCCCTGGTCTCTGGGTAGTGAGATCGGACGCCCATGTGTATTGTTGCGCACATAAAATATCCCTTGGCAGTTGGAAATCGAAAAAGAGTAGCCTAACAGCGCTGCCCAGGCAAAATTTCGAGTTAAAAATCTACCCAAAGTATTTCAGGATCCTAGCCGGTGCTAAGGAGTTCATGCACTGAGCTGAGTTTCTCCAGACTCCGGTTTAAGTTAGGAGGAGAACGGAGCACTTAGGGGGTACACCCGTGTGCCATGATGTTGATCCATCGACTAAACTAAACTAAACATGTTGGTGATATTTCTCTGATCTCAGCTATATTTGACAATGTGATGAAACATGTGCTATGTCAGTGACAAAGAATGAAGATGACAAGTGTGTATGTGTAACAGCCAGCTGAAACTGGTGCTGCACGTATTGCTCATGTAACAGCCAGCTGAAACTGGTGCTGCACGTATTGCTCAGCTGTGTATATATTGTTGTAGGTTATGTGTTTGACCTGAGCTGTGTATATATTGTTGTAGGTTATGTGTTTGACCTGAGCTGTGTATATATTGTTGTAGGTTATGTGTTTGACCTCAGCTGTGTATATATTGTTGTAGGTTATGTGTTTGACCTCAGCTGTGTATATATTGTTGTAGGTTATGTGTTTGACCTCAGCTGTGTATATATTGTTGTAGGTTATGTGTTTGACCTGAGCTGTGTATATATTGTTGTAGGTTATGTGTTTGACCTCAGCTGTGTATATATTGTTGTAGGTTATGTGTTTGACCTCAGCTGTGTATATATTGTTGTAGGTTATGTGTTTGACCTCAGCTGTGAATATATTGTTGTAGGTTATGTGTTTGACCTCAGCTGTGTATATATTGTTGTAGGTTATGTGTTTCACCTCAGCTGTGTATATATTGTTGTAGGTTATGTGTTTGACCTCAGCTGTGTATATATTGTTGTAGGTTATGTGTTTGACCTCAGCTGTGTATATATTGTTGTAGGTTATGTGTTTGACCTGAGTGCCCTCCAGAACAGCAGTGGCTACAAGGTCTACGACAGGGAAGGTCACGAGTTCACTCTCAACGTCTGTGCAGGCTTGGGCACTTCTAGTCCTTGCAGAAATGGAACTGGTGAGTACAGACTAGTACAGGCATATCAATCTAGTGTGTCAGTCAGCAGTCAGGTGAGAGTAAAATTTGATCTAATGTGTCAGTCAGCAGTCAGGTGAGAGTAAAATTTGATCTAATGTGTCAGTCAGCAGTCAGGTGGGAGTAAAGTTTGATCTACTCTGTCAGTCAGCAGTCAGGTGAGAGTAAAATTTGATCTAATGTGTCAGTCAGCAGTCAGGTGGGAGTAAAGTTTGATCTACTCTGTCAGTCAGCAGTCAGGTGATAGTAAAGTTTGATTTAGTTTGTCAGTCAGCAGTCAGCTGAGATTAAAGTTTGATTTTGTTTGTCAATCAGCAGTCAGGTGAGAGTAAAGTTTGATCTACTGTGTCAGTCAGCAGTCAGCTGAGATTAAAGTTTGATTTTGTTTGTCAATCAGCAGTCAGGTGAGAGTAAAGTTTGATCTACTGTGTCAGTCAGCAGTCAGGTGATAGTAACGTTTCATTTTGTTTGTCAGTCAGCAGTCAGGTGATAGTAAAGTCTGACTTTGTGTGACAATCAGCAGTCAGGTGGTAGTAAAGATTGACTTTGAGTGTCAGTCAGCAGTCAAGTGAGAGTAAAGTTTGATTTTGTTTGTCAATCAGTAGTCAGGTGGTAGTAAAGTTTGGCTTTGTATGTCAGTCAGCAGTCAGGTGAGATTAAAGTTTGACTTTGTGTGTCAATCAGCAGTCAGGTGATAGTAAAGTTTGATTTAGTTTGTCAGTCAGCCGTCAGGTGAGATTAAAGTTTGATTTTATTTGTCAGTCAGCAGTCAAGTGAGAGTAAAGTTTGATTTTGCGTATCAATCAGCAGTCAGGTTGTAGTAAAGTTTGGCTTTGTGTGTCAGTCAGCAGTCAGGTGAGATTAAAGTTTGACTGTGTGTGTCAATCAGCAGTCATTGATGTCCTGTGTACTAACTCACTGATGTCTATGTGCTAACTCACTGATGTCCTGTGTACTAACTCACACATGTCCTGTGTGCTAACTCACTGATGTCCTGTGTACTAACTCACACATGTCCTGTGTGCTAACTCACTGATGTTCTGTGTGCTAACTCAATAATGTCCTGTGTGCTAACTCACTAATTTCCTGTGTACTAACACACTAATGTCCTGTGTGCTAACTCACTGATGTCCTGTGTACTAACTCACTAATGTCCTGTGCGCTAACTCACACATGTCCTGTGTACTAACTCACTGATGTCCTGTGTGCTAACTCACTGATGTCCTGTATGCACACTAAGCTTCCTCAATTTGCTGTTCATGACAACAGGTTCATGTCAGGTGCCACAGACAGGTGACAAGACAGGTGTCAGTGCCGGACAGGCAAATGCTCACCTGATCTACCGTGACGGGGTGGTCATGCTCAACTACAGTAATGGTGATACGTGTAACACTGGCAGAGCTGTCCGCGCCACCTACATCAACTTTGTCTGTGTGCCGGGGGCAGGCACTGGTCAGCCTGTCTACATTGACCAGTCCGGAGACTGTCTCTACTACTTTGATTGGCAGACCCAGCTGGTGTGTGAGACACAGGTCAGTACTCACTCAGCAAGACAGTTATTTACAACCAAGTTTAACATTGCAGTTGCCAGCGATCAGTTGTCATCTGCATTCTCCACATTATTTCTGTGTCATGTATTGAATGTCACTTACCACACATACTTGACTATTCTTTCTTTAACTGTAGCATCAACTCACAGGTCTATTCTCTAGCTTCAACTCACAGGTCTAGTCTCATGCATCAACTCACAGATCTAGTCTCACGCATCAACTCACAGGTCTAGTCTCATGCATCAACTCACAGATCTATTCTCTAACATCAACTCACAGATCTAGTCTCATGCATCAACTCACAGATCTAGTCTCTAACATCAACTCACAGATCTATTCTCTAACATCAACTCCCAGATCTATTCTCTAACATCAACTCACAGGTCTATTCTCTAACATCAACTCACAGGTCTAGTCTCTAGCATCAACTCACAGATCTATTCTCTAACATCAACTCACAGATCTATTCTCTAACATCAACTCACAGGTCTAGTCTCTAGCATCAACTCACAGATCTATTCTCTAACATCAACTCACAGGTCTAGTCTCTAACATCAACTCACAGATCTATTCTCTAACATCAACTCACAGGTCTATTCTCTAACATCAACTCCCAAATCTATTCTCTAGCATCAACTCACAGATCTATTCTCTAACATCAACTCACAGATGTAACACTGTCTACTACCACTAGACCTAACATTGTCTACTACCACTAGACCTAACATTGTCTACTACCACTAGACCTAACATTGTCTACTACCACTAGACCTAACACTGTCCACTACCACTAGACCTAACATTGTCTACTACCACTAGACCTAACACTGTCTACTACCACTAGACCTAACACTGTCTACTACCACTAGACCTAACATTGTCTACTACCACTAGACCTAACATTGTCTACTACCACTAGACCTAACATTGTCTACTACCACTAGACCTAACACTGTCCACTACCACTAGACCTAACATTGTCTACTACCACTAGACCTAACACTGTCTACTACCACTAGACCTAACACTGTCCACTACCACTAGACCTAACACTGTCCACTACCACTAGACCTAACATTGTCTACTACCACTAGACCTAACACTGTCCACTACCACTAGACCTAACATTGTCTACTACCACTAGACCTAACACTGTCCACTACCACTAGACCTAACATTGTCTACTACCACTAGACCTAACACTGTCCACTACCACTAGACCTAACACTGTCCACTACCACTAGACCTAACACTGTCCACTACCACTAGACCTAACACTGTCCACTACCACTAGACCTAACACTGTCCACTACCACTAGACTAGACCTAACACTGTCCACTACCACTAAACTAGACCTAACACTGTCCACTACCACTAGACCTAACACTGTCCACTACCACTAGACCTAACACTGTCCACTACCACTAGACCTAACACTGTCCACTACCACTAGACCTAACACTGTCCACTACCACTAGACTAGACCTAACACTGTCCACTACCACTAGACTAGACCTAACACTGTCCACTACCACTAGATCTAGCAGCTGTCAGTCACATACTTGTTTAGACCAGGACACAGTGTCTAGCAGATGTCAATCACGTTCCTTCAACATCTTGTTACAGCTGGTATGTGAGGTCACCACTGATGCGGGCCACACGCTGGACCTGTCGCCACTGGTGAAGAAATCTGGCAAATACAACGTGCTCATGAACAGCGCCTACCAGCTACAAGGTGTCATCTACATCAACCTGTGCCGACCCCTCAACCCTATCTATGGAACACTTTGTCCTGCAGGCTCTGGTGCCTGTTTGGTCAGGGAAGGACAGAAACCCTTGGTCAGTTGATACATACTTGTGTTGTATGGTGTCTTATGTTCCTCTCTATACATGTGTTGTATGGTGTCTTATGTTCCTCTCTATACATGTGTTGTATGGTGTCTTATGTTCCTCTCTATACATGTGGTGTATGGTGTCTTATGTTCCTCTCTATACATGTGTTGTATGGTGTCTTATGTTCCTCTCTATACATGTGTTGTATATCTATACAGGGTTTGACCAAACACAGGACATGAAGTCACTCTTGGATATGACAATGGATACGGTGGAGCTATAGTGACACATAGGGTTTGACCAAAGACAGCACATGAAGTAGTCACTCTTGGATATGACAATCCGTATAAGGTGGAGCTATGGTGGCACATAAAGAACAACAACAACAAAACTTTATTTTGAAAGGGTTAAGAATTAGGCACGCAACCCATCTAACATTCTGCCCTTTTATCACTCTCTTTCATACATTATACCATTCACACATCATTCAAGGCTAACTGAAAACAGCAACAATATAAGAGATATGCATTATAAAGGCATGTGGAAAAATTAAAAATCAATACTACACGACTCAGTAATAGTAATAACTGGTGTGGCACTTGTTATTATCTATGTGGAATATACTGGCCTACCATAGGGTCATCCAGGTTGCCTGTGGTGAGAACATCCTCCTGTCAGGGACAAGTTTCAAACCTTTAAGATGTTATACTGACTCTACACCCCATGTGTGTTATTGCGTGTGTGGACTTGAAGCTGTTATTCTGACTCTAGACCCCATGTGTGTTATTGAAGATGTTATTCTGACTTTACACCCCGTGTGTGTTATTGCGTGTGTGGACTTGAAGATGTTATTCTGACTGTACACCCCATGTGTGTTATTGAAGATGTTATACTGACTCTACACCCCATGTGTGTTATTGGGTGTGTGGACTTGATGTTATTCTGACTTTACACCCCGTGTGTGTTATTGGGTGTGTGGACTTGAAGATGTTATTCTGATTCTACACCCCATGTGTGTTATTGAAGATGTTATTCTGACTCTACACCATGTGTGTGTGTTATTGGGTGTGTGGACTTGAAGATGTTATTCTGACTCTACACCATGTGTGTGTGTTATTGGGTGTGTGGACTTGAAGATGTTATTCTGACTCTACACCATGTGTGTGTGTTATTGGGTGTGTGGACTTGAAGATGTTATTCTGACTCTACACCACATGTGTGTGTGTTATTGGGTGTGTGGACTTGAAGCTGTTATTCTGACTTTACACCCCATGTGTGTTATTGGGTGTGTGGACTTGAAGATGTTATTCTGACTCTACACCCCATGTGTGTTATTGGGTGTGTGGACTTGAAGATGTTATACTGACTCTACACCCCATGTGTGTTATTGGGTTTGTGGACTTGAAGATGTTATTCTGACTCTACACCCCATGTGTGTGTGTTATTGGGTGTGTGGACTTGAAGATGTTATTCTGACTCTACACCACATGTGTGTGTGTTATTGGGTGTGTGGACTTGAAGATGTTATTCTGACTCTACACCCCATGTGTGTTATTGGGTGTGTGGACTTGAAGATGTTATACTGACTCTACACCCCATGTGTGTTATTGGGTGTGTGGACTTGAAGATGTTATACTGACTCTACACCCCATGTGTGTTATTGGGTGTGTGGACTTGAAGATGTTATTCTGACTCTACACCATGTGTGTTATTGAAGATGTTATTCTGACTCTACACCCCATGTGTGTTATTGAAGATGTTATTCTGACTCTAAACCCCATGTGTGTTATTGAAGATGTTATTCTGACTCTACACCCCATGTGTGTTATTGGAGATGTTATTCTGACTCTACACCCCATGTGGGTTATTGGGTGTGTGGACTTGAAGATGTTATACTGACTCTACACCCCATGTGTGTGTGTTATTGGGTGTGTGGACTTGAAGATGTTATTCTGACTCTACACGCCATGTGTGTTATTGGGTGTGTGGACTTGAAGATGTTATACTGACTCTACACCCCATGTGGGTTATTGGGTGTGTGGACTTGAAGATGTTATTCTGACTCTACACCATGTGTGTTATTGAAGATGTTATTCTGACTCTAAACCCCATGTGTGTTATTGAAGATGTTATTCTGACTCTACACCCCATGTGTGTTTTTGGGTGTATGGACTTGAAGATGTTATTCTGACTCTACACCCCATGTGTGTGTGTTATTGGGTGTGTGGACTTGAAGATGTTATTCTGACTCTACACCCCATGTGTGTTATTGGGTGTGTGGACTTGAAGATGTTATTCTGACTCTACACCCCATGTGTGTGTGTTATTGGGTGTGTGGAAGTGAGGTTTTACTGTTTGGTTGTTGGAAGCCACCTCTTGTTGACTTCATACATTCTGTGTACTGGGAGAAAATTATCCCTCCCCCTTCTAATCCTGTCTCACACAGTTCACTATCTCACACAGTTCACTGTCTCACACAGTTCACTGTCTCACACAGTTCACTGTCTCACACAGTTCACTGTCTCACACAGTTCACTATCTCACACAGTTCACTAACTAAAACCACAGTTCACTGTCTCACACAGTTCACTGTCTCACACAGTTCACTGTCCCGCACAGTTCACTGTCCTGCACAGTTCACTGTCCCGCACAGTTCCCTGTCCCACACAGTTCACTGTCCCACACAGTTCCCTGTCTCACACAGTTCCCTGTCTCACACAGTTCCCTGTCTCACACAGTTCACTGTGTGTGACATAGTGATGAGACAGTGGCACCGTGTGTGCTTTACCGATGTTCACTTCTTGCATTTGTCACCGTCTTCTCTCACAGAGTTTAGGCCACGTTGACGTGGGACCAGTCTGGGATAGTTCGCTCAAACATGTGAAGCTGACCTACACAAATGGTGACCGCTGTCCTTCCAATCCTAAAGTCAACATGACCTCTGTGATACTGCTCAGTTGTGGATCTGGTGAACAGTTGGTGAGTACACGCATGTCACTGTGATACTGCTCAGTTGTGGATCTGGTGAACAGTTGGTGAGTACACGCATGTCACTGTGATACTGCTCAGTTGTGGATCTGGTGAACAGTTGGTGAGTACACGCATGTCACTGTGATACTGCTCAGTTGTGGATCTGGTGAACAGTTGGTGAGTACACGCATGTCACTGTGATACTGCTCAGTTGTGGATCTGGTGAACAATTGGTGAGTACACGCATGTCACTGTGATACTGCTCAGTTGTGGATCTGGTGAACAGTTGGTGAGTACACGCATGTCACTGTGATACTGCTCAGTTGTGGATCTGGTGAACAATTGGTGAGTACATGCATGTCACTGTGATAATGCTCAGTTGTGGATCTAGCGAACAGTTGGTGAGTACATGCATGTCACTGTGATAATGCTCAGTTGTGGATCTGGTGAACAGTTGGTGAGTACACACATGTCACTGTGTCCTCAACATGCTGGACCATTTGATGTGGACCTCTGCTTCATGGTTATCTCATGTGGGTGATTGATGGACATCTGGTTGTGTCATGTGGGTGATTGATGGACACCTGGTTGTCTCATGTGGGTGATTGATGGACATCTGGTTGTGTCATGTGGGTGATTGATGGACATCTGGTTGTCTCATGTGGGTGATTGATGGACATCTGGTTGTCTCATGTGGGTGATTGATGGACATCTGGTTGTCTCATGTGGGTGATTGATGGACATCTGGTTGTCTCATGTGGGTGATTGATGGACATCTGGTTGTCTCATGTGGGTGATTGATGGACATCTGGTTGTCTCATGTGGGTGATTGATGGACATCTGGTTGTCTCATGTGGGTGATTGATGGACATCTGGTTGTCTCATGTGGGTGATTGATGGACATCTGGTTGTCTCATGTGGGTGATTGATGGACATCTGGTTGTCTCATGTGGGTGATTGATGGACATCTGGTTGTCTCATGTGGGTGATTGATGGACATCAGTGGTGTGCATGCTCTGTGTTCAAGATGAGCACACTTGGTCAGTTTGATTGATGTAAACTCTGTTGGCTCACCAGGAGCCCCAGCTGGAGAGTGTCACTGACAACTGTCAGTACATCTTCATGTGGCAGACCACACTAGCCTGTGAGAAAGGACAGTCCCAGCAGCTGACATCCAACTGTACCTTCTATGATTACCTGGCTCAGATGAGATATAATCTGTCATCACTGTCCGAATCAGTCACTGTAAGTAGAGGCTGTCTTGTTTTTACTTTGTGAATCAGTTAGTCTAAGTCAGTAAAGACTGAGTAAATCATTGTAAGTAGAGGCTGTCTTGTCTTTACTGTGTGAATCAGTGTAACTCAGTAAAGACTGTCTGAGAAATCATTGCAAGTAGAGGCTGTCTTGCCTGACATTGCCAGCACCTTGAGGCCTTGAGGGTGAATGGAGCAGGAGAGATGCTCGCAGTACATTGCCAGCTCCTTGAGGGTGCATGGAGCAGATGGTCACAGGACATTGCCAGCTCCTTAACACTTTACAGGGCAGACGCTTGTCCGTTTTTTAGCCCTGAATGGGCAAGATTTGTTCAGGTTCGGTAAAATTTCGGGTTGCGTTAGTAAAAATATCACAAATAAGGTGTTAGTCAACCAATTTTAGTTAAATAAACAACACAATAAAGGGAAAAGCATGCAGAATATGTTACTCACGTGATTGTTGCCGGTAATCCATACATGAACACAAATATTTACCAAATACAGCATGTTGTTTGTGATTTTTTCCGTCATCTATACGGCAATTTACAAACACATTTTCAGAATCATAATCACTTTCTTTAAAGTCCGACTCAGACTGCTAATGCAAAGTAACGCTTTTCACTGATATCTAAATCCGATTAATAGTCAACTTCGTGCCCTTTAATGTCACTTAAATTGAACCTAGCGAAATCTCGGCTATCACTTGAAGAATCGCCGAAATCCATTTTGAAAAACTAAGCGTAAAGACCCGAAAACTATCAAAAAAAGTCTGTAAAAGTCCGTTCAAATTCATAGTAGGCGCGTACAAATGGCGGCCATGTTGTCAAGCTATCGGCGAAAGTGAAAGTAGCAGTCGGAAGTATCGTAAGGCCGAGAAATCACGTTTTTACAATGCATAATAGTATCGGACGGAATTGGCCGATTTGTTCGTTAAAGCGTTTGGACGCAAATGGACGTTCTGCCTTGTAAAGGGTTAAGGGTGCATGAAGCAGATGGTCACAGGACATTGCCAGCTCCTTGCGGGTGCTTGGAGCACATGGACACAGGACATTGCCAGCTCTTTGAGAGTGTGTGGAAAAGGAGAGTTAATCACAGGACATTGCCAGCTCCTTGAGGGTACATGGAACAGGAGAGATGATCACAGGACATTGCCAGTTCCTTGAGGGTGTGTGGAAAAGGGGAGATGGACACAGGACATTGCCAGTTCCTTGAGGGTGCGTGGAACAGGAGAGATGGACACAGGACATTGCCAGTTCCTTGAGGGTGTGTGGAAAAGGGGAGATGGACACAGGACATTGCCAGCTCCTTGAGGGTGCATGGAACAGGAGAGATGGTCACAGGACATTGCCAGCTCCTTGAGGGTGCATGGAACAGGAGAGATGATCACGGTACATCGCCGGCACCTTGAGGGTGCGTGGAGAAGATGGTCACAGGACATTGCCAGCTCCTTGAGGGTGTATGTGGCAGATGGTCACAGGACATTGCCAGCTCCTTGAGGGTGCGTGGAACAGGAGAGATGGTCACAGGACATTGCCAGCATCTTGA
The DNA here is from genome assembly GCA_963921405.1 of Cepaea hortensis. Classification (NCBI taxonomy): domain Eukaryota; kingdom Metazoa; phylum Mollusca; class Gastropoda; order Stylommatophora; family Helicidae; genus Cepaea; species Cepaea hortensis. The sequence goes on along the minus strand of OY992886.1, from coordinate 114,875,245 downwards.
GGGTGCATGGAACAGGAGAGATGATCACGGTACATCGCCGGCACCTTGAGGGTGCGTGGAGAAGATGGTCACAGGACATTGCCAGCTCCTTGAGGGTGCGTGGAACAGGAGAGATGATCACAGGACATTGCCAGTTCCTTGAGGGTGCGTGGAACAGGAGAGATGATCACAGGACATTGCCAGTTCCTTGAGGGTGCATGGAACAGGAGAGATGATCACAGGACATTGCCAGTTCCTTGAGAGTGCGTGGAACAGGAGAGATGGACACAGGACATTGCCAGCTCCTTGAGGGTGCGTGGAACAGGAGAGATGGACACAGGACATTGCCAGCTCCTTGAGGGTGCATGGAACAGGAGAGATGATCACAGGACATTGCCAGTTCCTTGAGGGTGCGTGGAACAGGAGAGATGATCACAGGACATTGCCAGTTCCTTGAGGGTGTGTGGAACAGGAGAGATGGACACAGGACATTGCCAGCTCCTTGAGGGTGCATGGAACAGGAGAGATGATCACAGGACATTGCCAGTTCCTTGAGGGTGCATGGAACAGGAGAGATGGACACAGGACATTGCCAGTTCCTTGAGGGTGCATGGAACAGGAGAGATGGACACAGGACATTGCCAGCTCCTTGAGGGTGCGTGGAACAGGAGAGATGGACACAGGACATTGCCAGCTCCTTGAGGGTGCGTGGAACAGGAGAGATGGACACAGGACATTGCCAGTTCCTTGAGGGTGCGTGGAACAGGAGAGATGATCACAGGACATTGCCAGTTCCTTGAGGGTGTGTGGAACAGGAGAGATGGACACAGGACATTGCCAGCTCCTTGAGGGTGCATGGAACAGGAGAGATGATCACAGGACATTGCCAGTTCCTTGAGGGTGTGTGGAACAGGAGAGATGATCACAGGACATTGCCAGTTCCTTGAGGGTGCGTGGAACAGGAGAGATGATCACAGGACATTGCCAGCTCCTTGAGGGTGTGTGGAACAGGAGAGATGGACACAGGACATTGCCAGCTCCTTGAGGGTGCGTGGAACAGGAGAGATGATCACAGGACATTGCCAGTTCCTTGAGGGTGTGTGGAAAAGGGGAGATGGACACAGGACATTGCCAGCTCCTTGAGGGTGCGTGGAACAGGAGAGATGATCACAGGACATTGCCAGTTCCTTGAGGGTGTGTGGAAAAGGGGAGATGGACACAGGACATTGCCAGTTCCTTGAGGGTGCGTGGAACAGGAGAGATGGACACAGGACATTGCCAGCTCCTTGAGGGTGCATGGAACAGGAGAGATGATCACAGGACATTGCCAGCTCCTTGAGGGTGCATGGAACAGGAGAGATGATCACGGTACATCGCCGGCACCTTGAGGGTGCGTGGAGAAGATGGTCACAGGACATTGCCAGCTCCTTGAGGGTGTATGTGGCAGATGGTCACAGGACATTGCCAGCTCCTTGAGGGTGCGTGGAACAGGAGAGATGGTCACAGGACATTGCCAGCTCCTTGAGATTGCGTGGAACAGGAGAGATGGACACAGGACATTGCCAGCTCCTTGAGGGTGCATGGAACAGGAGAGATGATCACAGGACATTGCCAGTTCCTTGAGGGTGCGTGGAAAAGGAGAGATGATCACAGGACATTGCCAGTTCCTTGAGGGTGCGTGGAACAGGAGAGATGGACACAGGACATTGCCAGCTCCTTGAGGGTGCATGGAACAGGAGAGATGATCACAGGACATTGCCAGTTCCTTGAGGGTGTGTGGAAAAGGGGAGATGGACACAGGACATTGCCAGCTCCTTGAGGGTGCATGGAACAGGAGAGATGATCACGGTACATCGCCGGCACCTTGAGGGTGCGTGGAGAAGATGGTCACAGGACATTGCCAGCTCCTTGAGGGTGTATGTGGCAGATGGTCACAGGACATTGCCAGCTCCTTGAGGGTGCGTGGAACAGGAGAGATGGACACAGGACATTGCCAGTTCCTTGAGGGTGCGTGGAACAGGAGAGATGATCACAGGACATTGCCAGTTCCTTGAGGGTGTGTGGAAAAGGGGAGATGGACACAGGACATTGCCAGCTCCTTGAGGGTGCGTGGAACAGGAGAGATGATCACAGGACATTGCCAGTTCCTTGAGGGTGCGTGGAACAGGAGAGATGGACACAGGACATTGCCAGCTCCTTGAGGGTGCATGGAACAGGAGAGATGATCACAGGACATTGCCAGTTCCTTGAGGGTGTGTGGAAAAGGGGAGATGGACACAGGACATTGCCAGCTCCTTGAGGGTGCATGGAACAGGAGAGATGATCACGGTACATCGCCGGCACCTTGAGGGTGCGTGGAGAAGATGGTCACAGGACATTGCCAGCTCCTTGAGGGTGTATGTGGCAGATGGTCACAGGACATTGCCAGCTCCTTGAGGGTGCGTGGAACAGGAGAGATGGTCACAGGACATTGCCAGCTCCTTGAGGGTGCGTGGAACAGGAGAGATGGACACAGGACATTGCCAGCTCCTTGAGGGTGCATGGAACAGGAGAGATGATCACAGGACATTGCCAGTTCCTTGAGGGTGCGTGGAACAGGAGAGATGATCACAGGACATTGCCAGTTCCTTGAGGGTGTGTGGAAAAGGGGAGATGGACACAGGACATTGCCAGCTCCTTGAGGGTGCGTGGAACAGGAGAGATGATCACAGGACATTGCCAGTTCCTTGAGGGTGTGTGGAAAAGGGGAGATGGACACAGGACATTGCCAGTTCCTTGAGGGTGCGTGGAACAGGAGAGATGGACACAGGACATTGCCAGCTCCTTGAGGGTGCGTGGAACAGGAGAGATGGACACAGGACATTGCCAGTTCCTTGAGGGTGCGTGGAACAGGAGAGATGGACACAGGACATTGCCAGCTCCTTGAGGGTGCGTGGAACAGGAGAGATGGACACAGGACATTGCCAGTTCCTTGAGGGTGCGTGGAACAGGAGAGATGGACACAGGACATTGCCAGCTCCTTGAGGGTGCATGGAACAGGAGAGATGATCACAGGACATTGCCAGTTCCTTGAGGGTGCGTGGAACAGGAGAGATGGACACAGGACATTGCCAGCTCCTTGAGGGTGCATGGAACAGGAGAGATGATCACAGGACATTGCCAGTTCCTTGAGGGTGCGTGGAAAAGGGGAGATGGACACAGGACATTGCCAGCTCCTTGAGGGTGCATGGAACAGGAGAGATGATCACGGTACATCGCCGGCACCTTGAGGGTGCGTGGAGAAGATGGTCACAGGACATTGCCAGCTCCTTGAGGGTGTATGTGGCAGATGGTCACAGGACATTGCCAGCTCCTTGAGGGTGCGTGGAACAGGAGAGATGATCACAGGACATTGCCAGCTCCTTGAGGGTGCATGGAACAGGAGAGATGATCACGGTACATCGCCGGCACCTTGAGGGTGCGTGGAGAAGATGGTCACAGGACATTGCCAGCTCCTTGAGGGTGCATGGGGCATATGGTCACAGGACATTGCCAGCTCCTTGAGGGTGCATGGAGCAGGAGTGATGGTCACAGGACATTGCCAGCTCCTTGAGAGTGCATGGAGCAGGAGTGATGGTCTCAGGACATTGCCAGCTCCTTGAGGGTGCATGGAGCACATGGTCACAGGACATTGCCAGCTCCTTGAGGGTGCATGAGGCAGGTTAGATGGCCAGAGATTGCGAGTCTTTTTGGTGGGTTGTGTTGAGCTTGTGGGCTACATTCTGCATGAGACCTGCCGTGTGATGATGATGATGATGATGATGATGATGGTGAGGTAGAGTTAATGCCTGTCTGGTTGATAGTAACAGTATTTACTGAATACTGATTGGGTGTACAGAGACCAGGTAATTGTGTAATCCTTAACCTTTGTCTCCAGGTGCCATCTTCTCATGGTGGTAGCTACCATGTCAAAGTCTGTGGTCATCTAGAGGAGAAGGGAGAGCACGGAGAGGCTTCATGTAGCCAGTCCTCTGTCTGTCTGACTGGAGCTGGTAGCAGGGATGGTTCCTTTGGCAGTTCCAGTCAGGGCATTTTCCACAAGGATACACATTTTGTTGGCCTGTCATTCTCTGGAGGCAGAACATGTCACACAGGTAGGTGGTAGTCTATGTTGTTGTTGGTGTGGGTGTATTCCACAAAGATACACAGTTTGTTGGCCTGACATTTTCCGCAGGCAGAACATGTCACACAGGTAGTCTTATGTTGTTGTTGTTGGCATCCGGAGTGCTGTAGTTTCACCAGCAAACAGTGCCTCGCACTCCGCAGGCATCAGTCTTGATGTTGGAAGGTGCATTCATCATTGAACTGTCATGACATTGTCTGCTGTGTTCTATTCATCATTTGAGCAGTGGACACAATCATGTCATTGTCATTGTCTATGTTCTAGTCATCATTTCACCAGCATGTGCATACAGTCATGTCATTACCTGCTGTGTTCTAGTCATCATTTCACCAGCATGTGCATACAGTCAACAAGGAATACTTGAACAGTAAGTTCTCATCAGTCCTTCCCTAGTGGTGCTTGAAACCAACACAGACAATGTCTGTGAGCTAATCTATGTCATCATCACATAGACAGTATCTGTGAGCTAATTATCTACATGGACACAACATTGACAATTTCTGTGAGCTAATTATCTACATGGACACAACATTGACAATTTCTGTGAGCTAATTATCTACATGAACACAACATAGACAGTATCTGTGAGCGAATTATCTACATGAACACAACATAGACAATGTCTGTGAGCTAATCTACGTCATCATCACATGGACAGTATCTGTGAGCGAATTATCTACATGAACACAACATAGACAATGTTCCTGAGCTAATCTACATGAACATCACATAGACAGTATCTGTGAGGGAATTATCTACATGAACATCACATAGACAGTATCTGTGAGCTAATCTATGTCATCATCACATAGACAGTATCTGTGAGCTAATTATCTACATGAACACAACATAGACAGTATCTGTGAGCTAATTATCTACATGAACACAACATAGACAGTATCTGTGAGCTAATTATCTACATGAACACAACATAGACAGTATCTGTGAGCTAATTATCTACATGAACACAACATAGACAATGTCTGTGAGCTAATTATCTATATGAACACAACATAGACAGTATCTGTGAGCTAATTATCTACATGAACACAACATAGACAGTATCTGTGAGCTAATTATCTACATGAACACAACATAGACAGTATCTGTGAGCTAATTATCTACATGAACACAACATAGACAATGTCTGTGAGCTAATTATCTACATGAACACAACATAGACAGTATCTGTGAGCTAATTATCTACATGAACACAACATAGACAGTATCTGTGAGCTAATTATCTACATGAACACAACATAGACAGTATCTGTGAGCTAATTATCTACATGAACACAACATAGACAGTATCTGTGAGCTAATTATCTACATGAACACAACATAGACAGTATCTGTGAGCTAATTATCTACATGAACACAACATAGACGGTATCTGTGAGCTAATTATCTACATGAACACAACATAGACAATGTCTGTGAGCTAATTATCTACATGAACACAACATAGACAGTATCTGTGAGCTAATTATCTACATGAACACAACATAGACAGTATCTGTGAGCTAATCATCTACATGAACACAACATAGACAGTATCTGTGAGCTAATTATCTACATGAACACAACATAGACAGTATCTGTGAGCTAATTATCTACATGAACACAACATAGACAATGTCTGTGAGCTAATTATCTACATGAACACAACATAGACAGTATCTGTGAGCTAATTATCTACATGGACACAACATTGACAATTTCTGTGAGCTAATTATCCACATGGACACAACATTGACAATTTCTGTGAGCTAATTATCTACATGAACACAACATAGACAATGTATGTGAGCTAATTATCTACATGAACACAACATAGACAGTATCTGTGAGCTAATTATCTAAATGGACACAACATAGTCAATGTCTGTGAGCTAATCTACGTCAACATCACATAGACAGTATCTGTGAGCTAATTATCTACATGAACACAACATAGACAGTATCTGTGAGCTAATTATCTACATGGACACAACATAGACAATGTCTGTGAGCTAATCAATGTGAACATCACATAGACAGTATCTGTGAGCTAATTATCTACATGAACACAACATAGACAGTATCCGTGAGCTAATTATCTACATGGACACAACATAGACAATGTCTGTGACCTAATTATCTACATGGACACAACATTGACAATTTCTGTGAGCTAATTATCTACATGGACACAACATTGACAATTTCTGTGAGCTAATTATCTATATGGACACAACATTGACAATTTCTGTGAGCTAATTATCTACATGGACACAACATTGACAATTTCTGTGAGCTAATTATCTACATGGACACAACATTGACAATTTCTGTGAGCTAATCTATGTGAACATCACATAGACAGTATCTGTGAGCTAATTATCTACATGGACACAACATAGACAATGTCTGTGAGCTAATTATCTACATGGACACAACATTGACAATTTATGTGTGCTAATTATCTACATGAAAACAATATAGACAATGTCTGTAACCTAATTATCTACATGAAAACAATATAGACAATGTCTATAAGCTAATTATCTACATGGACACAACATAGACAATGTCTGTGAGCTAATTATCTACATGGACTCAACATTGACAATTTATGTGAGCTAATATCTACATGGACATCGCATAGACAGTATCTGTGAGCTAATTATCTACATTAACACAACATAGACAATGTCTGTGAGCTAATTATCTACATGGACACAACATTGACAATGTCTGTAAGCTAATTATCTACATGGACACAACATAGACAGTATCTGTGAGCTAATTATCTACATGGACACAACATTGACAATTTCTGTGAGTTAATTATCTACATGGACACAACATTGACAATTTCTGTGAGCTAATTATCTACATGAACACAACATAGACAGTATCTGTGAGCTAATTATCTACATGAACACAACATAGACAATGTCTGTGAGCTAATTATCTATATGAACACAACATAGACAGTATCTGTGAGCTAATTATCTACATGAACACAACATAGACAGTATCTGTGAGCTAATTATCTACATGAACACAACATAGACAGTATCTGTGAGCTAATTATCTACATGAACACAACATAGACAATGTCTGTGAGCTAATTATCTACATGAACACAACATAGACAGTATCTGTGAGCTAATTATCTACATGAACACAACATAGACAGTATCTGTGAGCTAATTATCTACATGAACACAACATAGACAGTATCTGTGAGCTAATTATCTACATGAACACAACATAGACAGTATCTGTGAGCTAATTATCTACATGAACACAACATAGACAGTATCTGTGAGCTAATTATCTACATGAACACAACATAGACGGTATCTGTGAGCTAATTATCTACATGAACACAACATAGACAATGTCTGTGAGCTAATTATCTACATGAACACAACATAGACAGTATCTGTGAGCTAATTATCTACATGAACACAACATAGACAGTATCTGTGAGCTAATCATCTACATGAACACAACATAGACAGTATCTGTGAGCTAATTATCTACATGAACACAACATAGACAGTATCTGTGAGCTAATTATCTACATGAACACAACATAGACAATGTCTGTGAGCTAATTATCTACATGAACACAACATAGACAGTATCTGTGAGCTAATTATCTACATGGACACAACATTGACAATTTCTGTGAGCTAATTATCCACATGGACACAACATTGACAATTTCTGTGAGCTAATTATCTACATGAACACAACATAGACAATGTATGTGAGCTAATTATCTACATGAACACAACATAGACAGTATCTGTGAGCTAATTATCTAAATGGACACAACATAGTCAATGTCTGTGAGCTAATCTACGTCAACATCACATAGACAGTATCTGTGAGCTAATTATCTACATGAACACAACATAGACAGTATCTGTGAGCTAATTATCTACATGGACACAACATAGACAATGTCTGTGAGCTAATCAATGTGAACATCACATAGACAGTATCTGTGAGCTAATTATCTACATGAACACAACATAGACAGTATCTGTGAGCTAATTATCTACATGGACACAACATAGACAATGTCTGTGACCTAATTATCTACATGGACACAACATTGACAATTTCTGTGAGCTAATTATCTACATGGACACAACATTGACAATTTCTGTGAGCTAATTATCTATATGGACACAACATTGACAATTTCTGTGAGCTAATTATCTACATGGACACAACATTGACAATTTCTGTGAGCTAATTATCTACATGGACACAACATTGACAATTTCTGTGAGCTAATCTATGTGAACATCACATAGACAGTATCTGTGAGCTAATTATCTACATGGACACAACATAGACAATGTCTGTGAGCTAATTATCTACATGGACACAACATTGACAATTTATGTGTGCTAATTATCTACATGAAAACAATATAGACAATGTCTGTAACCTAATTATCTACATGAAAACAATATAGACAATGTCTATAAGCTAATTATCTACATGGACACAACATAGACAATGTCTGTGAGCTAATTATCTACATGGACTCAACATTGACAATTTATGTGAGCTAATATCTACATGGACATCGCATAGACAGTATCTGTGAGCTAATTATCTACATTAACACAACATAGACAATGTCTGTGAGCTAATTATCTACATGGACACAACATTGACAATGTCTGTAAGCTAATTATCTACATGGACACAACATAGACAGTATCTGTGAGCTAATTATCTACATGGACACAACATTGACAATTTCTGTGAGTTAATTATCTACATGGACACAACATTGACAATTTCTGTGAGCTAATTATCTACATGGACACAACATAGACAATGTCTGTGAGCTAATATCTACATGGACATCTCATAGACAGTATCTGTGAGCTAATTATCTACATGGACATCACATACAGTATCTGTGAGCTAATTATCTACATGGACACAACATAGACAGTGTTTGTGGGCTAATATCTACATGGACATCACATAGACAATGTCTGTGGGCTAATTATCTACATGGACACAACATAGACAGTGTCTGTGAGCTAATTATCTACATGAACACAACATAGACAGTGTCTGTGGGCTAATATCTACATGGACATCACATAGACAGTGTCTGTGAGCTAATTATCTACATGGACACAACATAGACAGTGTCTGGGAGCTAATTATCTACATGAACACAACATAGACAATGTCTGTGGGCTAATATCTACATGGACACAACATAGACAGTGCCTGTGAGCTAATTATCTACATGGACACAACATAGACAGTGTCTGTGGGCTAATTATCTACATGGACAAAACATAGACAGTGTCTGTGGGCTAATATCTACATGGACATCACATAGACAATGTCTGTGGGCTAATTATCTACATGGACACAACATAGACAGTGTATGTGGGCTAATATCTACATGTACATCACATAGACAATGTCTGTGGGCTAATTATCTACATGAACACAACATAGACAGTGTCTGTGGGCTAATGTCTACATGGACATCACATAGACAATGTCTGTGGGCTAATTATCTACATGAACACAACATAGACAATGTCTGTGGGCTAATTATCTACATGAACACAACATAGACAATGTCTGTGGGCTAATTATCTACATGAACACAACATAGACAATGTCTGTGGGCTAATTATCTACATGGACAAAACATAGACAGTGTCTGTGGGCTAATATCTACATGGACATCACATAGACAGTGTCTGTGAGCTAATTATCTACATGGACACAACATAGACAGTGTCTGGGAGCTAATTATCTACATGAACACAACATAGACAGTGTCTGTGGGCTAATATCTACATGGACACAACATAGACAGTGCCTGTGAGCTAATTATCTACATGGACACAACATAGACAGTGTCTGTGGGCTAATTATCTACATGGACAAAACATAGACAGTGTCTGTGGGCTAATATCTACATGGACATCACATAGACAATGTCTGTGGGCTAATTATCTACATGAACACAACATAGACAGTGTCTGTGGGCTAATGTCTACATGGACATCACATAGACAATGTCTGTGGGCTAATTATCTACATGAACACAACATAGACAGTGTCTGTGGGCTAATTATCTACATGAACACAACATAGACAATGTCTGTGGGCTAATTATCTACATGAACACAACATAGACAATGTCTGTGGGCTAATTATCTACATGAACACAACATAGACAGTGTCTGTGGGCTAATTATCTACATGAACACAACATAGACAATGTCTGTGGGCTAATTATCTACATGAACACAACATAGACAGTGTCTGTGGGCTAATATCTACATGGACATCACATAGAAAGTATCTGTGGGCTGTGTAAATGTGTCTGATTGTATGTTCTATAATCTATCACAGCTAAAGCTGCTTCTACAATCTACTTTGAGTGTGATCAGTCGGCAGGACCTGGGCTACCTGAGATCTTTGATGAGGTAGGTGCTGTACACAGCTACACACTTTCTTCAATGTCGTATGTTCTAGGTGCTGGAATATGCCACTAGCAGATTCTAGAATGTTGCATGTTCTAGGCACTGGTATATGCCACTAGCAGTTTCTAGAATGTTGTATGTTCTAGGCACTGACACATGCCACTAGCAGGTTCTAGAATGTATGTTCTAGGCACTGACACATGCCACTAGCAGTTTCTAGAATGTTGTTGTTCTAGGCACTATCATATGCCACTAGCAGGTTCTAGAATGTTGTATGTTCTAGGCACTGACACACGCCACTAGCAGATTCTAGAATGTTGTATGTTCGAGGCACTGACACATGCCACTAGCAGGTTCTAGAATGTTGTATGTTCTAGGCACTGACAAACGCCACTAGCAGATTCTAGAATGTTGCATGTTCTAGGCACTGCCATATGCCACTAGCAGTTTCTAGAATGTTGTATGTTCTAGGCACTGACACACGTCACTAGCAACTTCTAGAATGTTGTATGTTCTAGGCACTGACACATGCCACTAGCAACTTCTAGAATGTTGTATGTTCTAGGCACTGACACATACCACTAGCAGATTCTAGAATGTTGTATGTTCTAGGCACTGACACACGCCACTAGCAGATTCTAGAATGTTGTTGATATTCTAGGCCCTAGTTAGTCAAGGATCCAACTTCACGGCAATGGGTCATCCCCATTATGCTCCGTTCCTGTGCCAGTGAATATCCCACAAAATGCTCCTCACTGCCTAATGTGAAAAGTGGAACAGACAGGAGTATCGGCAAGCCAACAGCCTGCACAGGTACACTGTGCATAATGCCGCCGCCAGAATGCCAACACAAAAGTCATCCACGAAAAATACAGTTCATCGATGGAATCGGCAGTCACCAGAAAGACTTCATTGACCCAGGTTTTATCCCACAATGCTTGGTCTCTTTCTGCAGGGCGACCTGCCGAAATTGCTTAACAAAGTACGAACTCCGTAGCTCCAGCGATGGCTCCCAGGAGTCTCCTGAAAAATTCACTCGTGAACTGAAAAGGCAAACGAGTTAATTCAACGACAGCCGGCCATTGTTCCAAACATGCAGTTCACTGTCACAGATGTAAAAGCATTCTACTTGAATCTCACAGCTCACAGTGTCGCACAACGCACTCACTCAGTAGTAGGGCGACGGAACCACATACTACCAGTCCAACATGAGGAGAATGCAAATGCAAACTGTAGCCACAAGCATAAACACGCCAGAGGACGTGATGGCTCAATGCCTAACTGCCATGTTGGGGACCGGAAGGCCCTGATATACAAGAGGCTTCTCATAAGTCTTTAGCCTGACCATGAAGGAGTAGGCGGAGAAAATTGAAATATGGCACATATATAGCTCATTCAATTTGTAATGGACATGTGAATTATGAATTTCCCACCTCAACTGGTTTTCCCAATATGGTGCATGGCACAACACACCCTATTGACCAGATCTGCACATCCAACGGTTTGTCAGAACAATGGAGAAATCAGACGCCAGGACTGTGATAAAATCTTGATGTTACATTGTAAAACGCCGGTCTCTCTGGCTGTGGGGTTACAACACTTTCTCTCTGTAATCCCGTTTATCACGCAGAGTCTCGCAGCGGAGCGAAAACTGAGGTGGTTCGACCCCCGCTCGTGACTTGCGGATACTGAGCCGGCCGCTCAGAAAGCAATGGCAAACTACTGAGCGTAATCTTGCCAAGAGATCAACAGACAGCTGAAAGAAAAAAAAAAAAACATTGTAAAACACCTACAGAAATACACAGGGAGATGGGGCCAGTATTTGAGGAAGTCTGTCCTTCGTATGTTTCTGTAAAACATTGGTGTTTGCAGTTTAAGTATGGCCGTTCCCAAGTTGCAGATCTGCCAAGACCAGGACGACCGTCATCAGAGTGCAATGATGCAAATGCTGCAAAAGTGAAGAAAATCATGCAACACTGAGTAAGAGTACAGTTTTCAGAATTTTACACAACAGACTGAACATGAGAAAAGTGTGTGCCCCGCGCCTGATGACATATGAACAGAAACAAACACGGGTTGATTGCTGTGGCCAGTTGCTCAACATGTGGCGGTCGAAAAACATGTTAAAGACCATGGGGACGGTAGATGAGACTTGGATTCACCAAATCGTAAAAAAACAGCTGAAAAGAAATCATCTTGACTGACAAAGATGTCATACTGGCTTGTGATAGCTGGTTTAGTTCGAAAAATAGGTTGTTTTATTCTGAAGGTCTTTTCAAGGTCACGCAGAGATGGCAGAAATGCATAAATTCAGGTGGTGGCGAGAAGGAATAGGCACTGTGCCAAATTTCAATTTTCTCCGCCTACTCCTTCATGGTCAGGCTAAAGACTATGAGAAGCCCCTTGTATGTCACTAAAGTTTCTAGAATGTTCATGTTCTAGGCGCTGACGTATGTCATTATAAGTTTCTAGAATGTTGTTGATGTTCTAGGCCCTGACATATGTCACTATAAGTTTCTAGAATGTTGTTGATGTTCTTGTTACTTTTACAAATGACTGGACATTTCTAGAATACTGCAGAATTCACACAACATAGTATTAAATAACTTGATACATCTTTCAAGCTGAAATATACACATTTTCACACAGTAATGTTTAATTGTCTACCACGGTAATTTTAAACTGACTATCATGTCTTTCTGTTTGCACAAATCTGGCCTATGCAGATTAATCATGATGGCTTCTGCAAAATTTTAACAAGCGACTATTTTGTGTATTAAACAAACACGAAAAGCTAAGCTCAAGGTATTTATCAAACTAACCTTTCGAGGGCATGACGTAATGCAACGTCTACAATACCGGCTCATTACAGCAGTCAGCTGACAATCTGTGCTGCAACTCCCGTTATTAGGTACAGAACCACACCTATTCCCACCCAGTAGTAAAAGAATCTGTGCCTCTGTACACCAAATCCAATTGCATTTACCAATTCACATGCAGGTGCGAGTCTACCTACATCGGCAGACGAAAGCGGCAGTTACACAGCAAGGTAGTTGAATATATACCCAACTGGATTGACAAGATACAACACACAGGCAATGGGATCATGGGAAGGCCGACACACCACAATTACAAACTTCCGGCGGCGTCCATTGCACATCATGTCTTGGAAACTGGTCATGTAATTGATAGAAACAGCTCTGTTTGCGTGTTGTGTAATACACAAAATAGTCGCTTGTTAAAGTTTGCAGAACCCATTATGATTAATCTGCATAGGCCAGATTTGTGCAAATAGAAAGACATGATAAACATTTTAAAATTATCGTGGCAGACAATTAACAGTACTGTGCGAACACGTGTATTTTTTAGCTTGAAAGATGTGTCTAGTCATTTTACTCTATGTTGTGTGAATTCTGCAGTATGTACCTGATGAGATGCAGCAAAATATGCCAGGCAATAAATCGTACAATCTATGGTTTGTGTCTTTGTTATTCAAATTCACTATGGAAAAACATTGTTTTGAATTTCTAGAATAGTGTTCATTTTCTTAGTCCGCGTCAGAAGTCAAAGTTTTCTCACAATGGTGTTTAGTTATGGGTGCAGGCTAAGATCCCTTACACTCCAGGTCCACAAGAGAAGACTCGGGACAAAATCTCTTGTATGCTGATTGAAGAGACAGTCCCTGGAAAACAGCCAAGAAATGACTTGTTGAAACGTTAGATGTAGCTGCTCTTGGTACCGCGAGGAGTGAGAAAGAGGGATTTAGATATGCAGAATAAGCTTTTTGTATAAGCGCTGTATAGTACAGTTTACCTCCCTGACATATCCCCTTCCTGGAAAGATATAATTGTGTCCCCACTAACTGTGATTTAAAAGAGTTGACAAGCACTTAAGCTACACACAAACATTTACATACAGTTAGAAATATCAGAGTAGACTAACAATGAGCTTTAAGCCAAACACGTTGAAATGGTAATAGGATGATTATGATGATTGTACTAGTTGATGGTTTGATATCTTGATGGTATGCAATGAGAGAATGATGTATGATCAAATGGCAAGTACACTATGTAGAAATTAAAATGTACATAACTTATTGGCTCAACCGATTGATAGGTTTTGGCATTTTTATGAAGTAGGAATGTTAACCTCTATGCCCCCTTTCCTCTCCTGTACAGACTGTTCGCTTTGTGTGATGGCTCTACTTGCACAATTTTGCATCATAGAATTGTAAACACTGAGCAGTGTGGTGAAGTTTTGTTTGTCTATCTTTTCATTCCTATTTTAGGTTTATTCTTTTCTTGCGGAATGGGAGATCAGTTCTGGTAATGCTGAGGCGTTTTGTCACAGTATATATATGTGGATGTGAAATGTATTTCATTAGTTACACTAACAAGCTGCCACTTTGATACAGAGTTCAGCAAAATATCTGGCTGTTATCCTTTAACATCATCACTGCAGCTTCTCATGGGACTGGGGTATTGGGTGTCTCTGTGAGGTCAGAGGTCGCTCTGACAACAACTACGCTCACCTTGTGATCTTTTCCATAATGAATGCTTTTGATGATGTGTGCCAGAGAAATCATCAGCGTGATCTGTTCTATATTGAATGCTTCAGATGATGTGTGCCAGGGAAATCATCAGCGTGATCTGTTCTATATTGAATGCTTGAGATGATGTGTGCCAGGGAAATCTTCAGTGTGATCTGTTCTATATTGAATGCTTTAGATGAGATGTGCCAGAGAAATCATCAGCATGATCTGTTTTATATTGAATGCTTGTAATGATGTGTGCCTGTGAAACCATCTGTGTGATCTTTTCTATATTGAATGCTTGTGTGCCAGAGAAATAATCAGTAATTCTGTGTGAGCTGAATGAACATTTATGTGTCTCTCTCTCTCTCTGTGACAGGGAAGTGAATGTGAGCTGAATGAACATTTATGTGTCTCTCTCTCTCTCTGTGACAGGGAAGTGAATGTGAGCTGAATGAACATTTATGTGTGTCTCTCTCTCTCTGTGACAGGGAAGTGAATGTGAGCTGAATGAACATTTATGTGTCTCTCTCTCTCTCTGTGACAGGGAAGTGAATGTGAGCTGAATGAACATTTATGTGTCTCTCTCTCTCTGTGACAGGGAAGTGAATGTGAGCTGAATGAACATTTATGTGTCTCTCTCTCTCTGTGACAGGGAAGTGAATGTGAGGTGACATTCCGCTGGAGGACAAGCCTGGTGTGCCCTGTGGACAGGAAGCAATGTCTTATTGCCAGCAGCAACAGATTGTATGATTTCTCTCTGTTGTCACAAGATACTGGCAGTTGGAATCTCACCGACCCTGAGAAAAATACGTAAGTTTGTGTCATACAACACTACATGTGGCTAGTCTCACTAGACCTTCAACTCATGTGGTATGTAGACCTTCACCTCATGTGTCTAGTCTCACTAGACCTTCACCTCACGTGGCTAGTCTCACTAGACCTTCACCTCACGTGGCTAGTCTCACTAGACCTTCACCTCATGTGGCTAGTCTCTAGACCTTCATCTCATGTGGCTAGTCTCTAGACCTTCATCTCATGTGGCTTGTCTCACTAGACCTTCACCTCATGTGGCTAGTCTCTAGACCTTCATCTCATGTGGCTTGTCTCACTAGACATTCACCTTCATCTCATGTGGCTAGTCTCACTAGACCTTCATCTCATGTGGCTTATCTCACTAGACCTTCACCTCACGTGGCTTGTCTCTAGACCTTCATCTCATGTGGCTAGTCTCTAGACCTTCACCTCACGTGGCTAGTCTCACTAGACCTTCACCTCATGTGGCTAGTCTCTAGACCTTCATCTCATGTGGCTAGTCTCACTAGACCTTCACCTTCATCTCATGTGGCTTGTCTCACTAGACCTTCACCTCACGTGGCTAGTCTCTAGACCTTCACCTCACGTGGCTAGTCTCACTAGACCTTCACCTCATGTGGCTAGTCTCTAGACCTTCATCTCATGTGGCTAGTCTCACTAGACCTTCACCTTCATCTCATGTGGCTTGTCTCACTAGACCTTCACCTCACGTGGCTAGTCTCTAGACCTTCACCTCACGTGGCTAGTCTCATTAGACCTTCACCTGCACCTTCATCTCATGTGGCTAGTCTCACTAGACCTTCACCTCATGTGGCTAGTCTCTAGACCTTCACCTCATGTGGCTAGTCTCACTAGACCTTCACCTCATGTGGCTAGTCTCTAGACCTTCATCTTATGTGGCTAGTCTCACTAGACATTCACCTTCACCTCACGTGGCTAGTCTCACTAGACATTCACCTTCACCTCACGTGGCTAGTCTCACTAGACATTCACCTTCACCTCACGTGGCTAGTCTCACTAGACATTCACCTTCACCTCACGGGGCTAGTCTCACTAGACCTTCACCTCACGTGGCTAGTCTCTAGACCTTCACCTGCACCTTCATCTCATATGGCTAGTCTCACTAGACCTTCACCTCACGTGGCTAGTCTCTAGACCTTCACCTGCACCTTCATCTCATGTGGCTAGTCTCGCTAGACCTTCACCTCATGTGGCTAGTCTCACTAGACCTTCACCTCATGTGGCTAGTCTCACTAGACATTCACCTTCATCTCATGTGGCTAGTCTCATTAGACCTTCATCTCATGTGGCTAGTCTCACTAGACATTCACCTTCATCTCATGTGGCTAGTCTCACTAGACCTTCACCTCACGTGGCTAGTCTCTTGACCTTCACCTGCACCTTCATCTCATGTGGCTAGTCTCACTAGACCTTCACCTCACGTGGCTAGTCTCTAGACCTTCACCTGCACCTTCATCTCATGTGGCTAGTCTCACTAGACCTTCACCTCATGTGGCTAGTCTCATTAGACCTTCATCTCATGTGGCTAGTCTCACTAGACCTTCACCTTCACCTCATGTGGCTAGTCTCACTAGACCCAGCCTTCAACTGGACATTCTCCCTGGTTTATCGTTCAATAGAATGTTGTATTAAAGCAATTGTCATTTGATATTTATAATAGACAGACAGGAAGACACTGATAATACCATCCCTTCAATGTGGGTCAGACATCTGAAGTTTCACAGTCCATGATCTTGCTGGAACTAGATGTGAGAGCATGCACCCGGCATTGTCAAATCTTGTGCAGACATAGACAGCAATCAGTGAAGCATCAGATCAGACAGACATAGACACAGGCATAGACAGCAATCAGTGAAGCATCAGATCAGACAGAGACTATATCTACAGATATAGACAGCAATCAGTGAAGCATCAGATCAGACAGAGACTATATCTACAGATATAGACAGCAATCAGTGAAGCATCAGATCAGACAGAGACTATATCAACAGGCATAGACAGCAATCAGTGAAGCATCAGATCAGACAGAGACTATATCAACAGGCATAGACAGCAATCAGTGAAGCATCAGATCAGACAGAGACTATATCAACAGGCATAGACAGCAATCAGTGAAGCATCAGATCAGACAGACATAGACACAAGCATAGACAGCAATCAGTGAAGCATCAGATCAAACAGAGACTATATCAACAGGCATAGACAGCAATCAGTGAAGCATCAGATCAGACAGACATAGACAGCAATCAGTGAAGCCTCAGATCAGACAGATATAGACACAGGCATAGACAGCAATCAGTGAAGCATCAGATCAAACAGAGACTATATCAACAGGCATAGACAGCAATCAGTGAAGCATCAGATCAGATAGAGACTATATCAACAGGCATAGACAGCAATCAGTGAAGCATCAGATCAAACAGAGACTATATCAACAGGCATAGACAGCAGTGAAGCATCAGATCAGACAGACATAGACACAGGCATAGACAGCAATCAGTGAAGCATCAGATCAAACAGAGACTATATCAACAGGCATAGACAGCAATCAGTGAAGCATCAGATCAGACAGAGACTATATCAACAGGCATAGACAGCAATCAGTGAAGCATCAGATCAGACAGACATAGACAGCAATCAGTGAAGCATCAGATCAGACAGAGACTATATCTACAGATATAGACAGCAATCAGTGAAGCATCAGATCAGACAGAGACTATATCAACAGACATAGACAGCAATCAATGAAGCATCAGATCAGACAGACATAGACACAGGCATAGACAGCAATCAGTGAAGCATCAGATCAGACAGACATAGACACAGGCATAGACAGCAATCAGTGAAGCATCAGATCAGACAGAGACTATATCAACAGGCATAGACAGCAATCAGTGAAGCATCAGATCAGACAGACATAGACAGCAATCAGTGAAGCATCAGATCAGACAGAGACTATATCTACAGATATAGACAGCAATCAGTGAAGCATCAGATCAGATAGAGACTATATCAACAGGCATAGACAGCAATCAGTGAAGCATCAGATCAGACAGACATAGACAGCAATCAGTGAAGCATCAGATCAGACAGAGACTATATCTACAGATATAGACAGCAATCAGTGAAGCATCAGATCAGATAGAGACTATATCAACAGGCATAGACAGCAATCAGTGAAGCATCAGATCAGACAGAGACTATATCAACAGACATAGACAGCAATCAATGAAGCATCAGATCAGACAGACATAGACACAGGCATAGACAGCAATCAGTGAAGCATCAGATCAGACAGACATAGACACAGGCATAGACAGCAATCAGTGAAGCATCAGATCAGACAGAGACTATATCAACAGGCATAGACAGCAATCAGTGAAGCATCAGATCAGACAGACATAGACACAGGCATAGACAGCAATCAGTGAAGCATCAGATCAGATAGAGACTATATCTACAGATATAGACAGCAATCAGTGAAGCATCAGATCAGACAGAGACTATATCTACAGATATAGACAGCAATCAGTGAAGCATCAGATCAGACAGAGACTATATCTACAGACATAGACAGCAATCAGTGAAGCATCAGATCAGATAGAGACTATATCAACAGACATAGACAGCAATAAGTGAAGCATCAGATCAGACAGACATAGACACAGGCATAGACAGCAATCAGTGAAGCATCAGATCAAACAGAGACTATATCAACAGGCATAGACAGCAATCAGTGAAGCATCAGATCAGACAGACATAGACACAGGCATAGACAGCAATCAGTGAAGCATCAGATCAGACAGACATAGACACAGGCATAGACAGCAATCAATGAAGCATCAGATCAGACAGAGACTATATCAACAGGCATAGACAGCAATCAGTGAAGCATCAGATCAGACAGACATAGACACAGGCATAGACAGCAATCAGTGAAGCATCAGATCAAACAGAGACTATATCAACAGGCATAGACAGCAATCAGTGAAGCATCAGATCAGACAGACATAGACACAGGCATAGACAGCAATCAGTGAAGCATCAGATCAAACAGAGACTATATCAACAGGCATAGACAGCAATCAGTGAAGCATTAGATCAGACAGACATAGACAGCAATCAGTGAAGCATCAGATCAAACAGAGACTATATCAACAGGCATAGACAGCAATCAGTAAAGCATCAGATCAAACAGAGACTATATCTACAGACATAGACAGCAATCAGTGAAGCATCAGATCAAACAGAGACTATATCAACAGGCATAGACAGCAATCCGTGAAGCATCAGATCAGACAGAGACTATATCAAAAGGCATCAGTTAATAGCTGCAACAGATGGCATGTTGCTACCCTGTAGAACACATACATGTCAATAGAGAGACACAGCACACATGTCAAAGACATAGGAAATCAACTGGGGAACCCATTGAGGCATCTTAGGCAGTTACATAAATAAACACACATAGTATTGTTTGGCACTCACAGAAGGAGAAGAAGGAAGTAGAGACTAGAGGACGCACTAGACAATGTAAAATTTGAAAGCTATAGTTACCGACCAGGATTCAAACCTGTCACCTCCAATTTGGAGTGTCTAGTTGATCAGACGTCGAAGTACACTTGTTTCTGTAGCGAGGCGCTGTTGCCATTTGGGGGTGACAGGTTCGAATCCCAGTCGGTAAGTATAGCTTTCAAATTGTATGCTGTCTAGTGCGTTCTCTAGTCTCTACTTCCTTCTTCTCCTTCTGTGAGTGCCAAACAATACTATGTGTGTTTATTTATGTAACTGCCTAAGTGGCCTTAACGGGTTCCCCAATTGATTTCCTGTGTCATACGTGTACAGCATTAGAACCGACCAATCATTTCTCTTCTTTAAATGTTTGTTAATACTCGACACAGCATTACGGTCTGATGTGTTTGTGTGTTTATTTGACCTATGCTGGTTTAATATAAATTATGTGACCTATGGTGCTATCTCAATGGTTTGATATGAATTCCGTCAGTATTCCATAGTTTTAGGTTCATGTGTATGATAGACATGACTAATGAAGACACTTTTTTGGAGTGTCTAGTTGGTCATGTGTTGAAGTACACTTGTTCCTGCAGCGAGGCGCTGTTGCCATTTGGAGGAGACAGATTCGAATCCCAGTTGATAACTATAGCTTTCAAACTGTATGTTGTCTAGTGCGTCCTATAGTCTCTACTTCCTTCTTCTCCTTCTGTTTTTTTTTCTTCTTCTTTTGTTTCGCTTGAAATACGTCTATAACTGCAATTTTGTCTCTTGTATGAATTTAACTGTCTTTATTAGTTCATTCAGCAGTCCATAGAGTTTATCTTCCACTGTCGTCTCTCTAAGCCAGAAGGTTTGTTCTCCTTCTGTGAGTGCCAGACAATACTATATGTGTTTATTTATGTAAATGTCAAAGACATTAAACAGTTTAAATCTCAAAGTACATCCTAGAAGATGATGGAGAGAGGCTAAAAACTTAATCTGGTAGAAGTGGGTTTTGTGGACTGGAGCAAGACGAAAGGTCAGCGAACAGAAGGGCACAGTTTGAGTACATGGAATTCTCATACACTCCAGTCTGCCAGACTGTCTCTGGTAGAACCTTGTGGTGGTCATTCCTGTAGTCGCAGTTTGTTGAACATAATGGTGACTTGCACTTGTGGTGATCATTCCTGTAGTTTGTTGAACATAATGGTGACTTGCACATGTGGTGATCATTCCTGTAGTAGCAGTTTGTTGAACATAATGGTGACTTGTGCATGTGGTGATCACTCCTGTAGTAGCAGTTTGTTGAACATAATGGTGACTTGCACATGTGGTGATCACTCCTGTAGTTTGTTGAACATAATGGTGACTTGCACATGTGGTGATCATTCCTGTAGTAGCAGTTTGTTGAACATAATGGTGACTTGCACATGTGGTGATCACTCCTGTAGTAGCAGTTTGTTGAACATAATGGTGACTTGCACATGTGGTAATCATTCCTGTAGTAGCAGTTTGTTGAACATAATGGTGACTTGCACATGTGGTGATCATTCCTGTAGTAGCAGTTTGTTGAACATAATGGTGACTTGCACATGTGGTGATCACTCCTGTAGTAGCAGTTTGTTGAACATAATGGAGACTTGTACATTTGGTGATCACTCCTGTAGTAGCAGTTTGTTGAACATAATGGTTACTTGCACATTTCAGATACTGGCTGAACCTTTGCCAGGGTCTCCATGGACCAGCCCTCACAGCTGGGTGTCCACCAGGTGCTGCTGTTTGCCGTAAGACCGCTGATGGCAAGGTACAGACGCTGGGACAGTTGGATACCCAGGTTATATCCATCAGTAAGTCGAATTCCAAAATAATGTTTTCCCGTAGTGAATTTGAATAACGAAGACACAATAGATTGCACGATTTATTTCCTAGCATATTTTGCTGCATCTCATCAGGTACATACTGCAGAATTCACACAACATAAAGTAATTAGATAAATCTTTCCAGCTGAAATATACAACACACATATTCACACAGTAATCTGAATTGTCTGCCATGGTAATTTTAAACTGACTATCATGCCTTTTTGTTTGCACAAAGTTAGTTTCTATAGTTGAATGGCAATTGCTTCTGCCAGCTTTAACTACAACCATTGTATATGTTAAACAGCACACGACACGCATTATGTCAATCATGTGACCAGTTTCCAAAATGTGCTGTCAAATTGATGACATATTAGGTGTGTGTTGTGTAAGCTTTGCCAGGTTACCAGAACCTTTGTTTATTATTCTGTCATTCCAGTTGGATATGTGTTTGAGCACCCTGCTGTTTAACTGCCTCTCTGATCTACTTATATAGGTAGACTGGCACCTGCATATACATTGATAAATATAATTGGATTTGGCATACAGAGGGACAGGTTCTTTTACTACTGAGGTAGGAATAGGTGTGATTATGTATCTAATAACTGGAGTTGCAGCATAGAATGTTCAGCTGGCCGCTGTAATGAGCCGGTTTTGTAGACGTTATATTACATAATCCCCTTGAAAGGTTAGTTGGATAAATACCTTGAGTTTGGGGACTAATGTTTCGTTGGGTGTTGGTTTCAGCTGTTGGCAGTGGCACTTTATAAATCCAGTAGAGTACCCATTCAGGTGTAAGATCTTCTTTAGAGTTTCAAATTCCTCTGTCAGTGTGTCCTGGGTGCATACCTTCCTGGCTTGGTCAAACAGTGTCTATTCTAAGCCTTGTCTATACTGTACGGGTGTGGAACTGAAAATGTAGGTATTGACCTGTCCACGTTTCTTTGCAGTAAGTACACTGATCTTTGAATTGTGCAGTCTGCTCTGCATCTAATTAATGTGAAGCATCTGTCTGTAGAAGCCTCCAAGCTCTTCCTCATGTCTTTGTTCACATGTCAAGATTCACTGCCGTACATCACAACAGTCAGTTGAGTGTTTGTCACATCAGCAGTAGTCACATGGTGTTCTCTAGTTTCTGTGACAGAGTGTCAGCAGGGACATGGTGTCATAGTTGAATATTTGTCACATCAGCAGTAATTACATGGTGTTCTCTAGTTTCTGTGACAGAGTTTTCAGCAGGGGCATGGTGTCATAGTTGAGTGTTTGTCACATCAGCAGTAGTCACATGGTGTTCTCTAGTTTCTGTGACAGAGTTTTCAGCAGGAGCATGGTGTCATAGTTGATTGTTTGTCACATCAGCAGTAGTCACATGGTGTTCTCTAGTTTCTGTGACAGTCAGCAGAGACATGGTGTCATAGTTGAATGTTTGTCACATCAGCAGTAGTCACATGGTGTTCTCTAGTTTCTGTGACAGAGTTTTCAGCAGGGGCATGGTGTCATAGTTGAGTGTTTGTCACATCAGCAGTAGTCACATGGTGTTCTCTAGTTTCTGTGACAGTCAGCAGAGACATGGTGTCATAGTTGAATGTTTGTCACATCAGCAGTAATTACATGGTGTTCTCTAGTTTCTGTGACAGAGTTTTCAGCAGGGGCATGGTGTCATAGTTGAGTGTTTGTCACATCAGCAGTAGTCACATGGTGTTCTCTAGTTTCTGTGACAGAGTTTTCAGCAGGGGCATAGTGTCATAGGTGAGTGTAGCTGACATTGGTCTTCACGTGTGAATGCAGGTTCAGAGACCCAAGTGAGAGGACTCGTAAGAACTGTGTTCTCTTGATTGTACCCACATGTTGCATGTGCTGTGCAGGATGTAGCACTGTTGATTGTACCCACATGTTGCATGCGCTGTGCAGGATGTAGCACTGTTGATTGTACCCACATGTTGCATGTGCTGTGCAGGATGTAGCACTGTTGATTGTACCCACATGTTGCATGTGCTGTGCATTATGTAGCACTGTTGATTGTACCCACATGTTGCATGCGCTGTGCAGGATGTAGCACTGTTGATTGTACCCACATGTTGCATGCGCTGTGCAGGATGTAGCACTGTTGATTGTACCCACATGTTGCATGTGCTGTGCAGGATGTAGCACTGTTGATTGTACCCACATGTTGCATGTGCTGTGCATTATGTAGCACTGTTGATTGTACCCACATGTTGCATGTGCTGTGCAGGATGTAGCACTGTTGATTGTACCCACATGTTGCATGCGCTGTGCAGGATGTAGCACTGTTGATTGTACCCACATGTTGCATGTGCTGTGCAGGATGTAGCACTGTTGATTGTACCCACATGTTGCATGCGCTGTGCAGGATGTAGCACTGTTGATTGTACCCACATGTTGCATGCGCTGTGCAGGATGTAGCACTGTTGATTGTACCCACATGTTGCATGCGCTGTGCAGGATGTAGCACTGTTGATTGTACACACATGTTACATGCACTGCGCAGGATGTAGCACTGTTGATTGTACCCACATGTTACATGCGCTGTGCAGGATGTAGCACTGTTGATTGTACACACATGTTACATGCACTGCGCAGGATGTAGCAACCAACCCCAACCCTAGGGTGATTTTCTAGGGATGATGCTTGTGTGCGGGCATGTATAAACGCAGACATGTGTGTGTGTGTGCGTGCGTGTGTGCTTGCTTGCTTGCATCCAGAAATATGAATATTTGCAGTCCTTGCTTACTGTTATTGTTGTGATCTGGTCCAGGTGAGGGCCCCAAGCCCACCATCACAGTCAAGTACACGGAGGGAGACGCTGATGCCTGCAATGTGGGCCGCAGACGTCGCAGTGGCATCACTCCACGGGTGATAGTCAACCTGAGCTGTGGAGACACCCTGGGATCACCAGTCATACACCAGCATAGGTAGGGGCATGTCATACCCTGGGATCACCAGTCATACACCAGCATAGGTAGGGGCATGTCATACCCTGGGATCACCAGTCACACGCCAGCATAGGTAGGGGCATGTCATACCCTGGGATCACCAGTCACACACCAGCATAGGTAGGGGCATGTCATACCCTGGGATCACCAGTCACACGCCAGCATAGGTAGGGGCGTGTCATACCCTGGGATCACCAGTCACACACCAGCATAGGTAGGGGCATGTCATACCCTGGGATCACCAGTCACACACCAGCATAGGTAGGGGCATGTCATACCCTGGGATCACCAGTCACACACCAGCATAGGTAGGGGCATGTCATACCCTGGGATCACCAGTCACACGCCAGCATAGGTAGGGGCGTGTCATACCCTGGGATCACCAGTCACACGCCAGCATAGGTAGGGGCATGTCATACCCTGGGATCACCAGTCACACGCCAGCATAGGTAGGGGCATGTCATACCCTGGGATCACCAGTCACACACCAGCATAGGTAGGGGCATGTCATACCCTGGGATCACCAGTCACACACCAGCATAGGTAGGGGCATGTCATACCCTGGGATCACCAGTCATACACCAGCATAGGTAGGGGCATGTCATACCCTGGGATCACCAGTCATACACCAGCATAGGTAGGGGCATGTCACTTCAGCTGGCAGGGCTGTACCACTGTGTTGTCAGTGCAGATGGTCGTGTCAGAGAGCAGATGTCAACACAGTGTCAATACATGTCTGAGTGGTCTCAGCCAACATCACATCACTCTGGTCAGATCCATGGATGCTACATCTCCCTCATGTCATGTTTTCAGGTGTGGATGTGGATGGATCCAGTAATACACTGGTTGTAGACAGGCCAGATTCATCACTTCATACATCTCCCTCATGTCATGTTGTCAGGTGTGGTTGTAGACAGGCCAGATTCATCATTTCATACATCTCCCTCATGTCATGTTGTCAGGTGTGGATGTGGTTGTAGACAGGCCAGATTCATCACTTCATACATCTCCCTCATGTCATGTTGTCAGGTGTGGTTGTAGACAGGCCAGATTCATCATTTCATACATCTCCTTCATGTCATATTGTCAGGTGTGGTTGTAGACAGGCCAGGTTCATCACTTCATACATCTCCCTCATGTCATGTTGTCAGATGTGGTTGTAGACATGCCAGATTCATCACTTCATACATCTCCCTCATGTCATATTGTCAGGTGTGGATGTGGTTGTAGACAGGCCAGATTCATCACTTCATACATCTCCCTCATGTCATGTTGTCAGATGTGGTTGTAGACAGGCCAGATTCATCACTTCATACATCTCCCTCATGTCATGTTGTCAGATGTGGTTGTAGACAGGCCAGATTCATCACTTCATACATCTCCCTCATGTCATGTTGTCAGATGTGGTTGTAGACAGGCCAGATTCATCACTTCATTCATCTCCCTCATGTCATGTTGTCAGGTGTGGTTGTAGACAGGCCAGATTCATCACTTCATACATCTCCTTCATGTCATGTTGTCAGGTGTGGATGTGGCTGTAGACAGGCCAGATTCATCACTTCATACATCTCCCTCATGTCATGTTGTCATGTGTGGATGTAGAATGGCCAGATTCATCACTTCATACATCTCCTTCATGTCATGTTGTCAGATGTGGATGTAGACAGGCCAGATTCATTACTTCATACATCTCCCTCATGTCATGTTGTCAGGTGTGGATGTAGAATGGCCAGATTCATCACTTCATACATCTCCCTCATGTCATGTTGTCAGGTGTGGTTGTAGACAGGCCAGATTCATCACTTCATACATCTCCCTTATGTCATGTTGTCAGGTGTGGATGTAGAATGGCCAGATTCATCACTTCATACATCTCCCTCATGTCATGTTGTCAGATGTGGATGTGGTTGTAGACAGGCCAGATTCATCACTTCATACATCTCCCTCATGTCATGTTGTCAGGTGTGGATGTAGAATGGCCAGATTCATCACTTCATACATCTCCCTCATGTCATGTTGTCAGATGTGGATGTGGTTGTAGACAGGCCAGATTCATCACTTCATACATCTCCCTCATGTCATGTTGTCAGGTGTGGATGTGGTTGTAGACAGGCCAGTATCATCACTTCATACATCTCCCTCATGTCATGTTGTCAGATGTGGTTGTAGACAGGCCAGATTCATCATTTCGTACATCTCCTTCATGTCATATTGTCAGGTGTGGTTGTAGACAGGCCAGGTTCATCACTTCATACATCTCCCTCATGTCATGTTGTCAGATGTGGTTGTAGACATGCCAGATTCATCACTTCATACATCTCCCTCATGTCATGTTGTCAGGTGTGGATGTGGTTGTAGACAGGCCAGATTCATCACTTCATACATCTCCCTCATGTCATGTTGTCAGATGTGGTTGTAGACAGGCCAGATTCATCACTTCATACATCTCCCTCATGTCATGTTGTCAGATGTGGTTGTAGACAGGCCAGATTCATCACTTCATACATCTCCCTCATGTCATGTTGTCAGATGTGGTTGTAGACAGGCCAGATTCATCACTTCATACATCTCCCTCATGTCATGTTGTCAGATGTGGTTGTAGACAGGCCAGATTCATCATTTCATTCATCTCCCTCATGTCATGTTGTCAGGTGTGGTTGTAGACAGGCCAGATTCATCACTTCATACATCTCCTTCATGTCATGTTGTCAGGTGTGGATGTGGCTGTAGACAGGCCAGATTCATCACTTCATACATCTCCCTAATGTCATGTTGTCAGGTGTGGATGTAGAATGGCCAGATTCATCACTTCATACATCTCCCTCGTGTCATGTTGTCAGGTGTGGATGTAGAATGGCCAGATTCATCACTTCATACATCTCCTTCATGTCATGTTGTCATGTAGACAGGCCAGATTCATCACTTCATACATCTCCTTCATGTCATGTTGTCAGATGTGGATGTAGACAGGCCAGATTCATTACTTCATACATCTCCCTCATGTCATGTTGTCAGGTGTGGATGTAGAATGGCCAGATTCATCACTTCATACATCTCCCTCATGTCATGTTGTCAGGTGTGGTTGTAGACAGGCCAGATTCATCACTTCATACATCTCCCTCATGTCATGTTGTCAGGTGTGGATGTAGAATGGCCAGATTCATCACTTCATACATCTCCCTCATGTCATGTTGTCAGGTGTGGTTGTGGTTGTAGACAGGCCAGATTCATCACTTCATACATCTCCCTCATGTCATGTTGTCAGGTGTGGTTGTAGACAGGCCAGATTCATCACTTCATACATCTCCCTCATGTCATGTTGTCAGGTGTGGTTGTAGTTGTAGACAGGCCAGATTCATCACTTCATACATCTCCCTCATGTCATGTTGTCAGATGTGGTTGTAGACAGGCCAGATTCATCACTTCATACATCTCCTTCATGTCATGTTGTCAGGTGTGGTTGTAGACAGGCCAGATTCATCACTTCATACATCTCCCTCATGTCATGTTGTCATGTGTGGTTGTAGACAGGCCAGATTCATCACTTCATACATCTCCCTCATGTCATGTTGTCAGATGTGGTTGTAGACAGGCCAGATTCATCACTTCATACATCTCCCTCATGTCATGTTGTCAGGTGTGGTTGTGGTTGTAGACAGGCCAGATTCATCACTTCATACATCTCCCTCATGTCATGTTGTCAGATGTGGTTGTAGACAGGCCAGATTTATCACTTCATACATCTCCCTCATGTCATGTTGTCAGGTGTGGATGTGGTTGTAGACAGGCCAGATTCATCACTTCATACATCTCCCTCATGTACATGTGTTTAGCTTTCTGTCTGGCTGTCAGACTTGTATTTTGTTTGATTGGTGCTCTGTTGTGTATATGCTCATGTGTCACCATGATGTCTGATTGATGCTCTGTTGTGTAAATGCTCATGTGTCACCATGATATTTTATTGATGCTCTGTTGTGTAAATGCTCATGTGTCACCATGATATTTTATTGATGCCCTGTTGTGTATATGCTCATGTGTCACCATGATATTTGATTGATGCCCTGTTGTGTATATGCTCATGTGTCACCATGATGTTTGATTGATGCCCTGTTGTGTATATGCTCATGTGTCACCATGATGTTTGATTGTTGCCCTGTTGTGTATATGCTCATGTGTCACCATGATGTTTGATTGATGCCCTGTTGTGTATATGCTCATGTGTCACCATCATGTTTGATTGATGCTCTGTTGTGTATATCCTTGTGTGTCACCATGATGTTTGATTGATGCCCTGTTGTGTACATGCTCATGTGTCACCATCATGTTTGATTGATGCTCTGTTGTGTATATCCTTGTGTGTCACCATGATGTTTGATTGATGTCCTGTTGTGTATATGCTCATGTGTCACCATGATGTTTGATTGTAGCCTGGTGTGTATATGCTCATGTGTCACCATGATGTTTGATTGATGCTCTGTTGTGTATATCCTTGTGTGTCACCATGATGTTTTATTGATGCCCTGTTGTGTATATGCTCATGTGTCACCATGATGTTTTATTGATGCCCTGTTGTGTATATGCTCATGTGTCACCATGATGTTTGATTGATGCCCTGTTGTGTATATGCTCATGTGTCACCATGATGTTTGATTGATGCCCTGTTGTGTATATGCTCATGTGTCACCATGATGTTTGATTGATGCCCTGTTGTGTATATGCTCATGTGTCACCATGATGTTTGATTGATGCCCTGGTGTGTATATCCTTGTGTGTCACCATGATGTTTGATTGATGCCCTGTTGTGTATATGCTTGTGTGTCACCATGATGTTTGATTGATGCCCTGGTGTGTATATCCTTGTGTGTCACCATGATGTTTGATTGATGCCCTGGTGTGTATATCCTTGTGTGTCACCATGATTTTTGATTGATGCCCTGTTGTGTATATGCTCATGTGTCACCATCATGTTTGATTGATGCTCTGTTGTGTATATCCTTGTGTGTCACCATGATGTTTGATTGATGTCCTGTTGTGTATATGCTCACGTGTCACCATGATGTTTGATTGATGCCCTGTTGTGTGTATGCTCATGTGTCACCATGATGTTTGATTGATGCCCTGTTGTGTATATGCTCATGTGTCACCATGATGTTTGATTGATGCCCTGTTGTGTATATGCTCATGTGTCACCATGATGTTTGATTGATGCCCTGTTGTGTATATGCTCATGTGTCACCATGATGTTTGATTGATGCCCTGGTGTGTATATCCTTGTGTGTCACCATGATGTTTGATTGATGCCCTGTTGTGTATATGCTCATGTGTCACCATCATGTTTGATTGATGCTCTGTTGTGTATATCCTTGTGTGTCACCATGATGTTTGATTGATGTCCTGTTGTGTATATGCTCACGTGTCACCATGATGTTTGATTGATGCCCTGTTGTGTATATGCTCATGTGTCACCATGATGTTTGATTGATGCCCTGGTGTGTATATCCCTGTGAGTCACCATGATGTTTGATTGATGCTCTGTTGTGTATATGCTCATGTGTCACCATGATGTTTGATTGATGCCCTGTTGTGTACATGCTCATGTGGCAACATCATGTTTGATTGATGCTCTGTTGTGTATATCCTTGTGTGTCACCATGATGTTTGATTGATGCCCTGTTGTGTATATGCTCATGTGTCACCATGATGTTTGATTGATGCCCTGTTGTGTACATGCTCATGTGTCACCATCATGTTTGATTGATGCTCTGTTGTGTATATCCTTGTGTGTCACCATCATGTTTGATTGATGCCCTGTTGTGTACATGCTCATGTGTCACCATCATGTTTGATTGATGCCCTGGTGTGTATATCTTCACCTGTCACCATGATGTTTCAGTGCCAACAGTGCTGCCCAGTGTGTGTTTGAGTTTACCTGGAAGACAAGGATGGCCTGTGATGATGACTTGTAAGTATAATTATACAACTGATCTTTGTGTGCCTAGCTCAGTGGTTCTCAACTGGTCAACTGGTGGGGAACTCTCCCCCCCCCCCCCACCCAGGGGGAATTTTAGGGTTTCCAGGGGGGGAATTAAGATTATTTCAAGATCGCATGAATACTTCTTCTTCTTCTGCGTTCATCCGGATTTTATTTTTCCGGATGTGACTGCGTTGTGCCTGTTTACAGCAAAGCTGCGTTCTTGCGCCGTTAGGCCGACACATCCGACTTCTGCGGGCATTTGTTGACCGGGTTAACCTTCCTGGGGGATCGCATGAATACGAGAACCATTAACTTGATATTGTTTTTCCCTCAGAATTTTACGGTTCTGTATTCTCGCCCTAATGAAATTCATTTTATAACGTAAGTAGACCCGCAAATCACGTTTTATGTAAATGTCTAGTCTTGTTCTAGTATGTGTTATTAAATTTAGCTTCCATTTTTATGTACACTGTGTAGGGGGGGGGGGGGGGGATTTATAGGGAGGAAATTCGAAAAGGAGGGGGGGGAATGACGTTTTGAACATATGGTAAAGGGGGGCATGGGCCAAAAAAGGTTGAGAACTACTGACCTAGCTTGTATGCAGACATACAGGAAGTCAGCTAAACTGTGCTCCAGCTGTGAGAAGGCAGTCAAAAGTAGGCAGAAGATTGAGTTTAGAATATCACCTTCACATGAACACAATCTGAACAAAATGGAAGACACTTTAGCAACACTCCACCTTCAGCAACCATAACCAATGACAACAGTAGACACAAATGAATAATATAAAATCTTTACAGCTTGTATTAAGTTAAAATTAGCATCAACATTATACAACATGGAGTCACTGATGCCAATGCTGTTTAATATGTAGTATATGAGTTTAACTGAGCTCATGATGTTTTTGTGTGAGATGTTGGCTTCACCTCTTGATGTTTTAGTGTGAGATGTTGACTTCAGCTCATGATGTTTTTGTGTGAGATGTTGGCTTCACCTCTTGATGTTTTTGTGTGAGATGTTGACTTCAGCTCATGATGTTTTTGTGTGAGATGTTGGCTTCACCTCTTGATGTTTTTGTGTGAGATGTTGACTTCAGCTCATGATGTTTTAGTTTGAGGAGATCATACGGCTCCTGGCGCAGCCAGCTTGCCGACACTCCAGATACACTGGAAGGTTATAGACAGCTTTACTTGGCAGTGTTTCAGCCTGGTTCCACACATGTTTGTCATGTGTACATAGAAAATGTCACACTGTATATGTTCGTCATGTGTGCATAGAATATGTCACAGTTTATATGTTTGTCATGTGTACACAGAACATATCACAGTTTATATGTTTGTCATGTGTACATTGAACATATCACAGTTTATATGTTTGTCATGTGTACACAGAACATATCACAGTTTATATGTTTGTCATGTGTACATAGAACATATCACAGTTTATATGTTTGTCATGTGTACATAGAATATGTCACAGTTTACATGTTTGTCATGTGTACATATGACATATCACAGTTTATATGTTTGTCATGTGTACACAGAACATACCACAGTTTATATGTTTGTCATGTGTACATAGAACATGTCACAGTTTATATGTTTGTCATGTGTACATAGAACATGTCACAGTTTATATTTTGTCATGTGTACATAGAACATGTCACAGTTTATATTTGTATCATGTGTACACAGAACATATCACAATTTATATGTTTGTCATGTGTACGTATGACATATCACAGTTTATATGTTTGTCATGTGTACATAGAACATATCACAGTTTATATGTTTGTCATATGTACATAGAACATATCATAGTTTATATGTTTGTCATGTGTACATAGAACATGTCACAGTTTATATGTATGTCATGTGTACATAGAACATGTCACAGTTTATATGTTTGTCATGTGTACATAGAACATGTCACAGTTTATATTTTTTCATGTGTACATAGAACATGTCACAGTTTATATTTTTGTCATGTGTACACAGAACATATCACAGTTTATATGTTTGTCATGTGTACATATGACATATCACAGTTTATATGTTTGCCATGTGTACACAGAACATGTCACCTTTTTCTTCTTGTTTAGCACAATTGTACCAGTGATAGAAAAGAATGGCTTCATTGTTGATGCCCGCACCAATCTGGCCATTGATCTCAGACCACTGATTTCCCTGAAGAAGTAAGTCTTGACAGCAGAGGACACTGTCTGTGGCTGGCGTAGTGCCAACCTCACAGTGACTTCTGTATCAAGTTTATCACTGGTTAAATATATAATGATTGTTTGTGTCATTTCTGTCCATGTGGTGTATGTAGTGCCAACAATACAGTAACTTCTGTATCCAGTTTATCAGTGGTTTCTTTTCTCATATCATGATTGTCAGTGTCATGTACGTCCTTGTAGTGCCAACAATACAGTGACATCTGATCCAGCTTATCACTGGTTTCTTGTCTCCTATCTCATATATGATTGTCTGTATCATTGTTGTCCTTGTGGTGTATGTACTACCAACTTCCACAACCACACCTACGGCTGCCAGTGATGGTGTCTGGTGAGAACTGTCCTCCACAGCAGAGACCAGGTGGTGGGGGGAGGGCAAGCCAACAGTTAAACTAGCCCATTGTCAGGCTCCTTCAGCTGAATATGGGTCACGAAGAAGGCAACTTGGCAATGAGGGCACCTGTTGGTGCATAGTGAACCACTCATGTGGAGGCAGATGCAGAAAGGCTGAGCGAAGAAGTGGTTCCAACAGCATGAAACTGGAAGACACAAAGGCAGAGTATGACTGCACGGCAGGAGAAAGACACCAGGATCTTCACTGCTAGAGAGTGTACAGAAGGTAAGGGACTGAAATATTTGGCGAGGGAGTTCCCTTCTGATGATCAGAAACCTTCTATCATTCTTGCTCCTTAGTGGAGTTGTTATCACTGTCCAAATTGTCAGCTATAGAGTTATGAGGCACACTGTTCTCATATTATCATATTCAAACTGTCAGCTGAGATGTGAACATGTATTAGAAGCACACTGTTCTTATGTTATTTTAAAATGTTATTGATATTTGCCCAGTTATTGTGGGCAATGGTAAGCTGACTTAACTGTTGTATTTTGAACAATAATAAGCTGACCTAATGATTGTATTTTGGACAATGGTAAGCTGACTTAATTGTTGTATTTTGGACAATGGTAAGCTGACTTAACTGTTGTATTTTGAACAATAATAAGCTGACCTAATGATTGTATTTTGGACAATGGTAAGCTGACTTAATTGTTGTATTTTGGACAATGGTAAGCTGACTTAATTGTTGTATTTTGGACAATGATAAGCTGACTTAACTGTTGTATTTTGAACAATGATAAGCTGCTATAATGATTGTATTTTGGACAATGGTAAGCTGACTTAATTGTTGTATTTTGGACAATGGTAAGCTGACTTAATTGTTGTATTTTGGACAATGATAAGCTGACTTAATGATTGTATTTTGGACAATGGTAAGCTGACTTAATTGTTGTATTTTGGACAATGGTAAGCTGACTTAATCGTTGTATTTTGAACAATGATAAGCTGACTTAATTATTGTATTTTGGACAATGGTAAGCTGACTTAATGATTGTATTTTGGACAATGATAAGCTGACTTAATGATTGTATTTTGGACAATGGTAAGCTGACTTAGTCGTTGTATTTTGAACAATGATAAGCTGACTTAATGATTGTATTTTGGACAATGGTAAGCTGACTTAATGATTGTATTTTGGACAATGGTAAGCTGACTTAATTGTTGTATTTTGGACAATGATAAGCTGACTTAATTGTTATATTTTGGACAATGGTAAGCTGACTTAATTGTTGTATTTTGGACAATGGTAAGCTGACTTAATCGTTGTATTTTGAACAATGATAAGCTGACTTAATTATTGTATTTTGGACAATGGTAAGCTGACTTAATGATTGTATTTTGGACAATGATAAGCTGACTTAATGATTGTATTTTGGACAATGGTAAGCTGACTTAGTCGTTGTATTTTGAACAATGATAAGCTGACTTAATGATTGTATTTTGGACAATGGTAAGCTGACTTAATGATTGTATTTTGGACAATGGTAAGCTGACTTAATTGTTGTATTTTGGACAATGATAAGCTGACTTAATTGTTATATTTTGGACAATGGTAAGCTGACTTAATCGTTGTATTTTGAACAATGATAAGCTGACTTAATGATTGTATTTTGGACAATGGTAAGCTGACTTAATCGTTGTATTTTGAACAATGATAAGCTGACTTAATGATTGTATTTTGGACAATGGTAAGCTGACTTAATCGTTGTATTTTGAACAATGATAAGCTGACTTAATGATTGTATTTTGGACAAAGGTAAGCTGACTTAATTGTTGTATTTTTGACAGTGATAATCTGACTTAATAATCATTGTATTTTGCTTCAGCATTGAAAGGGAAGTGGGCAACAAGAAGATCTGGATCAGCCTGGGAGGGCCAGTACCAGTGGGTGGGAACACTTCTGGGTGTCAGGGTGCTGCCATCTGCCTGCTGACTCCAGAGTCCAAGTCTGCTAGAAACCTGGGCACTTTCAGCAGCAAGGCTTTCTACATGCAAGGTCAGACACTCTGCCTGTCTCATCTGTGTGTTGACAGGGAACAGTGACAGCGTTGTGGTCCGTCTACACATTTATGTGTTTGTGTGTTGACAGGGAACAGTGACAGTATTGTGGTCTGTTACACATTTATGTGTTTTTGTTAGTTAGTCACGGTTCCAACTTCACGGTGAAGAGTTGCCCCATTATGCTCTGTTTCTGTGCCAGCGAATATCACACAAAATGATCCTCACTGTTCCTTGTGAAAAGTGGAACAGACAGGAGTCTCGACAAACAAACAGCTTGCACAAATATACTATGCATAATGCCGCTGCCAGAATGCCAACGGAAAAGGAGAAGTACAGTTCATCGTGGATGGAAGTGACAGTCACTAGAAAACCAGCAGCCAAATATTATTGCATAAGGCAACCCAGTCAGTCCAGCGACCGGTCAGCCGCCATTTTTCTGAACATGCAGTTCACACTACTAACAAATGCGGACAGATGTAAAAGCACTCCACATGAAATTCACAGCTCACAGTGTTGCTCCACACACTCAACTCGGGGGGGGGGGGGGGCTGAGTGGTCTCGAGGTATGGTGTCCGCCTCAAGTGCTGGAGGTCCCGGGTTCAGGCCCCGGCGAGGACCAGGATTTATTTAAAAAATCTACGTGGACTTCCAGTAATAAAATTTCCCCTGGTCTCTGGGTAGTGAGATCGGATGCCCATGTGTATTGTTGCGCATGTAAAAAATCCCTTGGCAGTTGGAAATCGCAAAAGAGTAGCCTAATGGTGCTGCCCGGGCAAAATTTTGAGTTAAAAATCTACCCAAAGTATTTCAGGATCCTCGCCGATGCAACGGAGTTCGTGCATTGAGCTGAGTTTCTCCAGACTCAGGTTTGAGTTAGGAGGAAAACGGAGCACTTATGGGTTAAACCCGTGTGCCATGATGTTGATCCGACGACTAAACTAAACTAAACTCAACTCAGTAGCAGGGTAACAGAACCATGCACTACCAATCCAACATGAAGAAAATGTGTAAGCAAACCATAGCCACAGGCATAAACACTCCAGAAGCCTTAACCACTCAACCACCTATCCTCTATTTTGAGGACTGAAAGAAGATGATGTATTACTTTAGAGTCCCATTTTGTCATTTGGTTATCTGAGGATAGAAATGTCCTGTGCATTCAGATTAGGACATCTTGCATGTGTAATTTCACCGAAGAAGACTTGTATAGTCACTCTCTCACACTCATTTAGTTTTTGTTTGGTGTTTGCTGGCTTTTGGACTCAGGCATAGTCCATACACGTGCTACTGCTTGTAGTAGCGGCCACCAATGGGGAGTGCACTTGTCTGATTTTGCATGTGCATTAGCTTTCTCTGTTATCAGTGTCCCTCGCCATCAGGCGAAGCCACTCTGACTTCTGAGGTAACTTGTAATTTACATCCTCAAGTCAAGGACAAAAAGTCAACATTTTAGTCCAACTGACTGGTGTAGGGGCTGAACCTGTTACCTCGGCATCAGCACGCCGAATGTTTAAGAGCAAGCGGTTTTATCCATTCAGCCATGCTGACATCATACTAATTATATGGAATCCATTGATGTGGTTAGGGAAACTGGGTTAGAAACAGTGCAGTGGATGAACAAGTCAGCTTGTGTGCAGTTTAGTTGCAATTATTACCTGTGCACTTCAGACATCAAGTCAGTTGTGTGCAGTTTAGTTGCAATTATTACCTGTGCACTTCAGACATCAAGTCAATTTGTGTGCAGTTTAGTTGCAATTATTACCTTGCACTTCAGACATCATGTCAACTCCAGTTCAATGTGAACCATCAACTTTGCACTCCAGATATCAGTTCATCTTCAGTTCAGTGTGAACTGTCATCTTTGCACTCCAGATATCAATTCAATTTCAATTAATTGTGAAACATAACATTTGCTCCCTGGACATCAAGTCAACTTATATTCAATTCAATGCAAACTGTCATCTTTGCACTCCGGACATAAGGTCAATTTGAGGTCAGTTCAGTGTGAACCATCAACTTTGCACTCTGGACATCAAGTCAACTTCAGTTCATTTCACCATGAATTATAATGATGGCTCCGGACATCAAGTCAACTTCAACTCACTCAGTGTGAATCATCATCTTGGCACTTCGGACGTCAACTGAACTTTAGTTCAGTGTGAATCAACTTTGCACTCCGAACATCAAGTTCATTTCAGTTCACTGAAAATTATCATCTTTGCACTCTGAGCATAAAGTTAACTTCTGTTTAGTTCAGTGTGAATTATCACCTTTGAACTCCAGATATCAAGTCAACTTCAGTCCTTAGAGGATATCATCATTTACACTTCAGACATTAAGTCAAATTCAGTTCAGTGTTTGTGTGTTGACAGGGCACAGTGACAGTGTTGTGGTCCATGTATACATGTGTTTGTGTGTTGTGTTGACAGGGATCAATGACAACATAGTGGCCAGTCCACACATCTATGTGTTTGTGTGTTGTGTTGACAGGGATCAATGACAGCATAGTGGTCAGTCCACACATCTATGAGTAGTGTGGTTAGGGAACTCATCTCCAGTCATGAATGTGTCTTCTAGCCAGCCTCACCAGTTGTCTTCTGCCCTGTATTCTCCTGTGTGTTCTAGCCAGCCTCACCAGTTGTCTTCTGCCCTGTATTCTCCTGTGTAACACAGTCTCTCAATCAACCCAGACCAATACCCCTGTCCACTCACTGTGCAGGGGTATTGACCACTGTCCACTCACTGTGCAGGGGTATTGCCAACTGTCAACTCACACATCCACCCACTGTCCACTCACTGTGCAGAGGTGTTACCCACTGTCCACTCACACATCCACCCACTGTCCACTTACACATCCACCCACTGACCACTCACTGTGCAGGGGTGTTACCCACTGTCCACTCACACATCCACCCACTGTCCACTCACACATCCACCCACTGTCCACTTACACATCCACCCACTGTCCACTCACTGTGCAGGGGTGTTACCCACTGTCCACTCACTGTGCAGGGGTGTTACCCACTGTCCACTCACACATCCACTCACACATCCACCCACTGACCACTCACACATCCACCCACTGTCCACTCACACATCCACCCACTGTCCATTCACACATCCACCCACTGTCCACTCATACATCCACCCACTGTCCACTCAAACATCCACCCACTGTCCACTCACATCGACTCACATCCACTCACTGTCCATTCACACATCCACTCACACACCGCCCACTATCCACTCACACCACCCACTGTCCATTCACACACCACCCACTCTTCACTCACACATTCACCCACTGTCCACTCACTGTCCAATCACACATCCACCCACTGTCCACTCACACATCCGCCCACTGTCCACCCAGTGTTCACTCACACACCACCCACTGTCCACTCACACATCCACCCACGGTCCACTCACTGTCCACTCACACACCACCCACTGTCCACTCACACATTCACCCACTGTCCACTCACACATCCACTCACACATCCACTCACTGTCCACTCACACATCTACCCACTGTCCACTCACACATCTACCCACTGTCCATTCACACATCCACCCACTGTCCATTCACACACCACCCACTGTCCACTCACACATCCACTCACACATCCACCCACACATCCACTCACTGTGCAGGTTGTGTTTCAGATGCCCACCTGGAAGCAGTGTTCACATCGCAGGAGAAGTGTGCCGGCAGCCAGCACTACGTGACCACCACCATCAAGTTTAACTGTGACCCGCACCAAGTCTCGGTCAGTCACTGTCTGTGTCATCTCATCTCTTGTCTGTGTCATCTCATCTACATCTCATCTCTTGTCTGTGTCATCTCATCTACATCTCATCTCTTGTCTGTGTCATCTCATCTACATCTCATCTCTTGTCTGTGTCATCTCATCTACATCTCATCTCTTGTCTATGTCATCTCATCTCTTGACTGTGTCATCTCATCTCTTGACTGTGTCATCTCATCTCTTGACTGTGTCTTCTCATCTCTTGACTGTGTCTTCTCATCTCTTGACTGTGTCTTCTCATCTCTTGTCTGTGTCATCTCATCTCTTGTCTGTGTCATCTCATCTACATCTCATCTCTTGTCTGTGTCATCTCATCTCTTGTCTGTGACATCTCATCTCTTGTCTGTGTCATCTCATCTACATCTCATCTCTTGTCTGTGTCATCTCATCTCTTGTCTGTGTCATCTCATCTCTTGTCTGTGTCATCTCATCTCTTGTCTGTGTCATCTCATCTCTTGTCTGTGTCATCTCATCTCTTGTCTGTGTCATCTCATCTCTTGTCTGTGTCATCTCATCTCTTGTCTGTGTCATCTCATCTACATCTCATCTCTTGTCTGTGTCATCTCATATCATGTCTGTGTCATCTCATCTACATCTCATCTCTTGTCTGTGTCATCTCATCTCTTGTCTGTGTCATCTCATCTCTTGACTGTGTCATCTCATCTCTTGACTGTGTCTTCTCATCTCTTGACTGTGTCTTCTCATCTCTTGACTGTGTCTTCTCATCTCTTGTCTGTGTCATCTCATCTCTTGTCTGTGTCATATCATCTACATCTCATCTCTTGTCTGTGTCATCTCATCTCTTGTCTGTGACATCTCATCTCTTGTCTGTGTCATCTCATCTACATCTCATCTCTTGTCTGTGTCATCTCATCTCTTGTCTGTGTCATCTCATCTCTTGTCTGTGTCATCTCATCTCTTGTCTGTGTCATCTCATCTCTTGTCTGTGTCATCTCATCTCTTGTCTGTGTCATCTCATCTCTTGTCTGTGTCATCTCATCTACATCTCATCTCTTGTCTGTGTCATCTCATATCATGTCTGTGTCATCTCATCTACATCTCATCTCTTGTCTGTGTCATCTCATATCATGTCTGTGTCATCTCATCTACATCTCATCTCTTGTCTGTGTCATCTCATATCATGTCTGTGTCATCTCATCTACATCTCATCTCTTGTCTGTGTCATCTCATCTCTTGTCTGTGTCATCTCATCTACATCTCATCTCTTGTCTGTGTCATCTCATATCATGTCTGTGACATCTCATCTACATCTCATCTCTTGTCTGTGTCATCTCATATCATGTCTGTGTCATCTCATCTACATCTCATCTCATGTCTGTGTCATCTCATCTCTTGTCTGTGTCATCTCATATCATGTCTGTGTCATCTCATCTACATCTCATCTCTTGTCTGTGTCATCTCATCTCATGTCTGTGTCATCTCATCTCATGTCTGTGTCATCTCATCTCTTGTCTGTGTCATCTCATCTCTTGTCTGTGTCATCTCATATCATGTCTGTGTCATCTCATCTCTTGTCTGTGTCATCTCATATCATGTCTGTGACATCTCATCTACATCTCATCTCTTGTCTGTGTCATCTCATATCATG
The DNA here is from genome assembly GCA_963921405.1 of Cepaea hortensis. NCBI lineage: Eukaryota > Metazoa > Mollusca > Gastropoda > Stylommatophora > Helicidae > Cepaea > Cepaea hortensis. The sequence continues at coordinate 114,833,924 of OY992886.1, read as the reverse complement.
TCTGTGTCATCTCATCTCTTGTCTGTGTCATCTCATATCATGTCTGTGACATCTCATCTACATCTCATCTCTTGTCTGTGTCATCTCATATCATGTCTGTGACATCTCATCTACATCTCATCTCTTGTCTGTGTCATCTCATATCATGTCTGTGACATCTCATCTACATCTCATCTCTTGTCTGTGTCATCTCATATCATGTCTGTGACATCTCATCTACATCTCATCTCTTGTCTGTGTCATCTCATCTCATGTCTGTGTCATCTCATCTCATGTCTGTGTCATCTCATCTCTTGTCTGTGTCATCTCATCTCTTGTCTGTGTCATCTCATATCATGTCTGTGACATCTCATCTACATCTCATCTCTTGTCTCTGTCATCTCATATCATGTCTGTGACATCTCATCTACATCTCATCTCTTGTCTGTGTCATCTCATATCATGTCTGTGTCATCTCATCTACATCTCATCTCTTGTCTGTGTCATCTCATATCATGTCTGTGTCATCTCATCTACATCTCATCTCATGTCTGTGTCATCTCATCTCTTGTCTGTGTCATCTCATCTCTTGTCTGTGTCATCTCATCTACATCTCATCTCTTGTCTGTGTCATCTCATCTCTTGTCTGTGTCATCTCATCTCTTGTCTGTGTCATCTCATCTCTTGTCTGTGTCATCTCATCTCTTGTCTGTGTCATCTCATCTCTTGTCTGTGTCATCTCATCTCTTGTCTGTGTCATCTCATCTCTTGTCTGTGTCATCTCATCTCTTATCTGTTGTCATCTCATCAATATCTCATCTCTTGTCAGTGTCATCTCATCTCTTATCTGTTGTCATCTCATCTACATCTCATCTCTTGTCTGTGTCATCTCATATCATGTCTGTGACATCTCATCTACATCTCATCTCTTGTCTGTGTCATCTCATATCATGTCTGTGTCATCTCATATCATGTCTGTGTCATCTCATCTACATCTCATCTCTTGTCTGTGTCATCTCATCTCTTGTCTGTGTCATCTCATCTCTTATCTGTTGTCATCTCATCTCATGTCTGTGTCATCTCATATCATGTCTGTGTCATCTCATCTACATCTCATCTCTTGTCTGTGTCATCTCATATCATGTCTGTGTCATCTCATATCATGTCTGTGTCATCTCATCTACATCTCATCTCTTGTCTGTGTCATCTCATCTCATGTCTGTGTCATCTCATCTCTTGTCTGTGTCATCTCATATCATGTCTGTGTCATCTCATCTACATCTCATCTCTTGTCTGTGTCATCTCATCTCATGTCTGTGTCATCTCATCTCTTGTCTGTGTCATCTCATATCATGTCTGTGTCATCTCATCTCTTGTCTGTGTCATCTCATCTACATCTCATCTCTTGTCTGTGTCATCTCATCTACATCTCATCTCTTGTCAGTGTCATCTCATCTCTTATCTGTTGTCATCTCATCTACATCTCATCTCTTGTCTGTGTCATCTCATATCATGTCTGTGTCATCTCATCTACATCTCATCTCTTGTCTGTGTCATCTCATCTCATGTCTGTGTCATCTCATCTCTTGTCTGTGTCATCTCATATCATGTCTGTGTCATCTCATATCATGTCTGTGTCATCTCATCTACATCTCATCTCTTGTCTGTGTCATCTCATATCATGTCTGTGTCATCTCATCTACATCTCATCTCTTGTCTGTGTCATCTCATATCATGTCTGTGTCATCTCATATCATGTCTGTGTCATCTCATCTACATCTCATCTCTTGTCTGTGTCATCTCATCTCATGTCTGTGTCATCTCATCTCTTGTCTGTGTCATCTCATATCATGTCTGTGTCATCTCATCTACATCTCATCTCTTGTCTGTGTCATCTCATCTCATGTCTGTGTCATCTCATCTCTTGTCTGTGTCATCTCATATCATGTCTGTGTCATCTCATCTCTTGTCTGTATCATCTCATCTACATCTCATCTCTTGTCTGTGTCATCTCATCTACATCTCATCTCTTGTCAGTGTCATCTCATCTCTTATCTGTTGTCATCTCATCTACATCTCATCTCTTGTCTGTGTCATCTCATATCATGTCTGTGACATCTCATCTACATCTCATCTCTTGTCTGTGTCATCTCATATCATGTCTGTGTCATCTCATCTACATCTCATCTCTTGTCTGTGTCATCTCATCTCATGTCTGTGTCATCTCATCTCTTGTCTGTGTCATCTCATCTCTTGTCTGTGTCATCTCATCTCTTGTCTGTGTCATCTCATCTCTTGTCTGTGTCATCTCATCTACATCTCATCTCTTGTCTGTGTCATCTCATCTCTTGTCTGTGTCATCTCATCTCTTGTCTGTGTCATCTCATCTCTTGTCTGTGTCATCTCATCTCTTGTCTGTGTCATCTCATCTCTTGTCTGTGTCATCTCATCTCTTGTCTGTGTCATCTCATCTCTTGTCTGTGTCATCTCATCTCTTATCTGTTGTCATCTCATCAATATCTCATCTCTTGTCTGTGTCATCTCATCTCTTATCTGTTGTCATCTCATCAATATCTCATCTCTTGTCTGTGTCATCTCATCTCTTATCTGTTGTCATCTCATCTATATCTCATCTCTTGTCTATGTTATCTCATTTACATCTCATCTTTTGTCTGTGCCATCTCATCTAAATCTCATCTCATGTCTGTGTCATCTCATCTCTTATCTGTTGTCATCTCATCAATATCTCATCTCTTGTCCATGTCATCTCACCTACATCTCATCTCTTATCTGTTGTCATCTCATCTATATCTCATCTCTTGTCTATGTTATCTCATTTACATCTCATCTTTTGTCTGTGCCATCTCATCTAAATCTCATCTCATGTCTGTGTCATCTCATCTCTTATCTGTTGTCATCTCATCAATATCTCATCTCTTGTCTGTGTCATCTCATCTCTTATCTGTTGTCATCTCATCAATATCTCATCTCTTGTCTGTGTCATCTCATCTCTTATCTGTTGTCATCTCATCAATATCTCATCTCTTGTCTGTGTCATCTCATCTCTTATCTGTTGTCATCTCATCAATATCTCATCTCTTGTCTGTGTCATCTCATCTCTTATCTGTTGTCATCTCATCTATATCTCATCTCTTGTCTATGTTATCTCATTTACATCTCATCTTTTGTCTGTGCCATCTCATCTAAATCTCATCTCATGTCTGTGTCATCTCATCTCTTATCTGTTGTCATCTCATCAATATCTCATCTCTTGTCTGTGTCATCTCATCTCTTATCTGTTGTCATCTCATCAATATCTCATCTCATGTCTGTGTCATCTCATCTCTTATCTGTTGTCATCTCATCTCTTATCTGTTGTCATCTCATCTATATCTCATCTCTTGTCTATGTTATCTCATTTACATCTCATCTTTTGTCTGTGCCATCTCATCTAAATCTCATCGCATGTCTGTGTCATCTCATCTCTTATCTGTTGTCATCTCATCTATATCTCATCTCTTGTCTATGTTATCTCATTTACATCTCATCTTTTGTCTGTGCCATCTCATCTAAATCTCATCTCATGTCTGTGTCATCTCATCTCTTATCTGTTGTCATCTCATCAATATCTCATCTCTTGTCCATGTCATCTCATCTCTTATCTGTTGTCATCTCATCAATATCTCATCTCATGTCTGTGTCATCTCATCTCTTATCTGTTGTCATCTCATCTACATCTCATCTCTTGTCTGTGTCATCTCATATCATGTCTGTGACATCTCATCTACATCTCATCTCTTATCTGTTGTCATCTCATCTACATCTCATCTCTTGTCTGTGTCATCTCATATCATGTCTGTGACATCTCATCTCTTGTCTGTGTCATCTCATCTCTTATCTGTTGTCATCTCATCAATATCTCATCTCTTGTCTGTGTCATCTCATCTCTTATCTGTTGTCATCTCATCTATATCTCATCTCTTGTCTATGTTATCTCATTTACATCTCATCTTTTGTCTGTGCCATCTCATCTAAATCTCATCTCTTGTCTGTGTCATCTCATCTCGTATCTGTTGTCATCTCATCAATATCTCATCTCTTGTCCATGTCATCTCACCTACATCTCATCTCTTATCTGTTGTCATCTCATCTATATCTCATCTCTTGTCTGTCTCATGTTGCTTTCACATGTCATCTACTCTCTGTTATCTGTGTTAAGTCATCTGGTCTGTTATCTTTTTAAGTCATCTACTCTGTTATCTGTGTTAAACCATCTACTCTCTGTTATCTGTGTTAATTCATCTGATCTGTTATCTTTTTAAGTCATCTACTCTGTTATCTGTGTTAAGTCATCTGATCTGTTATCTTTTTAAGTCATCTACTCTGTTATCTGTTATGTTGCTTTTACATGTCATCTACTCTCTGTTATTATCTCACAATCTGCTGATTCTTTTCTATGTGTTCTTTTCAACTTGTTGTTTCTACTTGTTATTTTCCTGCTTATTCTGTTGTGTGTTCTTTTTACTTGTTCACAAGTGACATTAGATGTCATGCCAAGGTGTCATGTCACACACCAGGTCAACACAGCTGTGTCTTTTTTGCAGGGCCGGCCAGAGCTGTTCTACCAGAGCCAGGACTGTGGCTATATCTTCACCTGGGACACCAGCCTGGTCTGCCTGGATGCCTTCCAGTGAGTAGCCTCTGGTCTCTGCTTCATGCCAGCTGTACCCACATGTTTGATACAAGCTGTACCCACATGTTTGATACAAGCTGTACCCACATGCTTGATACAAGCTGTACCCACATGTTTGATACAAGCTGTACCCACATGCTTGATACAAGCTGTACTCATATGCTTGATACAAGCTGTACCCACATGCTTGATATAAAGCTATACCCACATGTTCAATATAAGCTGTACCCACATGCTTGATACAAGCTGTACTCACATTCTTGATACAAGCTGTACCCACATTTTTGATATAAGCTGTACTCACATGCTTGATACAAGCTGTACTCACATGTTTGATACAAGCTGTACTCACATGTTTGATACAAGCTGTACCCACATGCTTGATACAAGCTGTACTCATATGCTTGATACAAGCTGTACCCACATGCTTGATATAAGCTGTACCCACATGCTTGATACAAGCTGTACTCACATGTTCGATATAAGCTGTACTCACATGCTTGATACAAGCTGTACTCACATGTTTGATATAAAGCTGTACCCACATGTTCGATATAAGCTGTACCCACATGCTTGATACAAGCTGTACTCACATTCTTGATACAAGCTGTACTCACATTCTTGATACAAGCTGTACCCACATGTTTGATATAAGCTGTACCCACATGTTTGATATAAGCTGTACTCACATGCTTGATACAAGCTGTACTCATATGTTTGATATAAGCTGTACTCACATGCTTGATACAAGCTGTACTCACATATTTTATACAGACAGGACTCATATACTGTTAAAAACCAAAGAAACGCGACATTATTGCAGTTTCAATTGCAATTTTATTTTACGGAATTAATGTTCCAATATTGGCATGAAGAAACTTTGGTTCTGGCGATGCCGGTCCGTAATAACAGGACCTCTGTGGGGTCTTCTAGCCCAAAGATCAGCATTGTGCAGCCGGTTCTTGACCGTTTGATCTGAAATTTGACAAGCTCCTAGTATTGACGGGACTGTGGAGGAAGCAGATGCAAATCGATTCCTAAGGTGACGCAGCCGTATGAAGCGGTCTTCGGCAGCACTTGAGATTCTGGGTCTTCCACTGCACGGCCGGTCTGCCACTGAGCCAGTTTCTTTAAATCGCCTCCAAAGGCAACTAATGGTGCTTCTAACCATATTAAATTCTTTGGCTACTACACTTTGTGACTGTCCAGCCTGTAAACGTGCAATGGTGATGGGTCGTTGTTCTGTAGTGAGATGAGCCATACTTGCGCATTGAATATTCAACTGAATTTATTCAAGGAGCGTCAATCTTTTATAGGCATTCAATAATATGGTCAGAGAGTTTTGTGTTCAGTAAGTTTCATGGGATTATCATAAACCTGCCATGAGTTATTGTCTAAAACGTTGTTTTGACCTTGACCTCTTTCATGACCTCACGAATCATGAGGTGAATACAATTCAGTAACCATGAGAAGTTAACAATCAGATGGACACAGCCGATAGGTTGACTGATGTCCAATCAGCGAATATCTTTTATAAAAGTAACACCAACAGTGCTGCGTGTCTTTTTTTTTAACGGTATATGTTTGACATAAGTTGTACTCATATGTTTGATATAAGACGTACTCTGTGACTTCTACATAGTGTCTCAGCCATTGGTGTGACTTGTACATAGTGTCTCAACATCGGTGTCACTTCTATATAGTGTCTCAGCCATTGGTGTCACTTCTACATAGTGTCTCAGCCATTGGTGTCACTTCTACATAGTGTCTCAGCCATTGGTGTGACTTCTACATAGTGTCTCAGCCATCAGTGTCACTTCTACATAGTGTCTCAGCCATCAGTGTCACTTCTACATAGTGTCTCAGCCATTGGTGTGACTTCTACATAGTGTCTCAGCCATCAGTGTCACTTCTATATAGTGTCTCAGCCATTGGTGTCACTTATACATAGTGTCTCAGCCATTGGTGTGACTTCTACATAGTGTCTCAGCTATTGGTGTCACTTCTACATAATGTCTCAGCCATTGGTGTGACTTCTACATAGTGTCTCAGCCATCAGTGTCACTTCTATATAGTGTCTCAACCATTGGTGTCACTTATACATAGTGTCTCAGCCATTGGTGTGACTTCTACATAGTGTCTCAGCCATTGGTGTCACTTCTACATAATGTCTCAGCCATTGGTGTGACTTCTACATAGTGTCTCAGCCATCAGTGTCACTTCTATATAGTGTCTCAACCATTGGTGTCACTTCTACATAGTGTCTCAGCCATTGGTGTCACTTCTACATAGTGTCTCAGCCATCAGTGTCACTTCTATATAGTGTCTCAACCATTGGTGTCACTTATACATAGTGTCTCAGCCATCAGTGTCACTTGTACATAGTGTCTCAGCTATTAGTGTCACTTCTACATAGTGTCTCAGCCATCGGTGTGACTTCTACATAGTGTCTCAGCCATCGGTGTGACTTCTACATAGTGTCTCAGCCATCGGTGTCACTTCTACATAGTGTCTCAGCCATCAGTGTCACTTCTACATAGTGTCTCAGCCATCAGTGTCACTTCTACATAGTGTCTCAGCCATCAGTGTCACTTCTACATAGTGTCTCAGCCATCAGTGTCACTTCTACATAGTGTCTCAGCCATCAGTGTCACTTCTACATAGTGTCTCAGCCATCAATGTCACTTCTACATAGTGTCTCAGCCATCAGTGTCACTTCTACATAGTGTCTCAGCCATTGGTGTGATTTCTACATAGTGTCTCAGCCATCAGTGTCACTTCTATATAGTGTCTCAGCCATTGGTGTCACTTCTACATAGTGTCTCAGCGTCTCAGCCATCAGTGTCACTTCTATATAGTGTCTCAGCCATTGGTGTCATTTCTACATAGTGTCTCAGCGTCTCAGCCATCAGTGTCACTTCTACATAGTGTCTCAGCCATCGGTGTGACTTCTAAATAGTGTCTCAGCCATCGGTGTGACTTCTACATAGTGTCTCAGCCATCAGTGTGACTTCTACATAGTGTCTCAGCCATCAGTGTGACTTCTACATAGTGTCTCAGCCATTGGTGTCACTTCTACATAGTGTCTCAGCCATTGGTGTCACTTATACATTGTGTCTCAGCCATTGGTGTCACTTCTACATAGTGTCTCAGCCATCGGTGTCACTTCTACATAGTGTCTCAGCCATCAGTGTCACTTCTACATAGTGTCTCAGCCATTGGTGTCACTTCTACATAGTGTCTCAGCCATTGGTGTGACTTCTACATAGTGTCTCAGCCATTGGTGTCACTTCTACATAGTGTCTCAGCCATCAGTGTCACTTTTACAGTGTCTCAGCCATTGGTGTCACTTCTACATAGTGTCTCAGCCATCAGTGTCACTTCTACATAGTGTCTCAGCCATCAGTGTCACTTCTACATAGTGTCTCAGCCATCAGTGTCACTTCTATATAGTGTCTCAGCCATCAGTGTCACTTCTACATAGTGTCTCAGCCATTGGTGTCACTTCTACATAGTGTCTCAGCTATTGGTGTCACTTCAGCATAGTGTCTCAGCTATTGGTGTGACTTTTACATAGTGTCTCAGCCATCAGTGTCACTTCTACATAGTATCTCAGCCATTGGTGTCACTTCTACATAGTGTCTCAGCCATTGGTGTCACTTCTACATAGTATCTTAGCCATTGGTGTCACTTCTACATAGTGTCTCAGCCATTGGTGTCACTTCTACATAGTGTCTCAGCCATTGGTGTCACTTCTACATAGTATCTTAGCCATTGGTGTCACTTCTACATAGTGTCTCAGCCATTGGTGTCACTTCTACATAGTGTCTCAGCCATCAGTGTCACTTCTACATAGTGTCTCAGCCATTGGTGTCACTTCTACATAGTGTGTGTCACTTCTACATAGTGTCTCAGCCATCAGTGTCACTTCTACATAGTGTCTCAGCCATCAGTGTCACTTCTACATAGTGTCTCAGCCATCAGTGTCACTTCTACATAGTGTCTCAGCCATCAGTGTCACTTCTACATAGTGTCTCAGCCATCAGTGTCACTTCTACATAGTGTCTCAGCCATCAGTGTCCCTTCTACATAGTGTCTCAGCTATCAGTGTCACTTCTACGTAGTGTCTCAGCCATCGGTGTGACTTCTACATAGTGTCTCAGCCATCAGTGTCACTTCTACATAGTGTCTCAGCCATCAGTGTCACTTCTACATAGTGTCTCAGCCATCAGTGTCACTTCTACATAGTGTCTCAGCCATCAGTGTCACTTCTACATAGTGTCTCAGCCATCAGTGTCACTTCTACATAGTGTCTCAGCCATCAGTCTCACTTCTACATAGTGTCTCAGCCATCAGTGTCACTTCTACATAGTGTCTCAGCCATCAGTGTGACTTCTACATAGTGTCTCAGCCATCGGTGTGACTTCTACATAGTGTCTCAGCCATCAGTAACCGAGCTATTCGTCTGGTTTCTGGCATAAAGCACGTTGAAAGTAATAATTTATACAATCATCTAAGACTTCTACCACTACAAAAGCGCTTCCTTTTCAACAAAGCCAAATTAGTGAATAAAATTATATCTCAAAATACCCCAGAGTATCTTCTGCCGCTGATTCAATCTAATGCAATGAACAGCAAGCGCCTAAATTTGTTACATGTCTCAAAGCCTAGATTGGACCTATACAAAACATGTTTCGCCTATTCTGGTGCTCACTTATGGAATGATCTGCCTCCAGATCTGAAAACTCCAATGAGTCCCTACACATTTAACCGAAAACTCTTTCAATACTTAATCCATACCGACTATATGCCACCATAATTCATTTACTGGTATAATTGTTCAGTATAATTGTTCATTATAATTGTTTAACTATAATTGTTCACTATATATGTGTGTGCGTGTGGGAGCGAGAGAGAGAGAGAGAGAGAGAGATAGAGAGAGAGAGAGAGAGAGAGAAAGTGGGTGTCAGAGAGAGAGAGAGAAAGTGGATGTCAGAGAGAGAGGGAGAGAGTGAATGCGTGTGTGCGCACGTGCATGCGTGTGTGTGGAGAGAGTGATTGAGCGAGAAATGGTGGGGGAATGTGTCAGTGCATGCATTCGTACGTGTATGTGTGAGAGTGAGTGAGGGAGTGTATGCGTGCGTGCATGCGTTCATGTGTACGTGTATGTGTGAGAGAGTGTGATTGAGAGAGTGAGTGTGTGTGTGTGTGTGAAGGATTGTGTGTTAGAGAGTGAGACAGTGGGAGAGTTGATGTGTTAGTGTGTGTGTGAGTGAGCGCGCGCATGCGTGTGAGTGTGTGTATATGAAAGAATACAGAGAGAGAGAGAGAGAGAGCTGAGCAGATGCATGTCATGTAACACGCATGTTATGTAACACGCGAATCCATATGTTTGTGTATTCTCATCTGTCATATTATCAGTTAAATACCATTTGATTTTATCATGCATAATATAAACTCATGTTCATTACTGTAGTTTGAGTGAGAGAGTCAGTGAGTATGAATGAGAGACAGAACGAGTGAGAGTGAGAGTGAATGAGTGAGCGGGAGAGTGAATGAGTGAGCGGGAGAGTGAATGAGTGAACGGGAGAGTGAATGAGTGAGCGGGAAAGTGAATGAGTGAGCGGGAGAGTGAATGAGTGAGCGGGAGAGTGAATGAGTGAACGGGAGAGTGAATGAGTGAGCGGGAGAGTGAATGAGTGAGCGGGAGAGTGAATGAGTGAACGGGAGAGTGAATGAGTGAGCGTGAGAGTGAATGAGCGGGAGAGTGAATGCGTGAGAGTGAATGAATGAGCGGAAGAGTGAATGTGTGTGTGTGTGTGTGTGTGAGTGAGAGAGAGAGAGAGAGAGAGAGAGAGAGAGAGAGAGAGAGCATCACTATTTTTACGTCACATACATTTTATGTACACATTCTTCTCCATGTTTAACATTTTTATGAGACTGCTCATGACAAGTGTCAGTGTATGTGTGTGAGTAAAGTGTGGGAGTTTGTTCATACTAGTTTCAATACTAAAGTGAGACATTTTGTATGTGTCTAGATGTGAGGAAGTGTGAGTGTATGTGGAGGATGTGTGTGAGTGTGGGGATATGTGTGGGTGGGGGGGGGTGGGGGGGTATGCATTTGGATGGGTTGGGGTGTGTGGGTTTTGGTGGGTAGTGGTATTTGTGGGTGTTGGATGGATGTGTGGGGGTGAAAGTAGGGGTGTTGGAATGGGTGTGGGGGATGTGTGTATGGGTGGAGGATATGTGTATGGGACGGATGCAGTGGATGTGTGTTTATGTTGGTGGAGATGTGTGGATGGTTTGAGGAAGTATGTGTGGGAGGCGGGGTTGTGTGGGTAGGGGATTGTGTTGGGTGGATTGGGGATGCAAGGGCGGGTGGGGAGAAGTGTATGGTGTGTGGGTTTGAGATATGTGTGCGGTGTGTTGGTGGGGAATGTGTGAATGATGTGTGGGTGGAGGGTATGTTTGTGGTGGTATGGGTGGAGGATAGTGTGTGGTGTGGGGGATGTGTGTGATGGGTGCGTGGGAATGTGCGTATGGGTGGGGTATATGTGTGGGTGAGTAGGGGATTGTGGTGGTTGGGGGAAGTATGTGGGGGAGTGTGGGTGGAGATGTGTGTGTTTGGATGGGGAATGTGTGGGTGGGGGTGTGTGAGTGGCTTAGGGATGTGTAGGTGGGTGAGGGAGTTGTATGTGTCGGGGTGGGATGTGTGAGTGGGTGGAGGATGTGTGTGGGGGTAGGGGTATTGTGATCGAGAGATGTTTGGTTGGGGGTGGGCGGGTGGGGGTGTGTGGGTGCGTAGTGGAGGATGTATGCGTGAGTGAGTGTGTGTTGGTGGACGGGTAGGGAATGCGTGTGTGGGTGGTGAGAGGTGTGTGGTGTGTTGGTTGGGGATATTGTGTGGGTGAGGTATGTGTGTGTGGGTGGGGGATTTTTGTGGTGTGTGAGTGGGGGTATGTGGGGTGGATGGGTAAGGGTATCTGTGTGGGTGTGGGTGGGAATATTGTGTGGTATCTGGGTGGGGGATATGTGTGTGGTGTGTAAGTGGGGATGTGTTGGTGAGGGATATGTGTGTGTGTGTGTGGAGCGTGGGTTGGGAATAGTGCGTGGTAGGGGGTGTATGTGATGTGCCGGTGGGGGATTGTGTGGTGGGGGATTAGGTTAAGGCATGTGTGGGTGGGTGGAAGTTGTATGTGTGGGTGGTGGGGTGTGTGTGAGTGGATTGGGGATGTATGGGTGGTTAGGGAGATGTGGGGGGGGGGGGGGTGTGAGGTAGGGACATGTCAGTTGGTGGGGATGTGTGTGTATGGTTTGGGGATGTGGATGTGCGATGTGTGGGTTGGTGGGGGATTGTGTGCATGGGTAGGGAATATGTTGTCAATGGAGATGTGGCTGGGGGATGGGTGGTTTGAGGTGTGGGTGGGGAGAGGATGTGTATGTGGATGGGCGTGGGATGTGTGGGTTGGTGGGGGAATTTTTGTGGGTGGCGAGTGTGTTTTGGTTAGGGGATCAGGGGAGGGCAGTGTGTGTGGGTGGGGGATGTGCGGGAGGGGGATGGGTCGGTTGGTGGGGTATTATGTGTCCCTTGGTGTGCGTGTGTGTGGGTAGGTGGGGGTGTGTATGTGTCCCTTGGTGCGCGTGTGTGTGGGTAGGTGGGGGTGTTGTGTGGGTGGGGTGATGTATGGATAGGTGGGAGATGGGCTTCATAACATGGTAATTAGCCTTGTTTATGTTTACAACATTCATTTCACAATGTTTATTTTTCTTCCTATGTAAATGTATAATGCTCTTGATGAACGAAAGACGAGTGATTGGAAGGACCGAATGTAAGACGGGCCTGCGCGCCCAATTGGTGACCCTAATAAAGTTGATTTGATTTGATTTGATTTGATTTTCTACATAGTGTCTCAGCTGACATCGCATCTATGTGCTACAAAATAACTTTCTTTACATCTCATACCATCTAGTTCTACTTTGTAAAACTGTGATGTCCTGTAAATAATATGCATCTAACTCACAGTTCTGGTATTTTGTTGTAATACTCACAATTCTGGTATTATTCTGTAATTCAATTCTAGTATTATGCTGGTAGTGTAATACTCAGAATGCTGGTATTTTGTTGTAATACTCACAATTCTGGTATTTTGTTGTAATACTCACAATTCTGGTATTTTGTTGTAATACTCACAATTCTGGTATTTTGTTGTAATACTCACAATTCTGGTATTTTGTTGTAATACTCACAATTCTGGTATTTTGTTGTAATACTCACAATTCTGGTATTTTGTTGTAATACTCACAATTCTTGTATTTTGTTGTAATACTCACAATTCTTGTATTTTGTTGTAATACTCACAATTCTGGTATTTTGTTGTAATACTCACAATTCTGGTATTTTGTTGTAATACTCACAATTCTTGTATTTTGTTGTAATACTCACAATTCTGGTATTTTGTTGTAATACTCACAGTTCTGTCCCCCCTCTTATTTATAAACCTTATAGACAGCACATGTAAGGAAACCAGCCAAACAGAGGCAACATCGCATGACGAATAGAGCACAGAAGAAGAACCAACAGCGAATGACACCATTAGAGAACTCCTGTTTGCAGACAACCAAGCACTAATAGCAAAATCAAAAGCTGAATTACAATACCATACGAATAGTGTAAACAAAATGTGTAGAGAACATAACATGAACGTTAGTATAAGTAAAACAGAGGTAATGACTATAACCAAAGAAGCAAATAACAGCAAAGATTCACCTCAATGAACATACCCTGAAACAAGTAAAGAGTTTCAGGTACCTAGGAATTATAATATGAAATGGCAAATCAGAAGACAAGATCGAAAATAGATGCAATAAGGCAAACCAACTCATTGGACAAGTGGCACCAATACTAAGAAAGCACTTTACAACACAATCTTCCTACCAACCCTATGCTACCAATGGACAATGACAGAAAAAGATAAAAGAAAAATTACAACAGAAATGAGATTCCTGAGAAGAATACTCAATGTATCAAGAAGAGATAAGATTAGAAATGAAGAAATCAGGACTAAAGTGGGGGTTATAGTAGCTCTAGATTTCTTCAGAAAACAGCAAGTTAAATGGTTTGGCCATGTAACTAGGTTACCAACTAACAGCATACCACAACAAATAACGATGTACAGACCGAATGGAAGCAGAAAAAGTGGTTGGCCACATAAACAACAGACAGAGGGAATAACAGAAACCATGGGAATCTTGAGATATGAAGCCCATAAACGGGCACTCTCCCGCTGTTTATGCATCACCTCAACACCACAAGGTACAAGAAGAGCAAGATGAGATGAGACACACAATTCTGGTATTTTGTTGTAATACTCACAATTCTGGTATTTTGTTGTAATACTCACAATTCTGGTATTTTGTTGTAAGGTTTGCCATTGTAATGTTTTCTGATAATTTTTGCAGTTTTTATATTTTTTTGTTAGACTTGCAGTTGTTGTATTTTATTGTATTACTTGCAATTCTGCTGTTTTGCTGTAATGCATGCCATTCTTATATTCCGTTGTAACATTTACAGTTCTGGTATTTTGTTCAATTTTGTTATTTTGCTGTAATGTATGCAGTTCTTGTATTCCATTGTAATATTTACAGTTAAGGTATTTTGTCCAATTCTGCTAGTTTGAATATTTTAAGAAATCGCCAGGCAGAAATATTGTGTAGGTGGTAGAGTGACTGTGAATTACATCATAATATGCGCAGATCAGGTAGGATTCACTATGTATGCATTGTTAAATGATGAGACCTGGTAGGATTCACTAGTCAGATATAGTTAGTAAAGTGAGCAACTAGGCTATAGTGAGTTCTATGTTGCCACATCCCCAGGTCAGCTGCTGCACTTATACTGACTAACGAAGCCAGTGACTCTGGGACTGCTGGTGGAGCTGTGGGAGCCACCAAGATTGCCATCGGAGTGTCTGTGTTCGTGGCCATAGTGGTAGCCTGTGTGTTGATCCTGGTGCTACACAAGCCAGAGAGAAGGTTGGACTCGTTGCTTGTCTTCTCTCTCTGTCTAGTCTCTTGACATGTACACATTCATATCTCTGGTCTTGTACACTGCAACTGTGACACATGCATGACCTCACATCTTCACATCTTCTCACATGTTGGGCCTGTACACACAGACATCCTCACTCCAAGTCTTGTGGGAATACCCAGCCGGGGGCTTCAAATGAAAACCTTAAAAGTATGATACAAAAGTATGAAATTACAATAACCATGCTATTGTCTTGTAACATGTTAATATTGTTGTTAATAATGTTAAGAGTGTTAAGCTTGTGATATCACAGTTCAGACGAACACGGTGATGTCATAAGGACAGTTTTA
This sequence comes from Cepaea hortensis, assembly GCA_963921405.1. Taxonomy (NCBI): domain Eukaryota; kingdom Metazoa; phylum Mollusca; class Gastropoda; order Stylommatophora; family Helicidae; genus Cepaea; species Cepaea hortensis. The sequence goes on along the minus strand of OY992886.1, from coordinate 114,818,875 downwards.
AGATGACCGCCCCACTTTTGACATGCACCAAAAGCTAGCAGCGTTCAGTTATCCATTTTTCTTATCAGTGACGGAGTGAAACCTATAGAAATTCATCGGCAAGTGAAAGTCCAGTACGGTGATGCATGCCTGTCAGTCCAGCAAGTGTATGAGTGGAGTAGGAAGTTTCACAACGGCGTGACTTCTGTGACAGAATCCAAACACTTTATTGGCACTGGAGACATTGAATGCAGTGGTGACTACATCCAAAAATTATACATTTGTTCTTTACTCTTTTTTTCCCAGAATATATTCACCACACACACACAAAACATTTAAGGTTTTCATTTGAAGCCCCCACATATGTGTGTAGTGATATCTGTGTGTGTCCATATTAGTCAAGTCTTAGTCAAATATGACAGAGCTACCATATGGCTGTGAATGGTACTGCCTGCTTTCTGTTAGCACCGAATGTTGGGCGGCGCTCACCAAACCCGACACTTCACATTGTGCCAACGGCTTCGGGCGGAGGGGCGCAATAGGGAGAGTACAAGTCTTACCCTGGTGAGAGGAAATGCAGTCTAAAGACTAAATGTCATGGCAGGGCAGACCAGGACCTAAGCCTTGGTCGATAACTTGTCTAGGATTGAAGCTCCAACAGGCAGACAGTTAAAGTAATACTTTGCTGATCCAGCAGCTTCTGCATCTTGTCTTGTTCAAATGTATTAGTGTTACTTTCCTCTGGAGTAAACTAGGCAGGCCAAGAGAGGGATCATGCTGCATGGACAACACATGATCTCTATAATTCAGATGTAATCTTAATTGCATCTACCCAGTATATGCATAATCTTATCTGTGTGTAGCCAGTATATGTGATCTTAACTCTGTGTGTCTAGACAGTATATATAATTTTATCTGTGTGCATGTAGCCAGTATATGTCATCCCATCTGTGTGTGTCTAGGTAGTATATATAATTTTATCTCTCTGTGTGTGTAGCCAGTATATGTCATCTTGTCTGTGTGTGTGTGTGTCTAGACAGTATATATAATTTTATCTGTGTGTGTGTCTAGGCAATATATATAATTTTATCTGTGTGTGCATGTGTAACCAGTATATGTCATCTTGTCTGTGTGTGTGTGTGTCTAGACAGTATATATAATTTTATCTGTGTGTGTGTGTGTGTGTCTAGGCAGTATATATAATTTTATCTGTGTGTGTGTGTGTGTGTGTATGTAACAGAATGAGTACCATCTATGTTAATAGGTTCGATGTGCAAACTTAGGGCACGGTTGAGCATCCAGGAAGAACGTGACTAAGGATGCTCAAGTCGTGACGTAGGTTGTTTTGGTTAGGTTAGTTACAGCTAAGCTCCAGAGATGTGAACATCTTACCAAATAACTTATGTACCATTCTTCAATTTATTACGATCAATAAAACCTTTTATAGAACGACATCGGACTTGGTTTATAATCATCTGTGCCTGTACTGTTACATGTAGCCAGTATATGTCATCCCGTCTGTGTGTGTCTAGGCAGTATATATAATTTTATCTCTCTGTGTGTGTAGCCGGTATAATTCATCTTGTCTGTGTGTGTGTGTGTGTGTGTGTCTAGGCAGTATATATAATTTTATCTGTGTGTGTGTAGCCAGTATATGTCATATTGTCTGTGGTATAGCTTGCTTTTTTTCGGTTAGTCCTGCCGGCGTAGCTTGAAAGCTCGTCGGTAGGCGTCCAGTGGTTTTGCATGTATCACCTTGTACCAGGAGGGCGCGCTTTAGCGATGCTACTCTTGGCTTGCGTGTGCGTGAATACGTCCGTCTGTCCGATAGATATCTGGTTGATCCTGCCAGTAGTCATATGCTTGTCTCAATGCTCGTGCGCGCTTTAACGATGCTACTCTCGGCTTGCGTGTGCATGAACGTCTGTCTGTTCAGTCGCCATGTGCACATTTGCGCTGGAGGGGCTCAACCGTAAATCAGGAGATCTGCTCGCAACTTGGACGAGCAGTATCTTCTGTGGGCAGTTTCTCGCCTCATGTTTGTGTGTGGTCTGTTCTGGCGGTCAGTTCGTCTTCGGTGAAGGAAATCGTGTTGATCCTATAAGTAATCATACGCTCATTGCTTGTCGCTACGCTTGTCTTAAAACTGAAAATTGGAGGAATTGACGGAAGGGCCCGAGGCTCCCGAGAGCCAATATAAACAGGGATAGCTGGCCGTGGCAGCCTAACGTCCACTGCATCTGTGTCCGTCTTCCAGTCGTCTTGCCATGCTCGCCACTGGAGCCAGACGGACACAGACGAGGGAGCGGGGGCGAGGGTGTTGCGCGACCACTTCCTCGCTATACAAAACCAAAGCGCAAGTCATTCGTTCCTCATCAAATCAAGATGTAGTGTAATGAATGGTCATCGTCAATGAATGGTCAACGTCATTCATGATGGACGAACATCGTGTCTAGACAGTATATATAATTTTATCTCTGTGCATGTGTGTGTGTGTGTGCGTGCGTGCGTGCGTGCGTGCATGCTAGCGCGCACACAGTATATATAATTTTATCTGTGTGTGTGTGTCTAGGCAGTATATATAATTTTATCTGTGTGTAGCCAGTATATGTCATCCCGTCTGTGTGTGTCTAGGCAGTATATATAATTTTATCTCTCTGTGTGTGTAGCCAGTATAATTCATCTTGTCGTGTGTGTGTGTGTGTCTAGGCAGTATATATAATTTTATCTGTGTGTGTGTGTGTCTAGGCAGTATATATAATTTTATCTGTGTGTGTGTGTCTAGACAGTATATATAATTTTATCTCTGGCAGTATATTTAATTTTATCTGTGTGTGTGTGTCTAGGCAGTATATATAATTTTATCTGTGTGTGTGTGTGTGTGTGTGTGTGTGTGTTTGTGTGTGTCTAGGCAGTATATATAATTTTATCTGTGTGTGTGTGTGTCTAGGCAGTATATATAATTTTATCTGTGTGTGTGTGTCTAGGCAGTATATATAATTTTATCTGTGTGTGTGTGTGTCTAGGCAGTATATATAATTTTATCTGTGTGTGTGTGTCTAGGCAGTATATATAATTTTATCTGTGTGTGTGTGTCTAGGCAGTATATATAATTTTATCTGTGTGTGTGTGTGTGTGTCTAGGCAGTATATGTCAACTAATCTGTGCTTCTATAGCTAGCCAGCATGTACACTTGTATATGTTATCCTATCTGTGTGTGCAGGGCTGTGATTCGGTCCAAGCTGATGAGTGTCATTCTGTGCAGACAACGTGAAGAGAAGCCAATTGTATACTCGAGGGTAAGTTTATCACTGCCTCACACATACATGATTGAGTCAATTGTAGGCAGGTTGTACATGCTTGTGCAGGTCAATTAATGATTGTAGGCAGGTAGATAGCTTATACATACATGATCTAGTCACTTGATGATTGTAGACTGGTATATAGCATATACATACATGATCTAGTCACTTGATGATTGTAGACTGGTATATAGCATATACATACATGATCTAGTCACTTGATGATTGTAGACTGGTATATAGCATATACATACATGATCTAGTCACTTGATGATTGTAGACTGGTATATAGCATATACATACATGATCTAGTCACTTGATGATTGTAGACTGGTAGATAGCTTGTACATACATGATCTAGTCAGTTGATGATTGTAGACTGGTAGATAGCTTATACATACATGATCTAGTCACTTGATGATTGTAGACTGGTAGATAGCTTATACATACATGATCTAGTCACTTGATGATTGTAGACTGGTAGATAGCTTCTACATACATGATCTAGTCACTTGATGGTTGTAGACTGGTAGATAGCTTGTACATACATGATCTAGTCACTTGATGATTGTAGACTGGTATATAGCATATACATACATGATCTAGTCACTTGATGATTGTAGACTGGTATATAGCATATACATACATGATCTAGTCACTTGATGATTGTAGACTGGTAGATAGCTTGTACATACATGATCTAGTCAGTTGATGATTGTAGACTGGTAGATAGCTTATACATACATGATCTAGTCACTTGATGATTGTAGACTGGTAGATAGCCTATACATACATGATCTAGTCACTTGATGATTGTAGACTGGTAGATAGCTTCTACATACATGATCTAGTCACTTGATGGTTGTAGACTGGTAGATAGCTTATACATACATGATCTAGTCACTTGATGATTGTAGACTGGTAGATAGCTTGTACATACATGATCTAGTCACTTGATGATTGTAGACAGGTAGATAGCTTGTACATACATGATCTAGTCACTTGATGATTGTAGACTGGTAGATAGCTTATACATACATGATCTAGTCACTTGATGATTGTAGACTGGTAGATAGCTTCTACATACATGATCTAGTCACTTGATGATTGTAGACTGGTAGATAGCTTCTACATACATGATCTAGTCACTTGATGATTGTAGACTGGTAGATAGCTTCTACATACATGATTTAGTCACTTGATAATTGTAGACTGGTAGATAGCTTGTACATACATGATCTAGTCAATTGATGATTGTAGACTGGTAGATAGCTTATACATACATGATCTAGTCACTTGATAATTGTAGACAGGAAGATAGCTTATACATACATGATCTAGTCACTTGATGATTGTAGACTGGTAGATAGCTTATACATACATGATCTAGTCACTTGATGATTGTAGACTGGTAGATAGCTTATACATACATGATCTAGTCACTTGATGATTGTAGACTGGTAGATAGCTTATACATACATGATCTAGTCAGTTGATGATTGTAGACTGATAGATAGCTTGTACATACATGATCTAGTCACTTGATGATTGTAGACTGGTAGATAGCTTGTACATAGATGATCTGGTCAGTTGATTATTGTAGACTGGTAGATAGCTTATACATACAAAATCTGGTCACTTGATGATTGTAGACTGGTAGATAGCTTATACATACATCATCTAGTCAGTAGATGATTGTAGACTGGTAGATAGCTTGTACATACATGATCTGGTCAGTTGATTATTGTAGACTGGTAGATAGCTTATACATACATGATCTAGTCAGTTGATGATTGTAGACTGATAGCTTGTACATACATGATCTAGTCACTTGATGATTGTAGACTGGTATATAGCTTATACATACATGATCTAGTCAGTTGATGATTGTAGACTGATAGATAGCTTGTATATACATGATCTAGTCACTTGATGATTGTAGACTGGTAGATAGCTTGTACATACATGATCTAGTCACTTGATGATTGTAGACTAGTAGATAGCTTGTACATACATGATCTAGTCACTTGATGATTGTAGACTGGTAGATAGCTTGTACATACATGATCTAGTCACTTGATGAGTGTAGACTGGTAGATAGCTTATACATACATGATCTAGTCACTTGATGATTGTAGACTGGTAGTTAGTTAGTTAGTTAGTTAGTCGACAGATCATCCTCATTGCACATCGAACCATTCAGTCCATAAGTGCTCGGATCCCCTCCTCAGCAAATCCCGCAACGTGTAGCGGCTAACGACGCCAGTTCTGTGTTGGTTTATAAATCTTCTTTGGCTTCCTGCGTAGTGTTCTTGTTTGGCCACCCCTCTTTTAATTTGCTGCTCTCGCAGTCTGGCCATTGTTGTAGATTCACAGTCATCACTTGGTTCTCGCAAAAGTCTTACTTCTCGTAGAGCATTCAGAATGTCGGCCTGGTCCATGGCGCGTCCGCCCTCCACAGTAGCCTCACCTGCGAGCTTGTCAGCCCGCTCATTTCCTTGTACTCCCGCATGCCCTGGCACGAAGATGAAACTAATCTTTGCCAGTTGAGACCACTCCAAAGGCAGCAACCATTCTCTTCGGATCGACCCCTCCTCTATCCTCTTGATCATGTTCATTGAGTCGCTAAGGAAACAAGCCCTAGTGAATGTCTGTGTCTCGAGCCATGTTATTACTTTACTTACTGCCATGACTTCCATGATCAGGCTACTTGTGGTTTCAGTGAAAGCACCAGAGTCCTCCTTCACAATTCTCCCTCTGGCCCGAGCTGTAAAGGCCCATGAGCTTCTCACATGTCTGACGACCGACCCATCTGTGTAGATGACCGCGTCACCGTCTAGCGAATTCTCGAAAATCAACGCTTGTACTTCAGCCTCAACAGCAGCCGGATTTTCATGTCTGCATTTTCTATCTAGTTGGATGCAAACTGAAAAGGATGTGCAGAAGTCTGTTGGCACTTGCACCCACTCCTCGCCAGGTTCTAAGTCCTCAAGTGAACACACCTGTTGAAGAATGTCTTCGGCTTGACCCATCCACGACCGTCCTCTTTTTAACCTGCTGCCCTTCACCTTCCTAATTTCACTATGCAGTGGATGTTGTGTGTTTGCGTTAATTCTGAGGTAGGCGCGTGCCCTGCAACCTTGTATTCTCTCTTCAATGGTTGGAAAACCAAGAAGGTAGCGCATCGCCCTGCATGCTGTATCTCTTGTACATCCAAGAATAATGCGCATAGCTTCATTCTGTATCCTTTCCATCCTTTCTATCTGCTTATGGCTGAGAGTCAGGATTGCCATTGCATACTCCAAAACGGACATGACCAACCCCTTGTACAGAAGACATAGATGGCGCTGCTCACAGTTTGCTGCCACCATCACCCGCATCGCTGCCAAACCCCGCTTGGCCTTTGTTATCACCTGGTCTATGTGCACATTATAAGCAAGGCTTCGATCAAACCGTATCCCTAGGTAATTCATTGCCTGCGTTCTTTCCACCGTCTCTGAACACAGCATTACAGTTGGTGTTGGAGTGTTGACAATATGATTATTCAACGAGAACCAAGTCACTGTTGCCTTTGTTGGGTTGACCATTGCCCCAGCTTCATCACACCAAGTACTTATGCGATTGAGTTCGGTTTGTAGTTCCGCAGCAACCTCCTCTCTATCCTTCCCCTGACGATACACTAAAACATCATCGGCATGTGACAATGTCCTGCCAGGTCCAGTGATCTGCTCACTGGTGATTCTCACTGTGTAGGCGTTGAACAGTACCGGAGATAATGGTGATCCCTGTGGTAGGCCAGGATATATTGTTGTTGGTTCCGAAGTCCAACTGCCACATCTAAAAACTACTTTCCGTTGGAAGAGGGCTGCAGCGATCCAACTAAGGAGGAATGGACTTACGTTTAGTTCGAGAAGCTGAAACATTAAAAAATTCAGTGGTACTCTGTTGTATGCGTCCTCAAGATCAATCGCTGCAGCAACGGTTTCAGTGCCTGAGTGGAAACCTTCATAGACATCCTGGGCAAAGACTGCTGCATTGGTCCAGGTTTCTCTCTTTGGACGGTACCCACCCAGGGTGGGTGGGAAAACACCTTGCCTCTCTAGTTGGCTTGATATTTTCCTGGCAATTACCTTCTCCAGCAGCTTGCCTATTGTATTCTGCATGGTTATAATTCGATATCCCTGAATTTTGTTGTGGTCTTTGTCAGGCTTCGGCAAGGGAATCAGATAGCTGTGTAACCATTCCTCCTTGATGCTAGCACTCCCTATACTGTTGTTGTACATGTCTGCTAGTTTCTCTAGCTCATTGTCGGTACACCTATTTATGTCGTCGTATCTTATGCCATCAGGACCTGGATCACTGTTTTTTGATCGTCGATTAGACTGTAGATTAGACATGTAGACTGGTAGAAAGCTTATACATACATGATCTAGTCACTTGATGATTGTAGACTGGTAGATAACTTATACATACATGATCTAGTCACTTGATGATTGTAGACTGGTAGATAGCTTGTACATACATGATCTAGTCACTTGATGATTGTAGACTGATAGATAGTTTGTACATACATGATCTAGTCACTTGATGATTGTAGACTGGTAGATAGCTTGTACATACATGATCTAGTCACTTGATGATTGTAAACTGGTAGATAGCTTATACATACATGATCTAGTCACTTGATGATTGTAGACTGGTAGATAGCTTATACATACATGATCTAGTCACTTGATGATTGTAGACTGGTAGATAGCTTATACATACATGATCTAGTCACTTGATGAGTGTAGACTGGTAGATAGCTTGTACATACATGATCTAGTCACTTGATGATTGTAGACTGGTTGATAGCTTGTACATAGATGATCTGGTCAGTTGATGATTGTAGACTGGTAGATAGCTTATACATACAAAATCTGGTCACTTGATGATTGTAGACTGGTAGATAGCTTATACATACATGATCTAGTCACTTGATGATTGTAGACTGGTAGATAGCTTATACATACATGATCTAGTCAGTTGATGATTGTAGATTGGTAGATAGCTTATACATACATGGTCTAGTCAGTTGATGATTGTAGACTGATAGATAGCTTGTACATACATGATCTAGTCACTTGATGATTGTAGACTCGTAGATAGCTTGTACATACATGATCTAGTCAGTTGATGATTGTAGATTGGTAGATAGCTTATACATACATGATCTAGTCACTTGATGAGTGTAGACTGGTAGATAGCTTATACATACATGATCTGGTCAGTTGATGATTGTAGACTGGTAGATAGCTTATACATACATCATCTGGTCAGTTGATGATTGTAGACTGGTAGATAGCTTATACATACATGATCTAGTCAGTTGATGATTGTATACTGGTAGATAGCTTGTACATACATGGTCTAGTCACTTGATGATTGTAGACTAGTAGATAGCTTGTACATACATGATCTAGTCACTTGATGATTGTAGACTGGTAGATAGCTTGTACATACATGATCTAGTCACTTGATGATTGTAGACTGGTAGATAGCTTGTACATACATGGTCTAGTCACTTGATGATTGTAGACTGGTAAATAGCTTGGACATAGATGATCTAGTCACTTGATGATTGTAGTCTGGTAGATAGATTGCACACAGAGCTTCCTGTTTTTCATTGTTATATGAGAAATTTCTCTGATCTCACAACCCAAGAGATCGGGGGGACTTGTGGTATCATTATATACTTGTGATCCGTGGACCCAACTTTTCACTTTGTACTGGTGATGGGCCTTGTACCATATTAGCCAGTGATCTCTGTCACTGTTGCCCACTAATTGTCAGATAGCTCTCTTCATCAAATCTAATAGTCCAATAGTTCTGCTAGCAATATAGATTATTCAGCACACATGGTCCAGTAGTTCTGCTAGCAATATAGATTATTCAGCACACATGGTCCAGTAGTTCTGCTAGCAATATAGATTATTCAGCACACATAGTCCAGTAGTTCTGCTAGCAATATAGATTATTCAGCACACATGGTCCAGTAGTTCTGCTAGCAATATAGATTATTCAGCACACATAGTCCAGTAGTTCTCCTAGCAATACAACAGCAAAACTAGTAATACATTAGTTCTCCTAGCAATACAGTTTTCTCTTGTCTAATATCTCATATATTCATGTAATTGTTTCTGTTCTCCAATGATATCAGTAAGATATGCATGAAATACTATCTCTTGGGTTTTCGATCATGCCATGACCCGAAATTGAACCGGAAGTTATGTACGGCTTCACCCCGGACTTTTCCATTGCATCGTCAAAAATGTCTTCTGTAAAGACCATTCATGCTTCCCACGTCATTCATTCATTCAAATATCACATGACAATAACAGACGCCATCTGGGGTTACCCCGAAAAGGTCCGTCTAATATTTTGTGCGCAGCGATTGGTTGAAATTATCATAGTTTTTTAATATAATTAATTATTTTCCGTAAAGTAAGTAATTTTATTTTTTTTTAAACGAGTGTACTTAATTGTACAATATTTTTAGATGTATATTCGAATTCTGCACTCATTTTTACATTTATGTGGAAAGTTTAATTGATTATGGTCAATTATGGCAGTAGAAAAACATTATTTCTGCTCACGAGTTTCGTCTTTGTTCATGGAAAGCAAAGATGGTGGCAGATGTGAATATCGATCGGAATCGGCTAAGATCCTGCAATTTGAACTGATAAAGTTAAAGAGAATACACATTTAAAGATTATTAATAATTTATTTGTATACTTGTAGGCCTACTATTTATTTATCATTTAACATGACGGAACAAATCGATGAAGTTGGATTGCGTATCCGTCATAACTAGTTTGATACAAACTCAGGTCGACCGGAAGCTGAAAAAAAATAAGGCACGTTGAAGAGTTCCAATAACGTATGAGGAACATGAGAAAATCGTATCTGTTTCATCTTCACAATATTTTGTGAATATCTTCACTAAGAATTGACATAAGGCATCATTGAGGTACCATTAGATTTTGTTTTTGAAGGCCTATCTACCTGTGGTGTCGCATTTGTCAATACTCAATTTTAAAATCATGATCGACCCTGCTACTATTTCTCTTCCAATGATATCTGCAGTATCTACATAATACTTCCTCTTTTCTGATCTAATTATCTCAGTAATGTGTATATAATTCTAGTTCTGATCTAATTATCTCAGTAATATGTACATAATTCTAGTTCTGATCTAATTATCTCAGTAATGTAAACATAATACTTTCTGTGATCTAATTATCTCAGTAATATGTACATAATACTTTCTGTGATCTAATTATCTCAGTAATATGTACATAATACTTTCTCTGATCTAATTATCTCAGTAATATGTACATAATACTTTCTGTGATCTAATTATCTCAGTAATATGTACATAATACTTTCTCTGATCTAATTATCTCAGTAATATGTACATAATACTTTCTGTGATCTAATTATCTCAGTAATATGTACATAATTCTAGTTCTGATCTAATTATCTCAGTAATATGTACATAATTCTAGTTCTGATCTAATTATCTCAGTAATGTAAACATAATACTTTCTCTGATCTAATTATCTCAGTAATATGTACATAATACTTTCTCTGATCTAATTATCTCAGTAATATGTACATAATACTTTCTGTGATCTAATTATCTCAGTAATATGTACATAATACTTTCTGTGATCTAATTATCTCAGTAATATGTACATAATACTTTCTCTGATCTAATTATCTCAGTAATATGTACATAATACTTTCTGTGATCTAATTATCTCAGTAATATGTACATAATACTTTCTCTGATCTAATTATCTTAGTAATATGTACATAATACTTTCTGTGATCTAATTATCTCAGTAATATGTACATAATACTTTCTGTGATCTAATTATCTCAGTAATATGTACATAATTCTAGTTCTGATCTAATTATCTCAGTAATGTAAACATAATACTTTCTCTGATCTAATTATCTCAGTAATATGTACATAATACTTTCTCTGATCTAATTATCTCAGTAATATGTACATAATACTTTCTGTGATCTAATTATCTCAGTAATATGTACATAATACTTTCTGTGATCTAATTATCTCAGTAATATGTACATAATACTTTCTGTGATCTAATTATCTCAGTAATATGTACATAATACTTTCTGTGATCTAATTATCTCAGTAATGTAAACATAATACTTTCTCTGATCTAATTATCTCAGTAATATGTACATAATACTTTCTGTGATCTAATTATCTCAGTAATGTAAACATAATACTTTCTCTGATCTAATTATCTCAGTAATATGTACATAATACTTTCTGTGATCTAATTATCTCAGTAATGTAAACATAATACTTTCTCTGATCTAATTATCTCAGTAATATGTACATAATACTTTCTGTGATCTAATTATCTCAGTAATATGTACATAATACTTTCTCTGATCTAATTATCTCAGTAATATGTACATAATACTTTCTGTGATCTAATTATCTCAGTAATGTAAACATAATACTTTCTCTGATCTAATTATCTCAGTAATATGTACATAATACTTTCTGTGATCTAATTATCTCAGTAATATGTACATAATACTTTCTGTGATCTAATTATCTCAGTAATATGTACATAATACTTTCTGTGATCTAATTATCTCAGTAATAAGTACTGATGATCTCTCTCTGATCTAACATCCAAGTAACAAATCTGTATGAAATTATCTCACCTAGTAGTCTCAGTAACTCATGTGAATCATTCTCTCTCTCTCTGTGATGAAGCTGTCCCAGTCGGAGCATGAGGACTCTGCCATTGATGGTTTTCATGACCCCTTCAACCCATTTGAGCCTGATGAGGAGAGTGAGATCAACAACAGCCAACTGCCTGTGCGTCCGTCCACCTACCATGACGACAGTGACGAGGACATGCTGTTGTAGCTGCCTGTGATGCAGCAGTGACGTGAATCATCGGCATACAACTAGACACTGTTTGCATCATCTCTCCTGTCAGTGGAGAAGTTGTGGGACTGCTTCCTGTGGAGCAGCCATTGCCCAGTGTGGAGCTGTGAGGGCTGACACACTGTTTACAACATATCTGGGATACCTGCAGCCCTGACCAACCGGGCTGTCATCCTGGTTGTACATAATGATATTCTTGAACACGCTTTATTACCCCGTACTGGTCAGCTTGTGTGTTTGTTGTCATCAAATGTTGCTAAATATGTTGCTATATGTGTGTATTTTAATTTCTGTCTGTGTTGTGTTTTCAAATGTTGACATATTTGTCTGTGTGTATTCTACTTTCTGTCCGTGCTGTGTTATCAAATGTTGACATATATATCTGTGTGTATTTTACTTTCTGTCCGTGCTGTGTTATCAAATGTTGACATATATATATCTGTGTGTATTTTACTTTCTGTCCGTGCTGTGTTATCAAATGTTGACATATATATCTGTGTGTATTTTACTTTCTGTCCGTGCTGTGTTATCAAATGTTGACATATATATCTGTGTGTATTTTACTTTCTGTCCGTGCTGTGTTATCAAATGTTGACATATATATCTGTGTGTATTTTACTTTCTGTCCGTGCTGTGTTATCAAATGTTGACATATATATCTGTGTGTATTTTACTTTCTGTCCGTGCTGTGTTATCACATGTTGACATATATGTCTGTGTGTATTCTACTTTCTGTCCGTGCTGTGTTATCAAATGTTGACATGTATGTCTATGTGTATTTTACTTTCTGTCCGTGCTATGTTATCAAATGTTGACATATATATATCTGTGTGTATTTTACTTTCTGTCCGTGCTGTGTTATCAAATGTTGACATATATATCTGTGTGTATTTTACTTTCTGTCCGTGCTGTGTTATCAAATGTTGACATATATATTTGTGTGTATTTTACTTTCTGTCCGTGCTGTGTTATCAAATGTTGACATGTATGTCTGTGTGTATTCTACTTTCTGTCCGTGCTGTGTTATCAAATGTTGACATGTATGTCTGTGTGTATTCTACTTTCTGTCCGTGCTGTGTTATCAAATGTTGACATGTATGTCTGTGTGTATTCTACTGTATGAAGTCTACACATGTCTTTATAACCTTGCTTTGTTTGATGGAGTTTTATGATGTCTTTATATCCACAGTTATTTGTCTGGTACACTTTCATATACATAGCTGCTAGCTGTCAGGTTGTCACTTTTGTTGTCAGCTGTTACATAAAGTGTGTCAGCTTCTCTTTCTTTCATGCCAAATTTTACTTTTGTTTTTGTAATCTTGCGATTTTTAAACTAGCTTTCCAAAACAGCATGAATCAGTGAAATGTCCATGTGTGTTTATTTTGACAAGTGGAAGTTTGCTCATGTCCAGGTACATTCCTCAAGTGAGTTCATCCATGAGCATATCATTGACTAGGATGACAGCAATGTATTGATTCTGTCAGCCTGGTTTGTGCAGATCAGATGGTATGGTCAAGTGATCTGGGGGAGGGGGGGGGGGGGGTGCACACACGCACTGTACAGATCAGATAGTGTGTTGCTAGTGTGGTATGTTCCAGTGATCATGGACACACACACACCCTTATACTGTACAGATCAGATAGTGTGTTGCTAGTGTGGTATGTTCCAGTGATCATGGACACACACACACCCTTATACTGTACAGATCAGATAGTGTGTTGCTAGTGTGGTATGTTCCAGTGATCATGGACACACACACACCCTTATACTGTACAGATCAGATAGTGTGTTGCTAGTGTGGTATGTTCCAGTGATCATGGACACACACACACCCTTATACTGTACAGATCAGGTAGTTTGTGCTGGTATGGCATGGCCCAGTGATTGTGTGGACATTGCCTCAAGTGCTGCCAGCATTGACTGGGCCAGGTGGGTCTGGGTCTGGCTTGTGCTTCTCTGTGTGTGCTTCTCTGTGTGTGTGTGTGTATGTGGAACAAGAGCAGGACATCCCACACTGACCTACGTCTGCTGTCTATGGCAGGATGTGACAGATGATCTATTGTAGGTTTCTTCTGTGGGAGCCACCCTAATGCAGAGGTTAGCTTGCTGGCCGTGTGTTCAGCTTGCCATCACTGACCCATGGCCGTGTGTTCAGCTTGCCATCACTGACCCATGGCCGTGTGTTCAGCTTGCCATCACTGACCCATGGCCGTGTGTTCAGCTTGCCATCACTGACCCATGGCCGTGTGTTCAGCTTGCCATCACTGACCCATGGCCGTGTGTTCAGCTTGCCATCACTGACCCATGGCCGTGTGTTCAGCTTGCCATCACTGACCCATGGCCGTGTGTTCAGCTTGCCATCACTGACCCATGGCCGTGTGTTCAGCTTGCCATCACTGACCCATGGCCGTGTGTTCAGCTTGCCATCACTGACCCATGGCCGTGTGTTCAGCTTGCCATCACTGACCCATGGCCGTGTGTTCAGCTTGCCATCACTGACCCATGGCCGTGTGTTCAGCTTGCCATCACTGACCCATGGCCGTGTGTTCAGCTTGCCATCACTGACCCATGGCCATGTGTTCAGCTTGCCATCACTGACCCATGGCCATGTGTTCAGCTTGCCATCACTGACCCATGGCCATGTGTTCAGCTTGCCATCACTGACCCATGGCCGTGTGTTCAGCTTGCCATCACTGACCCATGGCCGTGTGTTCAGCTTGCCATCACTGACCCATGGCCATGTGTTCAGCTTGTCATCACTGACCCAACCTACAGTTTGTGTTTGGACATGTTCTGTTGTACATTTCTGCGCGTGATATTTCACCATATGTTCATGTCTTATTGTTATGTTGGCTCAGTTGTACAATTTTAAACATAATATTGGATTGTTTTCCTTGTTCTAATGTTATACTTGATGTATATGACAACTTTTCCATGACACATTGAATTCATCATGACATCCTGCTTGATATATTGAATGTATAGCATATTGAATTTATGATATTGAATGTATGAAATCCTGCTGGACTTGTTGAATGTATGACATATTGAATGGATCATGGGGGCCTGTATGATAGTGTTACAGTCACAAACAGCCTATGGAGACAACATCCAAGAAGGTTCTACACTCAGACCTCACCCCTATGGAACCAGACTGATGACACTGAAACACCATCCAGATGGAGGACAGGAACAATATACACCAGGACACTGCCGGAGCAGACTGTGACAGATCACACACTACCTGGGGCAGGTCTCCAGATACCTGTGAAGCAAGTGATCACAGTAGCACGACCAGGATAGCTCATTGTCAGCAGCAATGTACCACCTGGATATAACACTGAAGTCAAACACTGGGATTCAAGGTGTTGGTGGCAGTGCCAGAAGATGACACCTGAAAAACCGGCCACTCATGGAAAAAACATTCTCTTTTCTGATCAGCGGGAAACATGATTCCAAAGCAATAAGGTATGAGAAGAAGCAGAAAGATGTCACCGAGGACACCTGAGAGCCTTGCTGACAGTTCATGCCAGGTGGCAAGCACACTCCTGTGTGGGCAGATGTGTGTGAGCGAGCAGAAAGGGTTATTGCCACAAGAATACAACAGGCCAGAGTTCACACTTGGAGATGTGTGCAAGTCACAGGACATCTCAGCCAGTTGACATAGTAGTATATAGTACATGTCACTGTAATGTGAGGTCAGTGCTGTTGTGTGGAATAGCGACACCCAGAATGACTACACAATATGTGTTACAGCACAGGTGTGAACTGGCACAGCACAGGACAGACAGAATACCTGGCAATAACACCATCCGGGAGGTGGGGCTGGTGGGCAGGACTCCACACATGCCACTGAATCCTGGGGTTAGAAACCCACTCTGGCACTGGGTGGGGCACACACTGGGTAGGACATACACTGGGTGGGGTGGGAGGGGACACTGACTGGGACACACTCTGGGTGTGATGTGTTTGGCTGTAGCAGTATTGCAAATGTCAATGTTTGCTGGTGCTCACATGAGCTGACAGTATATTGACCTCCATCAGCTGCTGGCTGTACCAGAGATGACAAGTGTGTGGCAGTGTCCTCCTGGCACGTCCACCAGCCTGTCATCAGTGGTGCTCATGTTGAAATGTATGTCATAATACAGAGATTTATGCAGATGTGTCTGTGTGTGTTAGCTTCTTCTACATAACGCAGACGTATAATACAGAGATTTATGCAGATGTGTCTGTGTGTGTTAGTTTCTTCTACATAATGCAGGCGTATGTGTCTGTGCACACTTGTATCTGCTGATGTGTGTGAGCGCATCCATGCTCATTATTGTCATTAGCTATATTCTGTATTCCAGGTATACACCAGGTCTCTATGTCCCTGGGGCTAGTCGTAAAGCTTGCTGATCATTCCATCCCTTCGCTGTCTGCCTGGTGCCACTCTGTAGTTTCCATGTATATCTGCTGATCATTCCATCCCCTCACTGTCTGTCTCATGCCACTCTGTAGTGTCCATGTATATCTGCTGATCATTCCATCCCCTCACTGTCTGTCTCATGCCACTCTGTAGTGTCCATGTATATATGCTGATCATTCCATCCCCTCGCTCACTGTCTGGTGCCACTCTGTAGTGTCCATGTATATCTGCTGATCATTCCATCCCCTCACTGCCTGGTGCACTCTGTAGTGTCCATGTATATCTGCTGATCATTCCATCCCCTCGCTGTCTGTCTCATGCCACTCTGTAGTATCCATGTATATCTGCTGATCATTCCATCCCCTCGCTGTCTATCTGATGCCACTCTGTAGTGTCCATGTATATCTGCTGATCATTCCATCCCCTCGCTGTCTATCTGATGCCACTCTGTAGTGTCCATGTATATCTGCTGATCATTCCATCCCCTCGCTGTCTGATGCCACTCTGTAGTGTCCATGTATATATGCTGATCATTCCATCCCCTCGCTGTCTGCCTGGTGCCACTCTGTAGTGTCCATGTATATCTGCTGATCATTCCATCCCCTCACTGTCTGTCTCATGCCACTCTGTAGTATCCATGTATATCTGCTGATCATTCCATCCCCTCACTGTCTGCCTGGTGCCACTCTGTAGTGTCCATGTATATCTGCTGATCATTCCATCCCCTCACTGTCTGTCTCATGCCACTCTGTAGTGTCCATGTATATCTGCTGATCATTCCATCCCCTCACTGTCTGATGCCACTCTGTAGTGTCCATGTATATCTGCTGATCATTCCATCCCCTCACTGTCTGCCTGGTGCCACTCTGTAGTGTCCATGTATATCTGCTGATCATTCCATCCCCTCGCTGTCTGATGCCACTCTGTAGTGTCCATGTATATATGCTGATCATTCCATCCCCTCGCTGTCTGCCTGGTGCCACTCTGTAGTGTCCATGTATATCTGCTGATCATTCCATCCCCTCACTGTCTGTCTCATGCCACTCTGTAGTATCCATGTATATCTGCTGATCATTCCATCCCCTCACTGTCTGCCTGGTGCCACTCTGTAGTGTCCATGTATATCTGCTGATCATTCCATCCCCTCACTGTCTGTCTCATGCCACTCTGTAGTGTCCATGTATATCTGCTGATCATTCCATCCCCTCGCTGTCTGCCTGGTGCCACTCTGTAGTGTCCATGTATATCTGCTGATCATTCCATCCCCTCACTGTCTGTCTCATGCCACTCTGTAGTATCCATGTATATCTGCTGATCATTCCATCCCCTCACTGTCTGCCTGGTGCCACTCTGTAGTGTCCATGTATATCTGCTGATCATTCCATCCCCTCGCTGTCTGTCTCATGCCACTCTGTAGTATCCATGTATATCTGCTGATCATTCCATCCCCTCGCTGTCTATCTGATGCCACTCTGTAGTGTCCATGTATATCTGCTGATCATTCCATCCCCTCGCTGTCTATCTGATGCCACTCTGTAGTGTCCATGTATATCTGCTGATCATTCCATCCCCTCGCTGTCTGATGCCACTCTGTAGTGTCCATGTATATATGCTGATCATTCCATCCCCTCGCTGTCTGCCTGGTGCCACTCTGTAGTGTCCATGTATATCTGCTGATCATTCCATCCCCTCACTGTCTGTCTCATGCCACTCTGTAGTATCCATGTATATCTGCTGATCATTCCATCCCCTCACTGTCTGCCTGGTGCCACTCTGTAGTGTCCATGTATATCTGCTGATCATTCCATCCCCTCGCTGTCTGCCTGGTGCCACTCTGTAGTGTCCATGTATATCTGCTGATCATTCCATCCCCTCACTGTCTGATGCCACTCTGTAGTGTCCATGTATATATGCTGATCATTCCATCCCCTCGCTGTCTGTCTCATGCCACTCTGTAGTGTCCATGTATATCTGCTGATCATTCCATCCCCTCACTGTCTGATGCCACTCTGTAGTATCCATGTATATCTGCTGATCATTCCATCCCCTCGCTGTCTGCCTGGTGCCACTCTGTAGTGTCCATGTATATCTGCTGATCATTCCATCCCCTCGCTGTCTGCCTGGTGCCACTCTGTAGTGTCCATGTATATCTGCTGATCATTCCATCCCCTCGCTGTCTGTCTCATGCCACTCTGTAGTGTCCATGTATATCTGCTGATCATTCCATCCCCTCGCTGTCTGTCTCATGCCACTCTGTAGTGTCCATGTATATCTGCTGATCATTCCATCCCCTCGCTGTCTGTCTCATGCCACTCTGTAGTATCCATGTATATCTGCTGATCATTCCATCCCTTCGCTGTCTATCTGATGCCACTCTGTAGTGTCCATGTATATCTGCTGATCATTCCATCCCCTCGCTGTCTGTCTGATGCCACTCTGTAGTGTCCATGTATATCTGCTGATCATTCCATCCCCTCGCTGTCTCATGCCACTCTGTAGTGTCCATGTATATCTGCTGATCATTCCATCCCCTCGCTGTCTGGTGCACTCTGTAGTGTCCATGTATATCTGCTGATCATTCCATCCCCTCGCTGTCTGTCTCATGCCACTCTGTAGTATCCATGTATATCTGCTGATCATTCCATCCCCTCGCTGTCTGGTGCACTCTGTAGTGTCCATGTATATCTGCTGATCATTCCATCCCCTCGCTGTCTGGTGCCACTCTGTAGTGTCCATGTATATCTGCTGATCATTCCATCCCCTCGCTGTCTATCTGATGCCACTCTGTAGTGTCCATGTATATCTGCTGAACATTCCATCCCCTCGCTGTCTGTCTCATGCCACTCTGTAGTGTCCATGTATATCTGCTGATCATTCCATCCCCTCACTGTCTGATGCCACTCTGTAGTGTCCATGTATATCTGCTGATCATTCCATCCCCTCGCTGTCTGGTGCCACTCTGTAGTGTCCATATATATCTGCTGATCATTACATCCCCTCACTCTCTGTCTCACGCCACTCTGTAGTGTCCATGTATATCTGCTGATCATTCCATCCCCTCGCTGTCTGTCTCATGCCACTCTGTAGTGTCCATGTATATCTGCTGATCATTCCATCCCCTCGTTGTCTATCTGATGCCACTCTGTAGTGTCCATGTATATCTGCTGATCATTCCATCCCCTCGCTGTCTGATGCCACTCTGTAGTGTCCATGTATATCTGCTGATCATTCCATCCCCTCGCTGTCTATCTGATGCCACTCTGTAGTGTCCATGTATATCTGCTGATCATTCCATCCCCTCGCTGTCTGTCTCATGCCACTCTGTAGTGTCCATGTATATCTGCTGATCATTCCATCCCCTCACTGTCTGATGCCACTCTGTAGTGTCCATGTATATCTGCTGATCATTCTATCCCCTTGCTGTCTGTCTCATGCCACTCTGTTGTGTCCGTGTATATCTGCTGATCATTCCATCCCCTCGCTGTCTGGTGCCACTCTGTAGTATCCATGTATATCTGCTGATCATTCCATCTCCTCGCTGTCTGGTGCCACTCTGTAGTGTCCATGTATATCTGCTGATCATTCCATCCCCTCGCTGTCTGATGCCACTCTGTAGTGTCCATGTCCTGGGGCACCATGGTCATGGTTCCCTCTCCACTTTCTACAAGATGGGCTGTCCTGGGGCACTATGTCTCTGGTTCCCTCTCCACTCTCTATGAGATGGGCTGTCCTGGGGCACCACATCCCTGGTTCCCTCTCCACTTTCTACAAGATGGGCTGTCCTGGGGCACCATATCCCTGGTTCCCTCTCCACTTTCTACAAGATGGGCTGTCCTGGGGCACCATGTCTCTGGTTCCCTCTCCACTTTCTACGAGATGGGCTGTCCTGGGGCACCATGTCTCTGGTTCCCTCTCCACTCTCTATGAGATGGGCTGTCCTGGGGCACCATGTCTCTGGTTCCCTCTCCACTCTCTATGAGATGGGCTGTCCTGGGGCACCATGTCTCTGGTTCCCTCTCCACTCTCTATGGGATGGGCTGTCCTTGGGCACCATATCCCTGGTTCCCTCTCCACTTTGTACAAGATGGGCTGTCCTGGGGCACCATGTCTCGGGTTTCCTCTCCATTCTTTATAAAGGCACCGTGGTCGTGGTTTCCTCTCCACTCTCTATGAGATGGGCTGTCCTGTGGCACCATGGCCGTGATCTGTGCAGCATGTTTGTGCAGACAGGCAGATCCAGGAAATACACACATCTAATCGGAAAGACTTTAAGTGTGATAGCACAGGGCAAGATATAGTCAGATTTGCCGCTACACGCTGTGGGATTTGCTGAGGAGGGGATCCAAGCACTTATGGACCGAATGCTTCGATGTGCGATGACGATGATCTGTCGACTAACATAGTCAGTCAAATAAGTGCAGAAATCAAGACAGCAGGACGAAACGTTGGTAACAACCCCCTTGGTGGAATTATGGGGTAGAAAGAGTCTGATTAGAGATGTGGTGCACTGTGGGAAACTGGCAAACTGCCCCAAAGAGCAAATTACTTCCTGCATTTTGAACAACGTAAACCCCACCAACAAATGACTGAAGAAGTCAGATGTGTCAGCCGAAAGATGCAAATATTGCAGCACTGCTGTAAACATGCACAACACAATTACATCCAAAACAACATTCCGGACGAACGCAAAAGAAGAAGAACCAGGTATGGACAACAAAGTTGGCAGTGTCAAAACACTAGCAAGGGTAACCAGCCAACAGTGAGAGTTATGCAAGAGGGTAAACACAGACACAACACTGAAACTGTTCTGGCGACTACAATAAAAGTCGACAGGGTCGACTTCATAGCACCGGGTTTTATCCCATATGGCTCGGTCTCTTTCCGCAGCGCGGAAAGCGTCCCACAAAGCACGAACTCCGTAGCTCTAGCGACGACCCACAGGAGTCTCCGAAAAATTTAACTCGTGAACCGAAGGACGCGGCCCGGAATCGAACCCACAACCTTCGGAGCCCGAGACAATTTAATTACTAAGTGGTGAACGTCATTATCCATGGATCCTGTTAGTTAGTTAGTCGACAGATCATCCTCATTGCACATCGAACCATTCAGTCCATAAATACATGTCCAACTGCGAGAAGTAAGACTCTTGCGAGAACCAAGTAATGACTGTGAATCTACAACCATGGCCAGACTGAGAGAACCAAGTGATGACTGTGAATCTACAACCATGGCCAGACTGCGAGAACAAGTGATGACTGTGAATCTACAACCATGGCCAGACTGCGAGACCAAGTGATGACTGTGAATCTACAACCATGGCCAGACTGCGAGAACAAGTGATGACTGTGAATCTACAACCATGGCCAGACTGCGGGAACCAAGTAATGACTGTGAATCTACAACCATGGCCAGACTGCGAGAACAAGTGATGACTGTGAATCTACAACCATGGCCAGACTGCGAGACCAAGTGATGACTGTGAATATAACCATGGTCAGACTGCGTGAACAAGTGATGACTGTGAATATAACCATGGTCAGACTGCGAGAACCAAGTGATGACTGAATCTACAACCATGGCCAGACTGCGAGAACAAGTGATGACTGGGAATCTACAACCATGGCCAGACTGCGAGAACCAAGTATTGACTGTGAATCTACAACCATGGCCAGACTGCGAGAACAAGTGATGACTGTGAATCTACAACCATGGCCAGACTGCGTGAACAAGTGATGACTGTGAATCTACAACCATGGCCAGACTGCGAGACCAAGTGATGACTGTGAATATAACCATGGTCAGACTGCGAGAACCAAGTGATGACTGTGAATCTACAACCATGGCCAGACTGCGAGAACAAGTGATGACTGTGAATCTACAACCATGGCCAGACTGCGAGACCAAGTGATGACTGTGAATATAACCATGGTCAGACTGCGTGAACAAGTGATGACTGTGAATATAACCATGGTCAGACTGCGAGAACCAAGTGATGACTGTGAATCTACAACCATGGCCAGACTGCGAGAACAAGTGATGACTGGGAATCTACAACCATGGCCAGACTGCGAGAACCAAGTATTGACTGTGAATCTACAACCATGGCCAGACTGCGAGAACAAGTGATGACTGTGAATCTACAACCATGGCCAGACTGCGTGAACAAGTGATGACTGTGAATCTACAACCATGGCCAGACTGCGAGACCAAGTGATGACTGTGAATATAACCATGGTCAGACTGCGAGAACCAAGTGATGACTGTGAATCTACAACCATGGCCAGACTGCGTGAACCAAGTGATGACTGTGAATCTACAACCATGGCCAGACTGCGAGAACCAAGTAATGACTGTGAATCTACAACCATGGCCAGACTGCGTGAACAAGTGATGACTGTGAATCTACAACCATGGCCAGACTGCGAGACCAAGTGATGACTGTGAATATAACCATGGTCAGACTGCGAGAACCAAGTGATGACTGTGAATCTACAACCATGGCCAGACTGCGTGAACCAAGTGATGACTGTGAATCTACAACCATGGCCAGACTGCGAGAACCAAGTAATGACTGTGAATCTACAACCATGGCCAGACTGCGAGAACCAAGTAATGACTGTGAATCTACAGCCATGGCCAGACTGCGAGAACCAAGTGATGACTGTGAATCTACAACCATGGCCAGACTGCGAGAACCAAGTGATGACTGTGAATCTACAATCATGGCCACTGAATCCTGGGGTTAGAAACCCACTCTGGCACTGGGTGGGGCACACACTGGGTAGGACATACACTGGGTGGGGTGGGAGGGGACACTGACTGGGACACACTCTGGGTGTGATGTGTTTGGCTGTAGCAGTATTGCAAATGTCAATGTTTGCTGGTGCTCACATGAGCTGACAGTATATTGACCTCCATCAGCTGCTGGCTGTACCAGAGATGACAAGTGTGTGGCAGTGTCCTCCTGGCACGTCCACCAGCCTGTCATCAGTGGTGCTCATGTTGAAATGTATGTCATAATACAGAGATTTATGCAGATGTGTCTGTGTGTGTTAGCTTCTTCTACATAACGCAGACGTATAATACAGAGATTTATGCAGATGTGTCTGTGTGTGTTAGTTTCTTCTACATAATGCAGGCGTATGTGTCTGTGCACACTTGTATCTGCTGATGTGTGTGAGCGCATCCATGCTCATTATTGTCATTAGCTATATTCTGTATTCCAGGTATACACCAGGTCTCTATGTCCCTGGGGCTAGTCGTAAAGCTTGCTGATCATTCCATCCCTTCGCTGTCTGCCTGGTGCCACTCTGTAGTTTCCATGTATATCTGCTGATCATTCCATCCCCTCACTGTCTGTCTCATGCCACTCTGTAGTGTCCATGTATATCTGCTGATCATTCCATCCCCTCACTGTCTGTCTCATGCCACTCTGTAGTGTCCATGTATATATGCTGATCATTCCATCCCCTCGCTCACTGTCTGGTGCCACTCTGTAGTGTCCATGTATATCTGCTGATCATTCCATCCCCTCACTGCCTGGTGCACTCTGTAGTGTCCATGTATATCTGCTGATCATTCCATCCCCTCGCTGTCTGTCTCATGCCACTCTGTAGTATCCATGTATATCTGCTGATCATTCCATCCCCTCGCTGTCTATCTGATGCCACTCTGTAGTGTCCATGTATATCTGCTGATCATTCCATCCCCTCGCTGTCTATCTGATGCCACTCTGTAGTGTCCATGTATATCTGCTGATCATTCCATCCCCTCGCTGTCTGATGCCACTCTGTAGTGTCCATGTATATATGCTGATCATTCCATCCCCTCGCTGTCTGCCTGGTGCCACTCTGTAGTGTCCATGTATATCTGCTGATCATTCCATCCCCTCACTGTCTGTCTCATGCCACTCTGTAGTATCCATGTATATCTGCTGATCATTCCATCCCCTCACTGTCTGCCTGGTGCCACTCTGTAGTGTCCATGTATATCTGCTGATCATTCCATCCCCTCACTGTCTGTCTCATGCCACTCTGTAGTGTCCATGTATATCTGCTGATCATTCCATCCCCTCACTGTCTGATGCCACTCTGTAGTGTCCATGTATATCTGCTGATCATTCCATCCCCTCACTGTCTGCCTGGTGCCACTCTGTAGTGTCCATGTATATCTGCTGATCATTCCATCCCCTCGCTGTCTGATGCCACTCTGTAGTGTCCATGTATATATGCTGATCATTCCATCCCCTCGCTGTCTGCCTGGTGCCACTCTGTAGTGTCCATGTATATCTGCTGATCATTCCATCCCCTCACTGTCTGTCTCATGCCACTCTGTAGTATCCATGTATATCTGCTGATCATTCCATCCCCTCACTGTCTGCCTGGTGCCACTCTGTAGTGTCCATGTATATCTGCTGATCATTCCATCCCCTCACTGTCTGTCTCATGCCACTCTGTAGTGTCCATGTATATCTGCTGATCATTCCATCCCCTCGCTGTCTGCCTGGTGCCACTCTGTAGTGTCCATGTATATCTGCTGATCATTCCATCCCCTCACTGTCTGTCTCATGCCACTCTGTAGTATCCATGTATATCTGCTGATCATTCCATCCCCTCACTGTCTGCCTGGTGCCACTCTGTAGTGTCCATGTATATCTGCTGATCATTCCATCCCCTCGCTGTCTGTCTCATGCCACTCTGTAGTATCCATGTATATCTGCTGATCATTCCATCCCCTCGCTGTCTATCTGATGCCACTCTGTAGTGTCCATGTATATCTGCTGATCATTCCATCCCCTCGCTGTCTATCTGATGCCACTCTGTAGTGTCCATGTATATCTGCTGATCATTCCATCCCCTCGCTGTCTGATGCCACTCTGTAGTGTCCATGTATATATGCTGATCATTCCATCCCCTCGCTGTCTGCCTGGTGCCACTCTGTAGTGTCCATGTATATCTGCTGATCATTCCATCCCCTCACTGTCTGTCTCATGCCACTCTGTAGTATCCATGTATATCTGCTGATCATTCCATCCCCTCACTGTCTGCCTGGTGCCACTCTGTAGTGTCCATGTATATCTGCTGATCATTCCATCCCCTCGCTGTCTGCCTGGTGCCACTCTGTAGTGTCCATGTATATCTGCTGATCATTCCATCCCCTCACTGTCTGATGCCACTCTGTAGTGTCCATGTATATATGCTGATCATTCCATCCCCTCGCTGTCTGTCTCATGCCACTCTGTAGTGTCCATGTATATCTGCTGATCATTCCATCCCCTCACTGTCTGATGCCACTCTGTAGTATCCATGTATATCTGCTGATCATTCCATCCCCTCGCTGTCTGCCTGGTGCCACTCTGTAGTGTCCATGTATATCTGCTGATCATTCCATCCCCTCGCTGTCTGCCTGGTGCCACTCTGTAGTGTCCATGTATATCTGCTGATCATTCCATCCCCTCGCTGTCTGTCTCATGCCACTCTGTAGTGTCCATGTATATCTGCTGATCATTCCATCCCCTCACTGTCTGTCTCATGCCACTCTGTAGTATCCATGTATATCTGCTGATCATTCCATCCCCTCACTGTCTGCCTGGTGCCACTCTGTAGTGTCCATGTATATCTGCTGATCATTCCATCCCCTCACTGTCTGTCTCATGCCACTCTGTAGTGTCCATGTATATCTGCTGATCATTCCATCCCCTCGCTGTCTGCCTGGTGCCACTCTGTAGTGTCCATGTATATCTGCTGATCATTCCATCCCCTCACTGTCTGTCTCATGCCACTCTGTAGTATCCATGTATATCTGCTGATCATTCCATCCCCTCACTGTCTGCCTGGTGCCACTCTGTAGTGTCCATGTATATCTGCTGATCATTCCATCCCCTCGCTGTCTGTCTCATGCCACTCTGTAGTATCCATGTATATCTGCTGATCATTCCATCCCCTCGCTGTCTATCTGATGCCACTCTGTAGTGTCCATGTATATCTGCTGATCATTCCATCCCCTCGCTGTCTATCTGATGCCACTCTGTAGTGTCCATGTATATCTGCTGATCATTCCATCCCCTCGCTGTCTGATGCCACTCTGTAGTGTCCATGTATATATGCTGATCATTCCATCCCCTCGCTGTCTGCCTGGTGCCACTCTGTAGTGTCCATGTATATCTGCTGATCATTCCATCCCCTCACTGTCTGTCTCATGCCACTCTGTAGTATCCATGTATATCTGCTGATCATTCCATCCCCTCACTGTCTGCCTGGTGCCACTCTGTAGTGTCCATGTATATCTGCTGATCATTCCATCCCCTCGCTGTCTGCCTGGTGCCACTCTGTAGTGTCCATGTATATCTGCTGATCATTCCATCCCCTCGCTGTCTCATGCCACTCTGTAGTGTCCATGTATATCTGCTGATCATTCCATCCCCTCGCTGTCTGGTGCACTCTGTAGTGTCCATGTATATCTGCTGATCATTCCATCCCCTCGCTGTCTGTCTCATGCCACTCTGTAGTATCCATGTATATCTGCTGATCATTCCATCCCCTCGCTGTCTGGTGCACTCTGTAGTGTCCATGTATATCTGCTGATCATTCCATCCCCTCGCTGTCTGGTGCCACTCTGTAGTGTCCATGTATATCTGCTGATCATTCCATCCCCTCGCTGTCTATCTGATGCCACTCTGTAGTGTCCATGTATATCTGCTGAACATTCCATCCCCTCGCTGTCTGTCTCATGCCACTCTGTAGTGTCCATGTATATCTGCTGATCATTCCATCCCCTCACTGTCTGATGCCACTCTGTAGTGTCCATGTATATCTGCTGATCATTCCATCCCCTCGCTGTCTGGTGCCACTCTGTAGTGTCCATATATATCTGCTGATCATTACATCCCCTCACTCTCTGTCTCACGCCACTCTGTAGTGTCCATGTATATCTGCTGATCATTCCATCCCCTCGCTGTCTGTCTCATGCCACTCTGTAGTGTCCATGTATATCTGCTGATCATTCCATCCCCTCGTTGTCTATCTGATGCCACTCTGTAGTGTCCATGTATATCTGCTGATCATTCCATCCCCTCGCTGTCTGATGCCACTCTGTAGTGTCCATGTATATCTGCTGATCATTCCATCCCCTCGCTGTCTATCTGATGCCACTCTGTAGTGTCCATGTATATCTGCTGATCATTCCATCCCCTCGCTGTCTGTCTCATGCCACTCTGTAGTGTCCATGTATATCTGCTGATCATTCCATCCCCTCACTGTCTGATGCCACTCTGTAGTGTCCATGTATATCTGCTGATCATTCTATCCCCTTGCTGTCTGTCTCATGCCACTCTGTTGTGTCCGTGTATATCTGCTGATCATTCCATCCCCTCGCTGTCTGGTGCCACTCTGTAGTATCCATGTATATCTGCTGATCATTCCATCTCCTCGCTGTCTGGTGCCACTCTGTAGTGTCCATGTATATCTGCTGATCATTCCATCCCCTCGCTGTCTGATGCCACTCTGTAGTGTCCATGTCCTGGGGCACCATGGTCATGGTTCCCTCTCCACTTTCTACAAGATGGGCTGTCCTGGGGCACTATGTCTCTGGTTCCCTCTCCACTCTCTATGAGATGGGCTGTCCTGGGGCACCATATCCCTGGTTCCCTCTCCACTTTCTACAAGATGGGCTGTCCTGGGGCACCATATCCCTGGTTCCCTCTCCACTTTCTACAAGATGGGCTGTCCTGGGGCACCATGTCTCTGGTTCCCTCTCCACTTTCTACGAGATGGGCTGTCCTGGGGCACCATGTCTCTGGTTCCCTCTCCACTCTCTATGAGATGGGCTGTCCTGGGGCACCATGTCTCTGGTTCCCTCTCCACTCTCTATGAGATGGGCTGTCCTGGGGCACCATGTCTCTGGTTCCCTCTCCACTCTCTATGGGATGGGCTGTCCTTGGGCACCATATCCCTGGTTCCCTCTCCACTTTGTACAAGATGGGCTGTCCTGGGGCACCATGTCTCGGGTTTCCTCTCCATTCTTTATAAAGGCACCGTGGTCGTGGTTTCCTCTCCACTCTCTATGAGATGGGCTGTCCTGTGGCACCATGGCCGTGATCTGTGCAGCATGTTTGTGCAGACAGGCAGATCCAGGAAATACACACATCTAATCGGAAAGACTTTAAGTGTGATAGCACAGGGCAAGATATAGTCAGATTTGCCGCTACACGCTGTGGGATTTGCTGAGGAGGGGATCCAAGCACTTATGGACCGAATGCTTCGATGTGCGATGACGATGATCTGTCGACTAACATAGTCAGTCAAATAAGTGCAGAAATCAAGACAGCAGGACGAAACGTTGGTAACAACCCCCTTGGTGGAATTATGGGGTAGAAAGAGTCTGATTAGAGATGTGGTGCACTGTGGGAAACTGGCAAACTGCCCCAAAGAGCAAATTACTTCCTGCATTTTGAACAACGTAAACCCCACCAACAAATGACTGAAGAAGTCAGATGTGTCAGCCGAAAGATGCAAATATTGCAGCACTGCTGTAAACATGCACAACACAATTACATCCAAAACAACATTCCGGACGAACGCAAAAGAAGAAGAACCAGGTATGGACAACAAAGTTGGCAGTGTCAAAACACTAGCAAGGGTAACCAGCCAACAGTGAGAGTTATGCAAGAGGGTAAACACAGACACAACACTGAAACTGTTCTGGCGACTACAATAAAAGTCGACAGGGTCGACTTCATAGCACCGGGTTTTATCCCATATGGCTCGGTCTCTTTCCGCAGCGCGGAAAGCGTCCCACAAAGCACGAACTCCGTAGCTCTAGCGACGACCCACAGGAGTCTCCGAAAAATTTAACTCGTGAACCGAAGGACGCGGCCCGGAATCGAACCCACAACCTTCGGAGCCCGAGACAATTTAATTACTAAGTGGTGAACGTCATTATCCATGGATCCTGTTAGTTAGTTAGTCGACAGATCATCCTCATTGCACATCGAACCATTCAGTCCATAAATACATGTCCAACTGCGAGAAGTAAGACTCTTGCGAGAACCAAGTAATGACTGTGAATCTACAACCATGGCCAGACTGAGAGAACCAAGTGATGACTGTGAATCTACAACCATGGCCAGACTGCGAGAACAAGTGATGACTGTGAATCTACAACCATGGCCAGACTGCGAGACCAAGTGATGACTGTGAATCTACAACCATGGCCAGACTGCGAGAACAAGTGATGACTGTGAATCTACAACCATGGCCAGACTGCGAGAACCAAGTAATGACTGTGAATCTACAACCATGGCCAGACTGCGAGAACAAGTGATGACTGTGAATCTACAACCATGGCCAGACTGCGAGACCAAGTGATGACTGTGAATATAACCATGGTCAGACTGCGTGAACAAGTGATGACTGTGAATATAACCATGGTCAGACTGCGAGAACCAAGTGATGACTGAATCTACAACCATGGCCAGACTGCGAGAACAAGTGATGACTGGGAATCTACAACCATGGCCAGACTGCGAGAACCAAGTATTGACTGTGAATCTACAACCATGGCCAGACTGCGAGAACAAGTGATGACTGTGAATCTACAACCATGGCCAGACTGCGTGAACAAGTGATGACTGTGAATCTACAACCATGGCCAGACTGCGAGACCAAGTGATGACTGTGAATATAACCATGGTCAGACTGCGAGAACCAAGTGATGACTGTGAATCTACAACCATGGCCAGACTGCGAGAACAAGTGATGACTGTGAATCTACAACCATGGCCAGACTGCGAGACCAAGTGATGACTGTGAATATAACCATGGTCAGACTGCGTGAACAAGTGATGACTGTGAATATAACCATGGTCAGACTGCGAGAACCAAGTGATGACTGTGAATCTACAACCATGGCCAGACTGCGAGAACAAGTGATGACTGGGAATCTACAACCATGGCCAGACTGCGAGAACCAAGTATTGACTGTGAATCTACAACCATGGCCAGACTGCGAGAACAAGTGATGACTGTGAATCTACAACCATGGCCAGACTGCGTGAACAAGTGATGACTGTGAATCTACAACCATGGCCAGACTGCGAGACCAAGTGATGACTGTGAATATAACCATGGTCAGACTGCGAGAACCAAGTGATGACTGTGAATCTACAACCATGGCCAGACTGCGAGAACAAGTGATGACTGTGAATCTACAACCATGGCCAGACTGCGAGACCAAGTGATGACTGTGAATATAACCATGGTCAGACTGCGAGAACCAAGTGATGACTGTGAATCTACAACCATGGCCAGACTGCGAGAACAAGTGATGACTGTGAATCTACAACCATGGCCAGACTGCGTGAACCAAGTGATGACTGTGAATCTACAACCATGGCCAGACTGCGAGAACCAAGTAATGACTGTGAATCTACAACCATGGCCAGACTGCGAGAACCAAGTAATGACTGTGAATCTACAGCCATGGCCAGACTGCGAGAACCAAGTGATGACTGTGAATCTACAACCATGGCCAGACTGCGAGAACCAAGTGATGACTGTGAATCTACAATCATGGCCAGACTGCGAGAGCAGCAAATTAAAAGAGAGGTATCCAAACAAGAACACACGCAGGAAGCCCCAGAAGATTGATAAACCAGCACAGAACTGGTGTCGTTAGCCGTTACACGTTGCGGGATTTGCTGAGAAGGGGATCCATGGATCCTGAACCCCCATCACGACCCACATGAACAACTCACACATTGTGGGTGAGATCACGCTCTGGTGTAAGTCATCCCTTTTTCATGACTGTAGTCTCGGGGTCAAGTGTGTCGTATTTTGTTTCAGTCGGCTGAATTTTGTGTTTCAGCTGCCCTTTACTCTGTGTTTTAATTGTTCCCTGTTTTAATCGTTTACATGTCCACAATGCCACTACAGTCTTGCCCATGTCATGTATATGAGTAACGTTAATGCATTTATAGTTACTAGTGAACTTGACCTTTCCCCCATCTGTTTCCCTGACATACTTCTGTCAGCTGACCCAAGTTCAGTTTTTGTTTTTTTAAAGTTGCATATCCCTTACAGGAGGACGTTGCAGTCAGCGTGGCTGTCAATTCGTTCTGTACCTTGATGAATGCTTCGTTTCCTGGCCTGTTTGGATCACCACACCCGTCATCTAAGTCTGTCTGTTGTCTGTCAGCTAAGTCTGTCTGTTGTCTGTCAGCTAAGTCTGTCTGTTGTCTGTCAGCTAAGTCTGTCTGTGAGTTGCCATGTCTGTTCTCCAATTCTGCCACTTGTGCTTGTGTTCTTGTCAAGTTGGCCAGTTCCGCCTCTCGTGTCTACTTTTTTTTTAAAAGTTGCATATCCCTTATAGGAGGACGTTGCAGTCAACACCAGAATTGTTCAGCTGCTGTTGATGTTCTTGGCAAGATTACGCTCAGTGGTTTACCATTGCTTTCTGAGCGACCGGCTCACTTACCCCCGTAAGTAACAAACGCCACTTACTCTGTCTAATACCTTGGACTGCCAAAACGACGAGTCCCTAGCAAAGATTGCTGACACTAGAACAGTATATTCAGGTATTGGAAGGCGGCACTGTGCTGTGGTCATGTCGTGACAAGCGAGGAATTGGAAAACATCGGGGCCACTGGACAGATCAGTGCTAGGAGAGTTAGAGTTAAGGTTAATTGCATATCATTTACAGAACGTTGCAGTCAACTCCAGCAGTGAGTGTGGGGGGGGGGGGTGTTTTTGATTTCTGGCCAAGTTGACTTGTAGTAGTTTGCCATGGCTTTCTGAACGACAGGCTTACATACCATTGAATGGAAACCAACCCAAGGGATGGTCTGCTGCCAAGTCCTTCGCAGCTGTGTTTCGAACGTGGTGTGCGGGATTACGAATTGCATTTGTAACCCCTTCGGCCACAGAGCCGGCGAAGAGGAGGAGACGCATGCAAACTGTGCGTGCGGGGAGAGTAGCATCAATGGAACTGTTCCAGAACGTCGTGGAGTGAGATCTGTGACCATACAGGAACCACTGTGCCAACTGGGGGTGGAGGGGGGGGGGGTCCATGGTGGTCATGTTGACAGCCCCTCACTCACACAACATGTCTATGTCCACAACACTTCACTCACACAACATGTCTATGTTCACAACACTTCACTCACACAACATGTCTATGTCCACAACACTTCACTCACATAACATGTCTATGTCCACAACACTTCACTCACACAACATGTCTATGTCCACAGCACTTCACTCACACAACATGCCTGTCTATATCCACAGTACTTCACTCACACAACATGTCTATGTCCATGTCCACTGCACTTCACTCACATAACACAGTAATACAAGAGATAGGTGCAAATAAATGACTCCAGTCTGACTGGTACAAAACCAGCCATTTATGGCCGCTCCTCTGATGACGTCAGTCTGCCAGTAACAGGGCGGTACAGCTCTCACGTACCTCGAGTTCGTGATGTTTGCCCAGAGACCGGACATGTCGTGTACCGGTGTTCACCTGGATCCCCGCCACCCTACACCGCTCACGTTGTCAGCCACAGGTGTCTGACCCCACGGCCAGCGACTGCGCCACGTCTCTTTCCCACGTCGGTGATGCATTCACACAGTGGTACCTCTGTGTTGTTTCAGTGGCGTCTCTCTGGTGGGTAATGTCGACACTAGTTCTGTGGCAAATGCAAGAGATAAGGGAAACATCAGAAGCATGTATGAAGGGATAAAGAAAGCCTGTGGTCCAATGATCAAAAGAAGTACACCACTGAAAGCCTTGACTGGAGAAATCATTACTGATTGATTGACTGATTTAGGAACCGACATCACAGCATTCGGGGCATTCCCATAAGCGCTCCGTCCCCATCCTCAGCAGCCAGCGAAGAGTTCCAACCCCAATAGTACCAGTAGCAATCTAATTATATGTGCGTCTCACCTTTCCTCTAAGCGTCGAGCATCGGCCAGATCCCCTCGTCACTCCACGCTGTCGCATTCTTGCCAGACCATGGTGATCGATTTGCTCCTCCGTGGTCAGCTGACTCTTTGAGACAGTGAGCAGTCCTAGTCCATAATCAATCACTGAGAGGATCAAGTGCTGGTATAGTGTGGAGAGCATTCTCTGCTCTGTGTCTATTGCAGCCATAGTTTTAAGTGCATTGAGTCCCTTTTGAGATCTTGTCACAACCGTCTCCACATGGTCCTTGAAGTATAGGCTCCTGTCAAATGTGATTCCCAGATACTTCAGTTTGTTTTCTCTGCTGACATTTCTACCATCTATCGTGAGGCTTGGGACATCAGCTCTTACAATCCTATTGTCCAGAGAGCACCACAAAACAGCCGCCTTTTCCGGGTGGATAACAGCACAAGTTCCGTTATCAGTTATCAGTTGGGGTATCTTCATTGCACTCCGGACATGTCCATAGGTGCTCAGATCCTCCCCCCAGCATATGCATCAGCGTCCGGTGGCTAATAGTGCCAGTTCTGTGTTGGTTGACGAGGCGCTTTGTTTTCCCGATGTATCTCTCGCGTCTGGCTGTGCCGATTCTTACTCCCAAGTCTTTCATCCTGGACAGTGATGTGGAATCACTGACGTCAAAGTCCTCTGTTCTCGCCATATTTTTGAGGACGTTAATAACATCGGCACGATCCATGGGCTGGCCATCTACAGGGGGTGCAGAGCCAGCCAGTTTATCAGCTCGTTCATTTCCCTCGACTCCCGCATGTCCCGGGACGAAGATGAAGGTGACTTTAAGGACAACAGACTTCCGCAGCGACTCAGTCCACTGTCTACGTACAGATCCAGCTTCGACCTTCTGAATCATGCTCATTGAATCACTTAGTACACACACGTTGGTATAATGCTGTGATTCCAGCCATATGAAAGCCCGTGTAACTGCCATCACCTCCATCGTCATGCTGCTCGTGGTCATAGAGAAGGCACCACTGGATTCTTTAACGGTTCGGCCCGCTGAACGGGCTGTAAATGCCCACGCACTTCTCTGCTGCTTTACAACAGATCCATCTGTATAGATGAGCACTTCGGGGCTATCTGAGTGTTCATAGATGAGCGCGTTAACCTCAGCATTGACAGCGGCATGGTTCTGCTCTCTGAACCGTCTGTCGAGTGTGATGGATGACAGCACAAATTTCAGTGCAACAAACTTTGTCTACTGTCACCTGTAGCTCATGGGCTGTTTGCTCCCTATCTCTCCTCTGCCTATATGCAAGAATATCATCTGCAAATGTTAGTATCCTTCCAACCCCTGGTGCTTCTAGCTTTGCAATCTTGCTTATCATCATTGAGAAGAAAGAGCAGATGGATAGATGGGTAGAGCACTATTTGGAGCTTTACTCAAGTGAGACCAAACTAGCGGATGATGCCCTCAACGTCATAGAGGCCCTGTCAACTCTTGACCACCTGGACACACTTCTCACCATCCATCCATCATGTGCCATGCCGGTAAGCGTGGGCGGCCATGTTTTGCCATCTCACTCGATCACCAGAGTCGTGGATCAGCTCCGTGTTTTTGTCTCTACTATGCCACGAGGTCAAGTCATCCAGGTATTTACTTCTAGGTCTTCCCCTTGGTCTCTTCCCTTCGATCTTGTCAGTTGTCACCAAGTTCTCCAATTCATTTCTTCTCATAACATGCCCCAAAAAATGTGACTGTCTACGTCTAATGTCTCTAATCAGTTTACGATCTTCATTTGTTTCTTGAAGGACTTGTTCATTGGTTTTTCTATCTGTCCATGGTATTCTTTGCATTTTCCTCAGAAACCACATTTCGTCAGCCATCAGATGTTTTTTCGGCTTGTCTGGTCATTGTCCACGCTTCACATCCATACAAAAGTGTAGGTTCTATGTAGCACTTCAACACTCTTTTTCTCGTTTCAATTGATATCTTTTTATTGGTCAGAATGATTTTCATCTTGCAAAGGGCTACCTTCCAATGGCAATTCTTGTTCTAATCTCTTCAAGGCATCTCCCATCAGATGTTATGACTGTTCCAAGATAACTGTACCGATTCACTTGTTTAAGAATATGCCCATTGACTTGTATATTACATTGTGGTATTTCCTTCTTCCAAGTGACGATCATAATCTGTGTCTTCTTACAATTCAATACAAACACTAGTTGTTCACTGTGTGCAACAACCGCATCTACTTAATGTTGCAGGTCCTGTTCATTGTCTGCAATCAGACAGGTAGACAGGGATAAATAATATGGGGAGGTACTAAAAGGGACCAGATAGAACGGAAAGGCATGGTTGAGGGTCGATGGACGTGAAAACACGGGATCCATCCATCCATCATGTGCCATGCCGGTAAGCGTGGGCGGTCATGTTCTGCCATCTCACTCGATCAACAGAGTCGTGGATCAGTTCCGTGTTTCTGTCTCGACCATGCCACAAGGCCAAGCCATCCAGATACTTGTTTCTAGGTCTTCCCCTTGGTCTCTTCCACTCGATCTTACCAGTTGTCACCAAGTTCTCCAAATCATTTCTTCTCATAACATGCCCAAAAAATTGTGACTGTCTACGTCTAATGTCTCTGATCAGTTTACGATCTTCATTTGTTTCTTGAAGGACTTGTTCATTGGTCTTTCTGGCTGTCCATGGTATTCTTTGCATTTTCCTCAGAAACCACATTTCTACAGCCATCAGATGTTTTTCAGCCTGGCTGCTCATTGTCCAAGCTTCACATCCATATAAAAGTACAGGTTCTATGTAGCATCTCAACACTCTTTTTCTCGTTTCAATTGACATCTTTTTATTGGTCAGTATGTTTTTCATCTTGCTAAAGGCTACTTTTGCCATGGCGATTCTTGTTCTAATCTCTTCAAGGCATCTCCCATCAGATGTTATTACTGTTCCGAGATACACGGGATACAGGGTAGAAAGTCAGGTGTAGATTATATATGATCCAGAATGGTTGGAATTGATATAACTTTGCAATAATGTGTTCTATAAAAATAACACGGACTCTGTTGAGTGTCTCTGTGTGGGTACAACTTGAGTGTACATAGTGACCAGGCGGCGTGTATATGTGTGGGTACATCTAGAGTGTACACAGTGACCAGGTGGCGTGTCTCTGTGTGGGTACATCTAGAGTGTACACAGTGACCAGGCGGCGTGTCTCTGTGTGGGTACATCTAGAGTGTACACAGTGACCAGGTGGAGCTACCTGTGTGGGTAAATCTAGAGTGTACACAGTGACCAGGCGGCGTGTCTCTGTGTGGGTACATCTAGAGTGTACACAGTGACCAGGCGGCGTGTCTCTGTGTGGGTACATCTAGAGTGTACACAGTGACCAGGTGGAGCTATCTGTGTGGGTACATCTAGAGTATACACAGTGACCAGGCGGCGTGTCTCTGTGTGGGTACATCTAGAGTGTACACAGTGACCAGGTGGAGCTACCTGTGTGGGTAAATCTAGAGTGTACACAGTGACCAGGCGGCGTGTCTCTGTGTGGGTAAATCTAGAGTGTACACAGTGACCAGGCGGCGTGTCTCTGTGTGGGTACATCTAGAGTGTACAAAGTGACCAGGTGGAGCTACCTGTGTGGGTACATCTAGAGTGTACACAGTGACCAGGTGGCGTGTCTCTGTGTGGGTACATCTAGAGTGTAGAGTGACCAGGTGGAGCTACCTGTGTGGGTACATCTAGAGTGTACACAGTGACCAGGCGGCGCTACATGTGTGGGTACATCTAGAGTGTACACAGTGACCAGGTGGCGTGTCTCTGTGTGGGTACATCTAGAGTGTACACAGTGACCAGGTGGAGCTACCTGTGTGGGTACATCTAGAGTGTACAGTGACCAGGCGGCGTGTCTCTGTGTGGGTACATCTAGAGTGTACACAGTGACCAGGTGGCGTGTCTCTGTGTGGGGACATCTAGAGTGTACACAGTGACCAGGCGGCGCTACCTGTGTGGGTACATCTAGAGTGTACACAGTGACCAGGTGGAGCTACCTGTGTGGGTACATCTAGAGTGTACACAGTGACCAGGTGGAGCTACCTGTGTGGGTACATCTAGAGTGTACACAGTGACCAGGCGGAATGTCTCTGTGTGGGGACATCTAGAATGTACACAGTGACCAGGCGGAATGTCTCTGTGTGGGTACACATCTAGAGTGTACACAGTGACGAGACGGCTCTACCTGTGTGGGGACATCTAGAGTGTACACAGTGACCAGACGGCTCTACCTGTGTGGGGACATCTAGAGTGTACACAGTGACCAGACGGCTCTACCTGTGTGGGGACATCTAGAGTGTACACAGTGACCAGACGGCTCTACCTGTGTTGGTACATCTAGAGTGTACACAGTGACCAGGCGGCGCTACCTGTGTTGGTACATCTAGAGTGTACACAGTGACCAGACGGCTCTACCTGTGTTGGTACATCTAGAGTGTACACAGTGACCAGACGGCTCTACCTGTGTTGGTACATCTAGAGTGTACACAGTGACCAGGCGGCGCTACCTGTGTTGGTACATCTAGAGTGTACACAGTGACCAGACGGCTCTACCTGTGTTGGTACATCTAGAGTGTACACAGTGATCAGACGGCTCTACCTGTGTTGGTACATCTAGAGTGTACACAGTGACCAGGTGGAGCTACCTGTGTGGGTACATCTAGAGTGTACACAGTGACCAGGTGGAGCTACCTGTGTGGGTACATCTAGGGTGTACAGTGACCAGGCGGCGTGTCTCTGTGTGGGTACATCTAGAGTGTACACAGTGACCAGGTGGAGCTACCTGTGTGGGTACATCTAGAGTGTACACAGTGACCAGGCATCGTGTCTCTGTGTGGGGACATCTAGAGTGTACACAGTGACCAGGCGGCGTGTCTCTGTGTGGGTACATCTAGAGTGTACACAGTGACCAGGTGGCGTGTCTCTGTGTGGGGACATCTAGAGTGTACACAGTGACCAGGTGGCGTGTCTCTGTGTGGGGAGATCTAGAGTGTACACAGTGACCAGGTGGCGTGTCTCTGTGTGGGTACATCTAGAGTGTACACAGTGACTAGGTGGCGCTATCTGTGTGGGTACATCTAGAGTGTACACAGTGACCAGGTGGCGTGTCTCTGTGTGGGGACATCTAGAGTGTACACAGTGACTAGGCGGCGCTATCTGTGTGGGTACATCTAGAGTGTACACAGTGACTAGGCGGCGCTACCTGTGTGGGTACACATCTAGAGTGTACACAGTGACCAGGTGGAGCTACCTGTGTGGGTACATCTAGAGTGTACACAGTGATCAGGCGTCGTGTCTCTGTGTGGTGACATCTAGAGTGTACACAGTGACCAGGCGGCGTGTCTCTGTGTGGGTACATCTAGAGTGTACACAGTTACCAGGCGGCGCTACCTGTGTGGGGACATCTAGAGTGTACACAGTGACCAGGTGGAGCTACCTGTGTGGGTACATCTAGGGTGTACAGTGACCAGGTGGAGCTACCTGTGTGGGTACATCTAGGGTGTACAGTGACCAGGCGGCGAGTCTCTGTGTGGGTACATCTAGAGTGTACACAGTGACCAGGCGGCGTGTCTCTGTGTGGGTACATCTAGAGTGTACACAGTGACCAGGCGGCGTGTCTCTGTGTGGGTACATCTAGAGTGTACACAGTGACCAGGTGGAGCTACCTGTGTGGGTACATCTAGGGTGTACAGTGACCAGGCGGCGTGTCTCTGTGTGGGTACATCTAGAGTGTACACAGTGACCAGGCCGCGTGTCTCTGTGTGGGTACATCTAGAGTGTACACAGTGACCAGGTGGCGTGTCTCTGTGTGGGGACATCTAGAGTGTACACAGTGACCAGGCGGCGCTACCTGTGTGGGCACATCTAGAGTGTACACAGTGACCAGGTGGAGCTACCTGTGTGGGTACATCTAGAGTGTACACAGTGACCAGGCGGCGTGTCTCTGTGTGGGTACATCTAGAGTGTACACAGTGACCAGGCGGCGTGTCTCTGTGTGGGTACATCTAGAGTGTACACAGTGACCAGGTGGAGCTACCTGTGTGGGTACATCTAGGGTGTACAGTGACCAGGCGGCGTGTCTCTGTGTGGGTACATCTAGAGTGTACACAGTGACCAGGCCGCGTGTCTCTGTGTGGGTACATCTAGAGTGTACACAGTGACCAGGTGGCGTGTCTCTGTGTGGGGACATCTAGAGTGTACACAGTGACCAGGCGGCGCTACCTGTGTGGGCACATCTAGAGTGTACACAGTGACCAGGTGGAGCTACCTGTGTGGGTACATCTAGAGTGTACACAGTGACCAGGCGGCGCTACCTGTGTGGGTACATCTAGAGTGTACACAGTGACCAGGTGGAGCTACCTGTGTGGGTACATCTAGGGTGTACACAGTGACCAGGCAGCGCTACCTGTGTGGGGACATCTAGAGTGTACACAGTGACCAGGTGGCGTGTCTCTGTGTGGGTACATCTAGAGTGTACACAGTGACCAGGCGGCGCTACCTGTGTGGGTACATCTAGAGTGTACACAGTGACCAGGTGGAGCTACCTGTGTGGGTACATCTAGGGTGTACACAGTGACCAGGCGGCGCTACCTGTGTGGGGAGATCTAGAGTGTACACAGTGACCAGGTGGCATGTCTCTGTGTGGGTACATCTAGAGTGTACACAGTGACCAGGTGGAGCTACCTGTGTTGGGACATCTAGAGTGTACACAGTGACCAGGCGGCGCTACCTGTGTGGGTACATCTAGAGTGTACACAGTGACCAGGTGGAGCTACCTGTGTGGGTACATCTAGAGTGTACACAGTGACCAGGCGGCGCTACCTGTGTGGGTACATCTAGAGTGTACACAGTGACCAGGTGTAGCTACCTTTTGTGGGTACATCTAGGGTGTACAGTGACCAGGCGGCGTGTCTCTGTGTGGGTACATCTAGAGTGTACACAGTGACCAGGTGGCGTGTCTCTGTGTGGGTACATCTAGAGTGTACACAGTGACCAGGCGGCGTGTCTCTGTGTGGGCACATCTAGAGTGTACACAGTGACCAGGTGGCGTGTCTCTGTGTGGGGACATTGAGAGTGTACACAGTGACCAGGTGGCGTGTCTCTGTGTGGGTACATCTAGAGTGTACACAGTGACCAGGCGGCGTGTCTCTGTGTGGGTACATCTAGAGTGTACACAGTGACCAGGTGGAGCTACCTGTGTGGGTACATCTAGGGTGTACAGTGACCAGGCGGCGTGTCTCTGTGTGGGTACATCTAGAGTGTACACAGTGACCAGGTGGCGTGTCTCTGTGTGGGGACATCTAGAGTGTACACAGTGACCAGGCGACGCTACCTGTGTGGGTACATCTAGAGTGTACACAGTGACCAGGTGGAGCTACATGTGTGGGTACATCTAGGGTGTACAGTGACCAGGCGGCGTGTCTCTGTGTGGGTACATCTAGAGTGTACACAGTGACCAGGTGGAGCTACCTGTGTGAGGACATCTAGAGTGTACACAGTGACCAGGTGGCGTGTCTCTGTGTGGGGACATCTAGAGTGTACACAGTGACCAGGCGGCGTGTCTATGTGTGGGGACATCTAGAGTTTACACAGTGACCAGGTGGCGTGTCTCTGTGTGGGGACATCTAGAGTGTACACAGTGACCAGGTGGCGTGTCTCTGTGTGGGGAGATCTAGAGTGTACATAGTGACCAGGCGGTGTGTCGCTGTGTGGGTACATCTAGAGTGTACACAGTGACTAGGTGGCGCTATCTGTGTGGGTACATCTAGAGTGTACACAGTGACCAGGTGGCGTGTCTCTGTGTGGGGACATCTAGAGTGTACACAGTGACTAGGCGGCGCTATCTGTGTGGGTACACATCTTGAGTGTACACAGTGACCAGGTGGAGCTACCTGTGTGGGTACATCTAGAGTGTACACAGTGATCAGGCGTCGTGTCTCTGTGTGGGGACATCTAGAGTGTACACAGTGACCAGGCGGCGTGTCTCTGTGTGGGGACATCTAGAGTGTACACAGTGACCAGGTGGCGTATCTCTGTGTGGGGACATCTAGAGTGTACACAGTGACCAGGTGGCGTGTCTCTGTGTGGGGACATCTAGAGTGTACATAGTGACCAGGCGGCGCTACCTGTGTGGGTACATCTAGAGTGTACACAGTGACCAGGCGGCATGTCTCTGTGTAGGGACATCTAGAATGTACACAGTGACCAGGTGGCGTGTCTCTGTTTGGGTACATCTAGAATGTACACAGTGACCAGGTGGCGTGTCTCTGTGTGGGTACATCTAGAATGTACACAGTGACCAGGTGGAGCTACCTGTGTGGGGACATCTAGAGTGTACACAGTGACCAGGCGGAATGGCTCTGTGTGGGTACACATCTAGAGTGTACACAGTGACCAGACGGCTCTACCTGTGTGGGGACATCTAGAGTGTACACAGTGACCAGACGGCTCTACCTGTGTGGGGACATCTAGAGTGTACACAGTGACCAGGCGTCGTGTCTCTGTGTGGGGACATCTAAAGTGTACACAATGACCAGGCGACTTGTCTCTGTGTGGGTACACATCTAGAGTGTACACAGTGACCAGACGGCTCTACCTGTGTGGGGACATCTAGAGTGTACACAGTGACCAGGTGGCGTGTCTCTGTGTGGGGACATCTAGAGTGTACACAGTGACCAGGCGGCGTGTCTCTGTGTGGGTACATCTAGAGTGTACACAGTGACCAGGCGGCGCTACCTGTGTGGGGACATCTAGAGTGTACACAGTGACCAGGCGGCGTGTCTCTGTGTGGGTACATCTAGAGTGTACACAGTTACCAGGCGGCGTGTCTCTGTGTGGGAACATCTAGAATGTACACAGTGACCAGGCGGCATGTCTCTGTGTGGGTACACATCTAGAGTGTACACAGTGACCAGGCGGAATGTCTCTGTGTGGGGACATCTAGAATGTACACAGTGACCAGGCGGAATGTCTCTGTGTGGGTACATCTAGAGTGTACACAGTGACCAGGCGGAATGTCTCTGTGTGGGTACACATCTAGAGTGTACACAGTGACCAGGCGTCGTGTCTCTGTGTGGGTACATCTAGAGTGTACACAGTGACCAGGCGGAATGTCTCTGTGTGGGGACATCTAGAGTGTACACAGTGACCAGGCGTCGTGTCTCTGTGTGGGTACATCTAGAGTGTACACAGTGACCAGGCGTCGTGTCTCTGTGTGGGGACATCTAGAGTGTACACAGTGACCAGGCGGAATGTCTCTGTGTGGGTACACATATAGAATGTACACAGTGACCAGGCGTCGTGTCTCTGTGTGGGTACATCTAGAGTGTACACAGTGACCAGGCGGAATGTCTCTGTGTGGGGACATCTAGAATGTACACAATGACCAGGCTTCGTGTCTCTGTGTGGGTACATCTAGAGTGTACACAGTGATCAGGCGGAATGTCTCTGTGTGGGGACATCTAGAATGTACACAGTGACCAGGCGGAATGTCTCTGTGTGGGTACACATCTAGAGTGTACACAGTGACCAGGCGTCGTGTCTCTGTGTGGGTACATCTAGAGTGTACACAGTGACCAGGCGGAATGTCTCTGTGTGGGGACATCTAGAATGTACACAGTGACCAGGCGGAATGTCTCTGTGTGGGTACACATCTAGAGTGTACACAGTGACCAGGCGTCGTGTCTCTGTGTGGGTACATCTAGAGTGTACACAGTGACCAGGCGGAATGTCTCTGTGTGGGGACATCTAGAATGTACACAGTGACCAGGCGGAATGTCTCTGTGTGGGTACACATCTAGAGTGTACACAGTGACGAGACGGCTCTACCTGTGTGGGGACATCTAGAGTGTACACAGTGACCAGACGGCTCTACCTGTGTGGGGACATCTAGAGTGTACACAGTGACCAGACGGCTCTACCTGTGTTGGTACATCTAGAGTGTACACAGTGACCAGGCGGCGCTACCTGTGTTGGTACATCTAGAGTGTACACAGTGACCAGACGGCTCTACCTGTGTTGGTACATCTAGAGTGTACACAGTGACCAGACGGCTCTACCTGTGTTGGTACATCTAGAGTGTACACAGTGACCAGGCGGCGCTACCTGTGTTGGTACATCTAGAGTGTACACAGTGACCAGGCGTCGTGTCTCTGTGTGGGTACATCTAGAGTGTACACAGTGACCAGGCGTCGTGTCTCTGTGTGGGGACATCTAGAGTGTACACAGTGACCAGGCGGAATGTCTCTGTGTGGGTACATATATAGAATGTACACAGTGACCAGGCGTCGTGTCTCTGTGTGGGTACATCTAGAGTGTACACAGTGACCAGGCGGAATGTCTCTGTGTGGGGACATCTAGAATGTACACAATGACCAGGCTTCGTGTCTCTGTGTGGGTACATCTAGAGTGTACACAGTGATCAGGCGGAATGTCTCTGTGTGGGGACATCTAGAATGTACACAGTGACCAGGCGGAATGTCTCTGTGTGGGTACACATCTAGAGTGTACACAGTGACCAGGCGTCGTGTCTCTGTGTGGGTACATCTAGAGTGTACACAGTGACCAGGCGGAATGTCTCTGTGTGGGGACATCTAGAATGTACACAGTGACCAGGCGGAATGTCTCTGTGTGGGTACACATCTAGAGTGTACACAGTGACCAGGCGTCGTGTCTCTGTGTGGGTACATCTAGAGTGTACACAGTGACCAGGCGGAATGTCTCTGTGTGGGGACATCTAGAATGTACACAGTGACCAGGCGGAATGTC
Source organism: Cepaea hortensis (assembly GCA_963921405.1). NCBI lineage: Eukaryota > Metazoa > Mollusca > Gastropoda > Stylommatophora > Helicidae > Cepaea > Cepaea hortensis. The sequence goes on along the minus strand of OY992886.1, from coordinate 114,774,454 downwards.
TCTGTGTGGGTACACATCTAGTGTGTACACAGTGACGAGACGGCTCTACCTGTGTGGGGACATCTAGAGTGTACACAGTGACCAGACGGCTCTACCTGTGTGGGGACATCTAGAGTGTACACAGTGACCAGACGGCTCTACCTGTGTTGGTACATCTAGAGTGTACACAGTGTCCAGGCGGCGCTACCTGTGTTGGTACATCTAGAGTGTACACAGTGACCAGACGGCTCTACCTGTGTTGGTACATCTAGAGTGTACACAGTGACCAGACGGCTCTACCTGTGTTGGTACATCTAGAGTGTACACAGTGACCAGGCGGCGCTACCTGTGTTGGTACATCTAGAGTGTACACAGTGACCAGACGGCTCTACCTGTGTGGGTACATCTAGAGTGTACACAGTGATCAGACGGCTCTACCTGTGTTGGTACATCTAGAGTGTACACAGTGACCAGGCGGCGCTACCCACGTGAGGGATCTTTGCACCGTGGGTGGGCGTTAGGCCTCCGACCAGTGTGTGTGTGTGTGTGTGTACACTGTCAGCAGATCATACGTCAAACAATTTCTGCTACTGCAGGCTTGTGTTCGCCCCTACACCTGCGATGTAAACGTGTTGTAGACAGATGTGGAACGGTCCAGCAATTATACTTGGTGCTTCGCGTCAAATCACTGCTCTCATCCCAGACAGAACTGAGATGTCGGTGTGGCTGGTTCCTGTACTCGTCCTCAAACTCCTATTGTAAAATACCATCCACTGTCCTTGCCTGGCCTGGGGATATGTGGTCAGAACTCTGTCGCCGAGCTAGCACGGCAGGAGGCTTCTGATCATCAGAAGTAGTCCCCCACCCTCGCCCAACGTTTTGACCCGTTTACCTTCTTGACGTGTTCAGTGGGCGGGTCTGTCCAGGCCATGACTCCCGGATGTTTTTCTCCTGTCGTGCGTATGCACCTTCGAGACGTTCGTTACCGCACTTATCCTATCTCCACATCGCAAGGTGTGTCTACCACGAAGCCATCCCACCCTCGGGGGCGGGCCGTACAATGGACATCCGGTGCATCTACCAGCGTTGACATAGTTACCGTAACTGATCTGGGAGAAAGCCAGCTCCTTCCCCCGGCAGTACGTCGCAGTCTTCACCCCCGCCTCGGCGGCTAGCTAAGACCCAGTCAGTAGAGCATTGCCGCCATGTTGCCTTCGTCCTGCCACGTTCACAGCGTATGGACTCGCCCTCCCGCACTCTCCCGGCGGAAGCCAGCTCCTTCCACTGGGCTAATTCTATGAAACCTTGGGTCCTGCTGCCCTCGCCATCGCTGCGGGTCGTGGACCATGCAGGACGTCTTGTTCCACCACAAGCGGTTGCCGAGGCTTGGCTAAAGGGGTTCGACTTTGGACATTTCCGGTCCTGGTGATGGCTACATGGTGGTGTTTCTAACCCTCAGTAGCGACCCGGCGTGGGTGTCCTCCTCTTACCTGGTAGGGTAGCTCCCATGTCGGCACGGGACGGTAGTTGTTGTGTCGGTCTCATTTTGGGGCTGTCGTGTTTCCGTCTCATTGTGAGGTTGCTGTGTTTAGTTTAGCCGTTTAGTCGTTGGATCAACATCACGGCACACGGTTTAATCCATAAGTGCTCCGTTTTCCTCCTAGCTCAAACCTGAGTCTCAGCTCAATGCACCAATTCCGTTGCATCGGCGAGGATTCTGAAATACTTTGGGTAGATTTTTAACTCGAAATTTTGCCCGGGCAGAGCCGTTAGGACTCTCTTTGCTGGTTGCTGTGTTTCGGTCTTAATGATAGGTTTCTGTCTTATTGAGAGGAGTTTGGTCTTATTGTGAGGTTTCGGTCTTATTGAGAGGTTTTGGTCTTAAGGGGAGGATTCGATCTTATTGAGAGGTTTCGGTCTTAATGAGAGGTTGCTTTATTCTTATTGTGAGTTTCCTTGTTTGGGAGCCGTTGATTTACATTGCAGGCATTGAAGTTGTGAACCATTTATTGCGTATCCTGGTCTGTAGAACTGGCCGCCTTGTCCCCCCAGAGTGACCTGTGGTGTGTCTTGTACAGGGTGCTGTTTGTGTGATCAGCCGACCACGTCAGCTTATCGTGCCGCAAGCAGGTGTGGCTTGTGTGTGGGCGTGGTTTGGGTAGATGTACCCGCACTAGCAAGTTTACCTGGCCTGACAGATCTGCAGTTCTCCGCGTTTTCTGCCTCCACATTCAGCCGCGAGCATCTGCACGACTTGTCACAACAAAACCACAACACCTCTGACAACGATGACAAAACACAACAATCGATCAATCAAGTGCCATCTCAACAATGAAGATTGGCTGCAGTAGATCTCTAACACTGTCTGTCTTTCTCCCTGACTACGTTCTGTCAGACTGTCCATCTCTTGATGTTATCTTCCCACTTGTACCGCTGTCTACCTCTTGCTCTTCAACCTTACGGTCATTACCCTGCAGTGTGGTTTTTATAAGAGTGTTATGTCTAGCTGGTCTCCGTGGCGAAGGCATTACGGACGCGATTCGTAATCCCGTATATTCGGATTCGAAACACAGCGGTGCTGTTTTTTTTTTTTATAAAAAGGCACAGGAACCGGTCGTTAAGAAAGCAATGGCAAACTACTGAACGTAAACTTGCCCAGGAATCACGAACAGCTAAAATGCTGGGGTTGACTGCTACATCCTGTGAAGGACATGCAACTTAATTTCTTTTTAAAATGTCTTTTAACGTGGCCGAAATATTTCACGTGCCACTTTTTTTATTGTTTTCATCAACTCTATTTTCATTCCCAGTTTTTCTAGAACCTTTGTATGTGACTGTTTCCATGAAGTACGATATATTCTTCTACATATCCACATCTCCATCGCCTCTATCCGACTTTCTAATTGCTTGTTCAATGTCCAGGCTTCCGCGCCATATAGTAGTGCTGAATATACGCAACATTTGACGATCCTCATTTTTAATGCGTTGTTAATCTCTAGGTGTTAATACTGATTTCATGATATTGAAAGCATGTTTGGCTATTCCTATTCTCTTTTTGATTTCTGTTTCACTTCGGCCATCATCTGTTATTACATGTCCAAGATAAGAGAAACTTATTTGTTCTAGTATCTCCCCGTTTACTGTGGTCTGTGGTGTTAATTGATGATCTCTCCTTTCCACTGCTAATTATCAGTTTTAGTTTGTTTTTTTAAATGTGAATATCTAAGCCACATTCTGCACTATGCCTGATTGCTTTTTCCACTAGGTCTTGTAACTCTTGCTCACTTTCTGCTGGTAACACTGTATCGTCAGCATACCTAAGATTGTTTATGATCATTCCATTGATGTTAACCCCAGGCAGTCGGGCTTGTTTAAAAGTTATCTGTGTATAGGCTGAAGAGGTTTGGGAACAACACACATCCCTGCCGTACTCCTCTTTTTATCTCTATTCATTCATTCAGTAGCATGTCCTTTGCAGAACCTCGCTCCCATAACAACCTTCCGGAAAACTTCTCGATCATAAGCAAGATGTCCCGCGTCTGATACACCCATCTGGAGATCATCCACCACATCCTGCACTCATCTTCTCTTTGGCCTTCCTCTTCCTCTCTTCCCAGGCATATACCCCTCCACTATTGTTCTTTCCAAACTTTTATGACGTTTCAAGTGACCAAAATAATTCAATTTAAAAAAATAAATCGTCTTTAATAGCCAACCCTCTTCAATATTCAGCTCTTGAAGTATGGAAGCATTTGTTCTTTTCTTTACCCAAGATATTCTTAGAACTCGTCTATAACATGTCATTTATATTCAAAGGCATTTATGCGCTGTTCAGCTTGTTTAGTAAGTGCCCAGGTCTCATAGGCGTAGGTATCTCTATGGACGAGGAATAATTATGATATAAACAGCACAACCAACGTTTCTTCCAACATTTAGATATGATATAAACACAGCATAACCAACGTTTCTTCCAACATTTAGATATGATATAAACACAGCACAACCAACGTTTCTTGCAACATTTAGATATGATATAAACACAGCACAACCAACGTTTCTTCCAACATTTAGATATGATATAATAAACACAGCACAACCAACGTTTCTTCCAACATTTAGATATGATATAAACACAGCACAACCAACGTTTCTTCCAACATTTAGATATGATATAATAAACACAGCACAACCAACGTTTCTTCCAACATTTAGATATGATATAAACACAGCACAACCAACGTTTCTTCCAACATTTAGATATCTGTACACGTGATCTCGTAGGCGTGCCTATGTCAAAGATCAACCAATAGAAACGTACCATCTGGCTAGCTGTTGTTTACAACCGTGATAATGGCACTTTGAGCTCGTAATTTCACACGGATAAAGAAGATAAGACATCCGCAGGGCAACCAGTCGTTGACATACCACAATCTAACGTGAAACAAGAAAGAACACAGCGACCCTGCGGGTAATGCCCCCGACTGGCGAGGGCAAAGGCTCGGCATGTGACAGCGGAAGTTGACGATGCACTTCCGGTTCGACACGAGTTGTGTATGGCGTCTGCGACAATGGCTGGTTACATCAGATCGTCTCCCTCCTCGTCTCCCGGCTCCCGCTGACTGACTCCCTCATCTCCCGCTGACAGAATCTCCCACACCGCTCCAGCCATGAGGACCCTGCTGCTGCGGCTGATCCACTACGTGATATCGCTGGGCCAGTTCCTGTACGGCCTGCTGCTGTTGCTGCCCGTCCACAGTCTGGCCTGGAAGAAGCCGTCCTTGGAGAGGGACGGCCGGTTCCTGAAGAAAGTGCCCGCTCACGTCGGCCTGCTTCTGCTGGAGGAGGACTTCTCCTTCAGGGACCTGGCCAACATGATCGTCTGGTCCGTCACGCTGGGCGTCTCCTACATCACCGTCTATGATATCAATGGTAATCGCTGAATTGCTTACATGTTTGTATTGCCACATTCACATAGCTACACTTAGCAGGTTCGATCATCACTTTTAAATTGAGTATTTACTATGACACTACCACAGATAGATAGGCCTTGAAAAATCAAATCTAATGGTACCTCAATGATGCCTGTATGTCAATTCTAAGTGGAGATATTTACATTTGAGTGTCAGCATCTCCTTCAACAAAATTGTCATGATTGGAGCTCTCGTGTGTCTCTCAGTATCTCCGCTGCCAGTCTGTACGAGATTGTCTCAAACGGGTCATAAATGGATATGAAAACTGACTTCATTGTCTCAAACGGGTCATAAATGGATATGAAAACTGACTTCAAAAATATGTTCCGTCATGTTAAATGATCAAAGAATAGTATTAGTATACAAATAAATTATTAATAATTTATAAACTTGTATTCTCTTTAGCTTTAGTAGTTCAAATTGCATGTTTTGAGCCTAGTCTGATCGATATTCGCGTCGGCCGCTGTCTTGAATTTCCATTCACAAAGACGAAACATGTCAGCAGAAATAATTTTTGTCTACTACTGGTCGATGACTGTCCGCTATGAAACTCCAAATTTATCTCAAAATGGACGCATAATTTGAAAATGCATCTAAAATTAATCTATGATTTCTACGAACTGCGCTAAAAAAATAAAATTGCTATATGGCAAATAATTAAATTTATTTAAAAGGCATGATAATTTAAACCAATCGCTGTGCACGGAATATCAGACTAACCTATTCTGCAGAACGTAATATGGCGTCTTATTGTCACATGATATTTGAATGAATGAATGACGCCGGAAGCATGAATGGTCTTTACAGCAGCCATTTTGGGGACACAATGGATCATTCCGGGGTGGTGCGGTATATCATTTCTGGTTTCAGATCGGGTCGCGCACTACTAGACTCCCTACTATCAGACAATCTCTGAGGTAGACTAACTAGTACTAGTAGTTAAGTAGCACAAGGTTAATAAATATTATTATAATATAAATAATATATATGTAAATAACAACATCATTCCTTATGTGTGACAATATTGTGATCGATATACCCAAAAAAACAAAGTGGCTACCTAGTTGAAGTGGCTGTCTGTGTCAGTCCCAGTGCAGATATTCATTTGTTGTGAATTGATGTTTGAAAGACCTGCAAGTTTAAGAGGTCACAACTAAAGCCAGGTTAATGAAATTAAGTTGTGTTATGCCAGTGAATGCACCTGAGATTTGAGGTCCCACTTCTCCTGACTATAGTGTTAATTCATTCTGCAATTATGACACCATCCCCCTCCCCCCAACTGCCCAGGTGAAAGGACACCTCATATTTGAAGTGATACTAGGTCTGAATGATGCAGACACAAACACAAGGCTGCCCCATGCCACTGAAACACACCAGGCAATCAATTATGCAACCTGTTGTTTGTGTTGTCATTATTCAAATTCACAACAGGAAAATATTGTTTTGAAATACTAGAGAGCTAACTTTTCCTTCCACCAAATACTGGAAAGTTTGTTTTTTATGCTAGCAAATACTGTTGTTTTGTTGCTGAATTTCTTGAAGGATTTGCTTAGCACAAAACCATGATTGATAATTGGACTTAACAAAGCCATGATGGAAGATTGGGCTTTGTAATGTCATCATCAGTAATTGGACTCAAGTGTCAAACAACAAAGAACTGAGATACATGAGCTGAGCAGAAATCTACTGGAGTTGAAACATGAAACATACTAGATATAAGTATATTGACACCTTCCAAAGATATAAGTATATTTACACCTTCCAAAGATATAAGTATATTGACACCTTCCAAAGATATAAGTATATTGACACTTTCCAAAGATATAAGTATATTGACACCTTCCAAAGATATAAGTATATTGACACATTCCAAAGAATCAAGACTTGTCGAAATCAGGCAGTCAGTGTGTAGGACACACTGAAATCACCTGGTCATAGTATCACTTGATAGGTCACATTGAAATCACCTGGTAATAGCATCACTTGATAGCCCGTTGTCTGAAACCCACAGGGCAAAACAATTAGAGGGAGACCTAGAAATACACTTAGAAAAAAAGTTAAGGACAGAGATCAATAATGTTTGGAGGACATGGAGGGAGCTACAGGAGATAGCAATAGACTGGATGAATTGGTTGGTTTCCTATTCTCCATGGGGAGATTAACGACAGAAGAAGAAAGGAAAATGAAAGGAAGGTACCCCATAAACATCTAAACTATAACCTCCATGGATCAAGCAGATGGAACACAGTGCAGAACTGGATCAGTTGTCAGAACACAGATGGAACACAGTGCAGAACTGGATCAGTTGTCAGAACACAGATGGAACACAGTGCAGAACTGGATCAGTTGTCAGAACACAGATGGAACACAGTGCAGAACTGGATCAGTTGTCAGAACACAGATGGAACACAGTGCAGAACTGGATCAGTTGTCAGAACACAGATGGAACACAGTGCAGAACTGGATCAGTTGTCAGAACACAGATGGAACACAGTGCAGAACTGGATCAGTTGTCAGAACACAGATGGAACACAGTGCAGAACTGGATCAGTTGTCAGAACACAGATGGAACACAGTGCAGAACTGGATCAGTTGTCGGAACACAGATGGAACACAGTGCAGAACTGGATCAGTTGTCAGAACACAGATGGAACACAGTGCAGAACTGGATCAGTTGTCAGAACACAGATGGAACACAGTGCAGAACTGGATCAGTTGTCAGAACACAGATGGAACACAGTGCAGAACTGGATCAGTTGTCAGAACACAGATGGAACACAGTGCAGAACTGGATCAGTTGTCAGAACACAGATGGAACACAGTGCAGAACTGGATCAGTTGTCAGAACACAGATGGAACACAGTGCAGAACTGGATCAGTTGTCAGAACACAGATGGAACACAGTGCAGAACTGGATCAGTTGTCAGAACACAGATGGAACACAGTGCAGAACTGGATCAGTTGTCAGAACACAGATGGAACACAGTGCAGAACTGGATCAGTTGTCAGAACACAGATGGAACACAGTGCAGAACTGGATCAGTTGTCAGAACACAGATGGAACACAGTGCAGAACTGGATCAGTTGTCGGAACACAGATGGAACACAGTGCAGAACTGGATCAGTTGTCAGAACACAGATGGAACACAGTGCAGAACTGGATCAGTTGTCAGAACACAGATGGAACACAGTGCAGAACTGGATCAGTTGTCAGAACACAGATGGAACACAGTGCAGAACTGGATCAGTTGTCAGAACACAGATGGAACACAGTGCAGAACTGGATCAGTTGTCAGAACACAGATGGAACACAGTGCAGAACTGGATCAGTTGTCAGAACACAGATGGAACACAGTGCAGAACTGGATCAGTTGTCAGAACACAGATGGAACACAGTGCAGAACTGGATCAGTTGTCAGAACACAGATGGAACACAGTGCAGAACTGGATCAGTTGTCAGAACACAGATGGAACACAGTGCAGAACTGGATCAGTTGTCAGAACACAGATGGAACACAGTGCAGAACTGGATCAGTTGTCAGAACACAGATGGAACACAGTGCAGAACTGGATCAGTTGTCAGAACACAGATGGAACACAGTGCAGAACTGGATCAGTTGTCAGAACACAGATGGAACACAGTGCAGAACTGGATCAGTTGTCAGAACACAGATGGAACACAGTGCAGAACTGGATCAGTTGTCAGAACACAGATGGAACACAGTGCAGAACTGGATCAGTTGTCAGAACACAGATGGAACACAGTGCAGAACTGGATCAGTTGTCAGAACACAGATGGAACACAGTGCAGAACTGGATCAGTTGTCAGAACACAGATGGAACACAGTGCAGAACTGGATCAGTTGTCAGAACACAGATGGAAGGTTGGGGTTTGTGAACACACCAGAATATGATCATCTTCAGGCCAGTCCAAAACTAACCTAGTGTTTATATGAGGTTTCTTTCGTATGTGAGGTTTCAGGTTTGTACATCTCAGCTGTTTGCCAATGTGTTGTTGCAGTGATATGTTTTCCTGAAAAATGACAATATTTGTGTTGTTGAAACAAGCCTACATTGAAAGATTACATTAGACACTGGTTCAACATGCTGGTACAACATGGTGACATCCTGACATGAGCTACCAGAGGTGATTCTGTGATATTCTCAGCCCTCTTGTCCTTAGCAACAAAATCTAGTGGGTCAGCAGAGAAGTGACATTGCTGTGCTTCACAACATGACATCTGTTTGTCAACTAAGGATGACATTCGCTGTCACAGTATGACATCTGTTTGTCAACTAAGGATGACATTCGCTGTCACAGTATGACATCTGGTTGACATCTAAGGATGACATTTGCTGTCAGAGGAGTCTGCAAGCAATGGTGACCTGGTTGCTGCCTGGGGTGAGACAAGAATCCACACATGGGACACAGGACATGCCTGAAGATGGACATGTGGAGCACAGAGAGAAAGCATGCCTTGTACATCTGATTGCTGGCTGGCCGGCCACCCTGCTTAAGACAACATTGAGTAACAGTGCTGTTACACCCAGTGCTGTCACACCCAGTGCTGTGTGTATCTGTTGTAAACTATTATCTGTGTTATCTTGTGACTCTTTGTTCTCCCACAGGTGAGGTGAAACGCAACAGTCTACTACTACAACAGAACATCAGTGCCATCCAGGAACAGCTGTTGGGACGTGATATATCTAGCTGTGACATCCAGATATTTGCATCATCACATCCTGTCCTACAATCTCCTTTAGGTAAGTGGTGTGACATGCAGATATTTTTGTCACAATGTGTCCTGATCTCCTTCAGGTAAGTGGTGTGAAATGCAGATATTTTGTCACATCGTGTTTTGAACTCCTTTAGGTAAGTCTCAAACCCTCACTGTCACATCCCCTAACCCTCACTGTCACATCCTCCAAACCTCACTGTCATATCCTCCAACCCTCACTGTCACATTCTCCAACCCTCACTGTCACATCCTCAAAACCTCACTGTCACATCCTCCAACCCTCACTGTCATATCCTCCAACCCTCACTGTCATATCCTCCAACCCTCACTGTCATATCCTCCAACCCTCACTGTCACATCCTCCAACCCTCACTGTCACATCCCCCAACCCTCACTGTCACATCCCCCAACCCTCACTGTCACATCCTCCAACCCTCACTGTCACATCCTCCAACCCTCACTGTCACATCCTCCAACCCTCACTGTCACATCCTCCAACCCTCACTGTCACATCTTCCAACTGTCACATCCTCCAACCCTCACTGTCACATCCTCCAACCCTCACTGTCACATCTTCCAACTGTCACATCCTCCAACCCTCACTGTCACATCCTCCAACCCTCACTGTCACATCCTCCAACTGTCACATCCTCCAACCCTAACTGTCACATCCTCCAGCCCTCACTGTCATATCCTCCAACCCTCACTGTCACATCTTCCAACTGTCACATCCTCCAACCCTCACTGTCACATCCTCCAACTGTCACCCTCCAACTGTCACATCCTCCAGCCCTCACTGGCACATCCTCCAACCCTCACTGTCACATCCTCCAACTGTCACATCCTCCAACCCTCACTGTCACATCCTCCAACTGTCACATCCTCCAACCCTCACTGTCACATCCTCCACCTGTCACATCCTCCAACCCTCATTGTGCATGTTGTGTATCCAGATATGAAGTGACGATGACCATGTCTCTCTGACAGCTCCCTCAAGGACACCTAGAGCCAATGTCCATCTGTTATGTGTGGACGACGGACACAGAAACATTGTACAGACAGCACGTCATTTGAGCCAGATGGTGGCCGCAGGAATGTACAGATTAGAGGACATTCAGCCGTCCAGTGTGGATAGCATGTTTCAGGGTAAGTTGGGTCCAGCAAGTGGGTCAGCGGGACAGTGTTCTGTCTGTGTCAATATTGTTGGGTTAGATCAGGAACATAGAGGTTCATTGACTGAGGTCGTAGAGATTGAACTGTTTGTTGTGAGGTTCATTGACTGAAGTCATAGATATTGAACTGTTTGTTGTGAGGTTCATTGACTGAAGTCGTAGAGATTGAACTGTTTGTTGTGAGGTTCATGGACTGAGGTAGTAGAGATTGAACTGTTTGTTGTGAGGTTCATGGACTGAGGTAGTAGAGATTGAACTGTTTGTTGTGAGGTTCATGGACTGAGGTAGTAGATATTGAACTGTTTGTTGTGATGTTCATGGACTGAGGTAGTAGAGATTGAATTGTTTGCTGTGAGGTTCATTGACTGAGTTAGTAGAGATTGAATTGTTTGCTGTGAGGTTCATGGACTGAGGTAGTAGATATTGAATTGTTTGCTGTGAGGTTCATGGACTGAGATAGTAGAGATTGAATTGTTTGCTGTGAGGTTCATTGACTGAATTAGTAGAGATTGAATTGTTTGTTGTGAGGTTCATGGACTGAGGTAGTAGATATTGAATTGTTTGTTGTGAGGTTCATTGACTGAGTTAGTAGAGATTGAATTGTTTGTTGTGAGGTTCAGTGACTGAGGTAGTAGATGTTGAATTGTTTGTTGTGAGGTTCATGGACTGAGGTAGTAGATGTTGAATTGTTTGCTGTGAGGTTCATTGACTGAGGTAGTAGATGTTGAATTGTTTGCTGTGAGGTTCATGGACTGAGGTAGTAGATGTTGAATTGTTTGCTGTGAGGTTCATGGACAGGTAGTAGATGTTGAATTGTTTGCTGTGAGGTTCATGGACTGAGGTAGTAGATGTTGAATTGTTTGCTGTGAGGTTCATGGACTGAGGTAGTAGATGTTGAATTGTTTGCTGTGAGGTTCATGGACTGAGGTAGTAGATGTTGAATTGTTTGCTGTGAGGTTCATGGACTGAGGTAGTAGATATTGAACAGTTTGTTGCCCCGGGAAGGTTAACCTGGTCAACAAATGCCAGCAGAAGTCGGATGTGTCGGCCTAACAGCACAAGAACGCAGCTCTGCTGTAAACAGGCATGTCGCAATTGCATCCGGTGTGTTGGTGTGATTGGGTTGGGGGGGGGGGGGGGGGGCCTTGGTGTGATTGGGTGGGTGGTTGTGGGTGGGGGTGTTGGTGTGATTGGGTGGGTGTTGGGGGTAGGGGACATTACTGTGATTGGCAGGGGGCGTTGGTGTGATTGGGTGGATGGTTGAAGGTGTTTGGGTGGCGCGGGTGCGTTGGTGTGATTGGGTAGGTGGTTGGGGGCGTAGGTGTGATTGAGTGGGTGGTAGGCGTAGGTGTGTTTGGGGGTGGTGGAGTAGGTGTTGTTGGGGGAGGGGGGGGGGCGTTGGTGTGATTGGGTGGGTGGTTGGAGGTGTTTGGGTGGGTGGTTGGAGGTGTCTGGTCACTCAGTCTGAAGACAAGTATAAATCTGTATATCCAACTTATGTCACCATATCCAACTTCATGTTGTCACCATATCCAGCTTATGATGTCACCATATCCAACTTTATGACATCACCATATCCAACTTTATGATGTCACCATATCCAACTTATGATGTCACCATATCCAACTTTATGATGTCACCATATCCAACTTTAAATGACTTCATTATATCCAACTTTATGTTGTCACCATTTCCAACTTCATGTTGTGTCACCTCATCCAACTTTATGTTGTCACTTTATCCACCTGTATGACTTCACCATATCACTAGCTTTCTAACTCCACCATAACTATAACTTTGTGATTCCATAAATCTAGAATTGGGACAAATCAAGTGTTGTCATGTGCCACAGCTCGCGTATCTCGTTTCACAGCGCTATAAGTAAGTTGCTACAGCGCTAAGAGTATTTGGCACATGTGCTATAAGTAATTGTAGTTCTGGGATGGCGCAACACTATTAGTTATTGGTCGTTTTGACGTGACACAATATTATATATCTCTTACTGTGCGGTCGCACTTCTGTGCCAATGCATTCTTGTCTGGCGATGCCGTGGTCTTATTACTGTAGCCATTATTATATTTAGTTATGGTTAAGCTCTTCCACTCTGCACATTTGATAACAACCAACTATTTATAACACACCTCTACATTTCCTCAAGAACACAACACTGGCGATGTTTTCACTATTATATTGTCTCTAAATATTGTATAATTCACACTGTCATTTATACTCACATTTCTCAATCTTACACAATACTTAGAGTCTACACCATGTCTATATATCAAACTCATATTGTAGTGGCACAGTGTGTGGCCATTGCTATTTGAAACCAAGAACCAGGTCCGCACTTGACTATGGTTCAAGCCCAACTGATCTGAGAGGTGACGCTTTGTCCTTTCACAGAGTCCCAAGCGCTTTTCACGCTCTTGTGACCAACGCTGATGGTGGGTCACTTTACATGGTCGCTTCGTACAGACCGCACCTTTTTCTGAAGGATCCCATGATCCTATAAACCTGATCATGACATCGTGGAGATGTCGGGTGTTGCTGTTGCAAAAGCAGGTTTTGTCACTGTAATCTCCACACAATGGCTGTCTTTACATTTGATGCTCTTCTCTCACCATGTAATCACCATGCAATGGTTGCCTGGACATGTAATCACCACACAATGGTTGCCTGGACATGTAATCACCACACAATGGTTGCCTGGACATGTAATCACCACACAATGGCTGCCTGGGCATGTGGTCACCACACAACATGTAGTCACCACGCATTGTTTGCCTGGACATGTAATCACCACACAATGGTTGCCTGGACATGTAATCACCACACAATGGTTGCCTGGACATGTAATCACCACACAATAGTTGCTTGGACATGTAATCACCACACAATGGTTGCCTGGACATGTAGTCACCACACAATGTTTGCCTGGACATGTAGTCACCACACAATGGTTGCCTGGACATGTAGTCACCACACATTGGTTGCCTGGACATGTAGTCACCACGCATTGTTTGTCTGGACATGTAATCACCACGCAATGGTTGCCTGGACATGTAGTCACCACACAATGTTTGCCTGGACATGTAGTCACCACACAATGGTTGCCTGGACATGTAGTCACCACACAATGTTTGCCTGGACATGTAGTCACCACACATTGGTTGCCTGGACATGTAGTCACCACACAATGTTTGCCTGGACATGTAGTCACCACACAATGGTTGCCTGGACATGTAGTCACCACACAATGTTTGCCTGGACATGTAGTCACCACACATTGGTTGCCTGGACATGTAGTCACCATGCATTGTTTGTCTGGACATGTAGTCACCACGCAATGGTTGCCTGGACATGTAGTCACCACACAATGTTTGCCTGGACATGTAGTCACCACGCATTGGTTGCCTAGACATTTAATCACCACACAATGGTTGCCTGGACATGTAGTCACCACACAATGGTTGCCTGGACATGTAGTCACCACTCATTGGTTGCCTAGACATTTAATCACCACACAATGGTTGCCTGGACATGTAATCTCCACACAGTGTTTGCCTGGACATATGACAAACAGACAATGCCCGTCTGACAGTGTTTGTTCACAGATTGCTAACTGCTGTTTGACATTTCTCCCGTGCCCAGAATCCACACAGTTTCCAGACCCTGAGTTGTGTTTGAAGTTTGGGGCTGTGGACAGCTTGCTGGGCTACCTTCCTTGGCAGATACGGCTGTCTGAGATTATGTAAGTCATTTGTGTCTGTGAGAGAGTGAGTGAGTGAGAGATGTGAAAATGAACTGATAGTCTCCACACACACAGAGTCTGTTGGAGATTATGTAAGTCATTAGTGTCTGATAGAGAGTGTGAGTGAGAGAGAGAGAGAGAGCTATGAGGATGAGCAGATAGTCTCCACACACAGTAACATGTCAGTTAGAGATAGCAGGGTCGCCCTAACTTTGAGCGGGGTCTCGTGACCACATGAGCACAGTGAAAACAAGCAGGACCATGACAGGCAAGTCTTCACGGTAGACAGCAGCATGGAGTGGGATGTTAGTCCAGACATTAGACAGACAAGTGCTTGTGGCAGACAACAGCATGGGATGGGATGTTAATCCAGACATTAGACAGACAAGTCCTCATGGCAGACAACAGCATGGGATGGGATGTTAATCCAGACATTAGACAGACAAGTCCTCGTGGCAGACAACAGCATGGGATGGGATGTTAATCCAGACATTAGACAGACAAGTCCTTGTGGCAGACAGCGGGACGGGATGTTAGTCCAGACATTAGACAGACAAGTCCTCGTGGCAGACAACAGCATGGGATGGGATGTTAATCCAGACATTAGACAGACAAGTCCTTGTGGCAGACAGCGGGATGGGATGTTAGTCCAGACATTAGACAGACAAGTCCTCGTGGCAGACAACAGCATGGGATGGGATGTTAATCCAGACATTAGACAGACAAGTCCTTGTGGCAGACAGCGGGATGGGATGTTAGTCCAGACATTAGACAGACAAGTGCTTATGGTAGACAGCGGGAAGGGATGGGATGTTAGTCCAGACATTAGACAGACAAGTCCTCGTGGTAGACAGCAGTTTGGGATGATAGTCCAATCAGGAGACAGACAAGTCCTCGTGGTAGACAGCAGTTTGGGATGATAGTCCAATCAGGAGACAGACAAGTCCTCGTGGTAGACAGCAGTTTGGGATGATAGTCCAATCAGGAGACAGACAAGTCCTCGTGGTAGACAGCAGTTTGGGATGATAGTCCAATCAGGAGACAGACAAGTCCTTGTGGTAGACAGCAATTTGGGATGATAGTCCAATCAGGAGACAGACAAGTCCTTGTGGTAGACAGCAATTTGGGATGATAGCCCAATCAGGAGACAGACAAGTCCTCGTGATAGACAGCAGCATGGGATGGGATGTTAGTCCAGACATTAGACAGACAAGTCCTTGTGGTAGACAGCAATTTGGGATGATAGTCCAATCAGGAGACAGACAAGTCCTCGTGGTAGACAGCAGTTTGGGATGATAGTCCAATCAGGAGACAGACAAGTCCTCGTGGTAGACAGCAGTTTGGGATGATAGCCCAATCAGGAGACAGACAAGTCCTCGTGATAGACAGCAGCATGGGATGGGATGTTAGTCCAGACAGGAGACAGTTACTGTCACAATAGTGAAGATTTGCAGCCACATAAATTGTTGCTGTTGATGTGCACCTTGTGGGGGACTAGAAGAGATGAGTGTCTGTATGTGTTTACCAATTGGGATGACTAGAAGAGACTTTCTTGTCTTCCTCAGATCACTGCCATCACATAAAGGCATCACATACAAATCATTCCTGCATACCCTGATCCAGTTCGGCGACACGGACCAGCGATTTGGCAAATAGACACCCGTAATCACCTATGACTTAGAGGTCGGCGTATGTTGCAGCGTAGGCACATATAGTTGCCCAGTCTCCGCGGGGAGATGTCACATATAGTTGCCCAGTCTCCGCGGGGAGATGTCACATATAGTTGCCCAGTCTCCGCGGGGAAATGTCACATACTTTCTGTTTGTTTTCAATATCTGTACGGGTGCGGGTTTTCTCAGCTATTGGAGCAAGTTTGGTTAATACTGCATGGACCTCACTAACTGGGTCATGCCATTCACAGAATGGGCTCAGACTGGCCCAGTTGGTCACACAGATTGGCATTGAGAACTTGTCACCCAGACTTCTGAATACTGACTCCAAACAATGGCAATTTAATGACAGAGCCATCACAGACAGCAGCTCAGCCTGGCTGTAGAGTGGACAGATCCATCACAGATAGCAGCCCAGCCTGGTTGAAAGATGGACAGATCCATCACAGACAACAGCCCAGCCTGGTTAAATCGTGGAAAGATCCATCACAGACAACAGTCCAGCCTGGTTGAAAGATGGACAGATCCATCACAGACAGCAGCCCAGGCTGGTTGAAGGGTGAGCAAATCCATCACAAACAACAGACCAGGCTACTTGAAGAGTGGACAGATCCATCACAACCAATAATAGCCCAGGCTGGTTGAAGGGTGGACAGATCCATCACAGCCAATAACAGCCCAGGCTGGTTGAAGAGTGGACAGATCCATCACAGCCAATAACCGCCCAGGCTGGTTGAAGGGTGGACAGATCCATCACAACGAGTAACAGCCCAGGCTGGGTGAAGCGTGGACAGATCCATAACAGCCAAGGCTGGTTGAAGGGTGGACACAACTATCTCAGTAGACAGTCAAGTCTAGCTGTGGGTTGAACAGGCACAACCTAAGATCACACTTACCTGCAGGAACTCAGTAATGTCTGCATGTGGAACAACACCTGGCACTCATGACACTTTTTAAAATTGAGGATATGCTAATCTAGACATGTGATTACAATTGTGTGTGCGTGTTGTGTGGCATAATGTCAGAGGTTAGCCAGAGTGTGGTATGTTATGATTGTGAGGTTGTGACTCTGTGAGGTTATAACTGTGAGGTTGTTAATATGTGAGGTGATAATGAATTAAGATTGTGACTTTGTGAGATGATTGAGGCTCTGACAGTGTGAGATGATGAGTTGATTGAGGCTGTGACTGTGTGAGATGATGAGTTGATTGAGGCTGTGACTGTGTGAGGTTATAACTGTGAGGTAGTGACTGTGTGAGGTTATAACTGTGAGGTTGTTACTATGTGAGGTGATAATGAATGAAGGTTGTGACTGTGAGATGATTGAGCTTGTGACTGTGTGAGATAATGAGTTGATTGAGGCTGTGACTGTGTCAGATGATGAGTTGATTGAGGCTGTGACTGTGTCAGATGATGAGTTGATTGAGGTTGTGACTGTGTCAGACGATTGAGGTTGTGTGCTGGTTGTCTGAGTTGTTGGTGTCACACCACCATGTATATTGTATATTGTTTGTTGCGATGTTAGTGATAAAGATGCACATATATTCTTGATGCTGTTGGTATATTCTGTTATATTGCCTGTGCTGTTTGTTGGAGATGTTACAGATGTTGTCAATGATGGGCACTTATAACTACTAATGTTGGTGTTGTATAGACTACAGGAAATGTTGGTGAACATGAGGGATGAAGATACAACAGACACTGACCACATGGGAGATGGGACATGACAGACACTGACCACATGGGAGATGAGACATGACAGATTTTTTTTCTGCCACTTTTAGGTAGGAATCGCACATCAAAGGCCAACATTCTGTGATTGGTTTCTCATCGAACACATCTCTCGCTCCCGAATCATTTTTCAGCTCCAGAAATTCATCTTGACGATCATCAGAAACTTTTTCAACCGATAATTTGAATGGGTTTCCACCAAATCCAATTCATCATCACTAAGTTCAGGAAAATATTGCTCAAATTCATGTTCTAGCACTGTCAAATGCTGCACAATTTCAGTTTTTGCAAATTGTAGAAGTACTTGGTCTTTACCATGAACAATAAGAATGGATAACAGCTTCTCAAACATTGCAACATTTTCCATCTTGACCTTTGTTTTCCAGCATGCTCATAAAAGATTTCAAGGCATCCACAAATTGTATGCTATTTATATTCCTTCCTTGCATCTGAATATAGAGTTTATTCCATCCATCCATCATGTGCCATGCCGGTAAGCATGGGCGGTCATGTTCTGCCATCTCACTCGATCACCAGAGTCATGGATCAGCTCCATGTTTCTGTCTCGACCATGCCACAAGGCCAAGCCATCCAGGTACTTGTTTCTAGGTCTTCCCCTTGGTCTGTTCCCCTCGATCTTACCAGTTGTCACCAAATTCTCCAATTCATTTCTTCTCATAACATGCCCAAAAAATCGTGACTGTCTGCTTCTAATGTCTCTAATCAGTTTAGGATCTTCATTTGTTTCTTGAAGAACTTGTTCATTGGTCTTTCTGGCTGTCCATGGTATTCTTTGCATTTTCCTCAGAAACCACATTTCTACAGCCATCAGATGTGTTTCAGCCTGACTGCTCATTGTCCAAGCTTCACATCCATATAAAAGTACAGGTTCTATGTAGCATCTCAACACTCTTTTTCTCGTTTCAATTGACATCTTTTTATTGGTCAGTATGTTTTTTGCTAAAGGCTACTTTTGCCATGGCGATTCTTGTTCTAATCTCTTCAAGGCATCTCCCATCAGATGTTATTACTGTTCCGAGATAATTGTACCTATTCACTTGTTGAAGAATATTCCCATTTACTTGTATATTACATTGTGGTATTTCTTTCTTCCTAGTGACGACCATAATCTGTGTCTTTTTACAATTTAATTCTAACCCTAGTTGTTCACTGTGTGTATTACTAAATTGGAAAGGCACATGATCCATTCCTTATCATCCAGCCAGGCTAAAATTTCCATCTTACCCTGAATTTAAAAAAATTATTTGAGCTCATCTCTCAGCTCATATACTCGCACAGTTACATTTCCTCTTGACAGCCATCGAACATTTGTGTGGAAAAGAAGCACATGGTGGCCTGCATCCATGTCAATGCATAACTGCTTGAAAGGCCGTGAGTTGAGAGCTCCTCCTTTGACAAAAATCACTATCTTAATGGTTTGAGCTAAAACCTTCCTCAATAAAACTGGAAGTATTTTGGGGGCCATGTGCCTGACGAAGGATCATGAAATGAATGCCTTTCACTTTTGGGGCACGTTTCTTCACACAACTTGAAATCCTGATTTGGTCCCCAACAGAGCTGGTGCTCTAATCTGTACAACACCCACACATATTATCCTGTCAAAGATTTTCTTATTCAAGGAAAGGTGAAACCTTTTCCAAAATTTCCGAGACCTTGGTAGTTGTTTCAAGATGAGAACAAAAAGAAAGCTTTTCTTTAAATGATCCTGAATGCACATACCTTGCAAACGCCATCAACTAAGAACGTGATGCCACATCAGTCGATTCATCAGTTTAAATTGAATAGAGCGCAAATGGGGCAGACTTGATCTCTTGCACAACTAGATCCTTGATGTCAATAGCTATATCGCCGATCCTCATTTGAACAGTATCGTTTCAAAGTGAAACTGCTGCAAGTTTTTCACTGACTCATTTCCCAACACAATTTCCACCATCTTGAGACAACAAGGTTTGATCAAAGATTCCCCGATTGTATGTGGTTTTTACTGCTTCACTATCTCCAGTGCTACGACATAGGAAGCTTCAGTAACCTTTTTGTTTGTTTCTTGGAATGCCCCTGTTAATTCCAGCCTCATCCTTTTGACTGCATTCAAAATAGGTTCTGTTCTTGTGTTGAGGATGAACATTCAACAAATGTTGCTTCAACTTTGTCAGTTTTATAGAATCATTTGACAAAGCTTTACCACAAATAACACATTGAGGTCACTCTTCTCCATTGATTGATTGATTGATTTAGGAACCGACATCACAGCATTCGGGACATTCCGATAAGCACTCCGTCCCCATCCTCAGCAGCCAGCGAAGAGTTCCAACACTAATAGTTCCAGTAGCATTCTGATTATATGTCTGTCTCGCCTTCCCTCTGAGCGTCGAGCATTGGCCAGATCCCCTCGTCACACCTCGCTGCCTCATTCTTTCCAGACTATGGTGATCCATTTGCTCCTCCGAGGTGTACACGTGCTCCCACAAGGCCGCAACCATGTCTGTCTTGTCATGCATCAATACTCCACCAAGTTTTGCCGAGCCAGCCAATCTGTCCGCCTGTTCATTCCCCAGCACACCGGCATGCCCAGGAGAAAAGATCCAGGTGGTGCTTGCTACCCGTGACCTCCGAAGTGAAGCAAGCCACTCTGCAAGAAGCCTGCCTGTTCTCACCTTCCTCAGCATGCTTTCTGAGTCAGTTACAATCACGATGTGTGTATGTATCATGTTCTCTAGCCAGCGGAAAGCTGCATTGACCGCCTCCACCTCCATTCTTAAGCTAGATGTTGTGTCATCATACGCCAGGCTCTCCTGCACCAAACGTCGACCATTAGCTTTTGCTAAGAATCCCTAGGCACTTCTACCTCTCAACACCGAACCATTGATGATGATAAATGTAAATTCATACTGAATATATGAATGATCATACTTTCGTCATGTTTTCTTTTTTTTTTTAAAACTCACCATGAATTTGGAACGCTAGAAGTCACGATTGTCAGAAGTAGATATTGCAGGTGACGCAAAGAAATATTTTTACATATGCACAAATATGGGAGATAATGGTTCATGTTAACACAGAAACTAGAGAAGCACAGCAACCAATGTCTTACTAGTACTTGCAGAAGACTGCAGAGAGACAGAGATAGTATGTGTGTCCTTCCACGACAAGACTTCTTTATTGTATGTTTAACCCTTTACCGGGCAGATGCTTGTCCAATTTTTAGCCCTGAAGGGGCAAGATTTTTTCAGGTTCGGTAAAATTTCGGGTTACTTTAGTAAAAACATCACAAATAAAGTGTTAGTCAACCGATTTTAGTTAAATAAACCCTGGGAAGGTTAACCCGGTCAACAAATGCCCGCAGAAGTCGGATATGTCGGCCTAACGGCGCAAGAACGCAGCTCTGCTGTAAACAGGCACAACGCAATCACGTCCGGAAAAAAACTCCGGATGAACGCAGACAAAGAAGAAGTTAAATAAACACAATGAAGAGAAAAGCATGCAGAATATGTTACTCACGTGATTGTTGCTGGTAATCCAGACATGAACACAAATATTTATGAAATACAGCATATTGTCATCTATACGGCAATTTACAAACACATTTTCAGAATCATAATCACTTTCTTTAAAGTCCGACTCACGACTGGTAATGGAAAGTAACGCTTTTCACTGATATCTAGCTCCGATTAATAGTCAACTTCGTGCCCTTCAATGTCACTTAAATTTAACCTAGCTAAATCTCGGCTATCACTTGAAGAATCGCCGAAATCCATTTGGAAAAACTAAGCGTAAAATCCCCAAAAACTATTTTTTTAAATCCGTTCAAATTCATAGTAGGCGCTTGTAAATGGCGGCCATGTTGTCAAGCTATCGGGGAAAGTGAAAGTAGCCATCGGAAGTATCGGAAAGCCTAGAGATCGCGTTTTTACTATGCATAATAGTCACGGGCGCGTTGGGGCGGTTTGCCCGTTTAAGCGTACGGACGGAAACGGACATTTCACGCTAAAGGGTTACAGTTTAAACTGTATACAATGCTCACACATAATTCAAGAAAGGGGAGGGGTGGGGGGAGATCGCTGCAGAACGTGGAGGAAGGGTGCTAATAGAAAAGGAGCTAAGGGAGTGGGAAAAGCACGCACGCATGTGCACTTTGCATTAAGTCACCACACAATGTAAGTGCAAAACCAAAAAAATACTAATAACAAAAACACACAAGCTGGCGAAGAGAAATTCCAGTGTGACCTCTCAGTAGAGCGGACCGGTGCACACTGTGTGGTCTTGAAGCCAGTTTGAGTCTGCCAATCTGTTGTCTTTAATTCCCCCTCCCCTCCGTGAATCCCTAAAATTCCCCCTTGGGGGGAGTTCCCCCCTGGCTGAGAACCACTGATGTAGAGATACTGATTCTCAGTGAAGATAGTGTATCTTGTGTGCAGAGATATTGAGTTGTATGTGTGCAGAGACAGCTTGTTATTGTTGATGCTTGCTGTTTTGTGTGACACAATGACCTATGTTTAGTAAACATCACACTGTATGATGGACATGGTGTTGCTGTACTTTGACATTGTATGGACACAGTGTTATGCTTTTGCTATCCATGTTTGTTATGTCAGTTGTTGCTGTCACAGACAGACACAGTTCATGTTATGTCAGTTGTTGCTGTCACAGACAGACACAGTTCATGTTATGTCAGTTGTTGCTGTCACAGACAGACACAGTTCATGTTATGTCAGTTGTTGCTGTCACAGACACAGTTCATGTTATGTCAGTTGTTGCTGTCACAGACACAGTTCATGTTATGTCAGATGTTGCTGTCACAGACAAACACTGTTCATGTATGGTGTGTCAGTTGTTGCTGTCACAGACAGACACAGTTCATGTTATGTCAGTTGTTGCTGTCACAGACAGACACAGTTCATGTTATCTCAGTTGTTGCTGTCACAGACAGACACAGTTCATGTTATCTCAGTTGTTGTTGTCACAGACAGACAGTTCATGTTATGTCAGTTGTAGCTGTCACAGACAGACACAGTTCATGTTATGTCAGTTGTTGCTGTCACAGACACAGTTCATGTTATGTCAGATGTTGCTGTCACAGACACAGTTCATGTTATTTCAGATGTTGCTGTCACAGACAGACACAGTTCATGTATGGTGTGTCAGTTGTTGCTGTCACAGACAGACACAGTTCATGTTATGTCAGTTGTAGCTGTCACAGACAGACACAGTTCATGTTATGTCAGTTGTTGCTGTCACAGACAGACACAGTTCATGTTATGTCAGTTGTTGCTGTCACAGACACAGTTCATGTTATGTCAGTTGTTGCTGTCACAGACACAGTTCATGTTATGTCAGATGTTGCTGTCACAGACAGACACTGTTCATGTATGGTGTGTCAGTTGTTGCTGTCACAGACAGACACAGTTCATGTTATGTCAGTTGTTGCTGTCACAGACAGACACAGTTCATGTTATCTCAGTTGTTGCTGTCACAGACAGACACAGTTCATGTTATGTCAGTTGTTGCTGTCACAGACAGACAGTTCATGTTATGTCAGTTGTAGCTGTCACAGACAGACACAGTTCATGTTATGTCAGTTGTTGCTGTCACAGACAGACACAGTTCATGTTATGTCAGTTGTTGCTGTCACAGACAGACACAGTTCATGTTATGTCAGTTGTAGCTGTCACAGACAGACACAGTTCATGCTATCTCAGTTGTTGCTGTCACAGACAGACAGTTCATGTTATGTCAGTTGTTGCTGTCACAGACAGACACAGTTCATGCTATCTCAGTTGTTGCTGTCACAGACAGACAGTTCATGTTATGTCAGTTGTTGCTGTCACAGACATACACAGTTCATGTTATGTCAGTTGTTGCTGTCACAGACAGTTCATGTTATGTCAGTTGTAGCTGTCACAGACAGACACAGTTCATGTTATGTCAGTTGCTGCTGTCACAGACAGACAGTTCATGTTATGTCAGTTGTAGCTGTCACAGACAGACACAGTTCATGTTATGTCAGTTGTTGCTGTCACAGACAGACACAGTTCATGTTATCTCAGTTGTTGCTGTCACAGACAGACAGTTCATGTTATGTCAGTTGTTGCTGTCACAGACAGACACAGTTCATGTTATGTCAGTTGTTGCTGTCACAGACAGTTCATGTTATGTCAGTTGTAGCTGTCACAGACAGACACAGTTCATGTTATGTCAGTTGTTGCTGTCACAGACAGACAGTTCATGTTATGTCAGTTGTAGCTGTCACAGACAGGCACAGTTCATGTTATGTCACTTGTTGCTGTCACAGACAGACACATTTCATGTTATCTCAGTTGTTGCTGTCACAGACAGACAGTTCATGTTATGTCAGTTGTAGCTGTCACAGACAGACACTGTTCATGTATGGCGTGTCAGTTGTTGCTGTCACAGACAGACACAGTTCATGTTATGTCAGTTGTTGCTGTCACTGACAGACACAGTTCATGTTATCTCAGTTGTTGCTGTCACAGACAGACAGTTCATGTTATCTCAGTTGTTGCTGTCACAGACAGACAGTTCATGTTATGTCAGTTGTAGCTGTCACAGACAGACACAGTTCATGTTATGTCAGTTGTAGCTGTCACAGACAGACACAGTTCATGTTATGTCAGTTGTAGCTGTCACAGACAGACACAGTTCATGTTATGTCAGTTGTTGCTGTCACAGACAGACACAGTTCATGTTATGTCAGTTGTTGCTGTCACAGACAGACACAGTTCATGTTATCTCAGTTGTTGCTGTCACAGACAGACAGTTCATGTTATGTCAGTTGTAGCTGTCACAGACAGACACAGTTCATGTTATGTCAGTTGTTGCTGTCACAGACAGACACAGTTCATGTTATATCAGTTGTTGCTGTCACAGACAGACACTGTTCATGTATGGTGTGTCAGTTGTTGCTGTCACAGACAGACACAGTTCATGTTATGTCAGTTGTTGCTGTCACAGACAGGCACAGTTCATGTTATGTCAGTTGTTGCTGTCACAGACAGACAGTTCTTGTTATGTCAGTTGTAGCTGTCACAGACAGACACAGTTCATGCTATCTCAGTTGTTGCTGTCACAGACAGACACAGTTCATGTTATGTCAGTTGTTGCTGTCACAGACAGACAGTTCATGTTATGTCAGTTGTTGCTGTCACAGACAGACACAGTTCATGTTATGTCAGTTGTTGCTGTCACAGACAGACAGTTCATGTTATGTCAGTTGTAGCTGTCACAGACAGACACAGTTCATGTTATGTCAGATGTTGCTGTCACAGACAGACACAGTTCATGTTATCTCAGTTGTTGCTGTCACAGACAGACAGTTCATGTTATCTCAGTTGTTGCTGTCACAGACAGACAGTTCATGTTATGTCAGTTGTAGCTGTCACAGACAGACAGACAGTTCATGTTATGTCAGTTGTTGCTATCACAGACAGACACAGTTCATGTTATGTCAGTTGTTGCTGTCACAGACAGACACTGTTCATGTATGGTGTGTCAGTTGTTGCTGTCACAGACAGACACAGTTCATGTTATGTCAGTTGTTGCTGTCACAGACAGACACAGTTCATGTTATGTCAGTTGTTGCTGTCACAGACAGACACCGTTCATGTTATGTCAGTTGTTGCTGTCACAGACAGACACTGTTCATGTTATGTCAGTTGTTGCTGTCACAGACAGACAGTTCATGTTATGTCAGTTGTTGCTGTCACAGACAGACAGTTCATGTTATGTCAGTTGTTGCTGTCACAGACAGACACATTTCATGTTATGTCAGTTGTAGCTGTCACAGACAGACACTGTTCATGTATGGTGTGTCAATTGTTGCTGTCACAGACAGACACAGTTCATGTTATGTCAGTTGTAGCTGTCACAGACAGACACAGTTCATGTTATGTCAGTTGTTGCTGTCACAGACAGACACAGTTCATGTTATCTCAGTTGTTGCTGTCACAGACAGACAGTTCATGTTATGTCAGTTGTTGCTGTCACAGACAGACACAGTTCATGTTATGTCAGTTGTTGCTGTCACAGACAGTTCATGTTATGTCAGTTGTAGCTGTCACAGACAGACACAGTTCATGTTATGTCAGTTGTTGCTGTCACAGACAGACAGTTCATGTTATGTCAGTTGTAGCTGTCACAGACAGGCACAGTTCATGTTATGTCACTTGTTGCTGTCACAGACAGACACATTTCATGTTATCTCAGTTGTTGCTGTCACAGACAGACAGTTCATGTTATGTCAGTTGTAGCTGTCACAGACAGACACTGTTCATGTATGGTGTGTCAGTTGTTGCTGTCACAGACAGACACAGTTCATGTTATGTCAGTTGTTGCTGTCACAGACGGACACAGTTCATGTTATCTCAGTTGTTACTGTCACAGACAGACAGTTCATGTTATGTCAGTTGTTGCTGTCACAGACAGACACAGTTCATGTTATGTCAGTTGTTGCTGTCACTGACAGACACAGTTCATGTTATCTCAGTTGTTGCTGTCACAGACAGACAGTTCATGTTATCTCAGTTGTTGCTGTCACAGACAGACAGTTCATGTTATGTCAGTTGTAGCTGTCACAGACAGACACAGTTCATGTTATGTCAGTTGTAGCTGTCACAGACAGACACAGTTCATGTTATGTCAGTTGTAGCTGTCACAGACAGACACAGTTCATGTTATGTCAGTTGTTGCTGTCACAGACAGACACAGTTCATGTTATGTCAGTTGTTGCTGTCACAGACAGACACAGTTCATGTTATCTCAGTTGTTGCTGTCACAGACAGACAGTTCATGTTATGTCAGTTGTAGCTGTCACAGACAGACACAGTTCATGTTATGTCAGTTGTTGCTGTCACAGACAGACACAGTTCATGTTATATCAGTTGTTGCTGTCACAGACAGACACTGTTCATGTATGGTGTGTCAGTTGTTGCTGTCACAGACAGACACAGTTCATGTTATGTCAGTTGTTGCTGTCACAGACAGGCACAGTTCATGTTATGTCAGTTGTTGCTGTCACAGACAGACAGTTCTTGTTATGTCAGTTGTAGCTGTCACAGACAGACACAGTTCATGCTATCTCAGTTGTTGCTGTCACAGACAGACACAGTTCATGTTATGTCAGTTGTTGCTGTCACAGACAGACAGTTCATGTTATGTCAGTTGTTGCTGTCACAGACAGACACAGTTCATGTTATGTCAGTTGTTGCTGTCACAGACAGACAGTTCATGTTATGTCAGTTGTAGCTGTCACAGACAGACACAGTTCATGTTATGTCAGATGTTGCTGTCACAGACAGACACAGTTCATGTTATCTCAGTTGTTGCTGTCACAGACAGACAGTTCATGTTATCTCAGTTGTTGCTGTCACAGACAGACAGTTCATGTTATGTCAGTTGTAGCTGTCACAGACAGACAGACAGTTCATGTTATGTCAGTTGTTGCTATCACAGACAGACACAGTTCATGTTATGTCAGTTGTTGCTGTCACAGACAGACACTGTTCATGTATGGTGTGTCAGTTGTTGCTGTCACAGACAGACACAGTTCATGTTATGTCAGTTGTTGCTGTCACAGACAGGCACAGTTCATGTTATGTCAGTTGTTGCTGTCACAGACAGACAGTTCTTGTTATGTCAGTTGTAGCTGTCACAGACAGACACAGTTCATGCTATCTCAGTTGTTGCTGTCACAGACAGACACAGTTCATGTTATGTCAGTTGTTGCTGTCACAGACAGACAGTTCATGTTATGTCAGTTGTTGCTGTCACAGACAGACACAGTTCATGTTATGTCAGTTGTTGCTGTCACAGACAGACAGTTCATGTTATGTCAGTTGTAGCTGTCACAGACAGACACAGTTCATGTTATGTCAGATGTTGCTGTCACAGACAGACACAGTTCATGTTATCTCAGTTGTTGCTGTCACAGACAGACAGTTCATGTTATCTCAGTTGTTGCTGTCACAGACAGACAGTTCATGTTATGTCAGTTGTAGCTGTCACAGACAGACAGACAGTTCATGTTATGTCAGTTGTTGCTATCACAGACAGACACAGTTCATGTTATGTCAGTTGTTGCTGTCACAGACAGACACTGTTCATGTATGGTGTGTCAGTTGTTGCTGTCACAGACAGACACAGTTCATGTTATGTCAGTTGTTGCTGTCACAGACAGACACAGTTCATGTTATGTCAGTTGTTGCTGTCACAGACAGACACCGTTCATGTTATGTCAGTTGTTGCTGTCACAGACAGACACTGTTCATGTTATGTCAGTTGTTGCTGTCACAGACAGACAGTTCATGTTATGTCAGTTGTTGCTGTCACAGACAGACAGTTCATGTTATGTCAGTTGTTGCTGTCACAGACAGACACATTTCATGTTATGTCAGTTGTAGCTGTCACAGACAGACACTGTTCATGTATGGTGTGTCAATTGTTGCTGTCACAGACAGACACAGTTCATGTTATGTCAGTTGTAGCTGTCACAGACAGACACAGTTCATGTTATGTCAGTTGTTGCTGTCACAGACAGACACAGTTCATGTTATCTCAGTTGTTGCTGTCACAGACAGACAGTTCATGTTATGTCAGTTGTTGCTGTCACAGACAGACACAGTTCATGTTATGTCAGTTGTTGCTGTCACAGACAGTTCATGTTATGTCAGTTGTAGCTGTCACAGACAGACACAGTTCATGTTATGTCAGTTGTTGCTGTCACAGACAGACAGTTCATGTTATGTCAGTTGTAGCTGTCACAGACAGGCACAGTTCATGTTATGTCACTTGTTGCTGTCACAGACAGACACATTTCATGTTATCTCAGTTGTTGCTGTCACAGACAGACAGTTCATGTTATGTCAGTTGTAGCTGTCACAGACAGACACTGTTCATGTATGGTGTGTCAGTTGTTGCTGTCACAGACAGACACAGTTCATGTTATGTCAGTTGTTGCTGTCACAGACGGACACAGTTCATGTTATCTCAGTTGTTACTGTCACAGACAGACAGTTCATGTTATGTCAGTTGTTGCTGTCACAGACAGACACAGTTCATGTTATGTCAGTTGTTGCTGTCACTGACAGACACAGTTCATGTTATCTCAGTTGTTGCTGTCACAGACAGACAGTTCATGTTATCTCAGTTGTTGCTGTCACAGACAGACAGTTCATGTTATGTCAGTTGTAGCTGTCACAGACAGACACAGTTCATGTTATGTCAGTTGTAGCTGTCACAGACAGACACAGTTCATGTTATGTCAGTTGTAGCTGTCACAGACAGACACAGTTCATGTTATGTCAGTTGTTGCTGTCACAGACAGACACAGTTCATGTTATGTCAGTTGTTGCTGTCACAGACAGACACAGTTCATGTTATCTCAGTTGTTGCTGTCACAGACAGACAGTTCATGTTATGTCAGTTGTAGCTGTCACAGACAGACACAGTTCATGTTATGTCAGTTGTTGCTGTCACAGACAGACACAGTTCATGTTATATCAGTTGTTGCTGTCACAGACAGACACTGTTCATGTATGGTGTGTCAGTTGTTGCTGTCACAGACAGACACAGTTCATGTTATGTCAGTTGTTGCTGTCACAGACAGGCACAGTTCATGTTATGTCAGTTGTTGCTGTCACAGACAGACAGTTCTTGTTATGTCAGTTGTAGCTGTCACAGACAGACACAGTTCATGCTATCTCAGTTGTTGCTGTCACAGACAGACACAGTTCATGTTATGTCAGTTGTTGCTGTCACAGACAGACAGTTCATGTTATGTCAGTTGTTGCTGTCACAGACAGACACAGTTCATGTTATGTCAGTTGTTGCTGTCACAGACAGACAGTTCATGTTATGTCAGTTGTAGCTGTCACAGACAGACACAGTTCATGTTATGTCAGATGTTGCTGTCACAGACAGACACAGTTCATGTTATCTCAGTTGTTGCTGTCACAGACAGACAGTTCATGTTATCTCAGTTGTTGCTGTCACAGACAGACAGTTCATGTTATGTCAGTTGTAGCTGTCACAGACAGACAGACAGTTCATGTTATGTCAGTTGTTGCTATCACAGACAGACACAGTTCATGTTATGTCAGTTGTTGCTGTCACAGACAGACACTGTTCATGTATGGTGTGTCAGTTGTTGCTGTCACAGACAGACACAGTTCATGTTATGTCAGTTGTTGCTGTCACAGACAGACACAGTTCATGTTATGTCAGTTGTTGCTGTCACAGACAGACACCGTTCCTGTAAACTAGGGTAGCACTCCAGGAGACGAGACTGGGCGATCAGCCACTCCGAATTGCCGGCTTCAAATGTTTCTACAACAGACGACATCTGGGAACGGCGATTCTCGTTCGCGACAGCATAGTGGCGTCAGAGCTAGACATGTCCAGTTGGGACAGTGACGATATACAAATACAGGCGTTGAGAGTTCATTCCAGTGTACCATTCGTGTTGGTGAATGTTTATGCCCGCAATGGGAGTATGGACGCCCAGAAGTGGCAGTGCTTAAGTGGCATATTAGGCCACGAGAGGAATGTTATTTTCTGTGGTGACTTCAACGCTAAAGGCAGATCATGGGGAAACACTTCCTCCAATACACAAGGGGAGGAGCTCGAGACTGCACTGGAAACCATCGACCTGGTTTGTATCAACAGTGGCTGTGTCACCAGGACAGCAAGCCGTCCAGGCGATGAGGACAGTGCTATTGATCTGGCGCTAGTTTCACCTTTACTCACTACAGTGTGTAGATGGGGTGTCCTAGGACACCATGGCAGCGACCACCACCCTTGCAGCATATTGGTGGAGAAAGGCAGAACCAGGCAGCACAAGCTAAAGGTAAAGACGTTCCAGTATGACAGTACAGGGCAAGATGTGGTGAGTAAAATAAGACGTGACAAGCGCAGAACGTTTCAGGGCAGGAAAAAAAGCTGGGAGCAGCCACCGTGGTGGAGTTTCGAGGTGGATAAGGCTTGGGTGGATAAGCGTAGTGCTGTAAGGAGATGGCAAAATGCCAAGAAGAACAGAGCTGGTCATCCTAGTCCCTGCTTGCACTTAGAAAGAGAGATGCACACAAAAGTAAGCTATTTCAAAAAACTGGTCACGGTGGTTAAAAGGGAAAAATGGGCAGAGGTGTGTCAAAGGGTAAGCACAGACAAGTCACTGAAATTGTTCTGGCGACTACATAAAAGCATGAGTGGTGTAGTCAAGAATAAGAGCATTTCTGACTTCCAAGGTGCTGACCTCATCTGGCAGAGGACTGACGAAGACAAGGGCAAAGCCCTCTTTGAACGCTACCTTGAGCAGGGCAACCAGACAGACATGGGAGGTCGAAATCTGGCCAAGGAGGTCACCTCAGACAGATGCAAGGCCCAGAACACTTCGGATGAAGACACAGTGACAGTGAAAGAAATCAAGGCTGTGCTTCGACGATCAAAAAACAGTGCTCCAGGTCCTGATGGCATAAGATACGACGACATAAATAGGTGTACCGACAATGAGCTAGAGAAACTAGCAGACATGTACAACAACAGTATAGGGAGTGCCAGCATCAAGGAGGAATGGTTACACAGCTATCTGATTCCCTTGCCGAAGCCTGACAAAGACCACAAAAAAATTCAGGGATATCGAATTATAACCATGCAGAATACAATAGGCAAGCTGCTGGAGAAGGTAATTGCCAGGAAAATATCAAGCCAACTAGAGAGGCAAGGTGTTTTCCCACCTACCCTGGGTGGGTACCGTCCAAAAAGAGAAACCTGGACCAATGCAGCAGTCTTTGCCCAGGATGTCTATGAAGGTTTCCACTCAGGCACTGAAACCGTTGCTGCAGCGATTGATCTTGAGGACGCATACAACAGAGTACCACTGGATTTTTTAATGTTTCAGCTTCTTGAACTAAACGTAAGTCCATTCCTCCTTAGTTGGATCGCTGCAGCCCTCTTCCAACGGAAAGTAGTTTTTAGATGTGGCAGTTGGACTTCGGAACCAACAACAATATATCCTGGCCTACCACAGGGATCACCATTATCTCCGGTACTGTTCAACGCCTACACAGTGAGAATCACCAGTGAGCAGATCACTGGACCTGGCAGGACATTGTCATATGCCGATGATGTTTTAGTGTATCGTCAGGGTAAGGATAGAGAGGAGGTTGCTGGGGAACTACAAACCGAACTCAATCGCATAAGTACTTGGTGTGATGAAGCTGGGGCAATGGTTAACCCAACAAAGGCAACAGTGACTTGGTTCTCGTTGAATAATAATATTGTCAACAATCCAACACCAACTGTAATGCTGTGTTCAGAGACGGTGGAAAGAACGCAGGCAATGAATTACCTGGGGATACGGTTTGATCGAAGCCTTGCTTATAATGTGCACATAGACCAGGTGATAACAAAGGCCAAGCGGGGTTTGGCAGCGATGCGGGTGATGGCGGCAGCAAACTGTGAGCAGCGCCATCTATGTCTTCTGTACGAGGGGCTGGTCATGTCTGTTTTGGAGTATGCAATGGCAATCTTGACTCTCAGCCATAAGCAGATAGAAAGGATGGAAAGGATACAGAATGAAGCTATGCGCATTATTCTTGGATGTACAAGAGATACAGCATGCAGGGCGATGCGCTACCTTCTTGATTTTCCAACCATTGAAGAGAGAATACAAGTTTGCAGGGCACGCGCCTACCTCAGAATTAACGCAAACACACAACATCCACTGCATAGTGAAATTAGGAAGGTGAAGGGCAGCAGGTTAAAAAGAGGACGGTCGTGGATGGGTCAAGCCGAAGACATTCTTCAACAGGTGTGTTCACTTGAGGACTTAGAACCTGGCGAGGAGTGGGTGCAAGTGCCAACAGACTTCTGCACATCCTTTTCAGTTTGCATCCAACTAGATAGAAAATGCAGACAAGAAAATCCGGCTGCTGTTGAGGCTGAAGTACAAGCGTTGATTTTCGAGAATTCGCTAGACGGTGACGCGGTCATCTACACAGATGGGTCGGTCGTCCGACATGTGAGAAGCTCATGGGCCTTTACAGCTCGGGCCGGAGGGAGAATTGTGAAGGAGGACTCTGGTGCTTTCACTGAAACCACAAGTAGCCTGACCATGGAAGTCATGGCAGTAAGTAAAGCAATAACATGGCTCGAGACACAGACATTCACCAGGGCTTGTTTCCTTAGCGACTCAATGAACATGATCAAGAGGATAGAGGAGGGGTCGATCCGAAGAGAATGGTTGCTGCCTCTGAAGCGGTCTCGGCTGGCAAAGATTAGTTTCATCTTCGTGCCAGGGCATGCAGGAGTACAAGGAAATGAGCGGGCTGACAAGCTCGCAGGTGAGGCTACTGTGGAGGGCGGACGCGCCATGGACCAGGCTGACATTCTGAATGCTCTACGTGATGTGAGACTTTTGCGAGAACCAAGTGATGACTGTGAATCTACAACAATGGCCAGACTGCTAGAGCATCAAATTAAAAGAGGTGTGGCCAAACA
Source organism: Cepaea hortensis (assembly GCA_963921405.1). Taxonomy (NCBI): domain Eukaryota; kingdom Metazoa; phylum Mollusca; class Gastropoda; order Stylommatophora; family Helicidae; genus Cepaea; species Cepaea hortensis. The sequence goes on along the minus strand of OY992886.1, from coordinate 114,740,914 downwards.
AGAACACTACGCAGGAAGCCAAAGAAGATTGATAAACCAACACAGAACTGGCGTCGTTAGCCGCTACACGCTGCGGGATTTGCTGAGGAGGGGATCCGAGCACTTATGGACTGAATGGTTCGATGTGCAGCGAGGATGATCTGTCGACTAACTAACTAACTAACTAACTAACAGACACCGTTCATGTTATGTCAGTTGTTGCTGTCACAGACAGACACTGTTCATGTTATGTCAGTTGTTGCTGTCACAGACAGACAGTTCATGTTATGTCAGTTGTTGCTGTCACAGACAGACAGTTCATGTTATGTCAGTTGTTGCTGTCACAGACAGACACATTTCATGTTATGTCAGTTGTAGCTGTCACAGACAGACACTGTTCATGTATGGTGTGTCAATTGTTGCTGTCACAGACAGACACAGTTCATGTTATGTCAGTTGTAGCTGTCACAGACAGACACAGTTCATGTTATGTCAGTTGTAGCTGTCACAGACAGACACTGTTCATGTTATGTCAGTTGTTGCTGTCACAGACAGACAGTTCATGTTATGTCAGTTGTTGCCGTCACAGACAGACACCGTTCATGTTATGTCAGTTGTAGCTGTCACAGACAGACAGTTCATGTTATGTCAGTTGTTGCCGTCACAGACAGACACCGTTCATGTTATGTCAGTTGTAGCTGTCACAGACAGACACTGTTTATGTATGGTGTGTCAGTTGTTGCTGTCACAGACAGACACCGTTCATGTTATGTCAGTTGTTGCTGTCATAGACAGACACTGTTCATGTATGGTGTGTCAGTTGTTGCTGTCACAGACAGACACCGTTCATGTTATGTCAGTTGTTGCTGTCACAGACAGACACTGTTCATGTTATGTCAGTTGTTGCTGTCACAGACAGACACTGTTCATGTTATGTCAGTTGTTGTCGTCACAGACAGACACTGTTCATGTTATGTCAGTTGTTGCTGTCACAGACAGACACAGTTCATGTTATGTCAGTTGTTGCTGTCACAGACAGACACTGTTCATGTTATGTCAGTTGTTGCTGTCACAGACAGACACTGTTCATGTTATGTCAGTTGTTGCCGTCACAGACAGACACTGTTCATGTTATGTCAGTTGTTGCTGTCACAGACAGACAGTTCATGTTATGTCAGTTGTTGCTGTCACAGACAGACAGTTCATGTTATGTCAGTTGTTGCCGTCACAGACAGACACCGTTCATGTTGTGCCACAGCGCGTCTTAGAGCTTTTTATTTAGTGGACTTTGGGATTATTCTTTTAATCGCCCATGTTGCTCCACGCTGTTGATTCTATTGGTTTACTTTTGTAATGGATCGTCGCCATAGTTATTTCTCGGCTTATTCATCTTTGTCGAACATAGATCATTGTAGTTGGTCATGTGTCCTCACATTGTTGACTGTATTAGGACTTTGCCTGGGAATCATTGAGTGCCTTAGCAGGTTACTTATGAATATTCAACGTTCACTCTCTCCACTGTCATACAAAGGATCACAGTATTAAATGTATAAACTAGACATAACGCTAAATATGTTTCATCTTCTATTACACTGACGCAATTACAATCATCAGATATTCACTGTTATAAAATACTTTAACAGCCCGTGTTTAACACGTCTCTATCTTCACAAATCTAAAAGTATTAAGCGGCACTATGTAAGGCCATTGCCATCCTCGAAACGTGACTTGGTCCACTCTTGACCACGGTCCAACGCAGAGTCACTTTCAAAGATCCGCATCTTGCTTGCTGTGAAGTAAATCCCAGCTTTTTCACGATGTGTGAAAAGTCTCACATTCAAGTCACTTTTCACTGTCCAGGTGTCCAAACCAGACCTTCCTTCTGAACAATGCCGTGATCTGGGAGTCTCTGTGACGAAGTGGTCAAGCCGTTTGACTCATGTTCCGAAGGTTGTGGGTTTGAATCCGGGCCACGCCCTTCGGTTTACGAGTTAAATGTTTCGGAGACTCCTGTGGGTCGTCGCTAAAAGCTACGGAGTTCGTGCTTTGTGCGACGCTTTCCGTTCTGCAGAAAGAGACCGAGACATATGGGATAAAACCCGGTGCAATGAAGTTGACCCTGTCGACTTTTAAGCGACTTTTTTTAATGCCATGATCTATGATACAGTTTAATTCAGGTCATGGCATATACCGGTAGGCCAGAAAAAAAATGTCTCCAATTTTTATATGTTTATTTTCAATTAAGATTCATATATGGTTTTCGGTTATTCTAATACAACTAACACAAAATTATTTAATTCTATCTAAATATTTGAATCAAAATTCTAATATCTAATTAATCTTGACTTAGTAGTCTGGTACTATAACTTGTACTATAACTGGAAAATCTGAAAAGAATATATAAATATCTTGTTTCAAGTAATAAATACATGTATATAATCCTAACAATAATGTCCAATGCTTCCTTACCTTTCACTCTATTCAATTTAATTATTAATATACTATCTTTCTGTGTGTGTGTGTGTGTGTTTTTCTTTCCCATATCCTTTACAGGATATCACTGTCAACATCAGCATCTTTCAGCTGATTGTTGATTTCTTGGCAAGATTACGCTGAGTAGTTTGCTATTGCTTTCTGAGCGGCCGGCTCACATACCCTGTAAGTTACCGGCGTGGCGAGAACCACTACCGATTCTCGCGCATGTTCTGTTGCTCACGAGAGTACACAAGATTACAGAGAAAGACGCTAACCCCTAGGCCAGGGAGACCACCAATATACTATCTAAACATTAAATTAAGTATGTAACAATTCTGATATGTCAAATTTCGAATCTACAATGATTCTAAAAGTATATTATTCTCCAAAAATGTAAATTTCATTTTATAATAATATAAAACATCACAACATCAACTAAATCATCAACCCACAACTCACAAATTACATGTGTTGAGGCAATCTTACAACGACCTGTGTGTGTATGTGTGAATCAGTGCAACAGGAGGAGGATAGAATACCTGACCTTGATACCAAGCTAGTCTACAAACCAGGAGTGGAGTTCTCAGCTAAGTACTCGACATCAGCCGTCTGGAACACCCAACCTGGCTACTTTACTATTTGTTTTGGCCTCAGGGACACAATCCATGATTAACAGCACAGACAAGTCTAAGTTTAGAGCAATCTCTTATAGAATAAGCAGGGCATTTGCAAACCCTTATAACTGTCCATATCCGTCCTGTGGAGGATATGTCGTGTAATTAAATAAAAGGGTGTGTTATATTTTATAATCTAAACATACCTAGTGTATTGTACTATAGTTTAATATTAGTATATTAAGAGCGAGTGACATGGTGAAAGTTGTAACTTAATAATTGTAATCTGTCTATCTACATGTTGAGAGAAAGGATAAGATTTGGGGATGTTTTATCTTACAGGCATTAGAAGCGGGATTCCTTAACTGATTGCCTGCCAAACAAAAAAGTGGTCATACCCAAACAGAAATTCAAGGCAGAAAATTTGAAGTAGGGGTTTGTCACAATAATGCTTTTAAAATGGTTAAAATAGTAGCAGATGCATTGTATTACATATCAAATTAAAGAGAATTGCACAGGGAATCTGACAGTGTTACTAATTAATTGATAGGTTACAAATATTATGACAATAATGAGAGTTTTAGTAATAAACATTGAAATTAAAGTGTTAAAAATTATGAAAAAAATTCATGTACCAAGGCGTTATTTTCTATCCGAAGCCGCTAATCCAGTTAATTTAGTGAATTATGTTACACACACCAGTTGTGTTCAAGAATATCACAAGAACTGCTCCATAACACGAATAAACCACAATGAAATCATCAAATTATGAAGCACATAATTTTCACACAAAATGGAAAAGCCATCATATTCTTAGTAAATTTCACTGTTAGATTTTAAAAAAATATTATGACCGTCTTCTAAATAATTATCTGACAACTGCACAGGTTCGTTTTAGAATCTTTCACAAAGTCCTTTACATCACAACAACTATAATATAAAACTGTTTAAAACGGTAATTTTATTAAAATATATGAGGTCCAGAACCACTTCGAATTTCGAATCACAACAATCATTTGGAATCTCTTGCCATGCGTGTTAATCTTGTTGGCACCCATTATACTGGATTAGTACTGAATTTATAGACCGTATGTATGCAATAAGCACCACCACTTCCCATGAAACAATTAACTTCCTGAGAAAATATATTTAGCTACTTTGTTAGATTCCCCCAAACAATCACAGACATAGACATACACCCAAAACTGCTTATATGATTAACCTAATACATATATCTGTTGGTAGAAATTTGGGTGAAAGTATCGATTTTCACACACACATACTATACATATTTCACCCAAAGGCAATCATTACTACTACTGTTATTACTGTTGTTGCCGCTTCTGCTTCTGATACTGCTACTACTACTACCACCACCACTAATGTTGCTAATATTACTACTAATACTACCACTACTACTATTCATACTTCTGCTATATTACTTCTGCTATATTACTACTGCTACAGCCACTATTACTAGACACTTTTACTACCAATACTACTATACTACTCAAGCTCGTGTGAGCAAGGACTCGAGTTCATGGCCAGTGTGCCTTGGAAAATACAACATCGGTCGCATGAATGATAATGGGCAAAGGCTGCTGGAGCATTGCACTAGAAATGACCTATGTATTACAAACTCCTTTTTTAAAACAAAAGAGATGCATAAGGTCACATGGAAACATCCAAGATCCAGCCATTGGCATCAGCTGGACTTCATTATCACACGGAGACAACATCTGAACCATACACCATTAACTCGAAGTTACCACAGTGCTGACTGTGATACAGATCATTCTTTGGTTGTTGCAACGGTTAGACTGAGACCAAAGAGAATCTACACAGCTAAACACAAGTCTAGCCCCAGGATTAATATTAGTTATTACTAACACTCACGATCCTGGAAAGTGCTTTGAATTTCAACAGCAACTTGAAGACGCTTTCAATGATACATCAGAAAATTGTATAGTAAATGATAAATGGAGTAAACTTAAGGAAACTATTTATAAAACAGCGGTAGGGGTTTACGGCACTGTGGATCATAAGAGGCAGGACTGGTTTGCGGCAAACAGCCAGATACTGCAGCCCTTGATTGATAAAAAGAAGATAGCTCTCTTAAGAAACAAGGAAAGACCAACGCGTAACACTCTGAGTGAGCTGAAGCAAGCGAGGAAGGATGTACAAAAGGCTGCCAGGCAGTGTGCGAATGACTATTGGATCAAGGTATGTGAGTCCATTCAAATCGCAAGTGATAAGGGAAACATCAGAAGCATGTATGAAGGGATAAAGAAAGCCTGTGGTCCAATGATCAAAAGAAGTGCAGCGCTGAAAACCTTGACTGGAGAAATCATCACTGATAAGAAACAGCAGATGGATAGATGGGTCGAGCACTATTTAGAGCTTTACTCAAGTGAGACCAAGCTAGCGGATGATGCCCTCAACGCTATAGAGGCCCTGCCAACTCTTGACCACCTGGACACACTTCCCACTATAACAGAAGTTAAGTGTGCTATAAATGAGCTTGCATCTGGCAAGGCTCCAGGTAAGGATGGGATTCCAATAGAGGTAATCAGGAGTGGGCAAGACACACTCGCTTTACAGATCCACCAGCTAATAGAGCTATGCTGGCGAGAAGGACAAGTCCCACAGGATTTCAAAAATTCAAACATCATAACGCTGTACAAGAACAATGGAGATCGGAGCGACTGTAACAACTATAGAGGTATCTCACTTCTGTGTATTGTTGGGAAAGTATTTGCCAGAATTGTCCTGCACAGACTTCAAGTCCTGGGAGATCAAGTCTACCCCGAATCACAGTTCGGCTTCCGTCAGAACCGGTCTACCATTGATATGATATTCACATTGCGACAGATGCAAGAAAAATGCCGGGAACAAAATCAGCCACTGTTTATTGCCTTCATCGACCTCACAAAGGCATTCGATTTGGTCAGTCTTGAGAGTCTGTTCAAAGCACTCAAGAAGATTGGCTTCCCACCAACTCTTCTGTCCATTGTGAAATCGTTCCACAAAGGCATGAAGGGTATAATCAAGTTTGATGGCTCAACTTCAGAAGAGTTTGAAATCAAGAGTGGAGTTAAGCAAGGTTGTGTACTAGCCCCCACCCTCTTTGGGATATACTTTTCACTTCTACTGAAATATGCCTTTCGTGATCAGGATGACGGTATATACATTCACTCACGCTCAGATGGTGGCCTCTATAATGCTCAGAGATTGAAGGCCAAGACCAAAATTAGCAGGGTACTAATCAGAGAGTTGCTTTTTGCGGATGATGCTGTGATTACGACCCACTCTGAGGAAGAATTACAACATCTACTATCTGCATTCTCCAATGCTTGTTCTGAATTTGGTTTAACAATTAATAAAAAGAAGACACAGATTATGTCACAAGGTGCACATGGTGTACCATCAATCTTTATTGACGACGCCGAACTGGAGATAGTAGACCATTTTACATATCTAGGATCAGAGGTAAATAGCAAATTATCCCTCGATCGGGAAATCAACATCAGGATTGGCAAGGCAGCAACAACAATGAACATGTTAGCAAAAAGAGTCTGGGAGAACAGGAAGCTTACTGCCAAAACAAAAGTTCTCGTCTACCAAGCCTGTGTCCTTAGTACTCTTCTTTATGGCAGTGAAACCTGGACAACTTACTCACGCCAAGAGAAACGTTTAAACAGCTTTCATATGCGGTGTCTGCGAAGAATACTTGGTATTAAGTGGCAAGACAAAATCACAAATACTGAAATATTGGAAAGATCAGGTTGTGTGACGGTGTATTCCATGCTCAGTCTTCGTAGACTTAGATGGATAGGACATGTTAGGAGGATGGATGATGGTAGAATTCCAAAGGACATCTTTTTTGGTGAATTACAGACGGGTAGGAGATCTCAGGGTCGGCCTCTACTACGATACAAAGATGTGTGTAAGCGGGACATGATTGATACAGGCATTGATAATGCACATAGGGAGCACGTCACCGCTGAGCGTGTTGCATGGAGGGCAACTATCAGAAATGGAATAAAGACAAAGGAGAAAATGATTGCAGTTAAAGCACACACAGAGCGTGAGAGACGTAAGATAGTGCAAAATGGTGGAAATGACCATGTTTTCACATGCACCTACTGTGGGCACACATTTGCAGCAAGAATTGGCCTTACCAGCCACACTCGCCACCGCCATGGATCGTAGTTATTAAGCCTTTTTGAAGCACAATGTACCAAACTATCGTCCGTCAAGACGGAAAGGTTTTGAAGCACAATGTACCAAACTATCGTCTGTCAAGACGGAAAGGTGCCAATGAAACTATACTACTACTTCTATTACTGCTAATATCACCAACACCGCTACTACAATTATTACTACTATTAATACTACTACTATCACCACCCCCACTAATACTACTGCTATTACGTCTTCTGTTGTTACTACTACTATTACTACTACTACCACCACCGCTACTACCAATATTAATACTACTAGCTACTAGTCCTTCTTCTTCTTCTTCTTCTTCTACTGTTACTACAACTACTACTATTGCTACTACTACTGATATTGCTACTACTACTATTGCCACAGCTGCCAACTCTCCTCTACTACTATTACTACTACTACTGTTGCCGTCGAGAGCACAATTTATGGGGAGGTATGATCGCCTATGCCAGCTGATAAGTCACTTGATGATTATGATGCCAACTGCTACTACTAACTCTTCTCTTCTATTATTACTGTTGTTACAACTACTTTTCCCCACTAATGTCGCTAGACCTTCTGTTACTACAAATATTAATACTACTTATATTACTTAGACAGATAGCATAATGACGTTTATGTAAACCTAAGACCTAGAAGAATACTCATGCAATTACTACATACACACAGGCATATTCACAACTAATATATCTACAGCCAGAGGAATGATGATGTTGTAATCATAACTACAACCTACTGCACACGTTCCCACCAGCTGGAGTTATTCGCACACCCCGGTACCCTAACCTTAAGCCTACCCCTGGGTATGATGTGTTTCCACAATACTTATGAATTAAACCAAACCATACCCTGCCCCATTAAAACCCAGCGGTCACTGTTTTTCAAAATACACCGGCAATACTACACCCCTCTCCCATTGTCCTCATTTTTTAAATATACACTAATCAATTTCACCTCAACCTACAATGCTTAGGAATCTTTTTTCTCACATTAACACAGCGTTTCTAATTTCCTGGCCCAGATAAGATAAAGTCAATAAAATATGATATAAGACATCCGCCTAACCCAGCGACATCCTACCCAGAGCAGACAACTCGATACCCTATGACTGAGACGCCTCGATCTCTGGACCTAACAACTATAGCACCTCAACATCATTGGCCCTATCTGGGCACCTCGCCATCCTAATCCGTACCCCTAAACATGCACATGATGATGATGTTTCTACAATGTATGATGATAGTGATTACTCAGTACAACCAATAATAACCGCAATATTTTAGTTTTTATGGTTTTTATTTGAAGCTATAACACTGGTCACTAACAACACACCCACCAAGACACCCCAACCCTCTTTCGTCATTGAACCGTACAGATCGAGCGACCAATTTTTTTAACCAGTATAACGTCACCCCCACACCTCTCATTTAAATGTCTGTATATGTTTTCCCTTTATTAAAATTGTATGCCTTCTCTGAATCGTGCGCTAATTTAGTGTGCTATGTTGTATACACCAAGTCATTAGACTACTACGTCACTAGACCACCTCTTACACTCACACCAAGTCACTCCATCCCTTTACCTACCTATCCGAGTGTTCACTTGACCACGTCCAGCCAGGAAAAATCGACAACGGTCATCAAGGAGTTATCTTTCCTTTGAGGTGCAAAATCGATAATCAGTAATAATATATATAGAATGTGCACCTCAAAAAGGGGGTGATTTCCACTTTACTACACTACTCACGGCGTTGACTATAAGAATATTGGCAGTACACGAGACAAATATAATCAGCAACGCCACACGGCATGGTCATTGATAGGACTGACACTGTTGTTTTTGTCCTGTCTGCTTGATGTCTCTAACCTGGCGCTGGAAACTCTAGGTCACCAGGTCATGAAATAACAGAACAACGGGATTATGTCTATACAGTTAACCAGATGGTTGGCAGAAAGAGATCTTATGTCTCTGTAATTAACCGACGGTTGGCAGAAAAAGATCTTATGTCTCTGTAATTAACCGACGGTTGACAGAAAGAGACCTCCTGTCTCTGTAATAGCGTGAATACCGTGGACAAACAGAAAAACCAATGAAGAAGTCCCTCGAGAAACAAATGAAGATCGTAAACTGATTAGAGACAGACGTAGACAGTCAAAATTTTTGGACATGTTATGAGAAGAAATAAATTGGAGAACTTGGTGACAACTGACAAGATCGAGGGGAAGAGAACGAGAAGAAGACCGAGAATTAAATACCCGAATGGCTTGACCACATGGCCTGGTCGACACAGGATCACGAAGCTGATCCACGACTCTGGTAATCGAGTGAGATGCGAAACATGACCGCCTACGCTTATCTCATGGCACATGATGGGTGGATGTCCGTAATTAACCAGACGGTTGGCAGACAGAGGACACTGTACCTCAGTTCTGGGGGAGAGAAGCCTACACAAATATCCCCAATGTACTCTGTCAACCGGATGTAATTTTGAGACTGACAACAACGGTTTCGTGACACAACAATACACTTAGGCTCGACCGGTGGAGCGAAGAGATCAGACAATGACATCGAACACCTGGGAGTTGCGCTGATTGACGTGTCGGGTATCTGACGTGTGATGTCTGCTTAGTTCAGCCTACACACCTGTGTTGTCAGCTACACTTTATGTCGGGTACATTGTACGTCGGGTGGTGGCGTCCTGGGTGTAGCTTGGATATTGGGAAGCGAAATGAGTGTAGAGACCAGGCTACCGAGTGTCATCTCCAGGAGCGGAGACTGTGTTACAGCGTTGTCCTCGCCCTCTCCCGCTCAGATATCAACGGGGATTGTAATACACAGTGGAACTTCACATCTTGCCTCTCCCTGTGTGTGAGACCTGGTGTAGGTCTGTGTAGGAGACCTGGTGTAGGTCTGTGTAGGAGACCTGGTGTAGGTGTGTGTGTGAGACCTGGTGTAGGTCTGTGTGTGAGACCTGGTGTAGGTCTGTGTAGGAGACCTGGTGTAGGTCTGTGTAGGAGACCTGATGTAGGTCTGTGTGTGTGTGTGTGTGTGTGTGTGTGTGTGCGTGCGTGCCTGTGTGTGTGGGTGGGTGGGTAGGTGGGTGGTCATGTTTAGTTTTGTTTGTGTATGCGTTGTCATGTGTAGGTTTGTTTGTGTGCTATGTCGTTATGTTGATTGTATAATAATTTATGTCAGATGACTGGGATACTCGCATACTCCTCCCTGTACACCTACAATAAAAGTTGAGCATAAATATATTGGACACTCTCACAACAAAAGTTGAGCATACATATGTTGGACACTCTTACAACAAAAGTTGACCATACATATGATGGACAATCTTCCAACAAAAGTTGAGCATACATATGTTTGACACTCATACAACAAAAGTTGAACATACATATGTTGGACACTCCTACAACAAAAATTGAGCATACATATATTGGACACGCTTCCAACAAAAGTTGGACATATGTTGGACACTCATACAACAAAAGTTGAGCACATGTTGGACACTCTTACAACAAAAGTTGAGCATACATATGTTGGACACTCATACAACAAAAGTTGAGCATACATATGTTGGACACTCATACAAAAAAGTTGAGCATACATATGTTGGACACTCCTACAACAAAAATTGAGCATACATATATTGGACACGCTTACAACAAAAGTTGAGCATATGTTGGACACTCATACAACAAAAGTTGAGCATATGTTGGACACTCTTCGTTACAGAGTGGATGGTGATGCATTTCTCTTCCACATAGTGGAAGGCGATGAATCATGGTGTCACCACTTTGAGCCGACCAACAAAAGAGAGAGCATGCAATGGAAGCTTGCTAGATGACCAAAAGCCAAAAAATTCAAGTTACAGGTTTCTGCTGCTAAGGTTATGCTGAGCGCATTTTGTGATCATGAAGGGCTATTGTTGGCCGACTTTAAAGAACCTGGTCTCAACATCAACTCTACCCAATACTTGCAAAAAGCCATCAAGAATAAACGACCCGGCATGCTTTCTAACGGTGTGATTTTGTTGCACGATAATGCTCGTCCGCATGTCGCAAAGATTGTGCAGGAAGCATTGGCTTGGAAGAAGTGGGAAATTCTGCAACATTCTGCAACAATTCTGCTCAACATTTGTCACCATGCGATTTTCATTTGTTCGGACCTCTAAAAATAACTCTCAAGGGGCTACGATTTCATTCAGATGCAGACGTAATCAACGCTGTAAACACTTGGTTCAGTGAGCAACCACAATCCTTGTTTGCGGACGGCATTCGCCGCCTACCTAAGCAATGGGATGCTTGCCTGAATGCCTGCAGCGACTTCTTCTGACCAACTCATGGTGCATAATTCATTCAAAATGAATGCTTTGTTTAATTCTATCACACCTGTTAATGTTTCTTTCATGCTTTTGTAATAAAGCCACTGGAACGGGTTTCAAATGAACGTTCCTAATATATATATATATATATATATATATATATATATATATATATATATATATATACACACACACACCCACACCCCCCCCCCCCACACACACACACTCACACACACACACACTCACACACGATTAACATGACAGCCATGTCTAAGTAAAATTACAGCTATATTTTTCTGAAGTCAAGGACTCATTCCCATGCCTTGAAGTATATTGGTTATATGATGCCAACCACGTATATTTATTATGGCCAATTGACTTGATGGCTGATGTGACAAACTGACTGTCTGTACTTCCCAGACCATTTCCTTGTATCCATTTTAGCTGCAAATTTGAACCAATGACCTCTGAGCTGGTGGGCAAGCATGCTAACCACTGCCCTACCCAGCTCCCAAATATGTTATCTGTAGATAAATTGTTTTCTTCTTCCTTTCGTCCTTTCCATTTTCTTCCTTTTTTCTGCATGTCTATATGTCTTTCTTTCATTCTTTGTGCCCTTGTAACTATTCCTACTTTGTTTTCTGTTATACTCTGCCCTGCCCAGCTCCCAAATATGTTATCTGCATAGCAATTTGTTTCTTCTACCTTTCGTTGTCTCCCCTCCCCCTTTTTTTTTCTGCCTGTCTATATTCCTTTTTTCATTCTTTGTTCCCATCTAATTATTCCTGATTTTTCTCTCTTGTACACTACCCTATAGATAATGTTTTCTTCTTCCTTTCGTCCTTTCTGTTTTGTTTTTTTCCTTTTCTGCCTCTCTGTGTCTTTTATTTTTTTCATTTTTTGTGTCAATATAATTATTCCTGTTTTTTTCTTCTTCACATATACCCTAAGGTGTACAGGAAATGAAGGTTTCTGGATACTGTATGCATGCACACACACACACGCGCGCGCGCACACACGCACGCACGCACGCACGCACTCCTTGGCAAAGTTGGTAAACAGGCTGTTTCACATTCCAAAAGATGTGGGCTTGTTTTCAAATTCTTCCATTCGGTTCACGAGTGCAAGTTTCTCGGGAGATTCCTGAGGGCCGTCGCTGGTGCAACAAAGTTCGTGCTCTGTGACTCTTTCAGCAGGTTGCTCTGCAGAAAGAGACCAAGCCATGTGATCATAAAACCTGGTACAGTCAAGCTAATCCTCTCATCTTTAATTACAAACACGTATTGTCTTGATGTGTTAGTTGAAGCGTGATGTAGTGTTCCATTGAGGGTGATCGACCATGGACATGCACAGCAGTAAGCATGTATACTACCACCCTACCACACGAATCCCTCAAACAGCATCCTCTAATTTGTTGACAGCTAGCCAATCATTATACATCATTGATCTAATGTGTTGACAGTTAGCCAATCATTATACATCATTGATCTAATGTGTTGACAGCTAGCCAATCATTAAACATTACGAGTAAAATACATCATTGATCACAATTTGACCAAACATTTTGTCATGAAAGAGGTAAACAACACGAATGCAACAAATGCAATAATAATAATAATAATAATAATAATAATAATAATAATAATAATAATAATAATAATAATAATAATACTAATAATAGTAATAATAATGATAATAATAATAATAATAATGACAACTGATAAGACAAATATGCCAACAGATATATTTATCAGCTGTGGAAGAAATTACAGAAAGTGAGTAGTTATGAATACCCAGATACATGGCCAATAGAAATATGCTGTATTAGTTTGATGGTATCTTGCCAGATGATAGTTTGTTATATTGTGCTCCAGAAAAGGCATAATAACTACACCCCATGTTAGTCCACAATGGATGCATGTGAACATACGGTCATTTCCACCATCACGCACCATATGACATCTCACAAGCTCAATTTCTGACATATCTGCAATACTTTTTTCTCTTCTGTTTATTTCATTCCTGATCTTTTCCTTCTATGCAATGGGATCAGCGGCGACTTGATCCCAAGGCGCAATATCAATGCCTGTATCAATCATGTCCCGCTTACACACAGCTTTGTATCGTAGTAGAGGCCGACCCTGAGATCTCTTACCCATCTGTAATTCACCAAAGCAAGATGTCCTTTGGTATTCTACCATCATCCATCCTCCTAACGTGTCCTATCCATCTAAGTCTACGAAGACTGAGCATGGAATAAACTGTCACACAACCTGATCTTTCCAATACTTCAGTATTTGTGATTTCATCTTGCCACATAATACCACGTATTCTTTGCAGACACAGAATATTAAATGCCTTTTAAACGTTTCTCTTAGTGGAAGCAAGGTGACCAGGCTTCGCCGCCTGATCTTTCCAATACTTCGGTATTTGTGATATTATCTTGCCACTTAATGCCAAGAATGATGGCGGAAAGAATAAAAAGAACAAACATAGCTTTACAAAACCTAGGGTAAATTAAAAGCTTTACAGAGTGGAAGAGATAAAACAACAGATTGCTAAAAGCATGCATATTTGCTTTGGCAACACAAGTGTATAAAATTTAGACACTTAGCAACTCAGCTAAAAGCACATACATGCCTTTGATATAATTGTTACAGAAGGGTACTAACAACTCATTGGATGAAAGAGTAACAAATCAGATCTATCTAGACCTGAAAACTGACTTGTAGATGGATACAAGATGTTATAGATAATTTACACATGACAGCAGAGGCGGCACATTTGGCTTAAGAGAGAGAGAGAGAGAGAGAGAGAGAGAGAGAGAGAGAGAGAGAGGGGAGAGAGAGAGAGAGAGAGAGAGAGAGAGAGAGAGAGAGAGAGAGAGAGAGAGAGAGAGAGAGCGCGATTTCGAAAGACTATTACGGGGCAATGTTCTGTAGATGACAAGCTATCGGATGATAGATGATACTTCTCAATAATAAAATATTTATGTACAGTGGTGGTGTTAAAAACAGATACAGAATATTTACTGGAACCAAGTAGCAGCAATTGAAATGGGAAATAAAGAGGGTAGTTACGAAAAGATAAAGCTAGGAGTACGACAGGGGTGTGTGTATCTTGTCACCGGATCCCTTCTCCCTTTATAGTGAAGTAATAATGAGAGAGATCAAAGAGACGCCAGGAATACTAATCGGAGGTTATAATATAAACAATAAACGCTATGCAGATGACACAGTATTGGTGGCGGATAATGCAACAGACCTACAACAATTGTTGGACATTGTAGTAACAGAGAGTGCACAGAAAGGACTCTCCTTGAATATCAAGAAAAAGTAACAATGGTGATATCAAAGAAAATGGTGACACCAAAATGTGACATAGAAATAGAAGGGAAAATCCTTAACCGAGTGGACAATTTTAGATACCTAGGGGCATTTATAACATCAGATGGAAGATGTAGAACAGAGATTAGGAGCAGAATAGGGCAGGCAAAAGCCGCATTTCAAAAAATGAAGAGTATCTTATGCAATAAGTCACTATCAATGAATGTAAGAAAGAGAGTGCTGAAATGCTTTATAGAACCAATTTAGCTGTATGGCAGTGAATCTTGGAATGTAAATGAACAAATTAGGAAGAACTTAGAAGCAACAGAGATGTAGTTTTTGAGACGAATGTTGCAAATTCCTTGGACTGCCAGAGTAGGCCTAACTAACAATGATTGCGTGAAAGAGGCTAACGAAATTAGAACACTATATACAACAATAAGAAAGAGACAAACAGCTTTCTTTGGTCATGTGATGAGAAGAGAGACATTGGAGAACATCGTGACAACTGGAAAGATCGAGGGGAAGAGAGACAAAGGCAGACCAAGAGAAATGATGCTGGACGGATTGAGATGGTGGCTTCGATGAATATCATCAGCAGATTGATCCAGAACACCAAAGACCGAGATCTGTGGAGAGCCATGAACGTGTACGCCAGCTGGCAGGGCACTTGATGATGATGATCATATAACTCTCTCCATCATATAACTCTCTCCATCATATAACTCTCCCCATCATATAACTCTCCCCATCATATAACTCTCTCCATCATATAACTCTCTCCATCATATAACTCTCTCCATCACACAATTATCTCCATCATATATCTCTCTATATCCTATAACTCTCTCCATCATATAATTCTATCCATCATATATTTATCTCCATCATATATATCTCTCTATCATATAACTCTCTCGTGTATTCATTTCATCTCTGTAATAGCGCATCTGTGAAAACAATGTATTTCAAACATCGTGTTTCATCCCGGTTTCTTCCAGTCAGCTCACCGATGTGGTTGTCATTATTATTTTTATCACTATTTCATTAGAATTTTATTCACGTTTGCTGCACTGCTCGTTTAACCAATTTTCTTTTGACTTTACGCATTTATCTCTGATTTCTTTATTTATCTTATCATATTCTTCTTTGCTATTTTTACTTAATTTTCTTTTGTGAAATGGATAACAATATAAAAATAAATTTGTCTGAAAGAAATGATTATATAATCTACACAATATGAAATAGCAAAAGTATAAGTTAGAAAAAACATCAACAATCATTATATGAAATAATAATCGAAATTAGACGCCCCCAAACTGGTTAGACAAGATTTTGTTCCTATAAATTTATTGGGATATGACCGACTTGGGAAAAACTGCGGTAAAACTGTGGACACGTAAACAATATGGACACACGAAATATAGGTCACCTTGACAGCACACGATTGCGGAAGAGGAAGGACGTTGCTACAACAAGCTTTCATCAGCAAACAAATACAAGAGAACACAACCACAAATAAACCTTGAAGATGACACAACTGTCAGTTACATTAAGACATACTAGACAGAGTGAGAAGAATGGGAAAATGAAAAAAAAAAAAAACAGAAAAGAATGTGTGCTACTTATTCTCTCTTCTAGAATACTGAGTTGATCCACGACCCTGGTGATCGAGTGAAATGGCGAATCATGACCGCCCACGCTTTCCGGCATGGCACATGATTGATTGATTGAGAATACCCCACCCCCTCCCCCCACCTTGTATGCGGACACTGGGACACTGCTGGTTGCACGAGCTGACAAGTACCACTATTCTACTGCTGTTTCACATTCTCCATATCTTGAGATATTTTTTTAAATAGTTTTATTTTTCACCCATTCTTCTTATTCTGCTTAGTATCATTAATCGTGTCCGTGATTTTTTTCTGTTATTAATGTGTTTAGTTGTGCTTCTCTAATGAAGGCTTGTCGCTTCCTTTGTTTTTCGTAATTGTATTGTGTAAAGCTGTGATTGTCTAAGGAAGGAGCAAAATAAGAACAACCTGATGTGCCCATTACAAACCATCAAAAGAAAAGAATGATCAAATCAACCAGAAGGTCACCAAAACCTGCTCAAGACTATTACCACGTTATGGACAGACGAGAATAGGTCATTCTTCTGCGCCTCAGAACAGGACACAATAGATTACACAACCACATGTATACAAAATTCAAGATTGGTGAAACAGCCATGTGCACATATGGTTTGGTGTCGCAGACAGCAGAGCACATACTCCAGGACTGCCCAAACTACAACATATCCAGGCGAACCTTCTGGCCTAGAGCGACGACAGTGAAAGATAAACTCTATGGACCGCTGAGTGAACTAAAATAGACTGTTACATTCATACAAGAGACAACATTGCAGTTATAGACATATTTCAGGCGAACGAAAGAAGAAGAAGAAAAAGAATGTATAATTGTAATTTTAATTACAGTATCATTATCAACACATAAACTAGACGTGCTAACTCGCAATAGGAGAAAGACACAATGAGGTCAAAGGTCGAAACATTGGGCGAGGATCCACATCTGACGATCGGATGCCCCCCTGCTGTGCATGCTCGGTGGTGAAGTTGACACAATACAATCAATGTCTCACTATCATTATGGTCATTCACATACCAGGTGGGCCTGCAGTTACACGTCTCACGGTGTTGAGTCACCTAAGTAAGTCACTACAACACAATTGCATGCAGTTTATTACTATGCTTAGGTGGAAGGCTTTTGTTGAATGTAATAATAATATATTGAGATATAATAATTATGATCATAAATAAAATGTTGACACAGAAAAAGTAATAAAGAAAGCAGATTTACACATGGAGTATATCGACAATGATATTGGTTGGAATATTGGCCATAGCGGTAAACTGTAAAACGTTGCAAGTATTAATACTGATATAAAGAATACAATAGATGTAATAAAAGCTTTTTTACGGTAAATTTACGTATTTTATTTATCGACTCAACGGCATTTTGGATCAGCTGTGTTGGATGCTGGTAACGATGTAGTGGAAGAGTTGGTGGTGGGGTAAATCAGGTTTGGCCTGACATCCTGGCCAGCCAGCAGGCAGGAGCAGACGATGTCTGCCACAGGTCGGGTCGGGATCTAAGTTTTCAACAACCGTGGTTTCTTGTCGCAGGGCTGCCCTCTCCTGGCGTCTCACACCGGGCTCTTCATGACAGGTGAGCGTCTGGTGTTTAACTGTAACTCTGTGTGAAGCCCTAGAGGTATCTGTGGAGCAGAACGGGGTTGATGATGAGTTTTCTGAAGCCGCCTCCTCGAATTCAATTCTTCGGAGTCCAGCAGCTGTGTGTGTACTGAGACTGTACCTGACGTGGTGGTCGTGTGTGTTGTGTATCAGATACACAACAGTTGTGTATCTTATCTGACCATGATGTGTCATAACACTCATGGTCACACTGCACAGTGTGTTGTGTAGAAGTAGAAGCGTGTAGTACAGTAGTACAAGTACGACAGTCACTGACCGTGACAATTTTTATTTATCAATTGTTTCCCCGCTGGTCGTGTCCAGGTATTTACTATTTACTGTAACATTTTCTAAATTGCTTTTCAATTATGCAACTGTATTCAGTGTATAGTGAATATTGAAGAGGGTTGGCTATTAAAGACGATAAAACAAAGAAAATTGAAATATTTTGGTCACTTGAAACGTCACGAAAGTTTGGAGAGAACAATAATGGAGGGGTATATGCCTGGGAAGAGAGGAAGAGGAAGGCCAAAGAGAAGATGGGTGCAGGGTGATCTCCAGATGGGTGTATGGTGATCTCCAGATGGGTGTATGGTATCGGACTTAGGACATCTTGCTTAAGATCGAGAAGTTTTCCGGAAGGTTATGGGACCAAGGTTCTGCAAAGGACATGCTACTGAATGAGTGAATGAAGGGAGGCTCTATTCGCAATAGAACTGCGAATAGAGAAAAATTATATTCGCAATAGAATTGTGGGAACTAACAAACATGTCACAGCATCTGCTCACTAGTCAATTTTAGTTTGAGCCATTAAGAAGTCTAAGAAGGTGGTTAAATTAAATAGGAATGTTCACTGTTGAGAGTTTAATTCTGCCGAATTCTCCGTAATTTTTAATGAATCACCCTTCTTCTTACTTCTGTCCGTTCTTCTGGCATCCCGTTTTATTTTTACATTACGTTAGTCCTGTTTAAATATCAAGAATAATTTTCCAGAACTGGTATCCCCAATACAAATAACGATCCCTACAAATAATTGTGTCCCCAGGTGAGTTCAAGTATTGTTAACTTTCGTTTCTGTACACTTACTGTTACCAGGCATCCATGTTTGTTTACGTTACCGTCCTACTATGTATGTCCTGATAATTCTGGTCCAAGATGACAGTAATATGCTTCGATCATCACACTTTATTCACATGCTTCGAGTTTCTCAGTTCTATATTTTAGTTCCTAATGCTTAATATTTGCTGAAAATGAAAAAAAAAAAAAAAATTTACTTCACCGACAAGGAATCGAACCTCGAGCTCCTGCTTGACAGGCGAAGATGCTAATCACTACGCTACTGAGGACACGTTAACACATCAGCAAAAATTTATAATATAGCTACACGCATAGGAATAATCACGTGTCCCACTTCTACTGCGAATATAATTTTTTTCTATTCGCAATTCTATTGCGATTAGTCACTTCGATGAATGAATACTGTATAGTAGCAGGTTCAGTTATGATTTTAAAACTGAGTATTAGATAGATAGGCCTTGAAAAACCAAATCTAATGGTACCTCAGTGATGCCTGTATGTCAGTTCTAAGCGGAAATATTCACTTTTGAGTGTCGGTATCTCACTGACATGAAATTTGGCACTCCTCCGAATAATGGTCCAAAATTATTTATTGTAAAAAGTATATACAGGCCTTCAATAGTTGACTAAGCTCGTTCCAGGGCAATATGCTGATTCAGGGGCGATATGTACAGTTATTGAGTGTGTGGTGGGCTGCTAGACCGATCGATAGATGTAATAAATGTTTCTGGGTCCGGAGGGCCCTCACTGTCGTTGGAGTGTATATCTAGCTTGTCACCCGTGACTTCCGAAGCGAAGCAAGCCACTCTGCACGAAGCTTGCCTGTCTTCACCCTACTCAGCATGCTTTCTGAGTCAGTTGTGTGTGTGTGTATCGTATTCTCCATCCAGCGGAAAGCTGCACTGACCGCCTCCACCTCCATTCTTAACCCTTTACAGGGCATAGCGACCATTACCGGCCAATCACATAAAACGAGCGTAGCATCCGGTTCCGGCCGATACTATTATGCATTGTAAAAACGCGATCTCTCGGCTTTCCGACACTTCCGACGGCTACTTTCACTTTCGCCGACAGCTTGACAACGTGGCCGCCATTTGTAAACGCGCTACAATGAATTTGAATGGACTTTTTTAAAATAGTTTTTGGGATTTTTACGCTGTTTTTCAAAATGGATTTCGGCGATTCTTCAAGTGATAGCCGAGATTTCGCTCTGTTCAATTTAAATGACATTAAAGGGCACGAAGTTGATTATTAATCGGAGCTAGATATCAGTGCAAAGCGTTACTTTGCATTAGCAGTCGTGAGTCGGACTTTAAAGAAAGTGATTATGATTCTCAAAATGTTTGTAAATTGCTGTATAGGTGACGGAAAATCACAAAAACATGCCGTATTTCGTAAATATTTGTGGTCATATATGGATTACCAGCAACAATCACGTGAGTAACATATTCTGCATGCTTTTCCCTTCATTGTGTTGTTTATTTAACTAAAATCGGTTGACTGACACCTTATTTGTGATGTTTTTACTAACGTGACCCGAAATATTTCCAAACCTGAAAAAATCTTGCCCGTTCAGGGCTACAAAACGGACAAGCGTCTGCCCTGTAAAGGGTTAAGCTAGATGTTGTGGTATCATATGCCAGGCTCTCCTGCACCAAACGTCGACCATTGGCTTTTGCTAAGAACTCCCAGGCACTTCTCCTACCTCTCAACACCGACCCATCTGTGTAGATAATCACATCGCCTGAGCGAGCATTATCCTGAATTAGTTGCTGGATTTCCACTTCCGTGGCCCCTGCTGGCCACTTCCTGCACTCCCGGCTTAATGTGATTATAACTGTGCACAAGTCTGACTGCTCCGCTGACACTCTGACCCACTCTTCTTCTCTCCTAATGTTCTCCAAGGGGCACACCTGCCTGATCGTATCCTCCGCCTGAGCCATCCATGATTTCCCTCTTATCAGTCGCTGACCCTTAACGGCGTCCAGCGCCTCATGCAACAGGTGATCTGTGTCTGCAGCTACTCTGGGGTATGCCTTCACCTGCATCACCTTGAGCCTGCATCACCTGCAACAGACGGCAAACCAAGGATGTAACGCATACACACAACTGGGGTGTCTCTGGTGCATGCCAGAATGACTCACATCGCTTCGTTCTGTATGCGCTCTAATTTCACCAGCTGACTCTCTGAGACAGTGAGCAGTCCTAGTCCATAATCAATTACTGAGAGGATCAAGTGCTGGTATAGTGTGAAAAGCATTCTCTGCTCTGTGTCCATTGCAGCCATAGTTTTAAGTGCATTGAGTCCCTGGATATACTGTCAGGGACATACTGGGTACACTGTCAGGGACATGCTGGGTGGTGAGATAATGAGCAGGCAGATTGGTTTGCTTCGCATGCGCCAGTGGTTGGAACACTCATCATGGGCACGAGGCAGACATACTGAAGGCTAGTAACTAAAGACACAGTAACGGGTGAAACAACATATTCAAGGATGCTGGAGTCGCCAGTTACATGGGGGTCTGGCAGAGAGGGATGTATGAGAGGTTGAAGTTGTGCTTACAGCCAGTATGTCAGTACAACGATCAGCATTCACACTTTGCTGCATTTGCTGTGAGGGACAGAGTGTGGCTTGTGCTGAATGTTGTGACATCAATTATTCAGTCAGTCAGTCATTTGTCACAACCTTTGTAGAGTTTGTGTTGGTTGTTGATAAATGAAACCTTGTGCTAAATGTCTGACAGTTCACCCACAACTTTCTTCTGATGTTTTCCTGTGTGTAGATGTGTGGTTATGTGTGTATTAGTGGCAGTGTGTTTGAATGATAACAGTGTATGTGTGTGAGAAAAAAAAACTAAAAAACTTTATTTTTAAAAATTGGGCACGCAACCACTGATCTTTCGTACATCAATTATCTGTTGTGCATGTTAATTCACAAAGAAAGAAAAACATTATCAAATGAATGCTGGAACATTCAAACAAACGGTGGAGAGATGTGCTGTGAGGCTTGCTAGTCACACGCTTGTACATGCCACAAGTGTGTTCACAAAGCTGAGAAATGCACCTTCAGTTGTCAGAATGTTGTGAACTGACACTTGTTTCAACTCCTCACTAAGATTTCGCTACAACGATCTGCTTGTGCCCTGTCCGTTTCTTGAGTTCATTATTGGGCATCTCCGTACAACTCTAGACATTGCAGTATTGGGCATCTCCGTACAACTCTAGACATTGCAGTTTATCTTATCAGGTTTTGTCATTGTGTAGCCATGTCCAGATTGTATTATCAGTTTTTTGTGAGAATTTGTAGTTGGGAATATTTCTCCAATGTTAGTTTTTGTGGTTTCAGAGATAAATTGATTCTTGTGTCAGCATTTATGCATCAAGTAGTAAGCAGTTCGTTGTCTCATCCAGTTTTTGTGGTTTTAGATTAAATTCATTCTTGTGTCAGCATTTATGCATCAAGTAGTGAGCAATTTGTTGTCTCATCCAGTTTTTGTGGTTTTAGATTAAATTCATTCTTATGTCAGCGTTTATGTATCAAGTAGTGACAATTCGTTGTCTCATCCAATTTTTATTGTTTTAGATTAAATTCATTCTTGTGTCAGCGTTTATGCATCAAGTAGTGAGCGATTCGTTGTCTCATCCAGTTTTTATTGTTTTAGATTAAATTCATTCTTGTGTCAGCGTTTATGCATCAAGTAGTGAGCGATTCGTTGTCTCATCCAGTTTTTATTGTTTTAGATTAAATTCATTCTTGTGTCAGCGTTTATGCATCAAGTAGTGAGCGATTCGTTGTCTCATCCAATTTTTATTGTTTTAGATTAAATTAATTCTTGTGTCAGCGTTTATGTATCAAGTAGTGAGCAATTCGTTGTCTCATCCAGTTTTTATTGTTTTAGATTAAATTCATTCTTGTGTCAGCATTTATGCATCAAGTAGTGAGCGATTCGTTGTCTCATCCAATTTTTATTGTTTTAGATTAAATTCTTTCTTGTGTCAGCGTTTATGCATCAAGTAGTAAGCAGTTCATTGTCTCATCCGTGATTGTGAGAAGTTTGGCAGGGTAAAAGTTGTCTGCCATATCCGGTTGTTTTAAACAGCATTTAGTTTGGGAATAATTGTCATGTCCGATTTGCTTAAACAGTTTTAGTTTGGGAATAATGGTCATATCCGGTTTGCTTAAACAGTTTTAGTTTGGGAATAATGGTCATATCTGGTTTGTTTAAACAGTTTTAGTTTGGGAATAGTTGTCATGTCTGGTTTGTTTAAACAGTTTTAGTTTGGGAATAGTTGTCATGTCTGGTTTGTTTAAACAGTTTTAGTTTGGGAATAGTTGTCATGTCCGGTTTGCTTAAACAGTTTTAGTTTGAGAATAGTTGTCATGTCTGGTTTGTTTAAACAGTTTTAGTTTGGGAATAGTTGTCATGTCTGGTTTGTTTAAACAGTTTTAGTTTGGGAATAGTTGTCATGTCCGGTTTGCTTAAACAGTTTTAGTTTGAGAATAGTTGTCATGTCTGGTTTGTTTAAACAGTTTTAGTTTGGGAATAGTTGTCATGTCTGGTTTGTTTAAACAGTTTTAGTTTGGGAATAGTTGTCATGTCTGGTTTGTTTAAACAGTTTTAGTTTGGGAATAGTTGTCATGTCTGGTTTGTTTAAACAGTTTTAGTTTGGGAATAGTTGTCATGTCTGGTTTGTTTAAACAGTTTTAGTTTGGGAATAGTTGTCATGTCTGGTTTGTTTAAACAGTTTTAGTTTGAGAATAGTTGTCATGTCTGGTTTGTTTAAACAGTTTTAGTTTGGGAATAGTTGTCATGTCTGGTTTGTTTAAACAGTTTTAGTTTGGGAATAGTTGTCATGTCTGGTTTGTTTAAACAGTTTTAGTTTGGGAATAGTTGTCATATCTGGTTTGTTTAAACAGTTTTAGTTTGGGAATAGTTGTCATGTCTGGTTTGTTTAAACAGTTTTAGTTTGGGAATAGTTGTCATGTCTGGTTTGTTTAAACAGTTTTAGTTTGAGAATAGTTGTCATGTCTGGTTTGTTTAACCCTTTACAGTGCAGACGCTTGTCCGTTTTCTAGCCCTGAACGGGCAAGATTTTTTCAGGTTCGGTAAAGTTTCGGGTCGCGTTAGTAAAAACATCACAAATAAGGTGTTAGTCAACCGATTTTAGTTAAATAAACAACACAATGAAGGGAAAAGCATGCAGAATATGTTACTCACGTGATTGTTGTCGGTAATCCATAAATGAACACAAATATTTACGAAATACGGCATGTTGCTTGTGATTTTCCGTCATCTATACGGCAATTTACAAACACATTTTCAGAATCAAAATCACTTTATTTAAAGTCCGACTCAGACTGCTAATGCAAAGTAACGCTTTGCACTGATATCTAGCTCCGATTAATAGTCAACTTCGTGCCCTTTAATGTCATTTAAATTGAACAGAGCGAAATCTCGGCTATCACTTGAAGAATCGCCG
Source organism: Cepaea hortensis (assembly GCA_963921405.1). Lineage (NCBI taxonomy): Eukaryota > Metazoa > Mollusca > Gastropoda > Stylommatophora > Helicidae > Cepaea > Cepaea hortensis. The sequence goes on along the minus strand of OY992886.1, from coordinate 114,716,145 downwards.
ACATCCATTTTGAAAAACAGCGTAAAAATCCCGAAAACTATCAAAAATTGTCCGTAAAAGTCCGTTCAAATTCATACTATCGCGTTTACAAATGGCGGCCACGTTGTCAAGCTGTCGGCGAAAGCGAAAGTAGCGGTCGGAAGTGTCGGAAAGCCGAGAGATCGCGATTTTACAATGCATAATAGTATCGGCCGGAGTCGGCCGTTACGATCGTTTTATGACATCGGCCGGAATTAGCCGCTATGACCTGTAAAGGGTTAAACAGTTTTAGTTTGGGAATAGTTGTCATATCTGGTTTGTTTAAACAGTTTTAGTTTGGGAATAGTTGTCATGTCTGGTTTGTTTAAACAGTTTTAGTTTGGGAATAGTTGTCATGTCTGGTTTGTTTAAACAGTTTTAGTTTGGGAATAGTTGTCATGTCTGGTTTGTTTAAACAGTTTTAGTTTGAGAATAGTTGTCATGTCTGGTTTGTTTAAACAGTTTTAGTTTGAGAATAGTTGTCATGTCTGGTTTGTTTAAACAGTTTTAGTTTGGGAATAGTTGTCATGTCTGGTTTGTTTAAACAGTTTTAGTTTGAGAATAGTTGTCATATCTGGTTTGCTTAAACAGTTTTAGTTTGAGAATAGTTGTCATGTCTGGTTTGTTTAAACAGTTTTAGTTTGGGAATAGTTGTCATGTCTGGTTTGTTTAAACAGTTTTAGTTTGGGAATAGTTGTCATGTCTGGTTTGTTTAAACAGTTTTAGTTTGAGAATAGTTGTCATGTCTGGTTTGTTTAAACAGTTTTAGTTTGGGAATAGTTGTCATGTCTGGTTTGTTTAAACAGTTTTAGTTTGAGAATAGTTGTCATATCTGGTTTGCTTAAACAGTTTTAGTTTGAGAATAGTTGTCATGTCTGGTTTGTTTAAACAGTTTTAGTTTGGGAATAGTTGTCATGTCTGGTTTGTTTAAACAGTTTTAGTTTGGGAATAGTTGTCATGTCTGGTTTGTTTAAACAGTTTTAGTTTGAGAATAGTTGTCATGTCTGGTTTGTTTAAACAGTTTTAGTTTGGGAATAGTTGTCATGTCTGGTTTGTTTAAACAGTTTTAGTTTGAGAATAGTTGTCATGTCTGGTTTGTTTAAACAGTTTTAGTTTGGGAATAGTTGTCATGTCTGGTTTGCTTAAACAGTTTTAGTTTGGGAATAGTTTGGTGAACCGGGAACAGTGACAGCTAACTCTCACTCAAAATCAACCCAATGCACTCAGAGTAGTGGCAACTAACAGAAGTAGCACACATATGAAGTACACTTAAGTTCATGACCAGCCAACACAGATACAACAACATGTATTAATATCAAGTTGTAAGGACCGATAGTGAGTAAATTCATTAGCTGGAGGAGGGAGCAGAATTAAGCAGTGTATGTAAAGTGGTGATATGAAATCAATAACAAGTTTGTGGTGGGCAACATTCAGCTATCTGCATATGGTAGTCAACTGAGAGTCTCAGAAATATTGACACTCCTGTCACCGGGGGAACCGATTGCTACATTGATTGACACACCTGTCACCGGGGGAACCGATTGCTACATTGATTGACACACCTGTCACCGGGGGAACCGATTGCTACATTGATTGACACACCTGTCACCGGGGGAACCGATTGCTACATTGATTGACACTCCTGTCACCGGGGGAACCGATTGCTACATTGATTGACACACCTGTCACCGGGGGAACCGATTGCTACATTGATTGACACACCTGTCACCGGGGGAACCGATTGCTACATTGATTGACACACCTGTCACCGGGGGAACCGATTGCTACATTGATTGACACACCTGTCACCGGGGGAACCGATTGCTACATTGATTGACACACCTGTCACCGGGGGAACCGATTGCTACATTGATTGACACACCTGTCACCGGGGGAACCGATTGCTACATTGATTGACACACCTGTCACCGGGGGAACCGATTGCTACATTGATTGACACACCTGGTTTAGGTAGTAATCACATATGTCTACAGTTATTGGTAATTGAGTTTCAGTCAACCACACACCGGCTCAGCAGCCTCGGGTAAACATTTGACAATCAACCACACACCGGCTCAGCAGCCTCGGGTAAACATTTGACAATCAACCACACACCGGCTCAGCAGCCTCGGGTAAACATTTGACAATCAACCACACACCGGCTCAGCAGCCTCGGGTAAACATTTGACAATCAACCACACACCGGCTCAGCAGCCTCGGGTAAACATTTGACAATCAACCACACACCGGCTCAGCAGCCTCGGGTAAACATTTGACAATTAACCACACACCGGCTCAGCAGCCTCGGGTAAACATTTGACAATCAACCACACACCGGCTCAGCAGCCTCGGGTAAACATTTGACAATCAACCACACACCGGCTCAGCAGCCTCGGGTAAACATTTGACAATCAACCACACACCGGCTCAGCAGCCTCGGGTAAACATTTGACAATCAACCACACACCGGCTCAGCAGCCTCGGGTAAACATTTGACAATCAACCACACACCGGCTCAGCAGCCTCGGGTAAACATTTGACAATCAACCACACACCGGCTCAGCAGCCTCGGGTAAACATTTGACAATCAACCACACACCGGCTCAGCAGCCTCGGGTAAACATTTGACAATCAACCACACACCGGCTCAGCAGCCTCGGGTAAACATTTGACAATCAACCACACACCGGCTCAGCAGCTCCGGGTGAACATTTGACAATCAACCACACACCGGCTCAGCAGCTCCGGGTGAACATTTGACAATCAACCACACACCGACTCAGCAGCTCCGGGTGAACATTTGACAATCAACCACACACCGGCTCAGCAGCTCCGGGTGAACATTTGACAATCAACCACACACCGGCTCAGCAGCTCCGGGTGAACATTTGACAATCAACCACACACCGGCTCAGCAGCTCCGGGTGAACATTTGACAATCAACCACACACCGGCTCAGCAGCTCCGGGTGAACATTTGACAATCAACCACACACCGGCTCAGCAGCTCCGGGTGAACATTTGACAATCAACCACACACCGGCTCAGCAGCTCCGGGTGAACATTTGACAATCAACCACACACCGGCTCAGCAGCCTCGGGTAAACATTTGACAATCAACCACACACCGATTCAGCAGCTCCGGGTGAACATTTGACTAGTTGAGTCCCACTAAGCCTGGGTACCTGTCTCATGTTTACTGGCGCCCCGTATGTGTGTGTGTGTGTGTGTGAGAGAGAGAGATAGAGAGAGAGAGAACGAATGAACGAACAAACTTTATTTGAAAATGGTAACAAATTGGGCACGCAGGCCCGTCTTACATTCAGCCCTTTCGATCACTCATCTTTCATTCATCAAATGTGCATGTTACATTAACATAGGGAAAACAAAAAATTGTCAGATGGATTTTGTAAGCATAAACAATGCATATTACGCATGGTACATCCACATGGGGGAAAAAAAAAACATTGTCAAATGAAAGTTGTAAACATAAACAGTGTATATTGCAATATTGTGAGACACATTCCCCATCCACCCTCACACCCCGCAGCCACCCACACATCCCTCAGCCACCCACACATCCCTCAGCCACCCACACATCCCCCACCCACCACACTCCCACCCACCCACACATACCTCCACGCACTCACACAGACAGGCAAACATACATGCCGCCACCCACTCACTGATCCCCCACCCACACATACATCCCTCACCCATCCCATAACCAACACGCACACACCCACCCACATATTCTCCACCACCCACCCACACACCCACAACCACCCAGCAAAACACACATCACAAAACCACACACACACCCCCGTCAACCCACACATTCTGCACCTATCCACACATACATCCCGCACCCTCACAATTTTCCCCATCTACCTACACACACATCAGCCAACCTACACCCGAGAGAGAGAGAGAGAGAGAGAGAGAGAGAGAGAGAGAGAGAGAGAGAGAGAGAGAGAGAGAGAGATAAATTGAGAATGGTGGCCATGATGCTAGAATCTAGTGTGTTTGTGTGTGTGTGAGTGAGTTATAGGTGTTTTCTACCAAGCTAGAAAGTCTCTCTCACTTTCTCTCTCTATATTTGTATAGCCGAGAAAGAGTGAAAGAGAGACATATAGTGACAGAGAGAGAGAAAGAGAGAGAGAGAGAGAGAGAGGAGGGGAGGGAGAGAGAGAGAGAAAGAGAGAGTGAGATTGAAAGTGATTTCTCCAAGCTAGAAACTGTTTTTGTTTGGAATAGGAAGAGAGACAGAGAGACAGAGAGACAGAAAATGAGAGAGAGAGATCTAACATGAATGGCTGATTCCACATATCATGTTCTGTAAGTAAGAGTAAACCTATCAGTTGATCAAATTGTTGCCTATAAATGTTATGTCATTGCTGTTATATACTGGCACCTTTCCATCTTGAAGATGATAGTTTGTTACCCTGTGCTTCACAAAAGCCATAATCTCTCCATAGCATAAAGCTTGGGCTGAATTGTAGAGACCATGTGTTGCCCATGCAGCATGATCCCTCTCTCGGCCTGTCTAGTTTACTCCAGAGGAAAGGTGACACAGATACATCTGGAACAAGGTCAGCTGCGGATCAGCACAGCAATGATCTAACTGTTCATCTGTTAAAGCTTTGATCCTAGACCATTTGCTGATCAGGGCCTGGCCTGCCCTGCCATGACATTTAGTCTTTAGGTTGCACTTCCTCACACCAGGATGAGGCTTGTACCCTCTGATTGTGCTCTTCCGCTCGAAGCTGTTGCCACAATGTGGGGTATTGAGTTTGCTGGGCTTGGCCCAATATTCGGCACTGACAGAAAGAAGGTAGTAGCGACTACTGTCATACGGTAGCTGAGACATATTTAAGACCCAACAACTGCGGTTATATGGACCAAGTTAATGAGTTAGACAGCCAGTATAGGACCCTGTATGCCATAAGTTAATGAGTTAGACAGCCAGTATAGGACCCTGTATGCCATGAGCCGCAAGCATAGAAAGCATGGCTGTTTACTGTCTGCAGACACATGAGGTATTGGTGCTGGCCCTGTAATTGTATAGACCAATGAACATCTGGTGGGTGATGTGCTCAGTGCCATTTCAGCCGCCTCTGCTTCCCACCACGTCTCCTGGTACCCACTTGAGGCTGGACCCACCTGGAGAGCCCAGGTTTATATACATAAATTTGAGGTTGGGCCCACCTGGAGAGCCCAGGTTTATATACACAAATCTCAGGCTGGACCCACCTGGAGAGCCCAGGTTTATATACACAAATCTCAGGCTGGACCCACCTGGAGAGCCCAGGTTTATATACACAAATCTGAGGCTGGACCCACCTGGAGAGCCCAGGTTAACATACACAAATCCCAGCCTGGCAGCCAGGCAAGTGTTCTAGCCACTGTGCCACCATAGCTCTCTACTGAAGTGATACACTGTAGGCAAACATTTGATACACTGTAGGCAAACATTTGATACACTGTAGGCAAACATTTGATACACTGTAGGTAAACATTTGATACATTGTAGGCAAACATTTGATACACTGTAGGCAAACATTTGATACACTGTAGGTAAACATTTGATACACCATAGGCAAACATTTGATACACTGTAGGTAAGTATTTGATACACTGTAGGTAAGTATTTGATACACTGTAGGCAAACATTTGATACACTCTAGGTAAACATTTAAGACACTGTAGGTAAGTATTTGATACACTGTAGGTAAGTATTTGATACACTGTGGGCAAACATTTGATACACTGTAGGTAAGTATTTGATACACTGTAGGTAAGTATTTGATACACTGTGGGCAAACATTTGATACACTGTAGGTAAGTATTTGATACAATGTAGGTAAGTATTTGATACACTGTAGCCAAACATTTGATACACTGTAGGTAAGTATTTGATACACTGTAGGTAAGTATTTGATACACTGTAGGTAAGTATTTGATACACTGTAGGTAAGTATTTGATACACTGTAGGTAAGTATTTGATACACTGTAGGCAAACATTTGATACACTGTAGGTAAACATTTGATACACTGTAGGTAAACATTTAAGACACTGTAGGTAAGTATTTTTGATACACTGTAGGCAAACATTTGATACACTGTAGGCAAACATTTGATACACTGTAGGTAAACATTTAAGACACTGTAGGTAAGTATTTGATACACTGTAGGTAAGTATTTTTGATACACTGTAGGTAAACATTTGATACACTGTAGGCAAACATTTAAGACACTGTAGGTAAGTATTTTTGATACACTGTAGGCAAACATTTGATACACTGTAGGCAAACATTTGATACACTGTAGGCAAACATTTAAGACACTGTAGGTAAGTATTTTTGATACACTGTAGGCAAACATTTGATACACTGTAGGTAAACATTTGATACATTGTAGGCAAACATTTGATACACTGTAGGCAAACATTTGATACACTGTAGGTAAACATTTGATACACCATAGGCAAACATTTAATACACTGTAGGTAAGTATTTGATACACTGTAGGTAAGTATTTGATACACTGTAGGCAAACATTTGATACACTCTAGGTAAACATTTAAGACACTGTAGGTAAGTATTTGATACACTGTAGGTAAGTATTTGATACACTGTGGGCAAACATTTGATACACTGTAGGTAAGTATTTGATACACTGTAGGTAAGTATTTGATACACTGTGGGCAAACATTTGATACACTGTAGGTAAGTATTTGATACAATGTAGGTAAGTATTTGATACACTGTAGGCAAACATTTGATACACTGTAGGCAAACATTTGATACACTGTAGGTAAGTATTTGATACACTGTAGGTAAGTATTTGATACACTGTAGGTAAGTATTTGATACACTGTAGGCAAACATTTGATACACTGTAGGTAAGTATTTGATACACTGTAGGTAAGTATTTGATACACTGTAGGTAAACATTTAAGACACTGTAGGTAAGTATTTGATACACTGTAGGTAAGTATTTTTGATACACTGTAGGCAAACATTTGATACACTGTAGGTAAACATTTGATACACTGTAGGTAAACATTTAAGACACTGTAGGTAAGTATTTTTGATACACTGTAGGCAAACATTTGATACACTGTAGGCAAACATTTGATACACTGTAGGTAAACATTTAAGACACTGTAGGTAAGTATTTGATACACTGTAGGTAAGTATTTTTGATACACTGTAGGTAAACATTTGATACACTGTAGGCAAACATTTAAGACACTGTAGGTAAGTATTTTTGATACACTGTAGGCAAACATTTGATACACTGTAGGCAAACATTTGATACACTGTAGGTAAACATTTAAGACACTGTAGGTAAGTATTTGATACACTGTAGGTAAGTATTTGATACACTGTGGGCAAACATTTGATACACTGTAGGTAAGTATTTGATACACTGTAGGTAAGTATTTGATACACTGTGGGCAAACATTTGATACACTGTAGGTAAGTATTTGATACACTGTAGGTAAGTATTTGATACACTGTGGGCAAACATTTGATACACTGTAGGTAAGTATTTGATACAATGTAGGTAAGTATTTGATACACTGTAGGCAAACATTTGATACACTGTAGGTAAGTATTTGATACACTGTAGGTAAGTATTTGATACACTGTAGGTAAGTATTTGATACACTGTAGGTAAGTATTTGATACACTGTAGGCAAACATTTGATACACTGTAGGTAAGTATTTGATACACTGTAGGTAAGTATTTGATACACTGTAGGTAAACATTTAAGACACTGTAGGTAAGTATTTGATACACTGTAGGTAAGTATTTTTGATACACTGTAGGCAAACATTTGATACACTGTAGGTAAACATTTGATACACTGTAGGTAAACATTTAAGACACTGTAGGTAAGTATTTTTGATACACTGTAGGCAAACATTTGATACACTGTAGGCAAACATTTGATACACTGTAGGTAAACATTTAAGACACTGTAGGTAAGTATTTGATACACTGTAGGTAAGTATTTTTGATACACTGTAGGTAAACATTTGATACACCGTAGGCAAACATTTAAGACACTGTAGGTAAGTATTTTTGATACACTGTAGGCAAACATTTGATACACTGTAGGCAAACATTTGATACACTGTAGGCAAACATTTGATACACTGTAGGCAAACATTTGATACACTGTAGGCAAACATTTAAGACACTGTAGGCAAACATTTAAGACACTGTAGGCAAACATTTAAGACACTAGGTAAGTATTTGAAACACTGTAGGTAAGTATTTGATACACTGTAGACAAACATTTGATACACTGGGCAAACATTTCATACACTGTAGGCAAACATTTGATGCACTGTAGGCAAACATTTGATACATTGTAAATAAATATAGGATACACTGTAGGCAAACATTTGATACACTGTAGGCAAGCATTTGATACACTGTAGGCAAACATGTGATACACTGTAGACAAACATTTGATACACTGTAGGCAAACATTTGATACACTGTAGGCAAACATTTAAGACACTGTAGGCAAGTATTTGAAACACTGTAGGTAAGTATTTGATACACTGTAGGCAAACATTTGATACATTGTAAGTAAATATAGGATACACTGTATGCAAACATGTGATACACTGTAGGCAAACATTTGATACACTGTGGGCAAACATTTGATACATTGTAAGTAAATATAGGATACACTGTAGGCAAACATGTGATACACTGTAGGCAAACATTTGATACACTGTGGGCAAACATTTGATACATTGTAAGTAAATATAGGATACACTGTAGGCAAACATGTGATACACTGTGGGCAAACATTTGATACACTGTAGGCAAACGTTTCATACATTGTAAGTAAATATAGGATACACTGTAGGCAAACATGTGATACACTGTAGGCAAACATTTGATACACTGTGGGCAAACATTTGATACACTGTAGGCAAACATTTGATACACTGTAGGCAAACATTTGATACACTGTAGGCAAACATTTGATACACTGTAGGCAAACATTTGATACATTGTAAGTAAATATAGGATACACTGTAGGCAAACATGTGATACACTGTAGGCAAACATTTGATACACTGTGGGCAAACATTTGATACACTGTAGGCAAATATTTGATACACTGTAGGCAAATATTTGATACACTGTAGGTAAGTATTTGAAACACTGTAGGTAAGTATTTGATACACTGTAGGCAAACATTTGATACACTGAGGGCAAACATTTGATACACTGAACATTTGATACACTGTAGGCAAACATTTGATACACTGTAGGCAAACATGTGATACACTGTAGGCAAACATGTGATACACTGTAGGCAAACATTTGATACACTGTAGGCAAACATTTGATACACTGTAGGCAAACATTTGATACATTGTAAGTAAATATAGGATACACTGTAGGCAAACATGTGATACACTGTGGGCAAACATTTGATACACTAGGCAAACATTTAATACACTGTAGGCAAACATTTGATACATTGTAAGTAAATCTAGGATACACTGTAGGCAAATGTGATACACTGTAGGCAAACATTTGATACACTGTAGGCAAACATTTGATACACTGTAGGCAAACATGTGATACATTGTAGGCAAACATTTGATACACTGAACATTTGATACACTGTGGGCAAACATTTGATACATTGTAAGTAAATATAGGATACACTGTAGGCAAACATGTGATACACTGTGGGCAAACATTTGATACACTGTGGGTGTCAGAGTGTTGGGGGAATGAAGACAGGACATAGAGAGGACAAGGGACAGAATAGAGTCAAGGACTGTAGAGATAACTATAGACAGGACATGGGTAAGGGCACAGGGATGTCATAAGACGGGACATCTGTAAGACGGTAGAGAGATTAGAGACAGGACATCAGTGGGGACATAGAGATGTCACTGATAGGACACCGACAGGACAAGACCTAGCCAATATAAGGGACATAAGTTCACGGGACGCTGTCCTGAACTGACCAGACGGCACTACACCAAACGACCCAACACAACACGGGCGGACTAACGCATTACGTGACGGTTGAGACAGCCCGAGTTTTCACGAGGGACACGCGGCCTAGTACCACGAAATGAACTGACCAGTTTGAAAACGGCAGATGGGACTCAGACAGTTCGAGAGGAAGGATCGTTGTTTGTTCTGGAGCGAGTGTATAGCTTTTGCGAGAGTGCTAGTTGAAGATAGCGAGCAATTGTGTGTAGGGTTTGTGTAATTGGCTGAGTGCTATAGGTGTGTGTTAGGCAGCATTGTGTATAGAGTGATTTCACCGCCTTTTGTGTAATCATGACAATGATCAGGTTCTCCTGAATTAAAATGTATAGAACATACGTACAACTGATGTTTTATTGAGTACGTATGAAGGATTGGAATACCTGCGTGTATGTAAGACGCTGATAGTGGGCAAACATTTGATACACTGAGGGCAAACATTTGATACACTGTAAGTAAATATAGGATACACTGTAGACAAACATGTGATACACTGTAGGCAAACATTTGATACACTGTAGGCAAACATTTGATACACTGTAGGCAAACATGGTGTACATTGTAAGTAAATATAGGATACACTGTAGACAAACATGTGATACACTGTAGGTAAGTATTTGATACACTGTGGGCAAACATTTGATACACTGTAGGCAAACATGGTGTACATTGTAAGTAAATATAGGATACGCTGTAGACAAACATGCTTTTCTTAACTGTAGCCTTTATGATGTCAATCAATATATGTCTTGATGCTTGATCGGCTGGGTTATAAAATCCTGGCTGGTGTTGTGTTGGAAATAAATGTTGACTTCTTGTCCTTCACTTGGGGGACATAAAATATGAGTAACTCAGAAGTTGGAGTGGGGTGGCTTCATGGCCAGGTTTAGGGACTGCTAATCCCCATGTGCCAGTCTCCCTGGCAAAGGGATTAAGGGCGCTGTTCATAATCCTGTATACTCACGTACAAAATACAGCTGCGCGAGATTCGGCAGCGGATTGCATCTCGTTGGTTTCTTACAGAAAAGTATATGAGACGGTCATTCAGAAAGCAATGGAAACTACTGAACATAAAACTTGCCAAGACATCAGCAGCAGCTGATAAATGCTGGTGTTGACTGCAATGTCCTGTAAATAGGATATGCGAAAACAAAAAAAACCTCATGTAAAGGCCAGTGCACTCACTAGTAGTAGCAACTTTATCACATGTGTGGACTACACTCGGGTTCAGAGTTGTATGGACTGCACTTGGGTTCAAAGTTGTATGGACTGCACTTGGGTTCAAAGTTGTATGGACTACACTTGGGTTCAGAGTTGTATGGGCTACACTCGGGTTCAAAGTTGTATGGACTACACTCGGGTTCAGAGTTGTATGGACTACACTTTGGTTCAAAGTTGTATGGACTACACTTGGGTTCAGAGTTGTATGGACTACACTTGGGTTCAGAGTTGTATGGACTGCACTTGGGTTCAAAGTTGTATGGACTACACTTGGGTTCAGATTTGTATGGACTACACTTGGGTTCAGATTTGTATGGACTACACTCAGGTTCAAAGTTGTATGGACTACACTTGGGTTCAGAGTTGTATGGACTGCACTTGGGTTCAGAGTTGTATGGACTACACTTGGGTTCAGAGTTGTATGGACTACACTCGGGTTCAAAGTTGTACGGACTACACTTGGGTTCAAAGTTGTATGGACTGCACTCTGGTTCAAAGTTGTATGGACTACACTAGGGTTCAAAGTTGTATGGATTATACTCTGGTTCACAGTTGTATGGACTACACATGGGCTCAGAGTTGTATGGATTATACTCTGGTTCAAAGTTGTATGGACTACACATGGGCTCAGAGTTGTATGGATTATACTCTGGTTCAAAGTTGTATGGACTACACTTGGGTTGAGTTGTATGGATTATAGTCTGGTTCAAAGTTGTATGGACTACACTTGGGTTCAGAGTTGTATGGATTACACTTGGGTTCAAAATGAGCGAACACAAACGTAGTCATATCCGGTTGTAAAAACAAAAATAGTCATAATTATAATAATAGTAATAATCTGAAAGGACAACTAGTGTAATCAATATTCTCCTAACTGTGGTATGATAGATCTATCATAGCTAATGTATAATTGCAATGTCAAAAATTTGTTTTAGTGAGTCATATAATATTGATTATTGTACATTTTACATGTGTTTTAATGCATATTGTTATCATTGTTGTCTAAGGTTAGCTTCATAAGTGATGTGTGGATGGAATAATGTCTGAATGCAGAGAGATAAGAAGGGGAGAATATCAGATGGGCCTGCGTGCCCAGTTCTTACCCCTTTGGAAATAAAGTTCTTTTGTTGGTTCTCTCCTGTCACATGTTCTTCTCTAACTGTTCTCTTTTTGTGTCTTGTCACACTGTAATTTGCCATAACCTACTTCTCTCTCACCTAACATATTTTCTGTTCTATCACTTTGTATTGTGTCTGTTTCTCTTCTGCTTCCACTGTCACTTCATCTACTTTCTCTCTGTCTCTCTTTCTTCTGTTTCTGTCACTCCAGACTCTCTTGTTTCTTTCTGTCATCTTTTACTTTTCACAGTCCGCCTGTGTTTTGTATTCCCTCTCCTCCAATATGCCAATACGCTTTCAATTCTGGTCTCTGTCTACCCCTGTCTTTTGTGGCTGTTTCTGTCTCTTTGTGTGGATATGTCTGTCTTCTGTCTATTTCTGGCTCTGTGTCTGTCAGGGTATGACTGTCTTCTGTCTACTCCAGTCTCTACATGTCTGCCCACTCTTGTCACTGTACATCAATAATAATGTACCATTGAGTCACAAAGCCATGAACATGACAACATTGATTGACCATTGTGAGACAACATTGATTGACCGTTGTGAGACAACATTGATTGACCGTTGTGAGACAACATTGATTGACCGTTGTGAGACAACATTGATTGACCATTGTGAGACAACATTGATTGACCGTTGTGAGACAACATTGATTGACCGTTGTGAGACAACATTGATTGACCATTGTGAGACAACATTGATTGACTGCTGTGAGACAACATTGACCATTGTGAGACAACATTGATTGACCGTTGTGAGACAACATTGATTGACCGTTGTGAGACAACATTGATTGACCATTGTGAGACAACATTGATTGACCATTGTGAGACAACATTGATTGACCGTTGTGAGACAACATTGATTGACCGTTGTGAGACAACATTGATTGACCATTGTGAGACAACATTGATTGACTGCTGTGAGACAACATTGACCATTGTGAGACAACATTGATTGACCGTTGTGAGACAACATTGATTGACCGTTGTGAGACAACATTGATTGACCATTGTGAGACAACATTGATTGACCGTTGTGAGACAACATTGATTGACCGTTGTGAGACAACATTGATTGACCATTGTGAGACAACATTGATTGACCGTTGTGAGACAACATTGATTGACCATTGTGAGACAACATTGACCATTGTGAGACAACATTGACCATTGTGAGACAACATTGATTGACCATTGTGAGACAACATTGATTGACCATTGTGAGACAACATTGATTGACTGCTGTGAGACAACATTGACCGTTGTGAGACAACATTGATTGACCATTGTGAGACAACATTGATTGACCATTGTGAGACAACATTGATTGACCATTGTGAGACAACATTGATTGACCGTTGTGAGACAGCATTGATTGACCATTGTGAGACAACATTGATTGACTGCTGTGAGACAACATTGACCGTTGTGAGACAACATTGATTGACCATTGTGAGACAACATTGATTGACCATTGTGAGACAACATTGACCATTGTGAGACAACATTGACCATTGTGAGACAACATTGATTGACCATTGTGAGACAACATTGATTGACCATTGTGAGACAACATTGATTGACTGCTGTGAGACAACATTGACCGTTGTGAGACAACATTGATTGACCATTGTGAGACAACATTGATTGACCATTGTGAGACAACATTGATTGACCGCTGTGAGACAACATTGATTGACCATTGTGAGACAACATTGATTGACCATTGTGAGACAACATTGATTGACCGTTGTGAGACAGCATTGATTGACCATTGTGAGACAGCATGGATCTCAGTGCCAGCTTGTTCTTTTCACAGGTCAACTCTAGCTTCCTGTGATGACACATCCCTCAGATGTCATGGTGCTGTCCTGCCATCCCTAGCATCCTAGTCACTGTCGTGGCGGGCCTGTGACAGGTGAGCCCACACGATGGAGAAGTGCAGCAAGTTCCGAGTGTTCAACGTGTTGTTGGTGGTGTGCGTGGCCAACTTCCTGCTGTACCGTTACTTCAGCCAAGCAGGCTTGCCGGCTCTCTCAGGGCTGGTCTTCAGCCAGGCTGCCCCCTCTGTCACCTCTGAGGGTGTAGCAAATGTTTCCAGTGCTATCCAGGTACTGGGCACACTCATCAACCACACTACACCGGCCTCCGCTGCCCACAGGGATACTGCTGCTGCTGGCAGTGGGCAGAACTCCAGCGGGGTCTTACCGCCGTGTCCTCTGGTGCCTCCTAAACTCAGTGAGTATTGTGTCTGACATGTTTCTGTAAGTGTGTGGTCTCTGACATGTTTCTGTGAGTTTGTGGTCTCTGACATGTTTCTGTGAGTTTGTGGTCTCTGACATGTTTCTGTGAGTTTGTGGTCTCTGACATGTTTCTGTGAGTTTGTGGTCTCTGACATGTTTCTGTGAGTTTGTGGTCTCTGACATGTTTCTGTGAGTTTGTGGTCTCTGACATGTTTCTGTGAGTTTGTGGTCTCTGACATGTTTCTGTGAGTTTGTGGTCTCTGACATGTTTCTGTGAGTTTGTGGTCTCTGACATGTTTCTGTGAGTTTGTGGTCTCTGACATGTTTCTGTGAGTTTGTGGTCTCTGACATGTTTCTGTAAGTGTGTTGTCTCTGACATGTTTCTGTGAGTTTGTGGTCTCTGACATGTTTCTGTGAGTTTGTGGTCTCTGACATGTTTCTGTGAGTTTGTGGTCTCTGACATGTTTCTGTAAGTGTGTTGTCTCTGACATGTTTCTGTGAGTTTGTGGTCTCTGACATGTTTCTGTGAGTTTGTGGTCTCTGACATGTTTCTGTGAGTTTGTGGTCTCTGACATGTTTCTGTGAGTTTGTGGTCTCTGACATGTTTCTCTAAGTGTGAGTGGTCTACACGGATGTCATGATAAGTGTTCTTTTGTTGTACCAGTGTTTGCTATTTTGTTGTTGTTGTTTGCTGAAGATGTTGGTGGAAACCTAGTACACATACTCAAGACACAATCAGAAAGAGCTTTAGAAGTAAAAACTGGCTAAGAAACATCTCATGGGAATTCAGATGTAGTTTCTGGGGAAAATGCAAAGAATGCCCTGGATTGATAGAAGAATGACTGAGACAATCCTTCAAGAAACACATGAAAACTGTAACTTGATCAGAGAGACTAGGCGTGGACAGTCAGTATGTTGTGGGCATGCTGTGGAGAGAAATATCAGCCACGGGTCAGAGATGGCAGCAGACTGCTTCACATTGATCTCACTGCCATGGGACACCGGCTGTGGAGAGAAATATCAGCCACGGGTGAGAGATGGCAGCAGACTGCTTCACATTGATCTCACTGCCATGGGACACCGGCTGTGGAGAGAAATATCAGCCACGGGTGAGAGATGGCAGCAGACTGCTTCACATTGATCTCACTGCCATGGGACACCGGCTGTGGAGAGAAATATCAGCCATGGGTGAGAGATGGCAGCAGACTGCTTCACATTGATCTCACTGCCATGGGACACCGGCTGTTCAGTCAGTCATGGCACACTCATCATCATCATGTGCCATGCCAATAAGTGTGGGCGGTCATGTTTCACCATCTCACACTATCACAGAGTCGTGGATCAGCTCAGTGTTCTTGTCTCGACCATGCCACGTGGTCAAGCCATCCAGGTATTTACTGTTCTGCCCTCCCCTTGTTCTCTTCCCCTCGATCTTGCTAGTTGCATGAGAGGAAATAGAGAAGGGCAGAATGTCAGACGGGCCTGCATGCCCAATTCTTAACCCTTTGACAATGAAGTTTGTTCATTCGTAGTTGTCACCAAGTTCTCCAATTTATTTCTACTCCTAACAAGTCCAGAAATTGTGACTGTCTACGTCTAATTTCTCTAATCAGTTTACGGTTTTCATTTGTTTCTTGTAGGACTTGGTCATTGGTTTTTCTGTCTGTCCAATGTATTCTTTGCATTTTCCTCAGAAACCACATTTCCACAGACATCAGATGTTTTTCAGCATGTCAGCTCGTTGTTCTTGCTTCACATCCATACAAAATTACAGGTTGTGTGTAGCACTTCAATACTCTTTCTCCTTGCAAATGACATCTTGTTACTGGTCAGTATGTTTTCCATCTTGCAAAAGGCTGCCTTTGCCGTAGCGATTCTTGTTCTAATCTCTTCAAGGCATCTCTCATCAGGTGCTATGACTGTTCTGAGATAATAGTACTGATTCACTTGTTTAAGAATATTCCCATTTACTGGTATATTACATTGTGGTATTTCCTTCTTTCTAGTGACGACCATAATCTGTGTCTTCTTACAATTTAATTATAACCCTATTTGTTTACTGTGTGCAACAACCGCATCTACTAAATGTTGCAGATCCTGCTCATAGTCTGCAATCAACACTGTGTCATCCACATATCTAATGTTATTGATGTATTGTACCCCAATGGTGATTCCTCTCATGGCAAACTACTAAGTGTGAAAATTGCCTAGTCAATCACAGCCAGTAAATGTTGACTTGATTGCAATGCCCTGTATGGGATATATGCTAACTTTAACCCTTTACAGGGCAGACGTTTGTCTGTTTTGTAGCCCTGAACGGGCAAGAAGAATTTTGAGGTTCGGTGAAATTTCGGGTTACGATAGTAAAATCATCACATAAAAGGTGTTAGTCAACCGATTTTACTTAAATAAATATCAAAATGAAGTAAAAAGCATGCAGGTTATTTTACTCATGTGAATGTTCCCGGTAATCCACACATAAACACAAATATTTACAAAATACAATATATTGTTTGTGATTGTCAGTCATTATATGGCAATTTACAAGCACATTTTCAGAATCAGAATCACTTTCTTTTAAGTCTGACTCACGACTGCTAATGCAAAGTAACGTTGATCACTGATATCTAGCTCCGATTAATAGTCAACTTCGTGCCCTTCAATGTCACTTAAATTGAACCCAGCGAAATCTCCATCATTTGAAGAATTGTCGAAATCCATTTTTAAATACAAAACGTAAAACCCCCAAAAACTATTTTAAAAAATGCGTTCAAGTACATGCTTGCGAATGGCAGCCACGTTGTCAAGCTATCTGCAAAACCGAAAGTTGACAATCAGAAGTCTCGGAAAGCCGAGAGATCACGTTTTTACAATGCATAATAGTCAGACGCTTTCGGACGGTTTGCCCGGTTTCGGGGGTAAAAACGCTCTTGGGCGTTTTGCCTGGTAAAGGGTTCATGAAATATACAATATATAGTAAACTTTATGAAACATAGAATATATAGCCAACTTTATGAAATATAGAATATATAGCCAACTTTATGAAATATAGAATATATAGCCAACTTTATGAAATATAGAATATATAGCCAACTTTATGAAAAAATATAAATTGGCAAACTTAATGTCACACGGCATAGCTGAGACAAGAACACTGCCCTGTTCCACAACTGGTGATTGTATGAGATGGTGACATGACTGAGACAAGAGCCACCACCATGATCCACGACTGGTGATTGTGTGAGATCATGACATAACTGAGAAAAGAGCCACCGCCGTGATCCACGACTGATTGTGTGAGATGGTGACATGACAGAGACAAGAACACCGGCCTTATCCACGACTGGTGATTGTGTGAGATGGTGACATGACTGAGACAAGAACACTGGCCTTATCCACGACTGGTGATTGTGTGAGATGGTCAATCACCACCTCCCAGGCTTATTGGCAGTGCACATGATGTTAATGGATATGTGATTAACTGTGTCTAGTTTGTGATTAGCTGTCCAATGTGTGTGTACCAGCTGTGTCTAGTTTGTGATTAGCTGTCCAATGTGTGTGTACCATGCCTCGATGTAGATCCACTTCGGCTGTGCCATAATATAACTTAATGAGAATCCACAACAGACATTTAATTTAGCTCGTTAAAACCGTAACACCAACAAAGTCTCATGCAATGAACTTGATAATGAAATAAGGACGTGGCTCCGGTAAAAGTTTAACACCGTTTTAATTTGGTGTTGCAGAATAACAACAATATAATTTAGTGTCACTATAGATCGGTTCCCGTCCTCCGGGACAACATCTATTTAACGTGTCCACAGTTAATATATTTATACCTGCATCATTATTCACCTTGCTACTTAGCCTATTTCTATTCCACTACGCTTTCGATCCTTGCCGTTACGTTCTTGATAGATTCATCTAGTTTTCGGTGGTCCACTGTTCTTAGATTCATAGCTTCTTCTCAACAAATGCCTCCTGTTGTTATCCACTTGAAGATCAAGTACACTTGCATCCAAATATCCAATCGCCACACCAATTTGGTTCCACAATCGAAAAACACATCTAGTCTTGAAGATGGTGCCACAGCGTATGTTTCTTTGTTGTCGTGTGACGTATCTGGTCTCCCTTAGTTTCTTTGTGCACTATCCACTTTGGTGCATACTTAGGAAAAATCCCTTTATCCTCTCTCTGCATCCTGTGTTGCTGTAATAGCTATATAGCATACCAGCTGTGTCTAGTTTGTGATTAGCTGTCCAATGTGTGTGTGCCAGCTGTGTCTAGTTTGTGATTAGCTGTCCAATATGCGTGTGTGCCAGCTGTGTCTAGTTTGTGATTAGCTGTCCAATGTGTGTGTACCAGCTGTGTCTAGTTTGTGATTAGTTGTCCAATATGTGTGTGTGTGTACCAGCTGTGTCTAGTTTGTGATTAGCTGTCCAATGTGTGTATACCAGCTGTGTCTAGTTTGTGATTAGTTGTCCAATGTGTGTGTACCAGCTGTGTCTAGTTTGTGATTAGCTGTCCAATGTGTGTGTACCAGCTGTGTCTAGTTTGTGATTAGCTGTCCAATGTGTGTGTACCAGCTGTGTCTAGTTTGTGATTAGCTGTCCAATATGTGTGTGTGTGTACCAGCTGTGTCTAGTTTGTGATTAGCTGTCCAATGTGTGTATACCAGCTGTGTCTAGTTTGTGATTAGTTGTCCAATGTGTGTGTGTGTGTACCAGCTGTGTCTAGTTTGTGATTAGCTGTCCAATGTGTGTATACCAGCTGTGTCTAGTTTGTGATTAGCTGTCCAATGTGTGTATACCAGCTGTGTTTAGTTTGTGATTAGCTGTCCAATGTGTGTATACCAGCTGTGTCTAGTTTGTGATTAGTTGTCCAATGTGTGTGTACCAGCTGTGTCTAGTTTGTGATTAGCTGTCCAATGTGCGTGTACCAGCTGTGTCTAGTTTGTGATTAGCTGTCCAATATGTGTGTGTGTATGTACCAGCTGTGTCTAGTTTGTGATTAGCTGTCCAATATGTGTGTGTACCAGCTGTGTCTAGTTTGTGATTAGCTGTCCAATATGTGTGTGTGTGTGTACCAGCTGTGTCTAGTTTGTGATTAGCTGTCCAATATGTGTGTGTGTGTACCAGCTGTGTCTAGTTTGTGATTAGCTGTCCAATGTGTGTGTGCCAGCTGTCTAGTTTGTGATTAGCTGTCCAATGTGTGTGTGTGCCAGCTGTGTCTAGTTTGTGGATAGCTGTCCAATATGTGTGTGTGTGCCAGCTGTGTCTAGTTTGTGATTAGCTGTCCAATATGTGTGTGTGTGTACCAGCTGTGTCTAGTTTGTGATTAGCTGTCCAATATGTGTGTGTGTACCAACTGTGTCTAGTTTGTGATTAGCTGTCCAATATGTGTGTGTGTGTACCAGCTGTGTCTAGTTTGTGATTAGCTGTCCAATATGTGTGTGTGTGTACCAGCTGTGTCTAGTTTGTGATTAGCTGTCCAATGTGTGTGTGCCAGCTGTCTAGTTTGTGATTAGCTGTCCAATGTGTGTGTGTGCCAGCTGTGTCTAGTTTGTGATTAGCTGCCCAATATGTGTGTATACCAGCTGTGTCTAGTTTGTGATTAGCTGTCCAATGTGTGTGTGTGTACCAGCTGTGTCTAGTTTGTAATTAGTTGTCCATTGTGTGTGTACCAGCTGTGTCTAGTTTGTGGTTAGCTGTCCAATATGTGTGTGTGCCAGCTGTGTCTAGTTTGTGGTTAGCTGTCCAATATGTGTGTGTGCCAGCTGTGTCTAGTTTGTGGTTAGCTGTCCAATATGTGTGTGTACCAGCTGTGTCTAGTTTGTAATTAGCTGTCCAATGTGTGTGTACCAGCTGTGTCTAGTTTGTGATTAGCTGTCCAATATGTGTGTGTGTGTACCAGCTGTGTCTAGTTTGTGATTAGCTGTCCAATATGTGTGTGTGTGTACCAGCTGTGTCTAGTTTGTGATTAGCTGTCCAATGTGTGTGTGCCAGCTGTCTAGTTTGTGATTAGCTGTCCAATGTGTGTGTGTGCCAGCTGTGTCTAGTTTGTGGATAGCTGTCCAATATGTGTGTGTGCCAGCTGTGTCTAGTTTGTGATTAGCTGTCCAATATGTGTGTGTGTGTACCAGCTGTGTCTAGTTTGTGATTAGCTGTCCAATATGTGTGTGTGTACCAGCTGTGTCTAGTTTGTGATTAGCTGTCCAATATGTGTGTGTGTGTACCAGCTGTGTCTAGTTTGTGATTAGCTGTCCAATATGTGTGTGTGTGTACCAGCTGTGTCTAGTTTGTGATTAGCTGTCCAATGTGTGTGTGCCAGCTGTCTAGTTTGTGATTAGCTGTCCAATGTGTGTGTGTGCCAGCTGTGTCTAGTTTGTGATTAGCTGTCCAATATGTGTGTATACCAGCTGTGTCTAGTTTGTGATTAGCTGTCCAATGTGTGTGTGTGTGTACCAGCTGTGTCTAGTTTGTAATTAGTTGTCCATTGTGTGTGTACCAGCTGTGTCTAGTTTGTGGTTAGCTGTCCAATATGTGTGTGTGCCAGCTGTGTCTAGTTTGTGGTTAGCTGTCCAATATGTGTGTGTGCCAGCTGTGTCTAGTTTGTGGTTAGCTGTCCAATATGTGTGTGTACCAGCTGTGTCTAGTTTGTAATTAGCTATCCAATGTGTGTGTACCAGCTGTGTCTAGTTTGTGATTAGCTGTCCAATATGTGTGTGTGTGTACCAGCTGTGTCTAGTTTGTGATTAGCTGTCCAATGTGTGTATACCAGCTGTGTCTAGTTTGTGATTAGTTGTCCAATATGTGTGTACCAGCTGTGTCTAGTTTGTGATTAGTTGTCCAATATGTGTGTGTGTGTACCAGCTGTGTCTAGTTTGTGATTAGCTGTCCAATGTGTGTATACCAGCTGTGTCTAGTTTGTGATTAGTTGTCCAATGTGTGTGTACCAGCTGTGTCTAGTTTGTGATTAGCTGTCCAATGTGCGTGTACCAGCCGTGTCTAGTTTGTGATTAGCTGTCCAATATGTGTGTGTGTATGTACCAGCTGTGTCTAGTTTGTGATTAGCTGTCCAATATGTGTGTGTGTACCAGCTGTGTCTAGTTTGTGATTAGCTGTCCAATATGTGTGTGTGTGTACCAGCTGTGTCTAGTTTGTGATTAGCTGTCCAATATGTGTGTGTGTGAACCAGCTGTGTCTAGTTTGTGATTAGCTGTCCAATGTGTGTGTGCCAGCTGTCTAGTTTGTGATTAGCTGTCCAATGTGTGTGTGTGCCAGCTGTGTCTAGTTTGTGGATAGCTGTCCAATATGTGTGTGTGCCAGCTGTGTCTAGTTTGTGATTAGCTGTCCAATATGTGTGTGTGTGTACCAGCTGTGTCTAGTTTGTGATTAGCTGTCCAATATGTGTGTGTGTACCAGCTGTGTCTAGTTTGTGATTAGCTGTCCAATATGTGTGTGTGTGTACCAGCTGTGTCTAGTTTGTGATTAGCTGTCCAATATGTGTGTGTGTGTGTACCAGCTGTGTCTAGTTTGTGATTAGCTGTCCAATGTGTGTGTGCCAGCTGTCTAGTTTGTGATTAGCTGTCCAATGTGTGTGTGTGCCAGCTGTGTCTAGTTTGTAATTAGCTGTCCAATGTGTGTGTACCAGCTGTGTCTAGTTTGTGATTAGCTGTCCAATATGTGTGTATACCAGCTGTGTCTAGTTTGTGATTAGCTGTCCAATGTGTGTGTGTACCAGCTAAGTCTAGTTTGTAATTAGTTGTCCATTGTGTGTGTACCAGCTGTGTCTAGTTTGTAATTAGTTGTCCATTGTGTGTGTACCAGCTATGTCTAGTTTGTGATTAGCTGTCCAATATGTGTGCGTGTGTACCAACTGTGTCTAGTTTGTGATTAGCTGTCCAATGTGTGTGTGTGTACCAGCTGTGTCTAGTTTGTGATTAGCTGTCCAATGTGTGTGTGCCAGCTGTCTAGTTTGTGATTAGCTGTCCAATGTGTGTGTGTGTGTGCCAGCTGTGTCTAGTTTGTAATTAGCTGTCCAATGTGTGTGTACCAGCTGTGTCTAGTTTGTGATTAGCTGTCCAATGTGTGTGTGTGTGTACCAGCTGTGTCTAGTTTGTAATTAGTTGTCCATTGTGTGTGTGCCAGCTGTATCTAGTTTGTGGTTAGCTGTCCAATATGTGTGTGTGCCAGCTGTGTCTAGTTTGTGGTTAGCTGTCCAATGTGTGTGTGTGTGTACCAGCTGTGTCTAGTTTGTAATTAGCTGTCCAATGTGTGTGTACCAGCTGTGTCTAGTTTGTGATTAGCTGTCCAATATGTGTGTATACCAGCTGTGTCTAGTTTGTGATTAGTTGTCCAATGTGTGTGTACCAGCTAAGTCTAGTTTGTAATTAGTTGTCCATTGTGTGTGTACCAGCTGTGTCTAGTTTGTAATTAGTTGTCCATTGTGTGTGTACCAGCTATGTCTAGTTTGTGATTAGCTGTCCAATATGTGTGTATACCAGCTGTGTCTAGTTTGTGATTAGCTGTCCAATATTTGTGTGTGCCAGCTGTGTCAAGTTTGTAATTAGCTGTCCAATGTGTGTGTACCAGCTGTGTCTAGTTTGTGATTAGCTGTCCAATATGTGTGTGTGTGTACCAACTGTGTCTAGTTTGTGATTAGCTGTCCAATGTGTGTGTGTGTACCAGCTGTGTCTAGTTTGTAATTAGTTGTCCATTGTGTGTGTACCAGCTGTGTCTAGTTTGTAATTAGCTGTCCAATGTGTGTGTACCAGCTGTGATTAGTTGTCCAATGTGTGTGTATCAGCTGTGTCTAGTTTGTGATTAGCTGTCCAATGTGTGTGTGTACCAGCTGTGTCTAGTTTGTAATTAGCTGTCCAATGTGTGTGTGTACCAGCTGTGTCTAGTTTGTGATTAGTTGTCCAATGTGCGTGTACCAGTTGTGTCTAGTTTGTGATTAGCTGTTCAATGTGTGTGTACCAGCTGTGTCTAGTTTGTGATTAGCTGTCCAATGTGTGTGTACCAGCTGTGTCTAGTTTGTGATTAGCTGTCCAATATGTGTGTGTGTACCAGCTGTGTCTAGTTTGTGATTAGCTGTCCAATATGTGTGTGTGTGTACCAGCTGTGTCTAGTTTGTGATTAGCTGTCCAATATGTGTGTGTGTGAACCAGCTGTGTCTAGTTTGTGATTAGCTGTCCAATGTGTGTGTGCCAGCTGTCTAGTTTGTGATTAGCTGTCCAATGTGTGTGTGTGCCAGCTGTGTCTAGTTTGTGGATAGCTGTCCAATATGTGTGTGTGCCAGCTGTGTCTAGTTTGTGATTAGCTGTCCAATATGTGTGTGTGTGTACCAGCTGTGTCTAGTTTGTGATTAGCTGTCCAATATGTGTGTGTGTACCAGCTGTGTCTAGTTTGTGATTAGCTGTCCAATATGTGTGTGTGTGTACCAGCTGTGTCTAGTTTGTGATTAGCTGTCCAATATGTGTGTGTGTGTGTACCAGCTGTGTCTAGTTTGTGATTAGCTGTCCAATGTGTGTATACCAGCTGTGTCTAGTTTGTGATTAGCTGTCCAATGTGTGTGTGTGCCAGCTGTGTCTAGTTTGTAATTAGCTGTCCAATGTGTGTGTACCAGCTGTGTCTAGTTTGTGATTAGCTGTCCAATATGTGTGTATACCAGCTGTGTCTAGTTTGTGATTAGTTGTCCAATGTGTGTGTGTACCAGCTAAGTCTAGTTTGTAATTAGTTGTCCATTGTGTGTGTACCAGCTGTGTCTAGTTTGTAATTAGTTGTCCATTGTGTGTGTACCAGCTATGTCTAGTTTGTGATTAGCTGTCCAATATGTGTGCGTGTGTACCAACTGTGTCTAGTTTGTGATTAGCTGTCCAATGTGTGTGTGTGTACCAGCTGTGTCTAGTTTGTGATTAGCTGTCCAATGTGTGTGTGCCAGCTGTCTAGTTTGTGATTAGCTGTCCAATGTGTGTGTGTGTGTGCCAGCTGTGTCTAGTTTGTAATTAGCTGTCCAATGTGTGTGTACCAGCTGTGTCTAGTTTGTGATTAGCTGTCCAATGTGTGTGTGTGTGTACCAGCTGTGTCTAGTTTGTAATTAGTTGTCCATTGTGTGTGTGCCAGCTGTGTCTAGTTTGTGGTTAGCTGTCCAATATGTGTGTGTGCCAGCTGTGTCTAGTTTGTGGTTAGCTGTCCAATGTGTGTGTGTGTGTACCAGCTGTGTCTAGTTTGTAATTAGCTGTCCAATGTGTGTGTACCAGCTGTGTCTAGTTTGTGATTAGCTGTCCAATATGTGTGTATACCAGCTGTGTCTAGTTTGTGATTAGTTGTCCAATGTGTGTGTACCAGCTAAGTCTAGTTTGTAATTAGTTGTCCATTGTGTGTGTACCAGCTGTGTCTAGTTTGTAATTAGTTGTCCATTGTGTGTGTACCAGCTATGTCTAGTTTGTGATTAGCTGTCCAATATGTGTGTATACCAGCTGTGTCTAGTTTGTGATTAGCTGTCCAATATTTGTGTGTGCCAGCTGTGTCAAGTTTGTAATTAGCTGTCCAATGTGTGTGTACCAGCTGTGTCTAGTTTGTGATTAGCTGTCCAATATGTGTGTGTGTGTACCAACTGTGTCTAGTTTGTGATTAGCTGTCCAATGTGTGTGTGTGTACCAGCTGTGTCTAGTTTGTAATTAGTTGTCCATTGTGTGTGTACCAGCTGTGTCTAGTTTGTAATTAGCTGTCCAATGTGTGTGTACCAGCTGTGATTAGTTGTCCAATGTGTGTGTATCAGCTGTGTCTAGTTTGTGATTAGCTGTCTAATGTGTGTGTGTACCAGCTGTGTCTAGTTTGTAATTAGCTGTCCAATGTGTGTGTGTACCAGCTGTGTCTAGTTTGTGATTAGTTGTCCAATGTGCGTGTACCAGTTGTGTCTAGTTTGTGATTAGCTGTTCAATGTGTGTGTACCAGCTGTGTCTAGTTTGTGATTAGCTGTCCAATGTGTGTGTACCAGCTGTGTCTAGTTTGTAATTAGCTTTCCAATGTGTGTGTGTACCAGTTGTGTCTAGTTTGTGATTAGTTGTCCAATGTGCGTGTGCCAGTTGTGTCTAGTTTGTGATTAGTTGTCCAATGTGTGTGTACCAGCTAAGTCTAGTTTGTAATTAGTTGTCCATTGTGTGTGTACCAGCTGTGTCTAGTTTGTAATTAGTTGTCCATTGTGTGTGTACCAGCTATGTCTAGTTTGTGATTAGCTGTCCAATATGTGTGTATACCAGCTGTGTCTAGTTTGTGATTAGCTGTCCAATATTTGTGTGTTCCAGCTGTGTCTAGTTTGTGATTAGCTGTCCAATGTGTGTGTGTGTACCAGCTGTGTCTAGTTTGTGATTAGCTGTCCAATGTGTGTGTGCCAGCTGTCTAGCTTGTGATTAGCTGTCCAATGTGTGTGTGTGCCAGCTGTGTCTAGTTTGTAATTAGCTGTCCAATGTGTGTGTACCAGCTGTGTCTAGTTTGTGATTAGCTGTCCAATATGTGTGTATACCAGCTGTGTCTAGTTTGTGATTAGCTGTCCAATGTGTGTGTGTGTGTACCAGCTGTGTCTAGTTTGTAATTAGTTGTCCATTGTGTGTGTACCAGCTGTGTCTAGTTTGTGGTTAGCTGTCCAATATGTGTGTGTGCCAGCTGTGTCTAGTTTGTGGTTAGCTGTCCAATATGTGTGTGTGCCAGCTGTGTCTAGTTTGTGGTTAGCTGTCCAATATGTGTGTGTGTGTACCAGCTGTGTCTAGTTTGTAATTAGTTGTCCATTGTGTGTGTACCAGCTGTGTCTAGTTTGTAATTAGTTGTCCATTGTGTGTGTACCAGCTGTGTCTAGTTTGTAATTAGTTGTCCATTGTGTGTGTACCAGCTATGTCTAGTTTGTGATTAGCTGTCCAATATGTGTGTATACCAGCTGTGTCTAGTTTGTGATTAGCTGTCCAATATTTGTGTGTGCCAGCTGTGTCTAGTTTGTAATTAGCTGTCCAATGTGTGTGTACCAGCTGTGTCTAGTTTGTGATTAGCTGTCCAATATGTGTGTGTGTGTACCAACTGTGTCTAGTTTGTGATTAGCTGTCCAATGTGTGTGTGTGTACCAGCTGTGTCTAGTTTGTAATTAGTTGTCCATTGTGTGTGTACCAGCTGTGTCTAGTTTGTAATTAGCTGTCCAATGTGTGTGTACCAGCTGTGATTAGTTGTCCAATGTGTGTGTACCAGCTGTGTCTAGTTTGTGATTAGCTGTCCAATGTGTGTGTGTACCAGCTGTGTCTAGTTTGTAATTAGCTGTCCAATGTGTGTGTGTACCAGCTGTGTCTAGTTTGTGATTAGTTGTCTAATGTGCGTGTACCAGTTGTGTCTAGTTTGTGATTAGCTGTTCAATGTGTGTGTACCAGCTGTGTCTAGTTTGTGATTAGCTGTCCAATGTGTGTGTACCAGCTGTGTCTAGTTTGTAATTAGCTTTTCAATGTGTGTGTGTACCAGTTGTGTCTAGTTTGTGATTAGTTGTCCAATGTGCGTGTGCCAGTTGTGTCTAGTTTGTGATTAGCTGTCCAATGTGTGTGTACCAGCCGTTTCTAGTTTGTGACTTGGTTTGACTGTTTTGTTGTTTATTGTTTGATGTTTTGTGGCTGTGGGTTTTGGCTTCAATAAATGAAGCAAGCAGTCACGGTCCAGGTGATGGCACGGTGTGGGGGAATAATTGAAGCAACCAGTCACGGTCCAGGTGATGGCATGGTGTGGGGGAATAATTGAAACAAGCAGTCACAGCCCAGGTGATGGCATGGTGTGGGGGAATAATTGAAGCAAGCAGTCACAGCCCATGTGATGGCATGGTGTGGGGGAAAAGAATGACTAACCAAGTACCAGACTTTGCTGTGACTTAGATACAGAATATTTCTGAGGAAGGCAGCTGGTAACCTCATCTACAGTATGAAGTCCCTAGCATGCAACACCATTACAACAATATCTGCTGGGGTAGCACCACGGCCATGTGTAGGGCCTGTGTGGGGGAAGCTGTAGGCCAGCTTGTTGAGATGATGTGTTGTCACCCCTTTCCTGTTTGTGCACGAGGTGTGAGAGCAACTGGTGAGAGCAAGCAGCTGACACAGCTGAACACTCTAAACTCCTGCTTATCTATATGTGCCAGGTTGCCTTACACAGCACAACCAGGTCATAGTATACCGCACAGGGGAAAGTGGTGGTGGGTATTAGTAGATCAGTCTGAGTGGGGGGAGTTTGATAAGAATCATCTGTACAGCATTAACCTTGGCTTCTCTTTCACGTCTGGCAGGCAGGGATTTGTCTGTCTGTTGTTAGGTCATGTAGCAGGGATCTGTCTGTAGTCAGATCATGTAGCAGAAATCTGTCTGTAGTCAGATCATGTAGCAGGGATCTCTTTGTCTGTGGTCTGGTCATGTAGCTGATAGATTCAGTATTCCATGTCATGTCTTCTGTAGCTGGGAGGTTCAGCATTACATGACATTGTCTTGTGTAGCTGGGAGGTTCATCATTACATGTGATAGTCTTGTGTAGCTGGGAGGTTCAGCATTACATCTCCTTGTCTTGTGTAGCTGGGAGGTTCAGCATTACATCTCATTGTCTTGTGTAGCTGGGAGGTTCAGCATTACATCTCATTGTCTTGTGTAGCTGGTAGTTTAGTATTATATGTGGTTGTCTTGTGTAGCTGGGAGGTTCAGCATTACATGTCATTGTCTTATGTAGCTGGGAGGTTCAGCATTACATGTAATTGTCTTGTCTAGCTGGGAGGTTCAGCATTACATGTCATTGTCTTATGTAGCTGGGAGGTTCAGCATTACATGTAATTGTCTTGTCTAGCTGGGAGGTTCAGCATTACATGTCATTGTCTTGTGTAGCTGGTAGGTTCAGTACTACATGTCATTGTCTTATGTAGGTGGGTTTTCAACATCCCATGTGATTGTCTTGTGTAGCTAGTAGGTTCAGTATTCCATGTGATTGTCTTGTGTAGCTGGGAGGTTCAGCATTACATGTCATTGTCTTGCATTTTCAGATGGAGCTTTGGCAACATACAAGGAAGCATCTTCTTGGGAGGAGATAGCCAAAGAAAACCCAGGACTGCAGCCTGGTGGTCGTTACAAACCTCCTGACTGCCTGGCTCGCTACAAAGTAGCTATTGTGATACCTTACAGGAATCGGGAAGAGCATTTGAAAATATTGCTGAAGAATCTGCACCCCATGTTGGCCAGGCAGCAGCTTGAGTACGGAATTTTTGTCATCGATCAGGTTAGCTGGCTGTGTTACATGGTTACATCAGTATGTCTGTCTGTGTGGTCATTGTCTTGTCTTGATGGTACATCTCCAGAGATAGAGGAAGATTTTGTCATTGATACGGTTAGCTGGCTGTGTTACATGGTTACATCAGTATGTCTGTCTGTGTGGTCATTGTCTTGTCTTGATGGTACATCTCCAGAGATAGAGGAAGATTTTGTCATTGATACGGTTAGCTGGCTGTGTTACATGGTTACATCAGTATGTCTGTCTGTGTGGTCGTTGTCTTGTCTTGATGGTACATCTCCATAGATAGAGGAAGATTTTGTCATTGATACGGTTAGCTGGCTGTGTTACATGGTTACATCAGTATGTCTGTCTGTGTGGTCATTGTCTTGTCTTGATGGTACATCTCCATAGATAGAGGAAGATGTTGGTGGATAAGATGGATGTTCTACCAGGGACCAGCTACAAGGCACCGACGCTCTTAATTAAGAATAAAGAATATTTATCATTTATGCATACATTACTTTCTTCATAGCTAAGGTAGCCAATATATCTGTTGGTGTCGTCATTGTCTTGACTGTTCATCTCCATTCATTTAGGCAGCTGGTAGCACTTGTAGTATGTAGCCTGTATGTCTGTCTGTGTCGTCATTGTCTTGACTGTACATCACCATTCATTTAGGCAGCTGGTAGCACTTGTAGTATGTAGCCGGTATGTCTGTCAGTGTCGTCATTATCTTAACTGTACATCTCCATTCATTACGCATCTTACAGCACTTGTAGTATGTAGCCAGTATGTCTGTCTGTGTCTTCATTGTCTTGACTGTACATCACCATTCATTTAGGCAGCTGGTAGCACTTGTAGTATGTAGCCGGTATGTCTGTCTGTGTCTTCATTGTCTTGACTGTACATCACCATTCATTTAGGCAGCTGGTAGCTCTTGTAGTATGTAGCCGGTATGTCTGTCTGTGTCGTCATTGTCTTGACTGTACATCTCCATTCACTTAGTCTGCTGGCAGCACTTGTAGTCAGGGCTCATTTCTGTTACTAATACCAACAGACACCATTAGTGATAATGTATAGTAACCAAGCTTTATGACCGTTGATCTCCGTGTAGACAAGCCAGATACAGAATACATGAATGACCCACACACTAGAGGTAGATGGTCAGCTTAACTAGAACATGACCACATGTCACAGCATGGACGTTGTGGCCAAAATATGTATACATACATGCATACATACATACGTACGGACGGATGAACGGACAGACAGACAGAACTGCCTGCCTGCCTGCCTGCCCGCCCGGCAGCATGCGCAGGCCTCAAAGTGTGGGAGTGGTTTTTGATGGCAGCCTGTGCTGTTTGAAGTGTGTTTTCTTCCAGCTGTGTTCTCTGCATTGATTAGCTGATGTTCCACTGACAACATCCTGACAATGAAATATAAATACCATACAAATCTGCCTGTTCAGGCTAAAACGGGATTAGTGGGGCACATCTATTGTACAGATGTGGTAATGTAATTATGCAGGATTAAATAGCCAGCTGGCGGTGTATGGATCAGTGTGGCCAACAATGAAAACACTGTTAGGGTGACACATTGGTTATAGTGCGTGGCTGATCAGTGACTTAGTATCCATTCTAAAACCTATTGACAACAATGAGAACACTGTTAGGGCCATTCTAAAACCTATTGACAACAATGAAAACACTGTTAGGGCCACACATTGGTAATAGTGCGTGGCTGATCATTGACTTAGTATC
Source organism: Cepaea hortensis (assembly GCA_963921405.1). Taxonomy (NCBI): domain Eukaryota; kingdom Metazoa; phylum Mollusca; class Gastropoda; order Stylommatophora; family Helicidae; genus Cepaea; species Cepaea hortensis. Next base: position 114,685,460 of record OY992886.1, on the reverse strand, counting down.
CATTCTAAAACCTATTGACAACTGTGAAAACAAAGTGTGTTAACTGATACCAGTGTGTGGTTGTTCAGTGACTTAGTATTAATTCTAAAACCTATTGACAACTGTGAATACAAAGTGTATTACTGCCACAGGCTGATACCAGTGCGTGGTTGTTCAGTGACTTAGTATCAATTCTAAAACCTATTGACAACTGTGAATACAAAGTGTATTACTGCCACAGGCTGATACCAGTGCGTGGTTGTTCAGTGACTTAGTATCAATTCTAAAACCTATTGACAACTGTGAATACAAAGTGTGTTACTGCAACAGGCTGATTCCAGTGTGTGGTCGTTCAGTGACTTAGTATTAATTCTAAAACCTATTGACAACTGTGAATACAAAGTGTATTACTGCCACAGGCTGATACCAGTGCGTGGTTGTTCAGTGACTTAGTATCAATTCTAAAACCTATTGACAACTGTGAATACAAAGTGTATTACTGCCACAGGCTGATACCAGTGCGTGGTTGTTCAGTGACTTAGTATCAATTCTAAAACCTATTGACAACTGTGAATACAAAGTGTGTTACTGCAACAGGCTGATTCCAGTGTGTGGTCGTTCAGTGACTTAGTATTAATTCTAAAACCTATTGACAACAATGAACACAAAGTGTATTACTGCCTCAGGCTGATACCAGTGCGTGGTTGTTCAGTGACTTACTATTAATTCTAAAACCTATTGACAACAATTAACACAGTGTGTTATTGCCGCAGGCTGATACCAGTGCGTGGTTGTTCAGTGATCTACTTAGTATCAGTTCAACAGTCTAGTGACCTCACACTCACAACAATAACATCTACGTTTATTGACGTCAGTCAAACTGTCAGTATAATTTGTCTCTGTAGAATATCACTAGTCAGTTGTTCTTTACCCTACCCTTCTTTCCTTGGAAGAAACAGTGATTCAGCTGAATGCTGACGAGTAAACATAATCCAATAACATGCCTGGAAGTGTCATCTCATTAGCATAATCCACATGACATACTTGGCTGTGTTACCTGTCATTAGCATAATCTTCTCATGTGTACAAGTGATAAGCTACAAGAGTGTCATAACCATTGTTATATTTCTCACGTGTACCAGTGATAAGCTACAAGAATTTCATAACCACTGTTATATTTCTCATGTGTACAAGAGTTTCATAACCACTGTTATATTTCTCATGTGTACCAGTGATAAGCTACAAGAATTTCATAACCACTGTTATATTTCTCATGTGTACAAGAGTTTCATAACCACTGTTATATTTCTCATGTGTGTATCTGACAGGCCATCCATCATGTGCCATGCCGGTAAGCGTGGGCGGTCATGTTCTGCCATCTCACTCGATCAACAGAGTCGTGGATCAGTTCCGTGTTTCTGTCTCGACCATGCCACAAGGCCAAGCCATCCAGATACTTGTTTCTAGGTCTTCCCCTTGGTCTGTTCCCCTCGATCTTACCAGTTGTCACCAAGTTCTCCAAATCATTTCTTCTCATAACATGCCCAAAAAATTGTGACTGTCTACGTCTAATGTCTCTGATCAGTTTACGATCTTCATTTGTTTCTTGAAGGACTTGTTCATTGGTCTTTCTGGCTGTCCATGGTATTCTTTGCATTTTCCTCAGAAACCACATTTCTACAGCCATCAGATGTTTTTCAGCCTGGCTGCTCATTGTCCAAGCTTCACATCCATATAAAAGTACAGGTTCTATGTAGCATCTCAACACTATTTTTCTCGTTTCAATTGACATCTTTTTATTGGTCAGTATGTTTTTCATCTTGCTAAAGGCTACTTTTGCCATGGCGATTCTTGTTCTAATCTCTTCAAGGCATCTCCCATCAGATGTTATTACTGTTCCGAGATAATTGTACCTATTCACTTGTTGAAGAATATTCCCATTTACTTGTATATTACACTGTGGTATTTCGTTCTTCCTAATGACGACCATAATCTGTGTCTTTTTACAATTTAATTCTAACCCTAGTTGTTCACTGTGTGTAACAATCGCATCTACTAAATTTTGCAGGTCCTGTTCATTGTCTGCAATCAAGACTGTATCATCTGCATATCTAATGTTATTGATGCATCGTCCCCCAATGTTGATTCCTTCCATATTTTCAATATTTCTGAAAATAATCTGACAGGCATTGCCAGGTAAATTCAACAGGGCGATGTTAATGAACATTGGCTACGTGGAGGCCATGAAGAAATACGACTACCAGTGTTGCGTGTTCCACGATGTCGATCTCATTCCTGAAAACGATAGAAATATCTATTCTTGCCCGGAGATGCCCAGGCATTTGTCAGCAGCCATAGATAAATTTAACTACAGGTACTTGTTATCCATTCTGGATGTTGTTTGTTTAGTTACTGTTTTAGTCTGTTATATGTCTTGGCCATAGATGATGTCTATCTTTCATTTGTTGTTGACACAGTCTGTCTTGTATCTCTGACATTGATTGTTCCCTTACATATGACATTCTCACAGCCTCTGTTAAGTTTCTGATATTGATTGTTTACTTACATCTGTCATGTATAGTCTCTAGAAACTGTATGATATCACTGATTGTCTGTGAAGCGGTTGATACATTCCCTCTCACACCTCTGCCATGGATAAGTTTTTGTATTGAGCTGTCCCAGGAATGTGCCAGTCATCAGTCATCTACCTCAGTCATCAGTCATCTACCTCAGACATACCATATCCTACATCTCAGTTGTTCACAGCGTGTGTACAGTCTCAGAGTTAATTGTGCACACAATCCAACAAGTGTCTGGTATACCTCAGCCCACAGACAGACAACACTTTCATGCTGGGAGCAAGCGATGGGGACACAAGAATTGTTTGTGGTCTGGTGACTGCTGTATTCTGCCAGGACATTGAGCCAGTGCTGGAGAGTATACTACTGCTACAGATGAAACTGTACAAAATGTCACAGAGTTTGACAGCTGCCATCACAAGCCAGGAACACATCCACTACAACTTGTAGGAGATTGCCTCAGTATGGCATCTAGCTGACATCCTGCCTCGTTCTGAAATCGTCACAGCCATAATTGTATTCTGAAATCTAGACTAAAGTTAAGTAAAAGACCATGATCGTTGTACACACCTTAAGAAGTGTTGGGTACATGGTAAAACAAATGAGTAAAAACGGCAGAAATGTGAACATTACAAAAACATCAAGTATAGAGCGGTTTTACAAAATAGCATTTTTATAGACAAACAGAGAGTGTTGTGGTTGCAAGCCTTCATCAGCAAACAACAAGAAAACACAACATACAAACCACAAGGAAGATACTACAATAACTACATTCAGACATGATAACAAAATGAAAACAATGTGAGAGAGAGAGAGAGAGAGAGAGAGAGAGAGAGAGAGAGAGAGAGAGAGAGAGAGAGAGAGAGAGAGAGAGAGAGAGAGAGAGAGAGAGAGAGAGAGAAGGAGGTGGGAGGGGGTTGCATGAAGATACAGAGGAAGGCAGACAATTGGCAGGGAAGGTGGAGAAATATGATTGTGGTTTGTACAGCTGACCTACACTTCTCAGTTTCTATATTGGTGACACCACAGTAAATCAAACAACCCCCTTAGTTAGTTAGTCGACAGATCATCCTCGCTGCACATCGAACCATTCAGTCCATAAGTGCTCGGATCCCCTCCTCAGCAAATCCCGCAGCGTGTAGCGGCTAACGACGCCAGTTCTGTGTTGGTTTATCAATCTTCTTTGGCTTCCTGCGTAGTGTTCTTGTTTGGCCACACCTCTTTTAATTTGATGCTCTAGCAGTCTGGCCATTGTTGTAGATTCACAGTCATCACTTGGTTCTCGCAAAAGTCTCACATCACGTAGAGCATTCAGAATGTCAGCCTGGTCCATGGCGCGTCCGCCCTCCACAGTAGCCTCACCTGCGAGCTTGTCAGCCCGCTCATTTCCTTGTACTCCCGCATGCCCTGGCACGAAGATGAAACTAATCTTTGCCAGCCGAGACCGCTTCAGAGGCAGCAACCATTCTCTTCGGATCGACCCCTCCTCTATCCTCTTGATCATGTTCATTGAGTCGCTAAGGAAACAAGCCCTGGTGAATGTCTGTGTCTCGAGCCATGTTATTGCTTTACTTACTGCCATGACTTCCATGGTCAGGCTACTTGTGGTTTCAGTGAAAGCACCAGAGTCCTCCTTCACAATTCTCCCTCCGGCCCGAGCTGTAAAGGCCCATGAGCTTCTCACATGTCGGACGACCGACCCATCTGTGTAGATGACCGCGTCACCGTCTAGCGAATTCTCGAAAATCAACGCTTGTACTTCAGCCTCAACAGCAGCCTGATTTTCTTGTCTGCATTTTCTATCTAATTGGATGCAAACTGAAAAGGATGTGCAGAAGTCTGTTGGCACTTGCACCCACTCCTCGCCAGGTTCTAAGTCCTCAAGTGAACACACCTGTTGAAGAATGTCTTCGGCTTGACCCATCCACGACCGTCCTCTTTTTAACCTGCTGCCCTTCACCTTCCTAATTTCACTATGCAGTGGATGTTGTGTGTTTGCGTTAATTCTGAGGTAGGCGCGTGCCCTGCAAACTTGTATTCTCTCTTCAATGGTTGGAAAATCAAGAAGGTAGCGCATCGCCCTGCATGCTGTATCTCTTGTACATCCAAGAATAATGCGCATAGCTTCATTCTGTATCCTTTCCATCCTTTCTATCTGCTTATGGCTGAGAGTCAAGATTGCCATTGCATACTCCAAAACAGACATGACCAGCCCCTCGTACAGAAGACATAGATGGCGCTGCTCACAGTTTGCTGCCGCCATCACCCGCATCGCTGCCAAACCCCGCTTGGCCTTTGTTATCACCTGGTCTATGTGCACATTATAAGCAAGGCTTCGATCAAACCGTATCCCCAGGTAATTCATTGCCTGCGTTCTTTCCACCGTCACTGAACACAGCATTACAGTTGGTGTTGGATTGTTGACAATATGATTATTCAACGAGAACCAAGTCACTGTTGCCTTTGTTGGGTTAACCATTGCCCCAGCTTCATCACACCAAGTACTTATGCGATTGAGTTCGGTTTGTAGTTCCCCAGCAACCTCCTCTCTATCCTTACCCTGACGATACACTAAAACATCATCGGCATATGACAATGTCCTGCCAGGTCCAGTGATCTGCTCACTGGTGATTCTCACTGTGTAGGCGTTGAACAGTACCGGAGATAATGGTGATCCCTGTGGTAGGCCAGGATATATTGTTGTTGGTTCCGAAGTCCAACTGCCACATCTAAAAACTACTTTCCGTTGGAAGAGGGCTGCAGCGATCCAACTAAGGAGGAATGGACTTACGTTTAGTTCAAGAAGCTGAAACATTAAAAAATCCAGTGGTACTCTGTTGTATGCGTCCTCAAGATCAATCGCTGCAGCAACGGTTTCAGTGCCTGAGTGGAAACCTTCATAGACATCCTGGGCAAAGACTGCTGCATTGGTCCAGGTTTCTCTTTTTGGACGGTACCCACCCAGGGTAGGTGGGAAAACACCTTGCCTCTCTAGTTGGCTTGATATTTTCCTGGCAATTACCTTCTCCAGCAGCTTGCCTATTGTATTCTGCATGGTTATAATTCGATATCCCTGAATTTTTTTGTGGTCTTTGTCAGGCTTCGGCAAGGGAATCAGATAGCTGTGTAACCATTCCTCCTTGATGCTAGCACTCCCTATACTGTTGTTGTACATGTCTGCTAGTTTCTCTAGCTCATTGTCGGTAACCCCCTTACACGCCTCCACTGGGACCCATGCTTGTGTACACACCACAGTAAATCAAACAACCCCCTTACACGCTTCCACTGGGACCCATGCTTGTGTAGACCACTGGGCACTGGCTGGGTGGTGGGTCAGTGCCAGGCCAGCCACCTCTACTTGCCCAGACATCTGTGACCCGTGCTAGGAAGGGCCCGACCTGGCAGGCCAGCTCAATGTTGTCAATTCCCCTTGGTGCAGGTTTTAACCCAGGGTTTCTGAGACGGCAGACCAGCATCTAGCCACCATGCTACCAGGCTGGCGGTCACCTGGTGCTAGCCCCACATTGTATAGTCCAGCGGTCACCTGGTGCTAGCCCCACATTGTATAGTCCAGCGGTCACCTGGTGCTAGCCCCACATTGTATAGTCAAGTGGTCACCTGGTGCTAGCCCCACATTGTATAGTCAAGTGGTCACCTGGTGCTAGCCCCACATTGTATAGTCAAGTGGTCACCTGGTGCTAGCCCCACATTGTATAGTCAAGTGGTCACCTGGTGCTAGCCCCACATTGTATAGTCAAGTGGTCACCTGGTGCTAGCCCCACATTGTATAGTCCAGTGGTCACCTGGTGCTAGCCCCACATTGTATAGTCCAGTGGTCACCTGGTGCTAGCCCCACATTGTATAGTCAAGTGGTCACCTGGTGCTAGCCCCACATTGTATAGTCCAGTGGTCACCTGGTGCTAGCCCCACATTGTATAGTCCAGTGGTCACCTGGTGCTAGCCCCACATTGTATAGTCAAGTGGTCACCTGGTGCTAGCCCCACATTGTATAGTCAAGTGGTCACCTGGTGCTAGCCCCACATTGTATAGTCAAGTGGTCACCTGGTGCTAGCCCCACATTGTATAGTCCAGTGGTCACCTGGTGCTAGCCCCACATTGTATAGTCCAGTGGTCACCTGGTGCTAGCCCCACATTATATAGTCCAGTGGTCACCTGGTGCTAGCCCCACATTATATAGTCCAGTGGTCACCTGGTGCTAGCCCCACATTATATAGTCCAGTGGTCACCTGGTCCTACCCCCACATTATATAGTCCAGTGGTCACCTGGTGCTAGACCCACATTGTATAGTCCAGTGGTCACCTAGTGCTAGCCCCACATTGTATAGTCCAGTGGTCACCTGGTGCTATCCCCACATTGTATAGTCCAGCGGTCACCTGGTGCTAGCCCCACATTGTATAGTCCAGCGGTCACCTGGTGCTAGCCCCACATTGTATAGTCCAGCGGTCACCTGGTGCTAGCCCCACATTGTATAGTCCAGCGGTCACCTGGTGCTAGCCCCACATTGTATAGTCCAGTGGTCACCTGGTGCTAGACCCACATTGTATAGTCCAGTGGTCACCTGGTGCTAGCCCCACATTGTATAGTCCAGTGGTCACCTGGTGCTAGACCCACATTATATAGTCCAGTGGTCACCTGGTGCTAGCCCCACATTTTATAGTCCAGTGGTCACCTGGTGCTAGACCCACATTGTATAATGCAGCGGTCACCCGGTGCTATCCCCACATTGTATAGAGCGACAAGCACTCAATGGTTGGTGTGTGCAATAGCATGCCAGGAGGTTTGCTGGTACTCATGTGGCCCTGGGTTGCCATGGCAGTCCACTGTTGTAACAATACACCTCAGTCGGTGGCTATTTGATCACATGACCCTGGGTTGCCATGGCAGTCCACTGTTGTAACAATACACCTCAGTTGGTGGCTATTTGATCACATGACCCTGGGTTGCCATGACAGTCCACTGTTGTAACAATGCACCTCAGTCAGTGGCTATTTGACTAATGAACAAGTCCTTCAAGAAACAAATGAAGATCGTAAATTGATTAGAGAAATTAGACGTAGACAGTCAAAATTTTTTGGGCATGTTATGAGAAGAGATGGATTGGAGAATTTGGTGACAACTGGTAAGATCGAGGGGAACAGACCAAGGGGAAGACCTAGAAGCAAGTACATGGATGGCTTGGCCTTGTGGCATGGTCGAGACAGAAACACGGAGCTGATCCACGACTCTGGTGATCGAGTGAGATGGCAGAACATGACCGCCCACGCTTACCGGCATGGCACATGATGGATGGATGGATGGTCGTTATTTGATCACATGACCCTGGGTTGCCATGGCAGTCCACTGTTGTAACAATACACCTCAGTCGGTGGCTATTTGATCACATGACCCTGGGTTGACATGGCAGTCCACTGTTGTAACAGTACGCATCGGTGGCTATTTGATCACATGACCCTGGGTTGCCATGGCAGTCCACTGTTGTAACAATACACCTCAGTCGGTGGCTATTTGATCACATGACCCTGGGTTGCCATGACAGTCCACTGTTGTAATAGTACGCATCGGTGGCTATTTGATCACATGACCCTGGGTTGACATGGCAGTTCACTGTTGTAACAGTACGCATCGGTGGCTATTTGATCACATGACCCTGGGTTGCCATGGCAGTCCACTGTTGTAACAATACACCTCAGTCGGTGGCTATTTGATCACATGACCCTGGGTTGCCATGGCAGTCCACTGTTGTAACAATACACCTCAGTCGGTGGCTATTTGATCACATGACCCTGGGTTGCCATGGCAGTTCACTCTTGTAACAGTACGCATCGGTGGCTATTTGATCACATGACCCTGGGTTGCCATGGCAGTCCACTGTTGTAACAATACACCTCAGTCGGTGGCTATTTGATCACATGATCCTGGGTTGCCATGGCAGTCTACTGTTGTAACAATACACCTCAGTCGGTGGCTATTTGATCACGTGGCCCTTGGAGCAGCAGGCAGACTCGCTAGCCACCAGGCCACTATGGCAGAAATCCACACTGTGCTAACATTATCCACAAACCTTTAGAGCTATCATCAGATTGAGTTTGACATGCCATGTGTGACTTCTCTTTCATGTGGTGACCTGTGGCAATCTGTGTGACTTCTCTTTCAGACTGCCTTATTCTGGAATCTATGGAGGAGTCAGTGCCGTCAGCAAAGCACAGTTTGAAAAAATGAATGGCTTCTCCAACATGTATTTTGGCTGGGGTGGTGAAGATGATGATATGGCCAGCAGGTACGACTGTCTTTCTGAGGGTTGAATCCCTTCCTTACACGTGAAGACATGTCCAGTTATACTGTTGTATGTATGCCATGTGTTATGTGCAATGTGTGCACGAGTGTAGTGATTTGAGTATATTGAAAGGTTGATAATATGAACACATGTACTTTACTCTAGAGTGAGTGAGAGAGTGGGTGAGTGTGAATAAGAGAGAGAGTGGGTGCAAGAGTGAAAGTGTGTGTGTGTGTGTGTGGGCCTGCCTCTATTTGTGGGAGCATCACTATTTTTTACGTTACACAATGCATATGTAAAATTATTCCTCCATTTTTTAGATTTTTGTGAGATGCTCAGGATAATCGTCAGTGTATGTGCATGTAAAGTGTGGGCGTTTATTCATATTAGCTTCAGTGATTTTGTGAGGCATCATGTATGTGTCTAGATGTGAGGATGTGTGTGTGGGTGCATGGGGATGTGCGTGGTGGGGATAGGTGTAGGGGTGTGGGGAGATGTGTGTGTGGGTTGGGGGATGGGTGTATGGGAGGGGATGTGTGTGTGGCTGGGGAGATGTGTGTAAGTGGGGGATGTGTGGGTGGGTGAGGAATGTGAGGGTGGGTGGGAAAATTTACGGGTGGGTGGAGTTGTGTGTGCAGATGAGGGACATGTGGAGGAGGGGATGTGTGGGTGGGGGTATGTGTTTGGGTGGATGTGGGTATTGGTGGCAGTGAGGCGTGTGGGTGGGTGGGGGTGTGTGTAGGTTGTGTGGGAGATGTATGTATGGGTGGGGGATGTGTGTGAGAGTGGGGGATATGTGTGGGTGGGAGGGGGATGTCTGGTTGTTGGATGTGTTTGGGTGGGTGGTGGAGCATATGTGGGTGGGTGAGTGTGTGTGTTATGGGATGGGTGGGGGATCTGCTTGTAGGTAGGGAGATGTGGGTAGGTGGAAGGATGTGTGTAGGTTGGTGGGGAATGTATGTGTGCCTGGGGGTGTGTGGGTGGGGGTATGTATGGATTGGTGGGGATGTGTGTGTGGGTGGGGGATGTGTGGTGGGTGGGGGATGTGTCTCATATCATGGTAATATGCATTGTTTATGTTTACAACATTCATTTAACCATGTTTCTTTCCTATGTGAATGTATCATGCACTATTGATGAATGAAAGATGAGTGATTGGATGGGCCGAATGTAAGATGGGCCAGCGTGCCCAGTTGTTACCCTTTGAAAATAAAGTGAGTTTGTTTCTGTCCAATTCAAATTCCAATTTTCCAAAAAAAAAAAAAAAAATTCCAAATTCGGTCTCGTTAAACCTGCCTCCTCAGCTGTGGTTATTGTTGAGATCCGTGGTTGTGTGGACTGTTAGTCCTAGTTCATACTGGTTTTATTGATTCTGCTCTGTTTGTCGGATGAGGTCGTTTTGTGCTGCCTGGTTCTTTTCCGTTCTTTCGTTGGTCTTGATAAAGACCTGCTGTCCTCATAAGGACTTGATGTAGGCAAAGACGATGAGTTCAAGTGCAAGACTCAAGTTGTTCCCCCCCGGTCAGCGGCCCGTACTCCTCTACGTTCGCTTTCTTGTTTTCGTTATCGGTGTTTGTTTCTGTCTGTCCATCTATTTAAACAATAAGTGTCTCTTTCAGAATACTGTAGGTCTCTGACAGAAAATACTGTGCCAGTGAATATTCATAGCATCCACAGAACAGTGTTCATCTTCTCCCGGAATGTATTCTCTCACAACATGATTTACATGTCCTGGACATTCTCTCACAACATGATCTACATGTCCTGGACATTCTCTCACAACATGATCTACATGTCCTGGACATTCTCTCACAACATGATCTACATGTCCTGGACATTCTCTCACAACATGATCTACATGTCCTGGACATTCTCTCACAACATGATCTATATGTCCTGGACATTCTCTCACAACATGATCTATATGTCCTGGATATTCTCTCACAACATGATCTACATGTCCTGGACATTCTCTCACAACATGATCTATATGTCCTGGACATTCTCTCACAACATGATCTATATGTCCTGGATATTCTCTCACAACATGATCTATATGTCCTGGATATTCTCTCACAACATGATCTACATGTCCTGGACATTCTCTCACAACATGATCTATATCTCCTGGACATTCTCTCACAACATGATCTATATGTCCTGGACATTCTCTCACAACATGATCTATATGTCCTGGACATTCTCTCACAACATAATCTATATGTCCTGGACATTCTCTCACAGCATGATCTATATGTCCTGGACGTTCTCTCACAACATGATCTATATGTCCTGGATGTTCTCTCACAACATGATCTATATGTCCTGGATGTTCTCTCACAACATGATCTATATGTCCTGGACATTCTCTCACAACATGATTTATATCTCCTGGACATTGTGTCACAACATTATCTATATGTCCTGGACATTCTCTCACAACATGATCTATATGTCCTGGATGTTCTCTCACAACATGATCTATATGTACTGGACATTCACTCACTACATGATCTATATGTCCTGGACGTTCTCTCACAACATGATCTATATGTCCTGGATGTTCTCTCACAACATGATCTATATGTCCTGGATATTCTCTTACAACATGATCTATATGTCCTGGACATTCTCTCACAACATGATTTATATCTCCTGGACATTGTGTCACAACATGATCTATATGTCCTGGACATTCTCTCACAACATGATCTATATGACCTGGACATTCTCTCACAACATGATCTATATGTCCTGGATGTTCTCTCACAACATGATCTATATGTACTGGACATTCTCTCACAACATGATCTATATGTCCTGGACGTTCTCTCACAACATGATCTATATGTCCTGGACGTTCTCTCACAACATGATCTATATGTCCTGGATATTCTCTTACAACATGATCTATATGTCCTGGACATTCTCTCATCATGATTTACATATCCTGGACATTCTCTCACAACATGATCTATATGTCCGTCCTGGACATTCTCTCACAACATGGTCTATATGTCCTGAACATTCTCTCACAACATGATCTATATGTCCTGGACATTCTCTCTCACAACATGATCTATATGTCCTAGACATTCTCTCACAACATGATCAACCCGGAACATTCTCAAGTTGGATGTGAGCATTCCATCTATGTACATAGACAGGAAGTCAGTACAAAACCAACCATGCAGTTGTGACATGTGATGTTTTGTGTTAGTGATGTCTGTCAGGGTTCATGTACTTGCCATACTCGTATCCTAACTGTGGTGAATACTACAGCCAGAGATGTCTTGTCTGTCCACAGAATTTCACATGCTGGGTTTAAAATCACCAGGTACCCAATGGAGATAGCCAGGTATAAAATGATTAAGCATAGCAACGATAGAGGCAATGAGCAGAATCCACAGAGGTAAGCTGGCACTTGTTGAATTCATGCTAGTGGTTTCTTAGTGTCACATTTTGTAGTATAGAACTGGTTCAGACAGGAGTACAATGGTTGACAGCTTCATGCTAGCGGTTTCTTATTGTCACATTTTGTAGTATAGAACTGGTTCAGACAGGAGCACAATGGTTGACAGCTTCATGCTAGCGGTTTCTTAGTGTTACATTTTGTAGTATAGACCTGGCTCAGACAGGAACACAATGGTTGACAGCATTAACAGAGTTAGTGCTGTTAGTGTATCATGGCAGAGATGACGATGTCATTATTTACGATGTTAGTGTATCATGGCAGAGATGAAGATGTCATTATTTACAATGTTAGTGTATCATGGCAGAGATGACGATGTCATTATTTACAATGTTAGTGTATCATGGCAGAGATGACGATGTCATTATTTACGATGTTAGTGTATCATGGCAGAGATGACGATGTCATTATTTACACCGATGGATTAGCTCTACAGGGCAAACACTCAGAATTGCGGTGTATGGTGTGTTACTGGCTAGAAGTGTAGAAGAACAGAGTTGAGCATGAGGTGACAGCGTGCAGTGTATGGTGTGTTATTGGCTAGAAGTGTAGAAGAACAGAGTTGAGCATGAGGTGACAGCGTGCAGTGTATGGTGTGTTATTGGCTAGAAGTGTAGAAGAACAGAGTTGAGCATGAGGTGACAGCGTGCAGTGTATGGTGTGTTATTGGCTAGAAGTGTAGAAGAACAGAGTTGAGCTTGAGGTGACAGCGTGCAGTGTATGGTGTGTTATTGGCTAGAAGTGTAGAAGAACAGAGTTGAGCTTGAGGTGACAGCGTGCAGTGTATGGTGTGTTATTGGCTAGAAGTGTAGAAGAACAGAGTTGAGCTTGAGGTGACAGCGTGCAGTGTATGGTGTGTTATTGGCTAGAAGTGTAGAAAAACAGAGTTGAGCTTGAGGTGACAGCGTGCAGTGTATGGTGTGTTATTGGCTAGAAGTGTAGAAGAACAGAGTTGAGCTTGAGGTGACAGCGTGCAGTGTATGGTGTGTTATTGGCTAGAAGTGTAGAAGAACAGAGTTGAGCTTGAGGTGACAGCGTGCAGTGTATGGTGTGTTATTGGCTAGAAGTGTAGAAGAACAGAGTTGAGCATGAGGTGACAGCGTGCAGTGTATGGTGTGTTATTGGCTAGAAGTGTAGAAGAACAGAGTTGAGCTTGAGGTGACAGCGTGCAGTGTATGGTGTGTTATTGGCTAGAAGTGTAGAAGAACAGAGTTGAGCATGAGGTGACAGCGTGCAGTGTATGGTGTGTTATTGGCTAGAAGTGTAGAAGAACAGAGTTGAGCATGAGGTGACAGCGTGCAGTGTATGGTGTGTTACTGGCTAGAAGTGTAGAAGAACAGAGTTGAGCATGAGGTGACAGCGTGCAGTGTATGGTGTGTTATTGGCTAGAAGTGTAGAAGAACAGAGTTGAGCTTGAGGTGACAGCGTGCAGTGTATGGTGTGTTATTGGCTAGAAGTGTAGAAGAACAGAGTTGAGCATGAGGTGACAGCGTGCAGGGTATGGTGTGTTATTGGCTAGAAGTGTAGAAGAACAGAGTTGAGCATGAGGTGACAGCGTGCAGTGTATGGTGTGTTATTGGCTAGAAGTGTAGAAGAACAGAGTTGAGCATGAGGTGACAGCGTGCAGTGTATGGTGTGTTATTGGCTAGAAGTGTAGAAGAACAGAGTTGAGCATGAGGTGACAGCGTGCAGTGTATGGTGTGTTATTGGCTAGAAGTGTAGAAGAACAGAGTTGAGCTTGAGGTGACAGCGTGCAGTGTATGGTGTGTTATTGGCTAGAAGTGTAGAAGAACAGAGTTGAGCTTGAGGTGACAGCGTGCAGTGTATGGTGTGTTATTGGCTAGAAGTGTAGAAGAACAGAGTTGAGCTTGAGGTGACAGCGTGCAGTGTATGGTGTGTTATTGGCTAGAAGTGTAGAAGAACAGAGTTGAGCATGAGGTGACAGCGTGCAGTGTATGGTGTGTTATTTGCTAGAAGTGTAGAAGAACAGAGTTGAGCTTGAGGTGACAGCGTGCAGTGTATGGTGTGTTATTGGCTAGAAGTGTAGAAGAACAGAGTTGAGCATGAGGTGACAGCGTGCAGTGTATGGTGTGTTATTGGCTAGAAGTGTAGAAGAACAGAGTTGAGCATGAGGTGACAGCGTGCAGTGTATGGTGTGTTATTGGCTAGAAGTGTAGAAGAACAGAGTTGAGCTTGAGGTGACAGCGTGCAGTGTATGGTGTGTTATTGGCTAGAAGTGTAGAAGAACAGAGTTGAGCTTGAGGTGACAGCGTGCAGTGTATGGTGTGTTATTGGCTAGAAGTGTAGAAGAACAGAGTTGAGCTTGAGGTGACAGCGTGCAGTGTATGGTGTGTTATTGGCTAGAAGTGTAGAAGAACAGAGTTGAGCTTGAGGTGACAGCGTGCAGTGTATGGTGTGTTACTGGCTAGAAGTGTAGAAGAACAGAGTTGAGCTTGAGGTGACAGCGTGCAGTGTATGGTGTGTTACTGGCTAGAAGTGTAGAAGAACAGAGTTGAGCTTGAGGTGACAGCGTGCAGTGTATGGTGTGTTATTGGCTAGAAGTGTAGAAGAACAGAGTTGAGCTTGAGGTGACAGCGTGCAGTGTATGGTGTGTTACTGGCTAGAAGTGTAGAAGAACAGAGTTGAGCTTGAGGTGACAGCGTGCAGTGTATGGTGTGTTACTGGCTAGAAGTGTAGAAGAACAGAGTTGAGCATGAGGTGACAGCGTGCAGTGTATGGTGTGTTATTGGCTAGAAGTGTAGAAGAACAGAGTTGAGCTTGAGGTGACAGCGTGCAGTGTATGGTGTGTTACTGGCTAGAAGTGTAGAAGAACAGAGTTGAGCATGAGGTGACAGCGTGCAGTGTATGGTGTGTTATTGGCTAGAAGTGTAGAAGAACAGAGTTGAGCATGAGGTGACAGCGTGCAGTGTATGGTGTGTTACTGGCTAGAAGTGTAGAAGAACAGAGTTGAGCATGAGGTGACAGGGTGCAGTGTATGGTGTGTTATTGGCTAGAAGTGTAGAAGAACAGAGTTGAGCATGAGGTGACAGCGTGCAGTGTATGGTGTGTTACTGGCTAGAAGTGTAGAAGAACAGAGTTGAGCATGAGGTGACAGCGTGCAGTGTATGGTGTGTTACTGGCTAGAAGTGTAGAAGAACAGAGTTGAGCATGAGGTGACAGCGTGCAGTGTATGGTGTGTTATTGGCTAGAAGTGTAGAAGAACAGAGTTGAGCATGAGGTGACAGCGTGCAGTGTATGGTGTGTTATTGGCTAGAAGTGTAGAAGAACAGAGTTGAGCATGAGGTGACAGCGTGCAGTGTATGGTGTGTTATTGGCTAGAAGTGTAGAAGAACAGAGTTGAGCATGAGGTGACAGCGTGCAGTGTATGGTGTGTTACTGGCTAGAAGTGTAGAAGAACAGAGTTGAGCTTGAGGTGACAGCGTGCAGTGTATGGTGTGTTACTGGCTAGAAGTGTAGAAGAACAGAGTTGAGCATGAGGTGACAGCGTGCAGTGTATGGTGTGTTACTGGCTAGAAGTGTAGAAGAACAGAGTTGAGCTTGAGGTGACAGCGTGCAGTGTATGGTGTGTTACTGGCTAGAAGTGTAGAAGAACAGAGTTGAGCATGAGGTGACAGCGTGCAGTGTATGGTGTGTTACTGGCTAGAAGTGTAGAACAGAGTTGAGCATGAGGTGACAGCGTGCAGTGTATGGTGTGTTATTGGCTAGAAGTGTAGAAGAACAGAGTTGAGCATGAGGTGACAGCGTGCAGTGTATGGTGTGTTATTGGCTAGAAGTGTAGAAGAACAGAGTTGAGCTTGAGGTGACAGCGTGCAGTGTATGGTGTGTTACTGGCTAGAAGTGTAGAAGAACAGAGTTGAGCATGAGGTGACAGCGTGCAGTGTATGGTGTGTTACTGGCTAGAAGTGTAGAAGAACAGAGTTGAGCATGAGGTGACAGCGTGCAGTGTATGGTGTGTTATTGGCTAGAAGTGTAGAAGAACAGAGTTGAGCTTGAGGTGACAGCGTGCAGTGTATGGTGTGTTATTGGCTAGAAGTGTAGAAGAACAGAGTTGAGCATGAGGTGACAGCGTGCAGTGTATGGTGTGTTACTGGCTAGAAGTGTAGAAGAACAGAGTTGAGCATGAGGTGACAGCGTGCAGTGTATGGTGTGTTATTGGCTAGAAGTGTAGAAGAACAGAGTTGAGCATGAGGTGACAGCGTGCAGTGTATGGTGTGTTATTGGCTAGAAGTGTAGAAGAACAGAGTTGAGCATGAGGTGACAGCGTGCAGTGTATGGTGTGTTACTGGCTAGAAGTGTAGAAGAACAGAGTTGAGCATGAGGTGACAGCGTGCAGTGTATGGTGTGTTACTGGCTAGAAGTGTAGAAGAACAGAGTTGAGCATGAGGTGACAGCGTGCAGTGTATGGTGTGTTATTGGCTAGAAGTGTAGAAGAACAGAGTTGAGCATGAGGTGACAGCGTGCAGTGTATGGTGTGTTATTGGCTAGAAGTGTAGAAGAACAGAGTTGAGCATGAGGTGACAGCGTGCAGTGTATGGTGTGTTACTGGCTAGAAGTGTAGAAGAACAGAGTTGAGCATGAGGTGACAGCGTGCAGTGTATGGTGTGTTACTGGCTAGAAGTGTAGAAGAACAGAGTTGAGCATGAGGTGACAGCGTGCAGTGTATGGTGTGTTATTGGCTAGAAGTGTAGAAGAACAGAGTTGAGCATGAGGTGACAGCGTGCAGTGTATGGTGTGTTATTGGCTAGAAGTGTAGAAGAACAGAGTTGAGCTTGAGGTGACAGCGTGCAGTGTATGGTGTGTTATTGGCTAGAAGTGTAGAAGAACAGAGTTGAGCATGAGGTGACAGCGTGCAGTGTATGGTGTGTTACTGGCTAGAAGTGTAGAAGAACAGAGTTGAGCATGAGGTGACAGCGTGCAGTGTATGGTGTGTTATTGGCTAGAAGTGTAGAAGAACAGAGTTGAGCTTGAGGTGACAGCGTGCAGTGTATGGTGTGTTACTGGCTAGAAGTGTAGAAGAACAGAGTTGAGCATGAGGTGACAGCGTGCAGTGTATGGTGTGTTATTGGCTAGAAGTGTAGAAGAACAGAGTTGAGCTTGAGGTGACAGCGTGCAGTGTATGGTGTGTTACTGGCTAGAAGTGTAGAAGAACAGAGTTGAGCATGAGGTGACAGCGTGCAGTGTATGGTGTGTTATTGGCTAGAAGTGTAGAAGAACAGAGTTGAGCTTGAGGTGACAGCGTGCAGTGTATGGTGTGTTATTGGCTAGAAGTGTAGAAGAACAGAGTTGAGCTTGAGGTGACAGCGTGCAGTGTATGGTGTGTTATTGGCTAGAAGTGTAGAAGGGGGTGTGAGTGGGGGTATGTGGGGTGGATGGGTAAGGGTATCTGTGTGGGTCTGGGTGTGGGTAGGAATATTGTGTGGTATCTGGGTGGGGGATATGTGTGTGGTGTGTAAGTGGGGATGTGTTGGTGAGGGATATGTGTGTGTGTGGTGCGTGGGTTGGGAATAGTGCATGGTAGGAGGTGTATGTGATGTGCGGGTGGGGGATTGTGTGGTGGGGGATTAGGTTAAGGCATGTGTGGGTGGGTGGAAGTTGTATGTGTGGGTGGTGGGGTGTGTGTTAGTGGATTGGGGATGTATGGGTGGTTAGAGAGATGTGTGTGTGTGTGTGGGGTGGGGGTAGGGACATGTCAGTTGGTGGGGATGTGTGTGTATGGTTTGAGAATGTGTGAGTGGGTGTGCGATGTGTGGGTTGGTGGGGGATTGTGTGCATGGGTGGGGAATATGTTGTCGATGGAGATGTGGCTGGGGGATGGGTGGTTTGAGGTGTGGGTGGGGAGAGGATGTGTGGGGTAGTATGTGTATGTGGATGGGCGTAGGATGTGTGGGTTGGTGGGGGAATGTTTGTGGGTGGCGAGTGTGTTTTGGTTGGGGGATCAGGTGAGGGCAGTGTGTGTGGGTGGGGGATGTGCGGGAGGGGGATGGATCGGTTGGTGGGGTATGTATGTGTCCCTTGGTGTGCGTGTGTGTCGGTAGGTGTTGGTGTTGTGTGGGTGGGGTGATGTATGGATAGGTGGGAGATGGGCTTCATAACATGGTAATTAGCCTTGTTTATGTTTACAACATTCATTTCACAATGTTTATTTTATCTTCCTATGTAAATGTATAATGCTCTTGATGAACGAAAGACGAGTGATTGGAAGGGCCGAATGTAAGACGGGCCTGCGCGCCCAATTTGTGACCCTAATAAAGTTGATTTGATTTGATTTGATTTGATTTGAAGAACAGAGTTGAGCTTGAGGTGACAGCGTGCAGTGTATGGTGTGTTATTGGCTAGAAGTGTAGAAGAACAGAGTTGAGCTTGAGGTGACAGCGTGCAGTGTATGGTGTGTTACTGGCTAGAAGTGTAGAAGAACAGAGTTGAGCTTGAGGTGACAGCGTGCAGTGTATGGTGTGTTACTGGCTAGAAGTGTAGAAGAACAGAGTTGAGCTTGAGGTGACAGCGTGCAGTGTATGGTGTGTTACTGGCTAGAAGTGTAGAAGAACAGAGTTGAGCTTGAGGTGACAGCGTGCAGTGTATGGTGTGTTACTGGCTAGAAGTGTAGAAGAACAGAGTTGAGCTTGAGGTGACAGCGTGCAGTGTATGGTGTGTTACTGGCTAGAAGTGTAGAAGAACAGAGTTGAGCTTGAGGTGACAGCGTGCAGTGTATGGTGTGTTATTGGCTAGAAGTGTAGAAGAACAGAGTTGAGCATGAGGTGACAGGGTGCAGTGTATGGTGTGTTACTGGCTAGAAGTGTAGAAGAACAGAGTTGAGCATGAGGTGACAGCGTGCAGTGTATGGTGTGTTATTGGCTAGAAGTGTAGAAGAACAGAGTTGAGCATGAGGTGACAGCGTGCAGTGTATGGTGTGTTATTGGCTAGAAGTGTAGAAGAACAGAGTTGAGCATGAGGTGACAGCGTGCAGTGTATGGTGTGTTACTGGCTAGAAGTGTAGAAGAACAGAGTTGAGCATGAGGTGACAGCGTGCAGTGTATGGTGTGTTACTGGCTAGAAGTGTAGAAGAACAGAGTTGAGCTTGAGGTGACAGCGTGCAGTGTATGGTGTGTTACTGGCTAGAAGTGTAGAAGAACAGAGTTGAGCTTGAGGTGACAGCGTGCAGTGTATGGTGTGTTACTGGCTAGAAGTGTAGAAGAACAGAGTTGAGCTTGAGGTGACAGCGTGCAGTGTATGGTGTGTTACTGGCTAGAAGTGTAGAAGAACAGAGTTGAGCTTGAGGTGACAGCGTGCAGTGTATGGTGTGTTACTGGCTAGAAGTGTAGAAGAACAGAGTTGAGCTTGAGGTGACAGCGTGCAGTGTATGGTGTGTTATTGGCTAGAAGTGTAGAAGAACAGAGTTGAGCATGAGGTGACAGCGTGCAGTGTGTGGTGTGTTATTGGCTAGAAGTGTAGAAGAACAGAGTTGAGCTTGAGGTGACAGCGTGCAGTGTATGGTGTGTTATTGGCTAGAAGTGTAGAAGAACAGAGTTGAGCATGAGGTGACAGCGTGCAGTGTATGGTGTGTTATTGGCTAGAAGTGTAGAAGAACAGAGTTGAGCTTGAGGTGACAGCGTGCAGTGTATGGTGTGTTATTGGCTAGAAGTGTAGAAGAACAGAGTTGAGCATGAGGTGACAGGGTGCAGTGTATGGTGTGTTACTGGCTAGAAGTGTAGAAGAACAGAGTTGAGCATGAGGTGACAGCGTGCAGTGTATGGTGTGTTATTGGCTAGAAGTGTAGAAGAACAGAGTTGAGCATGAGGTGACAGCGTGCAGTGTATGGTGTGTTATTGGCTAGAAGTGTAGAAGAACAGAGTTGAGCATGAGGTGACAGCGTGCAGTGTATGGTGTGTTACTGGCTAGAAGTGTAGAAGAACAGAGTTGAGCATGAGGTGACAGCGTGCAGTGTATGGTGTGTTACTGGCTAGAAGTGTAGAAGAACAGAGTTGAGCTTGAGGTGACAGCGTGCAGTGTATGGTGTGTTACTGGCTAGAAGTGTAGAAGAACAGAGTTGAGCTTGAGGTGACAGCGTGCAGTGTATGGTGTGTTACTGGCTAGAAGTGTAGAAGAACAGAGTTGAGCTTGAGGTGACAGCGTGCAGTGTATGGTGTGTTACTGGCTAGAAGTGTAGAAGAACAGAGTTGAGCTTGAGGTGACAGCGTGCAGTGTATGGTGTGTTACTGGCTAGAAGTGTAGAAGAACAGAGTTGAGCTTGAGGTGACAGCGTGCAGTGTATGGTGTGTTATTGGCTAGAAGTGTAGAAGAACAGAGTTGAGCATGAGGTGACAGCGTGCAGTGTGTGGTGTGTTATTGGCTAGAAGTGTAGAAGAACAGAGTTGAGCTTGAGGTGACAGCGTGCAGTGTATGGTGTGTTATTGGCTAGAAGTGTAGAAGAACAGAGTTGAGCATGAGGTGACAGCGTGCAGTGTATGGTGTGTTATTGGCTAGAAGTGTAGAAGAACAGAGTTGAGCTTGAGGTGACAGCGTGCAGTGTATGGTGTGTTATTGGCTAGAAGTGTAGAAGAACAGAGTTGAGCATGAGGTGACAGCGTGCAGTGTATGGTGTGTTACTGGCTAGAAGTGTAGAAGAACAGAGTTGAGCATGAGGTGACAGCGTGCAGTGTATGGTGTGTTACTGGCTAGAAGTGTAGAAGAACAGAGTTGAGCATGAGGTGACAGCGTGCAGTGTATGGTGTGTTACTGGCTAGAAGTGTAGAAGAACAGAGTTGAGCATGAGGTGACAGCGTGCAGTGTATGGTGTGTTACTGGCTAGAAGTGTAGAAGAACAGAGTTGAGCATGAGGTGACAGCGTGCAGTGTATGGTGTGTTATTGGCTAGAAGTGTAGAAGAACAGAGTTGAGCTTGAGGTGACAGCGTGCAGTGTATGGTGTGTTACTGGCTAGAAGTGTAGAAGAACAGAGTTGAGCATGAGGTGACAGCGTGCAGTGTATGGTGTGTTATTGGCTAGAAGTGTAGAAGAACAGAGTTGAGCTTGAGGTGACAGCGTGCAATGTATGGTGTGTTATTGGCTAGAAGTGTAGAAGAACAGAGTTGAGCTTGAGGTGACAGCGTGCAGTGTATGGTGTGTTATTGGCTAGAAGTGTAGAAGAACAGAGTTGAGCTTGAGGTGACAGCGTGCAGTGTATGGTGTGTTATTGGCTAGAAGTGTAGAAGAACAGAGTTGAGCTTGAGGTGACAGCGTGCAGTGTATGGTGTGTTATTGGCTAGAAGTGTAGAAGAACAGAGTTGAGCTTGAGGTGACAGCGTGCAGTGTATGGTGTGTTATTGGCTAGAAGTGTAGAAGAACAGAGTTGAGCTTGAGGTGACAGCGTGCAGTGTATGGTGTGTTACTGGCTAGAAGTGTAGAAGAACAGAGTTGAGCTTGAGGTGACAGCGTGCAGTGTATGGTGTGTTACTGGCTAGAAGTGTAGAAGAACAGAGTTGAGCTTGAGGTGACAGCGTGCAGTGTATGGTGTGTTACTGGCTAGAAGTGTAGAAGAACAGAGTTGAGCTTGAGGTGACAGCGTGCAGTGTATGGTGTGTTACTGGCTAGAAGTGTAGAAGAACAGAGTTGAGCTTGAGGTGACAGCGTGCAGTGTATGGTGTGTTACTGGCTAGAAGTGTAGAAGAACAGAGTTGAGCTTGAGGTGACAGCGTGCAGTGTATGGTGTGTTACTGGCTAGAAGTGTAGAAGAACAGAGTTGAGCTTAAGGTGACAGCGTGCAGTGTATGGTGTGTTATTGGCTAGAAGTGTAGAAGAACAGAGTTGAGCATGAGGTGACAGCGTGCAGTGTGTGGTGTGTTATTGGCTAGAAGTGTAGAAGAACAGAGTTGAGCTTGAGGTGACAGCGTGCAGTGTATGGTGTGTTATTGGCTAGAAGTGTAGAAGAACAGAGTTGAGCATGAGGTGACAGCGTGCAGTGTATGGTGTGTTATTGGCTAGAAGTGTAGAAGAACAGAGTTGAGCTTGAGGTGACAGCGTGCAGTGTATGGTGTGTTATTGGCTAGAAGTGTAGAAGAACAGAGTTGAGCATGAGGTGACAGCGTGCAGTGTATGGTGTGTTACTGGCTAGAAGTGTAGAAGAACAGAGTTGAGCATGAGGTGACAGCGTGCAGTGTATGGTGTGTTACTGGCTAGAAGTGTAGAAGAACAGAGTTGAGCATGAGGTGACAGCGTGCAGTGTATGGTGTGTTACTGGCTAGAAGTGTAGAAGAACAGAGTTGAGCATGAGGTGACAGCGTGCAGTGTATGGTGTGTTACTGGCTAGAAGTGTAGAAGAACAGAGTTGAGCATGAGGTGACAGCGTGCAGTGTATGGTGTGTTATTGGCTAGAAGTGTAGAAGAACAGAGTTGAGCATGAGGTGACAGCGTGCAGTGTATGGTGTGTTACTGGCTAGAAGTGTAGAAGAACAGAGTTGAGCATGAGGTGACAGCGTGCAGTGTATGGTGTGTTATTGGCTAGAAGTGTAGAAGAACAGAGTTGAGCTTGAGGTGACAGCGTGCAGTGTATGGTGTGTTATTGGCTAGAAGTGTAGAAGAACAGAGTTGAGCTTGAGGTGACAGCGTGCAGTGTATGGTGTGTTACTGGCTAGAAGTGTAGAAGAACAGAGTTGAGCTTGAGGTGACAGCGTGCAGTGTATGGTGTGTTATTGGCTAGAAGTGTAGAAGAACAGAGTTGAGCATGAGGTGACAGCGTGCAGTGTATGGTGTGTTATTGGCTAGAAGTGTAGAAGAACAGAGTTGAGCATGAGGTGACAGCGTGCAGTGTATGGTGTGTTACTGGCTAGAAGTGTAGAAGAACAGAGTTGAGCTTGAGGTGACAGCGTGCAGTGTATGGTGTGTTATTGGCTAGAAGTGTAGAAGAACAGAGTTGAGCTTGAGGTGACAGCGTGCAGTGTATGGTGTGTTATTGGCTAGAAGTGTAGAAGAACAGAGTTGAGCTTGAGGTGACAGCGTGCAGTGTGAGCATGCAGTCAGAGTCGGCATATGCTTCACTCCAGTAGCTGTGATGCAATAATCTTGTGAGTGGCTCAGCGCTGCTTGATTGGCTGTTGATGATACAGAAGGTTTAGATGAGTTACCATTGCCACAACTTATCACTGAAATATCTTTGCTAACATCTGTGTGATTGGCTTACCATTGCTACAACTGTGTGATTGGCTTACCATTGCTACAACTGTGTGGTGGCCTCACATCTTTGTGCTTACCATTGCTACAACTGTGTGATTGACTTACCATTGCTACAATTCTGTGTGTGATTGACTTACCATTGATACAACTCTCTGTGTGTGATTGACTTACCATTATTATAACTGTGTGATTGACTTACCATTGCTACAATTCTGTGTGTGATTGACTTACCATTGATACAACTCTCTGTGTGTGATTGACTTACCATTATTATAACTGTGTGATTGACTTACCATTGCTACAACTGTGTGATTGGCTTACCATTATTATAACTGTGTGATTGACTTACCATTATTATAACTGTGTGATTGACTTACCATTGCTACAATTCTGTGTGTGATTGACTTACCATTGATACAATTCTCTGTGTGTGATTGACTTACCATTATTATAACTGTGTGATTGACTTACCATTATTATAACTGTGTGATTGGCTTACCATTACTACAACTGTGTGATTGACTTACCATTATTATAACTGTGTGATTGACTTACCATTGCTACAACTGTGTGATTGGCTCACCATTGCTACAACTGTGTGATTGACTTACCATTATTATAACTGTGTGATTGACTTACCATTGTTACAACTGTGTGATTGACTTACCATTGCTACAACTGTGTGATTGACTTACCATTGCTACAACTGTGTGATTGACTTACCATTGCTACAACTGTGTGATTGACTTACCATTGTTACAACTGTGTGATTGACTTACCATTGCTACAACTGTGTGATTGGCTTACCATTGCTACAACTGTGTGATTGGCTCACCATTGCTACAACTGTGTGATTGGCTTACAATTGCTACAACTGTGTGATTGGCTTACCATTGCTACAACTGTGTGATTGGCTTCATTGGCACCTTGCCGTCTTGACAGACGATAGTTTGTGCTTTAAAAAGGCATAATAACTTTTAACTATGGCGGTAGCGAGTGTGACTGATAAGGCCAATTTGCGCTGTAAATGTCCGTTCACAGTGGGTGCATGTGAACACGTGGTCATTTCCACCATCATGCACCATCTTACGTCTCAAACGCTTGGTGTGTGACTTTTCTGCAATAATTTTCTCCTTTGACTTTATTCCATTTCTGATATTTGCCCTCCATGCAACACGTTCAGCGGCGACTTGCTCCCAATGTGCATTATCAATGCCTGTATCAATCATGTCCCGCTTACACACATCTTTGTATCGTAGTAGAGGCCGACCCTGAGATCTCTTACCCATCTGTAATTCACCAAAAAAGATATCCTTTGGTATTCTACCATCATCCATCCGCCTAAGATGTCCTATCCATCTAAGTCTACGAAGACTGAGCATGGAATAAACTGTCACACAACCTGATCTTTCCAATACTTCAGTATTTGTGATTTTGTCTTGCCACTTAATACCAAGAATTCTTCGCAGACACCGCATATGAAAGCTGTTTAAATTGTTCTCTTGGTGTGAGTAAGTTGTCCAGGTTTCACTGCCATAGAGAAGAGTACTAAGGACACAGGCTTGATAGACAAGGACTTTTGTTTTGGCAGTAAGCTTCCTGTTCTCCCAGACTCTTTTTCTTAACCTGTTCATTGTTGTTGCTGCCTTACCAATCCGGATGTTGATTTCCTGATCTAGGGATAATTTGCTATTTACC
This sequence comes from Cepaea hortensis, assembly GCA_963921405.1. NCBI lineage: Eukaryota > Metazoa > Mollusca > Gastropoda > Stylommatophora > Helicidae > Cepaea > Cepaea hortensis. The sequence goes on along the minus strand of OY992886.1, from coordinate 114,660,251 downwards.
ACCGATCCTAGATATGTAAAATGGTCTACTATCTCTAGTTCGGCGTCGTCAATAAAGATTGATGGTACCCCATGTGCACCTTGTGACATAATCTGTGTCTTCTTTTTGCTAATTGTTAAACCAAATTCAGAACAAGCATTGGAGAATGCAGATAGTAGACATTGCAATTCTTCCTCAGAGTGGGTCGTAACTGCAGCATCATCTGCAAAAAGCAACTCTCTGATCAGTACCCTCCTAATTTTGGTCTTAGCCTTCAATCTCTGAGCATTGTAGAGGCCGCCATCTGAGCGTGAGTGAATGTATATACCACCATCCTGATCACGAAATGCATATTTCAGTAGAAGTGAAAAGTATATTCCAAACAGGGTGGGAGCTAGTACACAACCTTGCTTAACTCCACTCTTGATTTCAAATTCTTCAGAAGTTGCACCATCAAACTTGATTATACCCTTCATGCCTGTGTGGAACGATTCCACAATGGACAGAAGAGTTGGTGGGCAGCCAATCTTCTTTAGTGCCTTGAACAGACCTTCACGACTGACCAAATCAAATGCCTTTGTGAGGTCGATGAAGGCAATAAACAGTGGTTGATTCTGTTCACGGCATTTTTCTTGCATTTGTCGCAATGAGAATATCATATCAGTGGTAGACCGGTTCTGTCGAAAGCCACACTGTGATTCGGGGTAGACTTGATCTCCTAGGACTTGAAGTCTGCGCAGAACAATTCTGGCAAATACTTTTCCAACAATACACAGAAGTGAGATACCCCTATAGTTGTTGCAGTCGCTCCGATCGCCCTTGTTCTTGTACAGTGTTATGATGCTTGAATCTTTGAAATCCTGTGGGACTTGTCCTTCACGCCAGCATAGCTCTATTAGCTGGTGGATCTGTATAGTGAGTGTGTCTTGCCCACTCCTGATAACCTCTATTGGAATCCCATCCTTACCTGGAGCCTTGCCAGATGCAAGTTCATTTATAGCACACTTAACTTCTGTTATTGTGGGAAGTGTGTCCAGGTGGTCAAGAGTTGGTAGAGCCTCTATGGCGTTGAGGGCATTATCCGCTAGTTTGGTCTCACTTGAGTAAAGCTCCAAATAGTGCTCTACCCATCTGTCCATCTGCTGTTTCTTATCAGTGATGACTTCTCCAGTCAAGGTTTTCAATGGTGCACTTCTTTTGATCACTGGACCACAGGCTTTCTTTATTCCTTCATACATGCTTCTTATGTCTCCCTTATCACTTGCGATTTGAATGGACTCACATAACTTGATCCAATAATCATTTGCACACTGCCTGGCAGCCTTTTGCACATCCTTCCTAGCTTGCCTTAGCTCACTCAGAGTGTTACGCGTTGGTCTTTCCTTGTTTCTTAAGAGAGCTTTCTTCTTCTTATCAATCAAGGGCTGCAGAGTCTCGCTGTTGGCCGCAAACCAATCCTGCCTCTTATGATCCACAGTGCCATAAACCCTTACGGCAGTTTTACAAAGAGTTTCCTTAATTTGACCCCACTTTTCATTTACTGTACAATTTTCTGGTGTATCAGTGAAAGCGTCTTCAAGTTGCTGTTGAAACTGAAAGCACTTTTCAGGATCATGAGTGTTAATAATATTAATCCTGGGGCTAGATTTGTGTTTAGCTGTGTAGATTCTCTTTGGTCTCAGTCTAACCTTTGCAACAACCAAAGAATGATCCGTATCACAGTCAGCACTGTGGTAACTACGAGTCAATGATATATGGTTCAGATGTTGTCTCCGTGTGATGATGAAGTCCAGCTGGTGCCAATGGCCGGATCTTGGATGTTTCCATGTGACCTTATGCATCTCTTTTGTTTTAAAAAAAGAGTTTGTAATACATAGGTCATTACTGGTGCAATGCTCCAGCAGCCTTTGCCCATTTTCATTCATGCGACCGATGTTGTATTTTCCAAGGCACACTGGCCATGAACTCGAGTCCTTGCCCACACGAGCATTGAAATCACCGAGCATATAAATGTAGTCGGATTTTGGAACTGCCTTAATCACAGAGTCTAACTCCTCATAGAACAAATCCTTCACATCATCAGAGGAATCGAGTGTCGGTGCATATGCAGTAATAATGGTGGCAAACCCACAAGAGGTTGCCAAGCGCAGGGATAATAGTCTTTCATTTCCTCCTGCTGGAATTTCAATCATTCCCAGTAGCGAATTCTTCACTGCAAAGCCCACACCGTGTTGCCTTTTTTCTGCCTGCCCTTTACCCTTCCAGAAAAAGGTGTAGTTGTTTTCCCTGAGTGACCCTTCCTCAGCGAGGCGAGTCTCCTGCAGGCCAGCAATATCAATGTTAAGACGATTGAGTTCGGCATCAATCACAGCCGTTTTTCTCACATCGTCAATATTGGTCAAGTCAGTGGAAAATCCTGGACACATGGTTCTCACGTTCCAGGTTGCAAGCCGTAGCTTGAGGTTTCTATTTATATTTTTGTTTGTACCTGGTGCATTGGTTTTACAGCCTGCGATTCAGATTTTGTCCTAGCCCCAAGCACCCATTGAAGCAGGCAGGCTGTGGCGGATCAGCACCCAATTGGCTGGGGGCTGCCCAGCTTGAGGCGGGCGGTAGCTGATCAGTGACACCTATAGGTGTCTCCCACCGTCAGAGGCAACGCGTGGCGCCCCATGTCTACGCCAACTGACAAGGACTTATAACCCGTAACAGTTGCCTCTCGCTTTGATTCCGAGACCAGTTAAGACCAGGGATGGAGTTATTGCCTCTCCATAGCACAAAGCCTGGGCTAAAATATAGAGATCATGTGTTGCCCATGCAGCATGATCCCTCTCTCGGTCTGCCTAGTTCACTCCAAAGGAAAGGTAACACCCCTACATCTGGAACAAGACAAGCTGCAGAAGCTGCCGGATCAGCAAAGCAATGCTCTAACTGTCCGCCTGTCGGAGCTTCGATCCTAGACCAGTCGCCAACCAAGGCTTAGGGCCTGGTCTGCCCTGCCATGACAATTTTGTCTTTAGCTTGCATTTCCTCGCACCAGGGTAAGGCGTGTACCCTCCCAATTGCGCTCTTCCGCCCGAAGCCGTTGGCACAATGTGGGGTGTCGGGTTTGGTAAGCGCCGCCCAACGCTCGGCGCTAACAGAAACCAGGTAGTACCGTCTACTGTTATACGGTAGCTCAGTCATATCTGACTAAGACCTGACTGACGTGAGTTATAATAATGGTAAGCCAATTGGCTTACCATTATTATAACTGTGTGATTGACTTACCATTATTATAACTGTGTGATTGACTTACCATTGTTACAACTGTGTGATTGACTTACCATTATTATAACTGTGTGATTGACTTACCATTATTATAACTGTGTGATTGGCTTACCATAGCTACAACTGTGTGATTGGCTTACCATTATTATAACTGTGTGATTGGCTTACCATTGCTACAACTGTGTGATTGGCTTACCATTATTATAACTGTGTGATTGGCTTACCATTGCCACAACTGTGTGATTGGCTTACCATTATTATAACTGTGTGATTGGCTTACCATTGCTACAACTGTGTGATTGGCTTACCATTGCTACAACTGTGTGATTGGCTTACCATTGCTACAACTGTGTGATTGGCTTACCATTATTATAACTGTGTGATTGGCTTACCATTATTATAACTGTGTGATTGGCTTACCATTATTATAACTGTGTGATTGCTTACCATTATTATAACTGTGTGATTGACTTACCATTATTATAACTGTGTGATTGGCTTACCATTGCTACAACTGTGTGATTGGCTTACCATTGCTACAACTGTGTGATTGGCTTACCATTATTATAACTGTGTGATTGGCTTACCATTATTATAACTGTGTGATTGGCTTACCATTATTATAACTGTGTGATTGCTTACCATTATTATAACTGTGTGATTGACTTACCATTATTATAACTGTGTGATTGGCTTACCATTATTATAACTGTGTGATTGGCTTACCATTATTATAACTGTGATTGGCTTACCATTATTATAACTGTGTGATTGACTTACCATTGCTACAACTGTGTGATTGGCTTACCATTGCTACAACTGTGTGATTGGCTTACCATTGCTACAACTGTGTGATTGGCTTACCATTATTATAACTGTGTGATTGGCTTACCATTATTATAACTGTGTGATTGGCTTACCATTGCTACAACTGTGTGATTGGCTTACCATTATTATAACTGTGTGATTGGCTTACCATTGCTACAACTGTGTGATTGGCTTACCATTGCTACAACTGTGTGATTGGCTTACCATTATTATAACTGTGTGATTGACTTACCATTATTATAACTGTGTGATTGGCTTACCATTATTATAACTGTGTGATTGGCTTACCATTGCTACAACTGTGTGATTGACTTACCATTGCTACAACTGTGTGATTGACTTACCATTGCTACAACTGTGTGATTGGCTTACCATTGCTACAACTGTGTGATTGGCTTACCGTTATTATAACTGTGTGATTGACTTACCATTGTTACAACTGTGTGATTGACTCACCATTGCTACAACTGTGTGATTGGCTTACCATTGCTACAACTGTGTGATTGACTTACCATTGCTACAACTGTGTGATTGGCTTACCATTATTATAACTGTGTGATTTGCTTACCATTGCTACAACTGTGTGATTGGCTTACCATTATTATAACTGTGTGATTGGCTTACCATTATTATAACTGTGTGATTGACTTACCATTGCTACAACTGTGTGATTGGCTTACCATTATCATAACTGTGTGATAGACTTACCATTGCTACAACTGTGTGATTGGCTTACTATTGCTACAACTGTGTGATTGGCTCACCATTGCTACAACTGTGTGATTGACTTACCATTGCTACAACTGTGTGATTGGCTCACCATTGCTACAACTGTGTGATTGACTTACCATTGTTACAACTGTGTGATTGACTTACCATTGTTACAACTGTGTGATTGACTTACCATTATTATAACTGTGTGATTGACTTACCATTGCTACAACTGTGTGATTGGCTCACCATTGTTACAACTGTGTGATTGGCTTACCATTATTATAACTGTGTGATTGACTTACCATTGTTACAACTGTGGGATTGACTTACCATTATTATAACTGTGTGATTGACTTACCATTGCTACAACTGTGTGATTGGCTTACCATTGCTACAACGGTGTGATTGGCTTACCATTGCTACAACTGTGTGATTGGCTTACCATTATTATAACTCACCATTGCTACAACTGTGTGATTGGCTTACCATTATTATAACTGTGTGATTGGCTTACCATTATTATAACTGTGTGATTGGCTTATCATTGCTACAACTGTGTGATTGGCTTACCATTATTATAACTGTGTGATTGGCTTGCCATTATTATAACTGTGTGATTGGCTTACCATTATTACAACTGTGTGATTGACTTACCATTGTTATTACTGTGTGATTGACCTACCATTGCTACAACTGTGTGGTGGCCTCACATCTTTGTGCTTACCATTGCTACAACTGTGTGATTGACCTACCATTGCTACAACTGGTTTGTGAAGACCATTTGCTGTATGTGTGTCTGTGACCTCCCCAGGTTTGCTCTCTTGAAGTCTAGCACAAAACGTATGGCCACAGATGGGCTGAACTCTTTACGTTACACCGTCTCAGCCATAGAGGAGCTGCCTACACACCTGAGGATTCAGGTTTTAATCAATGAACAAGATATACTCAAGGTCAGTTGTCAACTGCTGTCATGGATTGTCTGTAACTGAAGGCTTTGTGTGTGTGTGAGTGAAGCAGAGAGAGAGAGAGAGAGAGAGAGAGAGAATGAACGAAGGAACTTTATTTTCAAAGGGTAACAAATTGGGCACATAGGCCCGTCTTATATTTGGGCCTTCCAATCACTCATCTTTCGTTCATCAATAGTGCATGAGACATTCACATGGGAAAAAACATTGTCAAATTAATGTTGTAAACGTAAACAATGCATATTACCATGTTATGAGAGACATTCCCCACCCACCCATACACCCCCACCAAAATACACACAAACCCGACCCAACCACACACACACACCCCCATGCATACATACATTCCCCCACCCACACACATCTCCCCACCAACCCACACATCCCCCCACCAACCCACACATCCCCCCACCAACCCACACATCCCCCAACACATATCTCACACATCCCCACCTACCCACATACACCCCCAGACACACAGACACATATAGATGCACCCATCCCCCACCACACACATCTCCTCACACACACACATCCCCCACCCATCCCATAACCCACCAACACTCACCCTCACACCCCAACCCCCCAGCCAAACACACATCCCCCAACCAAACATTCCCCCACACACACCTCCCTGCCAACCCACACATCCAGTACCTACCCACACACACATTCTGCATCCACCCACACATCCAGTACCTACCCACACACGCATTCTGCATCCACCCACTCACAAATCTCCCCCAACCAACCCAAACATCCCACACACACATCCCACAACCTACACACACTCACCCACCAACACATCCTCCACCCTCCCACCCCCCAACCACACATTCCACACACCCACACACATCTCCCCACCCACCAACATATTCCCCACCCACCAACATATTCCCCATCCACCCACACACACCTCCCACCCATGCACACGCCAACACCCACATATACATCCCCAACCCACCCACATACATCCCTGACCCGCCCACACACAATCACCATACACACATCAACCACACCCACCCCACACCACCTACACACTCCCTTATACACCCATCCCCACTCACCCACCAACACCCACACACCCCCACACACCCAAACATACCCCCACCCACACATCCCTACCCACACACACATCCCTACCCACACACACATCCCCCACTCACATACACATATAACTACATGTGAAGACGACAATGTGTCAGTGTACATGACAATACACACACATATAACTACATGTGAAGATAACAATTTGTCAGTGTACATGACAAGTCACACACATATAACTACATGTGAAGATAACAATGTGTCAGTGTACATGACAAGACACACACTTATAACTACATGTGAAGACAACAATGTGTCAGTGTACATGACAAGACACACACATATAACTACATGTGAAGATAACAATGTGTCAGTGTACATGACAAGACTCACACATATAACTACATGTGTCAGTGTACATGACAAGACACACACATATAACTACATGTGAAGATAACAGTGTGTCACTGTACATGACAAGACACACACATATAACTACATGTGAAGATAACTGTCAGTGTACATAACAAGACACACATTCATATAACTACATGTGAAGACAACAACGTGTCAGTGTACATGACAAGACACACACACATATAACTACATGTGAAGATAACAGTGTCAGTGTACATGACAAGACACACACATATAACTACATGTGAAGACAAAAATGTGTCAGTGTACATGACAACACACACACATATAACTACATGTGAAGACAACAATGTGTCAGTGTACATGACAAGACACACACATATAACTACATGTGAAGACAACAGTATCAGTGTACATGACAAGACACACACATATAACTACATGTGAAGATAACAATGTGTCAGTGTACATGACAAGACACACATATATAACTACATGTGAAGATAACTGTCAGTGTACATGACAAGACACACATATAACTACATGTGAAGATAACTGTCAGTGTACATGACAAGACACACATATGTAACTACATGTGAAGAGAACAATGTGTCAGTGTACATGACAAGACACACACATATAACTACATGTGAAGATAACTGTGTGTCAGTGTACATGACAACACACACACACATATAACTACATGTGAAGATAACTGTGTGTCAGTGTACATGACAAGACACACACATATAACTACATGTGTCAGTGTACATGACAAGACACACATATGTAACTACATGTGAAGACAACAATGTGTCAGTGTACATGACAAGACACACACACATATAACTACATGTGAAGACAACAATGTGTCAGTGTACATGACAAGACACACACATATAACTACATGTGAAGACAACAATGTGTCAGTGTACATGACAAGACGCACACATATAACTACATGTGAAGACAACAATGTGTCAGTGTACATAACAAGACACACACATATAACTACATGTGAAGACAACTATGTGTCAGTGTACATGACAAGACACACACACATATAACTACATGTGAAGATAACAATGTGTCAGTGTACATGACAAGACACACACATATAACTACATGTGAAGACAACAGTATCAGTGTACATGACAAGACACACACATATAACTACATGTGAAGATAACAATATGTCAGTGTACATAACAAGACACACACATATAACTACATGTGAAGACAACAATGTGTCAGTGTACATGACAAGACACACACATATAACTACATGTGAAGACAACAATGTGTCAGTGTACATGACAAGACACACACATATAACTACATGTGGAGACAACAACGTGTCAGTGTACATGACAAGACACACACATATAACTACATGTGAAGATAACTGTGTGTCAGTGTACATGAGAACACACACATATAACTACATGTGAAGATAACAATATGTCAGTGTACATAACAAGACACACACATATAACTACATGTGAAGACAACAATGTGTCAGTGTACATGACAAGACACACACATATAACTACATGTGAAGACAACAATGTGTCAGTGTACATGACAAGACACACACATATAACTACATGTGAAGACAACAATGTGTCAGTGTACATGACAAGACACACACATATAACTACATGTGGAGACAACAACGTGTCAGTGTACATGACAAGACACACACATATAACTACATGTGAAGATAACTGTGTGTCAGTGTACATGAGAACACACACATATAACTACATGTGAAGATAACAATATGTCAGTGTACATAACAAGACACACACATATAACTACATGTGAAGACAACAATGTGTCAGTGTACATGACAAGACACACACATATAACTACATGTGGAGACAACAACGTGTCAGTGTACATGACAAGACACACACATATAACTACATGTGAAGATAACAATGTGTCAGTGTACATGACAAGACACACATATATAACTACATGTGAAGATAACAATATGTCAGTGTACATAACAAGACACACACATATAACTACATGTGAAGACAACAATGTGTCAGTGTACATGACAAGACACACACATATAACTACATGTGAAGACAACAATGTGTCAGTGTACATAACAAGACACACACATATAACTACATGTGAAGACAACAATGTGTCAGTGTACATGACAAGACACACACATATAACTACATGTGAAGATAACAATGTGTCAGTGTACATGACAAGACACACACATATAACTACATGTGAAGATAACTTGTGTGTCAGTGTACATGATGCAGCTTGTCAGCCTGTGGAGGCGTGGATACGTGCATGCTGTCACTGACATCAGATGCAGCTTGTCAGCCTGTGGAGGTGTGGACACGTGCATGCTGTCACTGACATCAGATGCAGCTTGCTAGTTTTAGCTGATCACAGTCTAGTAACCGAGCCTGGCTCTCAGTGCTTCCTGATTGACTTTCTGTCTGGCTCTCAGTACTTCCTGATTGACTTTCTGTCTGGCCTTCATCTGATCACAGTCTAGCAACCAAGCCTGGCTGTCAGTACTTCCTGATTGACTTTCTGTCTGGCCTTCATCTGATCACAGTCTAGCAACCAAGCCTGGCTGTCAGTACTTCCTGATTGACTTTCTGTCTGGCCTTCATCTGATCACAGTCTAGCAACCAAGCCTGGCTGTCAGTGCTTCCTGATTGAATTACTGTCTGGCCTTTGTCTGATCATAGTCTAGCAACCAAGCCTGGCTCTCAGTGCTTCCTGATTGACTGTCTGTCCGGCCTTCATCTGATGATGTCGTTCTAACAGGTGTGTCATGTGCTCTAATCACATCCATTCACTCATGACTTTCCTCTTCTAGGCTGGGCTGTAGAGATAACTTACGGTCTTGTTTTCTCTGCTGCCTTGGGCTGAGGAGGCATCTGACAGTTTAGGTCTTTGCTCTTATAGTCTGAAGTTAAGATCTCGTTGGAAGCCTTCATCCTTCCTGTTGCACCCTACAGTGTACCTTACAACCATGTTTTCTCTCTCCCATTGTATTCTGGGATAGTTGGACCATGCACACAAACCTGTCACCACTGTGTTAGTAAACATATACTTACTGTCACCACTGTGTTAGTAAACATATACTTACTGTCACCACTGTGTTAGTAAACATATACTTACTGTCACCACTGTGTTAGTAAACATATACTTACTGTCACCACTGTGTTAGTAAACATATACTCACTGTCACCACTGTGTTAGTAAACATATACTTACTGTCACCACTGTGTTAGTAAACATATACTTACTGTCACCACTGTGTTAGTAAACATATACTTACTGTCACCACTGTGTTAGTAAACATATACTTACTGTCACCACTGTGTTAGTAAACATATACTCACTGTCACCACTGTGTTAGTAAACATATACTTACTGTCACCACTGTGTTAGTAAACATATACTCACTGTCACCACTGTGTTAGTAAACATATACTTACTGTCACCACTGTGTTAGTAAACATATACTTACTGTCACCACTGTGTTAGTAAACATATACTTACTGTCACCACTGTGTTAGTAAACATATACTTACTGTCACCACTGTGTTAGTAAACATATACTTACTGTCACCACTGTGTTAGTAAACATATACTTACTGTCACCTGATTGAGCTTCTTCTTGTTGTCAATTCAGGGGAAGCTATGACCACGGTTTGATGGTTGCCTCAGGTGGCTGCCAGGTCTTCTTCAGCTGTGCACACAATGCCTGGCCACGTGTACAACTCTCCCAGCTGACCTGCTGACACCTGGCACCTCGTCCAGCCAGACAGTTGTCACTCAATACCAACCTTCACTGAGAAGCTGACACCTCATCCAGCCAGACAGTTGTCACTCAACAACACCAACCTTCACTGAGAAGCTGACACCTCATCCAGCCAGACAGTTGTCACTCAACAACACCAACCTTCACTGAGAAGCTGACACCTCATCCAGCCAGACAGTTGTCACTCAACAACACCAACCTTCACTGAGAAGCTGACACCTCATCCAGCCAGACAGTTGTCACTCAACAACACCAACCTTCACTGAGAAGCTGACACCTCATCCAGCCAGACAGTTGTCACTCAACAACACCAACCTTCACTGAGAAGCTGACACCTCATCCAGCCAGACAGTTGTCACTCAACAACACCAACCTTCACTGAGAAGCTGACACCTCATCCAGCCAGACAGTTGTCACTCAACAACACCAACCTTCACTGAGAAGCTGACACCTCATCCAGCCAGACAGTTGTCACTCAACAACACCAACCTTCACTGAGAAGCTGACACCTCATCCAGCCAGACAGTTGTCACTCAACAACACCAACCTTCACTGAGAAGCTGACACCTCATCCAGCCAGACAGTTGTCACTTAACAACACCAACCTTCACTGAGAAGCTGACACCTCATCCAGCCAGACAGTTGTCACTCAACAACACCAACCTTCACTGAGAAGCTGACACCTCATCCAGCCAGACAGTTGTCACTCAACAACACCAACCTTCACTGAGAAGCTGACACCTCATCCAGCCAGACAGACAGTTGTCACTCAACAACACCAACCTTCACTGAGAAGCTGACACCTCATCCAGCCAGACAGTTGTCACTCAACAACACCAACCTTCACTGAGAAGCTGACACAGATATTTCTGACCCACAAAGGGGACAGAACTCTGGCACATGCATGGAAGTTCATCAGGACCTGAACTGGTATTGTAATGTATCTAGGCCATCATGGATGCCTGGACATTATGGTAGACAGATCTGTGTGTGAGTTCTGCCTGCCCACTCTCACTTGATCTTGCCACACAGACAGGAGACATTAGCTGTTTATATATAGATCTGTGTGTGAGTTCTGCCTGCCCACTCTCACTTGATCTTGCCACACAGACAGGAGACAATAGTCTGTTTATATATTGACAGGAAAGCATTACACGTAGGTCTCAACTCATGCAGACTGAGATAATGCAGTACTGCCTACCCTCTTTATAACTCAACATGACTATTCCAGCATGTTAGATTCGTTTGTACATTCATTCAGGTAACACATATGTGTAACATGGTGGTTCATCTCATGAAAATACACATTTCCTGGTTGACTTCTCATGCAGTCCACTTCAGTGCATGTCTCGCTAGGAGAGCAAACCAGCCATTCAATCAAATATTACCTATACACATCCAGTTAACACATTTCTATATAGAAGGGGGTTTCAAATGAAAACCTTGAATGTTTTTTTGTTTTTTTTGGGTGATATATTCTGAAAAAGAAAGAACAAATGTATCATATTTCAGTGTAGTCACCATTGTGTTCAATGCAAGTCCTCCAGCGCTGATAAAGTGTTTGGATTCATGCAGGAAACAAATTCTGTTGGTCGCATGTGTAACCACTCATGCACCACCTGCTGTACCTCTTCATCGGACCAAAAAGTGTTGAACCTTCCTACTCCACACAAACACTTGCTGGACTGATAGGCATGCATCACCTTACTGGACCTTCATTCACCGATGAATGTCTATAGGTTTAACCCCTTCACTGATTAAAAAAAATACGGATTACAGAACGCTGTTTCTCTTTGGTGCATGTCAAAAGTGGGCACGGCCATCTTAATGCCGCCCTTATGATGTCACCGTGTTTGTCTGCATCATGATGTCACATGCTTAACACTCTTGACATCCTTAACAACAATATTGACAGATTACAAGACAATGGTTGGCTATTGTAATTTCTATCACACTTTTAAGGTTTTCACTTGAAATCCCCTCGTAATTATATCATATGCCATCCAACACCACAATGTGCGCACACACACACAGGCACACACACACACAGGCACACACACTTTGTTGGATTCTCCCCCAATCAAAATGGAACTGTTATTGAAGAGTGTCATTGTCATTGCTCTGGTCCTCGTATTCAGGCTTGTTATGTCAGTCACCAAAGATGGACGACGTGATGCTGTATAAGAGCCAGTCTTCTTGCATGTCCACGTCTGCTAGAGTGCCAGTATTTTCCTTCTGCTTGCTCCATGATTCTTTTTAACCACTTATTTACATGATTGGTTTCACTTTCCCTGTTTGAAATTGTAATATTTGATGTAACTGGTAAATGATTTAATGTATATATTTTTTTTGCAATATTCGTAATTCTAAATATAATATGTGTATATATATATATATAGTATACTTAAGTTTTAAAACTGATTAAAAAGAAACATGATGTAAAGTCATTTGGTTAAAAGCATTTACATGAAAGTAATAATTGATTGATTGGTCACAACATGTGGTCTATATGCAGTTGGACTCTCCTGCTTTTAGCTTCAACATTTGCTATGTTAGTGCCACTTTGTTACCCATTGTATGTGTGTGCAGATCTGTTCAGTAGCACAGTCACATATAGTTGTCTGTTGATGACATTCATAATCTGTTTAAATGACATGTGAACCAGAATAATCTGCTTGAGATCTTGTAGGTGTGTTCCTGTGAGAAGTGATGCTAAAGGTCACAGGTGTGCTTGTATGTTGTCACAGAAAGAGAAGAGAACATTTCTCTTTATCATTATACATGTTGAGAATCAGAACAATTGAATATTTAATCAAATCTGACAGTAACTTTGTTACATTATTATATATTCACTTGATTCTTTAATTGTTACTTTGTTGCTTAGTGTGTTTGCAGTGGCCCAGAGAGAAGTAACAGTGCAATGTTTTTTAGCACCATTGTTCTTGCACTCTTATTCTCATACGACCTATACTATATACAGATTTGTGAAGACTCTTTCGATATAGGAGGCTGTCATTGTTGGGCTGTGATTTTGTGATCAGGGTGTCTGTTGATAGTCAATGGATAATAGTGACATCTCTCTCTCACACACACATACCCACCCACAGACAGTGAGAGAGAGAGAGAGAGAGAGAGAGAGAGAGAGAGAGAGAGAGAGAGAGAGAGGCTGAATTGAGTTGATTCTTGGTTGTTCTTGGGCTGTTGAATTTCCATGTCTGTCTCTTATAAAAGGGCTACTGCTTGATGTTCTAATGATGGATAAGATGGCAACTGACTTGCTAGTTTCACTTCAGATGTAGAATTGTAGAGTTTCTGCTGCTGGAGTGTGATGACTGTGACACTTGGTAGATAGAGTTTCTGCTGCCTTGAGTGTGATGACTGTGACATTTGGTAGATAGAGTTTCTGCTGTCTGGAGTGTGATGATTGTGACACTTGGTAGATAAGAGTTTCTGCTGCTGGAGTGTGATGACTGTGACACTCCTTGGATAGAGTTTTCAGTGTCTGGAGTGTGATGACTGTGAAACTGGGTAGATAAGAGTTTCTGCTGTCTGGAGTGTGATGATTGTGACACTTGGTAGATAGAGTTTCTGCTGTCTGGAGTGTGATGATTGTGACACTTGGTAGATAGAGTTTCCGCTGTCTGGAGTGTGATGATTGTGACACTTGGTAGATAGAGTTTCTGCTGTCTGGAGTGTGATAATTGTGACACTTGGTAGATAGAGTTTCCGCTGTCTGGAGTGTGATGATTATGACACTTGGTAGAAAGAGTTTCTGCTGCCTTGAGTGTGATGATTGTGACACTTGGTAGATAGAGTTTCTGCTGCCTTGAGTGTGACTGTGACACTCCTTGGATAGAGTTTCTGCTGCCTGGAGTGCGATGACTGTGACACTCCAAGGATAGAGTTTCCGCTGTCAGTATCCTCATGTTGTTGAGTATGTGCGGAAACAATGTATTCATAACAACAATGCTATTTATAGATATTGACATTTCAATGTCTCCTTGTATACAGGACTTCATGATACTGTTGTGTTTATGTGCATTATTTCTGATATACATGTGACATGTTGACATGACTGGGTTGCATTTGTCTGAATAGTGGAATGTGTGCATCAAGTGCTGGCTGGGGTGTCTGTCTGATTGGTGGAATGTGTGCATCAGGTGCTGGCTGGGTGTCTGTCTGATTGGTGGAATGTGTGCGTCAAGTGCTGGCTGGGGTGTCTGTCTGATTGGTGGAATGTGTGCGTCAAGTGCTGGCTGGGTGTCTGTCTGATTGGTGGAATGTGTGCGTCAAGTGCTGGCTGGGGTGTCTGTCTGATTGGTGGAATGTGTGCGTCAAGTGCTGGCTTGGGTGTCTGTCTGAGTGGTTGAATGTGTGCGTCAAGTGCTGGCTGGGGTGTCTGTCTGATTGGTGGAATGTGTGCGTCAAGTGCTGGCTGGGGTGTCTGTCTGATTGGTGGAATGTGTGCATCAGGTGCTGGCTGGGTGTCTGTCTGATTGGTGGAATGTGTGCGTCAAGTGCTGGCTGGGGTGTCTGTCTGATTGGTGGAATGTGTGCATCAAGTGCTGGCTGGGGTGTCTGTCTGATTGGTGGAATGTGTGCGTCAAGTGCTGGCTGGGTGTCTGTCTGATTGGTGGAATGTGTGCGTCAAGTGCTGGCTGGGGTGTCTGTCTGATTGGTGGAATGTGTGCGTCAAGTGCTGGCTTGGATGTCTGTCTGATTGGTGGAATGTGTGCGTCAAGTGCTGGCTGGGGTGTCTGTCTGATTGGTGGAATGTGTGCGTCAAGTGCTGGCTGGGTGTCTGTCTGATTGGTGGAATGTGTGCATCAAGTGCTGGCTGGGGTTTCTGTCTGATTGGTGGAATGTGTGCGTCAAGTGCTGGCTGGGGTGTCTGTCTGATTGGTGGAATGTGTGCGTCAAGTGCTGGCTGGGTGTCTGTCTGGTGGAATGTGTGTGTCAGGTGCTGGCTGGGATGTCTATCTGATTGGTGGAATGTGTGCATCAGGTGCTGGCTGGGATGACTGTCATGTGCTTAGCACTTGACCATGATTTTGACCATGCATTGTTTGTAATTGTAGACATGTCTGTCCATGTTTATACACTCACTAGACATGTCTGTCCATGTTTATACACTCACTAGTCGCAAACAGTCACTGGTACAGTCGCCACAGTCTGTGTGTGTGTGAGTGTGCTTACAGTGTCATCCACATTCACTGTTCATCTCTTGTTATTGACTGTGAATACCAGTGTGTAATGATAGTTCACATGAAGCCATGCGCGCACTGGTCATTTGCCATTTGTTTATTGTGGGCAATTGTCAGTATTGTCTTCTTTTTATTGTGGGCATTTATCAGTACTGTCTTCTCTTTATTGTGGGCATTTATCAGTACTGTCTTCTGTTTATGGTGGGCAATTGTCATTACTGTCTTCTATTTATTGTGGGCAATTGTTGGTACTGTCTTCTGTTTGTTGTGGGCAATTGTCTGTACTGTCTTCTGTTTACTGATCACACTGTGGCTCACAAGTTGTTGTACATGTGTTCACATCAGTGCCTGTACATGTGTTCACACCAGTTCCTGTACATGTGTTCACATCAGTTCCTGTACATGTGTTCACATCAGTTCCTTTACATGTGTTCACATCAGTTCCTGTACATGTGTTCACATCAGTTCCTGTACATGTGTTCACATTAGTGCCTGTACATGTGTTAACATCAGTGCCTGTACATGTGTTAACATCAGTGCCTGTACATGTGTTCACATCAGTGTCTGTACATGTGTTCACATCAGTTCCTGCACATGTGTTCACATCAGTGCCTGTACATGTGTTCACATCAGTGTCTGTACATGTGTTCATATCAGTGTGCCAGATCAGTGTTGGTTAATGAGCCTACTTGTGCCACTGTTGTCATTGGTTGTCTTGCCATTCCATGTGTCTGCCTGTTGTATTCTGGCCAGCACTATTGCTTCTTGTAGCTGAAGTTTTCCATTTCATCTTGTAACTGGCAAATATCACTGGCACACACACTCAACATTTCATCTTGTAACTGGCAAATATCACTGGCACACACACTCATCATTTCTGGAATATTCACTCTGTATGTGTGTGTGTGTGTGTATGCATGCGTGTGTATGTGCTATATTTGAATGTTGGGCTATAAAGTCTAACAGTGACTGACATATGACCGACATGTTGTTGCATGCCTGTTTCTTCATGTATATGATTGACATTTTTATTTCTCCATTCCATTATTATAATTGCTGCAGTTGATGTAAATGTTTCAATTTATGCACAGGTTCGTATGTGTATTATGTCAGTGTGTTTGACTTGCAGTCAGCATATGATCATATGATTTGACAAATGCAGCTTTAATAGGCTTTAGATGTGTTTTATTTCACATATACATGTTTCACTGAACATTCATGTTTTATTTAACCTACATATTTGAGACATTATTTACACCTAATTTAACTTTAACTGCATGTACACAAGTTTAATGTGTTGTTCATGTGTTTGATGTTCAGTGTTTCACTCAACGTACGCTTGTTTGACTTCATGTACATGTGTTAACTCCATGTACATATGTTTTATTTATACTATACATGTTTGGCTTACATATTTAATTTAACATACACACGTTTGTATATATTTGATTTAATGTACAAGTGTTTGCCTTGATGGGTACATGTTTGGTTTGGTGTACACATGTTTAACTTTATGCACACATGTTTGACCAGATGTACACATGTTTAACTTGATGTGTGTATGTTTAACTTAATCTACACATGTATGACCTATGTACACACATATGACCTGGCGTATGCACATGACCTGATGTACACACATACAACCTGATGTACACACATGACTTGATGTACACACACACACACACACATGACCTGATGTACACACATGACCTGGTGTACACACTTGACATGATGTACACATATATGACTTGATGTACACACATATGACTTGATGTACACATTCATTAATTGATGTACGCTTGTATGACTTGATGTATGCTTGGATGACCTGATGTACATATGTATGGCCTGCCTGGTGTACACATGTGCAACCTGATGTACACACTCATGGGTGTGATTAGTCTTGCATGTGCGTTGAATGCCCTCATTCAGTCACTGGCTGTCATTACCACCACCTTTGTGGATGTACATATTTGGTATTAAAATATTATTTTATTTATTTGGTTTCTCTGTGCACTTGATGTCATGTCATGTCCATTTGTGCAAATACAACAACATGTTAATCAAGATGAATCTGTTTTCATCCTGCCAGTCTTCCAGTCTCTCTCCTCTCTGGTCCATGTGATCATAGCCCCAGCTCTGCGAGTGGCTGTTGAAATCACCACACACAATCATTTTCTTGTAAATGTAATGTGTCCATTGCCTGTGGTCACTTGGCCAGTAGTCATTGATCAGATGTAGATCTGTATTGCCTGTCTTAAGTTTAAGTGTCTGACACTCTGCCCCTTCCATGTAAACTTCAATTTGGGAAGCAGTGATGTTATTTTTTAAAAGAATCAGTATCTCACCCTTTCTCCTGTCCTTTCGGTCAGATCGGTAACACTGGTAGCCTGGGGGTCAAAGCAGGGCGAGCACCATAACGTTTTGCAGTAATCAACATATCTCATTGCGTAACTGCATGGTACACCTCCTGGCTGGTTGCCTCTGTCTTCAGCATCTTTTCTTTACTAGAGCAGTCTGTGGCCTTACTTGAGTTTAGATGTGTATGCATGTACACATGTGTCTGCGCATACATGTACGTGCATACACATTTAGAGCATTCTGGTTAATTTTACGGCGTCCCTTGTCCTTTTAGTTACAACCGTTCAGCTACGTGAAGGCCAAGAGTTGGACTTTTGCTGCCAGAAGTGGTGAATGCACGAGCCATGGGGTATTTTGCAAGGTTGGGCACTCACCCCAACTCTGCGCCCCTGGGTAACGTAACAACATTTGGAACCCTCTGTCTCCATTGTCTGTATCTGCACAAGTATAGTTACATACTGGCATGTCTAGCCTGAGTAAATCTGTCTCCATTGTCTGTATCTGCACAAGTATAGTTACATACTGGCATGTCTAGCCTGAGTAAATCTGTCTCCATTGTCTGTATCTGCAAAAGTATAGTTACATACTGGCATGTATAGCCTGAGTAAATCTGTCTCCAATGTCTGTATCTGCACAAGTATAGTTACATGATGGCATGTCTAGCCTGAGTAAACCTGTCTCCATTGTCTGTATCTGCACAAGTATAGTTACATGATGGCATGTCTAGCCTGAGTAAATCCGCACATACCACAAGTAGAATCGGTCAGCTTCACATGAACACAAGTGGCAGAACGGACATGACAGCTAGAGCCTTGGTCAGACAACAGACAGATGGCTATTTTCCTTTTGGCTGCATAACATGTGCACATGTGTGTGACTTAGCTGATCTGTAACTAGCATCCAAATAGGCCAAAATATGACAGACTCACTGGGCGTGCACATCGAATTGAGGGCCAAGCTGACAGTGAGTCAACTGACAGGAAGTACATCAGAGAAATAAGGATGAGGGGAAATAGGTCGGTCTCACTAGTAACGAACCAAGTGGCCCAGGCAAACAGGAAAAGAAATGGGGGAGTGCATGGGTAGAATGGTGAACAAAAGTGATCCACATACATGAAATGGGGGAGTGCATGGGTAGAATGGTGAACAAAAGTGATCCACACACATGAAATGGGGGATTGCATGGGTAGAATGGTGAACAAAAGTGATCCACATGCATGAAATGGGGGAGTGCATGGATAGAGGGGTGAACAAAAGTGATCCACATACATGAAATGGGGGAGTGCATGGATAGAGGGGCGAACAAAAGTGATCCACATACATGAAATGGGGAATAAGATCTGTTGCGCAATGTGCTCACTCTAGAAAAAGCATTTGAAGTATAAAAAAAGTTCAATTGCGCAACGTTCTCACTTCAGAAGAAGCAGTCGGGGCATTCATAAGATGAGATGCGCAACGTGCTCACTCTAGAACAGGGGTCACCAAACTACGGCCCGCGAGCCATCCCAAGTCCTTCCCCGGCTCATGGTAGCTCCGCCTAGGCTCTGATGTTACCATGGTTTCCATGGCAAAAGAGACACATACACACACACGTGCATGAGCATATTTCCCTCCCCCAGATGCGCCCGGCTGCCAACACAGGTCCGATGCTCCAGAAATATTTACTTCCTTTTGCCAGTCATCCATTTTATAGGTATGTAACAAGGATTTCTTTGTTTGAAAGTGATAGGTAAGTGCACTACAAGTGTGAATAAAGGCAATAAAGTAGCAAACATAGCATTAAAATGTCGTAGAAGCCTCGTGTTATTACGAAAATATTATCCCCAGCTCAGAAGAATTCCCCGGTCAAGGTGTTAATCTAGCTGGTCTATAGGCCAGTGTTTTTCAACCTTTCTTCTGGAGCAGATCCTTACGCAAATGGTTACGTTGCTCAAGGAACTCTGTTCGATGATCCAAGTGTATGTCCTACTTTATGTATTAAATCAGATGGGCAGAAATGATGGATTTATTCGATTTTGGTCTATTTAGGCGGAACCCCTGGCTGCCACTAGCGGAACCCCGGTTGAAAAACTCTGCTCTAGGCTGCTTATTTAAGCCAGGTCTATTTATATAATTTGCAAACCTTATTATGCGATCTACACCTTTGCTTTATTGACTACACACAGGCTTTCGACAAAGTGAGACATGTCGACATGATAAGGATGCTTGAAGATCTACAAATTGATGGAAAAGACCTTAGACTTGTAAAGAACATATATTGGAAACAACAAGCTGCCATAAGAGTTAATAATGAAGTAGGTCAGTATCAGCCTATTAAGAGAGGTGTGAGACAGGGATGTGTAATGTCTCCAGATCTGTTTTCCCTGTACAGTGAAAATATCTTCAGAAATATAGAAGATATGGAAAGAATCAACATTGGGGGACGATGCATCAATAACATTAGATATGCAGATGATACAGTCTTGATTGCAGACAATGAACAGGACCTGCAAAATTTAGTAGATGCGATTGTTACATTGGCACCTTGCCGTCTTGACAGACGATAGTTTGTGCTTTAAAAAGGCATAATAACTTTTAACTATGGCGGTAGCGAGTGTGACTGATAAGGCCAATTTGCGCTGTAAATGTCCGTTCACAGTGGGTGCATGTGAACACGTGGTCATTTCCACCATCATGCACCATCTTACGTCTCAAACGCTTGGTGTGTGACTTTTCTGCAATAATTTTCTCCTTTGACTTTATTCCATTTCTGATATTTGCCCTCCATGCAACACGTTCAGCGGCGACTTGCTCCCAATGTGCATTATCAATGCCTGTATCAATCATGTCCCGCTTACACACATCTTTGTATCGTAGTAGAGGCCGACCCTGAGATCTCTTACCCATCTGTAATTCACCAAAAAAGATATCCTTTGGTATTCTACCATCATCCATCCGCCTAAGATGTCCTATCCATCTAAGTCTACGAAGACTGAGCATGGAATAAACTGTCACACAACCTGATCTTTCCAATACTTCAGTATTTGTGATTTTGTCTTGCCACTTAATACCAAGAATTCTTCGCAGACACCGCATATGAAAGCTGTTTAAATTGTTCTCTTGGTGTGAGTAAGTTGTCCAGGTTTCACTGCCATAGAGAAGAGTACTAAGGACACAGGCTTGATAGACAAGGACTTTTGTTTTGGCAGTAAGCTTCCTGTTCTCCCAGACTCTTTTTCTTAACCTGTTCATTGTTGTTGCTGCCTTACCAATCCGGATGTTGATTTCCTGATCTAGGGATAATTTGCTATTTACCACCGATCCTAGATATGTAAAATGGTCTACTATCTCTAGTTCGGCGTCGTCAATAAAGATTGATGGTACCCCATGTGCACCTTGTGACATAATCTGTGTCTTCTTTTTGCTAATTGTTAAACCAAATTCAGAACAAGCATTGGAGAATGCAGATAGTAGACATTGCAATTCTTCCTCAGAGTGGGTCGTAACTGCAGCATCATCTGCAAAAAGCAACTCTCTGATCAGTACCCTCCTAATTTTGGTCTTAGCCTTCAATCTCTGAGCATTGTAGAGGCCGCCATCTGAGCGTGAGTGAATGTATATACCACCATCCTGATCACGAAATGCATATTTCAGTAGAAGTGAAAAGTATATTCCAAACAGGGTGGGAGCTAGTACACAACCTTGCTTAACTCCACTCTTGATTTCAAATTCTTCAGAAGTTGCACCATCAAACTTGATTATACCCTTCATGCCTGTGTGGAACGATTCCACAATGGACAGAAGAGTTGGTGGGCAGCCAATCTTCTTTAGTGCCTTGAACAGACCTTCACGACTGACCAAATCAAATGCCTTTGTGAGGTCGATGAAGGCAATAAACAGTGGTTGATTCTGTTCACGGCATTTTTCTTGCATTTGTCGCAATGAGAATATCATATCAGTGGTAGACCGGTTCTGTCGAAAGCCACACTGTGATTCGGGGTAGACTTGATCTCCTAGGACTTGAAGTCTGCGCAGAACAATTCTGGCAAATACTTTTCCAACAATACACAGAAGTGAGATACCCCTATAGTTGTTGCAGTCGCTCCGATCGCCCTTGTTCTTGTACAGTGTTATGATGCTTGAATCTTTGAAATCCTGTGGGACTTGTCCTTCACGCCAGCATAGCTCTATTAGCTGGTGGATCTGTATAGTGAGTGTGTCTTGCCCACTCCTGATAACCTCTATTGGAATCCCATCCTTACCTGGAGCCTTGCCAGATGCAAGTTCATTTATAGCACACTTAACTTCTGTTATGGTGGGAAGTGTGTCCAGGTGGTCAAGAGTTGGTAGAGCCTCTATGGCGTTGAGGGCATTATCCGCTAGTTTGGTCTCACTTGAGTAAAGCTCCAAATAGTGCTCTACCCATCTGTCCATCTGCTGTTTCTTATCAGTGATGACTTCTCCAGTCAAGGTTTTCAATGGTGCACTTCTTTTGATCACTGGACCACAGGCTTTCTTTATTCCTTCATACATGCTTCTTATGTCTCCCTTATCACTTGCGATTTGAATGGACTCACATAACTTGATCCAATAATCATTTGCACACTGCCTGGCAGCCTTTTGCACATCCTTCCTAGCTTGCCTTAGCTCACTCAGAGTGTTACGCGTTGGTCTTTCCTTGTTTCTTAAGAGAGCTTTCTTCTTCTTATCAATCAAGGGCTGCAGAGTCTCGCTGTTGGCCGCAAACCAGTCCTGCCTCTTATGATCCACAGTGCCGTAAACCTTTACGGCAGTTTTACAAAGAGTTTCCTTAAGTTTATTCCATTTATCATTTACTGTACAATTTTCTGGTGTATCAGTGAAAGCGACTTCAAGTTGCTGTTGAAACTGAAAGCACTTTTCAGGATCATGAGTGTTAATAATATTAATCCTGGGGCTAGATTTGTGTTTAGCTGTGTAGATTCTCTTTGGTCTCAGTCTAACCCTTGCAACAACCAAAGAATGATCCGTATCACAGTCAGCACTGTGGTAACTACGAGTCAATGATATATGGTTCAGATGTTGTCTCCGTGTGATGATGAAGTCCAGCTGGTGCCAATGGCCGGATCTTGGATGTTTCCATGTGACCTTATGCATCTCTTTTGTTTTAAAAAAAGAGTTTGTAATACATAGGTCATTACTGGTGCAATGCTCCAGCAGCCTTTGCCCATTTTCATTCATGCGACCGATGTTGTATTTTCCAAGGCACACTGGCCATGAACTCGAGTCCTTGCCCACACGAGCATTGAAATCACCGAGCATATAAATGTAGTCGGATTTTGGAACTGCCTTGATCACAGAGTCTAACTCCTCATAGAACAAATCCTTCACATCATCAGAGGAATCGAGTGTCGGTGCATATGCAGTAATAATGGTGGCAAACCCACAAGAGGTTGCCAAGCGCAGGGATAATAGTCTTTCATTTCCTCCTGCTGGAATTTCAATCATTCCCAGTAGCGAATTCTTCACTGCAAAGCCCACACCGTGTTGCCTTTTTTCTGCCTGCCCTTTACCCTTCCAAAAAAAGGTGTAATTGTTTTCCCTGAGTGACCCTTCCTCAGCGAGGCGAGTCTCCTGCAGGCCAGCAATATCAATGTTAAGACGATTGAGTTCGGCATCAATCACAGCCGTTTTTCTCACATCGTCAATATTGGTCAAGTCAGTGGAAAATCCTGGACACATGGTTCTCACGTTCCAGGTTGCAAGCCGTAGCTTGAGGTTTCTATTTATATTTTTGTTTGTACCTGGTGCATTGGTTTTACAGCCTGCGATTCAGATTTTGTCCTAGCCCCAAGCACCCATTGAAGCAGGCAGGCTGTGGCGGATCAGCACCCAATTGGCTGGGGGATGCCCAGCTTGAGGCGGGCGGTAGCTGATCAGTGACACCTATAGGTGTCTCCCACCGTCAGAGGCAACGCGTGGCGCCCCATGTCTACGCCAACTGACAAGGACTTATAACCCGTAACAGTTGCCTCTCGCTTTGATTCCGAGACCAGTTAAGACCAGGGATGGAGTTATTGCCTCTCCATAGCACAAAGCCTGGGCTAAAATATAGAGATCATGTGTTGCCCATGCAGCATGATCCCTCTCTCGGCCTGCCTAGTTCACTCCAGAGGAAAGGTAACACCTCTACATCTGGAACAAGACAAGCTGCAGAAGCTGCCGGATCAGCAAAGCAATGCTCTAACTGTCCGCCTGTCGGAGCTTCGATCCTAGACCAGGCCCTAAGCCTTGGTTGGCGATTGTTACACACAGTGAACAACTAGGGTTAGAATTAAATTGTAAAAAGACACATATTATGGTCGTCACTAGGAAGGACGAAATACCACAATGTAATATACAAGTAAATGGGAATATTCTTCAACAAGTGAATCGGTACAATTATCTCGGAACAGTAATAACATCTGATGGGAGATGTCTTGAAGAGATTAGAACAAGAATCGCCATGGCAAAAGTAGCCTTTAGCAAGATGAAAAACATACTGACCAATAAAAAGATGCCAATTGAAACGAGAAAAAGAGTGTTGAGGTGCTACACTATAACCTGTACTTTTATATGGATGTGAAACTTTGACAATGAGCAGTCAAGCTGAAAAACATCTAATGGCTGCAGAAATGTGGTTTCTGAGGAAAATGCAAAGAATACCATGGACAGATAGAAAAACGAATGAACAAGTTCTGCAAGAAACAAATGAAGATCGTAAACTGATTAGAGACAGACGCAGACAGTCACAATATTTTGGGCATGTTATGAGAAGAAATGAATTGGAGAACTTGGTGACAACTGGCAAGATCGAAGGAAACAGACCAAGGGGAAGACCGAGAATTAAATACCTGGATTGCTTGGCAACATGGCACGGTCGAGACAGGAACACGGAACTGTTCCACGACTCTGGTGATCGAGTGAGATGGCAGAACATGACCGCTCACGCTTACCGGCATGGCACATGATGGATGGATGGATTATGCGATATAATATTCTATTACCAAAGGTACCTATCAACCTTATATGTACGTTTGTGAGCCGTAGCTTCACCAGTGACCCCTAGTCCTCTGCTTTTCCTGTGTTTCAATAGGATTTTAATTATGTTTCTAATTCAATGTCTTTTTCATTTAAAGATCCCATGTATTTCATCCTTCATTATGGCTACTAAGAAAAGAAAAGCGGACGCCGAGTGTCGCGTTTTCAATGAAGAATGGGGAGTATAGTACTTCTTTGTGGAAATAAGGGACCAGAAAGCCAGTTGCGTAATATGCAGCGAAAAGTGCTGCCGTTTTGAAAGAGTACTCTTCTGCGTCACTACGAAACAAAACATCTATCAACATATTCAAAGTTTTCTGGAAAGTTACCCTCTGGGAAATATGAGTCCATGAAACGTGGTTTAGAAATACAAAGAAATATCATCACGAGAAAGTTCGGTGAAAATGAATCTGTCATTAGTACAAGTTACAAAATAGTGCAAAAAATGGCAGAACGAGGAAAACTGTTTACTGATGGCAACTGCATCAAAGAGTGTATGATGGAAACAACAAATGACTTGTGTCGTGAAAAAAGCCGATTTGTTTAGAACTATCAGCTTTTAGGCAAGTTCAGTTGTGCAAAGAACAAAAGAACTTGGAGAGAACACGGTGCTACAGATACGCGAGACAACAAGGAACTTGTGGTATTCTCTGGCGCTGGATGAGTCTACTGATCTCTCGAGTACGCCGCAACTTCTCGTGTTCATTCGTGGTGTCAATTTGGACTTTCAGATAACGGAAGAGTTGGCATTCGTTTACAGCATGCATGAATGAATCACCAAAAAAAAAAAAAAAAAAAAGAGAAGTAGATTGTGAACGTTACTAAAATACGACTACAAGAAACAAATTTGACGTTGCGGCCAAAGCCTTCGTCAGCATAGAACAAATAAACACAAACCGACACAAACCTACATGAAACACACTACATGACAATATTAAGGGTACTTAGCTGAACCTGTATCGTAGCTTGGATTGACTGACGACTGACCCGCGTTCGACAGCTATCAGTGGATTGTAAGGACCGGATGTATGGTCAACGGGTCAAAGGTCAAGGCATTGGCTAAACAACTCGGCGGGAAGGGGTTGAGGGGGAGAGGCGCCCATCCATCATACAGCATGCATGGAACAACAACTGGAAAAGACATTTTCATGGAAGTGCAAAACGATTTGCAAGACTGCAACCTTCAGTGGAATCGAGGTTTTACAGTTGATGGAGAAAAAAAAATATGTGTACAGTGAGGAAGAGTTTGATGGGGCAGATCGGGACTCAGTTGGAAGGTTTGCAAATTCCGGGCGCTCTCTTCATACACTGCATCGTACCTCAGCAAGCACTCTGTGGGAAAGACTTACACATTTCTTTTACACTGAAACCAGTTGTTTCTGCTGTGAACCTCATTCGGGGATATGCACTCAATCACTGTCAGTTCCAGGCTTTTCTTGAAGAAATTGATTCTGAATCATGTGACATGCCCGATCACACATCAGTGAGGTGGCTTATCTGCGGTAAAGTCCTGTTTCTATTTTACAAGCACCGAAACGAAATAGATGTTTTCCTCGCTGAAAAAGATAGAGCTGATCCACAGTTGTCAGATGCTACCTGGGTGTCAAAGTTGTCATTTTTGGTCGACATCCCATCCAACATGAATGAACTGAATTTGAAACTTCAGGAAAAGAATAACCTTAATCATAAAGAAGCAGTTGGGGCATAAAAAACATAAGTTGCACCACGTGCTCATTCAAAAACAAGCTGTTGGGGCATAAATAACATCAGTTGCACCACGTGCTCATTCAAAAACGAGCAGTTGGGGCATAAAAAACATCAGTTGCACCCCGTGCTCATTCAAAAACATGCATTTTGGGCATAAATAACATCAGTTGCACCACGTGCTCATTCAAAAACAAGCATTTGGGGCATAAATAACATCAGTTAAACCAAGTACTCTATCATGAACAAGCATGTGGGGCATAAATAACATCAGTTGCACCACGTGCTCATTCAAAAACAAGCTGTTGGGGCATAAATAACATCAGTTGTACCACGTGCTCATTCATAAAGAAGCAGTTGGGGCATAAATAACATCAGTTGCACCACGTGCTCATTCATAAAGAAGCAGTTGGGGCATAAATAACATCAGTTGCACCACGTGCTCATTCAAAAACAAGCTGTTGGGGCATAAATAACATCAGTTGCACGACGTGCTCATTCAAAAACAAGCAGTTGGGGCATAAATAACATCAGTTGCACCACGTGCTCATTCAAAAACAAGCTGTTGGGGCATAAATAACATCAGTAGCCCCACGTGCTCATTCATAAAGAAGCAGTTGGGGCATAAATAACATCAGTTGCACCACGTGCTCATTCAAAAACAAGCATTTGGGTCATAAATAACATCAGTTAAACCACGTACTCTATCATGAACAAGCTGTTGGGGCATAAATAACATCAGTTGCACCACGTGCTCATTCATTAACAAGTAGTTGGGGCATAAATAACATCAGTTGCACCACGTGCTCATTCATTAACAAGTAGTTGGGGCATAAATAACATCAGTTGCACCACGTGCTCATTCATAAAGAAGCAGTTGGGGCATAAATAACATCAGTTGTACCACGTGCTCATTCAAAAACAAGCTGTTGGGGCATAAATAACATCAGTTGCACCACGTGCTCATTCATAAACAAGCTGTTTGGGGCATAAATAACATCAGTTGCACCACGTGCTCATTCAAAAACAAGCTGTCGGGGCATAAATAACATCAGTTGCACCACGTGCTCATTCAAAAACAAGATGAGGGGCATAAATAACATCAGTTGCACCACGTGCTCATTCATAAAAAAGCATTTGGGGCATAAAAAACATCAGTTGCATCGCGTGCTCATTCAAAAACAAGCAGTTGGGACATAAATAACATCAGTTGCACCACGTGCTCATTCAAAAACAAGCAGTTGGGGTATAAATAACATCAGTTGCACCACGTGCTCATTCAAAAACATGCAGTTGGGGCATAAATAACATCAGTTGCACGACGTGCTCATTCACAAACAAGCAGCTGGGGCATAAATAACATCAGTTGCACCACGTGCTCATTCAAAAACAAGCAGTTGGGTCATAAGTAACATCAGTTGCACCACGTGCTCATTCATAAACAAGCAGTTGGGGCATAAATAATATCAGTTGCACCACGTGCTCATTCAAAAACAAGCAGTTGGGGCATAAATAACATCAGTAGCACCACGTACTCTATCATGAACAAGCAGTTGGAGCATAAATAACATCAGTTGCACCACATACTCATTCAAAAACAAGCAGTTGGGGCATAAAAAACATCAGTTGCACCACGTGCTCATTCAAAAACAAGCAGTTGGGGTATAAATAACATCAGCTGCACCACGTGCTCATTCAAAAATAAGCAGTTGGCGCATAAATATCATCAGTAGCACCCCGTGCTCATTCAAAAACAAGCTTTTGGGGCATAAATAACATCAGTTGCACCACGTGCTCATTAAAAAACATGCATTTGGGGCATAAATAACATCAATTGCACCACGTGCTCATTCAAAAACAAGCTGTTGGGGCATAAATAACATCAGTTGCACGACGTGCTCATTAAAAAACAAGCAGTTGGGGCATAAATAACATCAGTTGCACCACGTGCTCATTCAAAAACAAGCAGTTGGGGCATAAATAACATCAGTTGCACCCCGTGCTCATTCAAAAACAAGCAGTTGGGGCATAAATAACATCAATTGCACCACGTGCTCATTCAAAAACAAGCTGTTGGGGCATAAATAACATCAGTTGCACCACGTGCTCATTCAAAAACAAGCAGTTGGGGCATAAATAACATCAGTTGCACCACGTGCTCATTCAAAAACAAGCATTTGGGGCATAAATAACATCAGTTAAACCACGTACTCTATCATGAACAAGCTGTTGGGGCATAAATAACATCAGTTGCACCACGTGCTCATTCAAAAACAAGCAGTTGGGGTATAAATAACATCAGTTGCACCACGTGCTCATTCATAAACAAGCATTTAGGGCATAAATAACATCAGTTAAACCACGTACTCTATCATGAACAAGCAGTTAGGGCATAAATAACATCAGTTGCACAACGTACTCATTCAAAATCAAGCATGTGGGGCATAAAAAACATAAGTTGCACTACGTTCTCATTCAAAAACATGCATGTGGGGCATAAATAACATCAGTTGCACCACGTGCTCATTCAAAAACAAGCATTTGGGGCATAAATAACATCAGTTAAACCACGTACTCTATCATGAACAAGCTGTTGGGGCATAAATAACATCAGTTGCACCACGTGCTCATTCAAAAACAAGCAGTTGGGGTATAAATAACATCAGTTGCACCACGTGCTCATTCAAAAACAAGCATTTGGGGCATAAATAACATCAGGTAAACCACGTACTCTATCATGAACAAGCTGTTGGGTCATAAATAACATCAGTTGCACCACGTGCTCAATCAAAAACAAGCAGTTGGGTCATAAATAACATCAGTTGCACCACGTACTCATTCAAAAACAAGCATGTGGGGCATAAATAACATCAGTAGAACCACGTACTCTATCGTGAACAAGCAGTTGGGGCATAAATAACATCAGTTATACCACGTGCACTTTCAAAAACAAGCAGTTAGGGCATAAATAACATCCGTTGCACCACGTGCTCATTCAAAAACAAGCAGTTGGGGCATAAATAACATCAATTGCACCACATGCTCATTCAAAAACAAGCTGTTAGGGCATAAATAACATCAGTTGCACCACGTGCTCATTCAAAAACAAGCAGTTGGGGCATAAATAACATCAGTTGCACCACGTGCTCATTCAAAAACAAGCATTTGGGGCATAAATAACATCAGTTAAACCACGTACTCTATCATGAACAAGCTGTTGGGGCATAAATAACATCAGTTGCACCACGTGCTCATTCATAAACAAGCAGTTGGGGCATAAATAACATCAGTTGCACCACGTGCTCATTCATAAACAAGCTGTTGGGGCATAAATAACATCAGTTGCACCACGTGCTCCTTCAAAAACAAGCAGTTGGGGCATAAATAACATCAGTTGCACCACGTGCTCATTCAAAAACAAGCATTTGGGGCATAAATAACATCAGTCACGATAGAGTACGTGGTTTAACTGATGTTATTTATGCCCCAACTGCTTGTTTTTGAATGAGCACGTGGTGCAACTGATGTTATTTAAGCCCCAACTTCTTGTTCATGATAGAGTACGTGGTTTAACTGATGTTATTTATGCCCCAAATGCTTGTTTTTGAATGAGCACGTGGTGCAACTGATGTTATTTATGCCCAAAATGCATGTTTTTGAATGAGCACGTGGTGCAACTGATGTTATTTATGCCCCAACAGCTTGTTCATGATAGAGTACGTGGTTTACCTGATGTTATATATGCCCCAAATGCTTGTTTTTGAGTGAGCACGTGGTGTAACTGATGTTATTTATACCCCAACTGCTTGTTTTTGAATGAGCACGTGGTGCAACTGATGTTATTTATGCCCCAACAGCTTGTTCATGATAGAGTACGTGGTTTACCTGATGTTATTTATGCCCCAAATGCTTGTTTTTGAGTGAGCACGTTGTGCAACTGATGTTATTTATGCCCCGACATCTTGTTTTTGAATGATCACGTGGTGCAACTGATGTTATTTATGCCCCGACAGCTTGTTTTTGAATGAGCACGTGGTGCAACTGATGTTATTTATGCCCCAACAGCTTGTTTTTGAATGAGCACGTGGTGCAACTGATGTTATTTATGCCTCAACTTTTTGTTTATGAATGAGCACGTGATGCAACTGATGTTATATATGCCCCAACTGATTGTTTTTGAATGAGCACGTGGTGCAACTGATGTTATTTATACCCCAACTGCTTGTTTTTTAATGAGCACGTTGTGCAACTGATGTTATTTATGCCCCAACTGCTTGTTTTTGAATGAGCACGTGGTGCAACTGATGTTATTTATGCCCCAACTGCTTGTTCATGATAGAGTACGTGGGGCTACTGATGTTATTTATACCCAAACTGCTTGTTCATGATAGAGTACGTGGTTTAACTGACGTTTTTTATTCCCCAACTGCATGTTTATGAATGAGCACGTGGTGCAACTGATGTTATTTATACCCCAACTGCTTGTTTTTCAATGAGCACGTGGTGCAACTGATGTTATTTATGCCCCAACTGCTTGTTCATGATAGAGTACGTGGGGCTACTGATGTTATTTATACCCAAACTGCTTGTTCATGATAGAGTACGTGGTTTAACTGACGTTTTTTATTCCCCAACTGCATGTTTATGAATGAGCACGTGGTGCAACTGATGTTATTTATGCCCCAACTGCTTGTTTTTGAATGAGCACGTGGTGCTACTGATGTTATTTATATCCCAACTGCTTGTTTTTGAATGAGCACGTGGTGCATCTGATGTTATTTATACCCCAACTGCATGTTTTTGAATGAGAACGTAGTGCAACCGATGTTTTTTATGCCCCACCTGCTTGATTTTGAATGAGTACGTTGTGCAACTGATGTTATTTATGCCCCAACTGCTTGTTCATAATAGAGTATGTGGTTTAACTGATGTTATTTATGCCTTAAATGCTTGTTTTTGAATGAGCACGTGGTGCAACTGATGTTATTTATGCCCCAACTGCTTGTTTTTGAATGAGCACGTGGTGCAACTGATGTTATTTATGCCCCAACAGCTTGTTCATGATAGAGTACGTGGTTTAACTGATGTTATTTATGCCCCAAATGCTTGTTTATGAATGAGCACGTGGTGCAACTGATGTTATTTATACCCCAACTGCTTGTTTTTGAATGAGCACGTGGTGCAACTGATGTTATTTATGCCCCAACAGCTTGTTCATGATAGAGTACGTGGTTTAACTGATGTTATTTATGCCCCAAATGCTTGTTTTTGAATGAGCACGTGGTGCAACTGATGTTATATATGCCCCAACTGATTGTTTTTGAATGAGCACGTGGTGCAACTGATGTTATTTATGCCCCAACAGCTTGTTCATGATAGAGTACGTGGTTTAACTGATGTTATTTATGTCCCAACTTCTTGTTTTTGAATGAGCACGTGGTGCTACTGATGTTATTTATGCCCCAACTGCTTGTTTTTGAATGAGCACGTGGTGCAACTGATGTTATTTATGCCCTAACAGCTTGTTCATGATAGAGTACGTGGTTTAACTGATGTTATTTATGTCCCAACTGCTTGTTTTTGAATGAGCACGTGGTGCTACTGATGTTATTTATGCCCCAACTGCTTGTTTTTGAATGAGCACGTGGTGCATCTGATGTTATTTATACCCCAACTGCATGTTTTTGAATGAGAACGTAGTGCAACCGATGTTTTTTATGCCGCACCTGCTTGATTTTGAATGAGTACGTTGTGCAACTGATGTTATTTATGCCCCAACTGCTGTTCGTGATAGAGTATGTGGTTTAACTGATGTTATTTATGCCTTAAATGCTTGTTTTTGAATGCGCACGTGGTGCAACTGATGTTATTTATGCCCCAACTGCTTGTTTTTGAATGAGCACGTGGTGCAACTGATGTTATTTATGCCCCAACAGCTTGTTCATGATAGAGTACGTGGTTTAACTGATGTTATTTATGCCCCAAATGCTTGTTTATGAATGAGCACGTGGTGCAACTGATGTTATTTATGCCCCAACTG
Source organism: Cepaea hortensis (assembly GCA_963921405.1). Lineage (NCBI taxonomy): Eukaryota > Metazoa > Mollusca > Gastropoda > Stylommatophora > Helicidae > Cepaea > Cepaea hortensis. Next base: position 114,626,906 of record OY992886.1, on the reverse strand, counting down.
CTTGTTTATGAATGAGCACGTGGTGCGAATGATGTTATTTATGCCCCAACAGCTTGTACATGATAGAGTACGTGGTTTAACTGATGTTATTTATGCCCCAAATGCTTGTTTTTGAATGAGCACGTGGTGCAACTGATGTTATTTATGCCCCAACTGCTTGTTTTTGAATGAGCAGGTGGTGCAACTGATGTTATTTATGCCCCAACAGCTTGTTTTTTAAATAAGCACGTGGCGCAACTGATGTTATTTATGCCCCAAATGCTTGTTTTTGTGTGAGCACGTGGTGCAACTGATGTTATTTATACCCCAACTGCTTGTTTTTGAATGAGCACGTGGTGCAACTGATGTTATTTATGCCCCAACAGCTTGTTCATGATAGAGTACGTGATTTAACTGATGTTATTTATGCCCCAACTGCTTGTTTTTGAATGAGCACGTGGTGCAACTGATGTTATTTATGCCCCAACAGCTTGTTCATGATAGAGTACGTGGTTTAACTGATGTTATTTATGCCCCAAATGCTTGTTTATGAATGAGCACGTGGTGCAACTGATGTTATTTATGCCCCAACTGCTTGTTTATGAATGAGCACGTGGTGCGAATGATGTTATTTATGCCCCAACAGCTTGTACATGATAGAGTACGTGGTTTAACTGATGTTATTTATGCCCCAAATGCTTGTTTTTGAATGAGCACGTGGTGCAACTGATGTTATTTATGCCCCAACTGCTTGTTTTTGAATGAGCAGGTGGTGCAACTGATGTTATTTATGCCCCAACAGCTTGTTTTTAAATAAGCACGTGGCGCAACTGATGTTATTTATGCCCCAAATGCTTGTTTTTGTGTGAGCACGTGGTGCAACTGATGTTATTTATACCCCAACTGCTTGTTTTTGAATGAGCACGTGGTGCAACTGATGTTATTTATGCCCCAACAGCTTGTTCATGATAGAGTACGTGATTTAACTGATGTTATTTATGCCCCAAATGCTTGTTTTTAAATGAGCACGTGGTGCAACTGATGTCATTTATGCCCCAAATGCTTGTTTTTGAATGAGGACTTGGTGCAAATGATGTTTTTATGCTCCAAATGCTTGTTTTTGAATGAGCACGTGGTGCAACTGATGTTATTTATGCACCAAATGCTTGTTGTTGAATGAGCACGTGGTGCAACTGATGTTATTTATGCCCCAACTGCTTGTTTTTGAATGAGAAGGTGGTGCAACTGATGTTATTTATGCCCCAACAGCTTGTTTTTAAATAAGCACGTGGCGCAACTGGTGTTTTTTATGCCCCAAATGCTTTTTTATGAATGAGCACGTAGTGCAACTGATGTTATTTATGCCCCGACATCTTGTTTTTGAATGATCACGTGGTACAACTGATGTTATTTATGCCCCGACAGCTTGTTTTTGAATGAGCACGTGGTGCAACTGATGTTATTTATGCCCCAACAGCTTGTTTTTGAATGAGCACGTGGTGCAACTGATGTTATTTATGCCTCAACTGCTTGTTTATGAATGAGCACGTGATGCAACTGATGTTATTTATGCCACAACTGCTTGGTTTTGAATGAGCACGTGGTGCAACTGATGTTATTTATACCCAAACTGCTTGTTCATGATAGAGTACGTGGTTTAACTGACGTTTTTTATTCCCCAACTGCATGTTTATGAATGAGCACGTGGTGCAACTGATGTTATTTATGCCCCAACTGCTTGTTTTTGAATGAGCACGTGGTGCTACTGATGTTATTTATGCCACAACTGCTTGTTTTTGAATGAGCACGTGGTGCATCTGATGTTATTTATACCCCAACTGCATGTTTTTGAATGAGAACGTAGTGCAACTGATGTTTTTTATGCCCCACCTGCTTGATGTTGAATGAGTACGTTGTGCAACTGATGTTATTTATGCCCCAACTGCTTGTTCATGATAGAGTACGTGGTTTAACTGATGTTATTTATGCCCAAAATGCTTGTTTTTGAATGAGCACGTGGTGCAACTGATGTTATTTATGCCCCAACTGCTTGTTTTTGAATGAGCACGTGGTGCAACTGATGTTATTTATGCCCCAACAGCTTGTTTTTGAATAAGCACGTGGTGCAATTGATGATATTTATGCCCCAACTGCTTGTTTTTGAATGAGCACTTGGTGCAACTGATGTTATTTATGCCCCAACTGCTTGTTCACGATAGAAAACGAGGTGTAACTGATGTTATTTATGCCCCACATGCATGTTTTTGAATGAGTACGTGGTGCAACTGATGTTATTTATGCCCCAACTGCTTGTTTTTTAATGAGCACGTTGTGCAACTGATGTTATTTATGCCCCAACTGCTTGTTTTTGAATGAGCACGTGGTGCAACTGATGTTATTTATGCCTCAACTGCTTGTTCATGATAGAGTACGTGGGGCTACTGATGTTATTTATACCCAAACTGCTTGTTCATGATAGAGTACGTGGTTTAACTGACGTTTTTTATTCCCCAACTGCATGTTTATGAATGAGCACGTGGTGCAACTGATGTTATTTATGCCCCAACTGCTTGTTTTTGAATGAGCACGTGGTGCTACTGATGTTATTTATATCCCAACTGCTTGTTTTTGAATGAGCACGTGGTGCATCTGATGTTATTTATACCCCAACTGCATGTTTTTGAATGAGAACGTAGTGCAACCGATGTTTTTTATGCCCCACCTGCTTGATTTTGAATGAGTACGTTGTGCAACTGATGTTATTTATGCCCCAACTGCTTGTTCATAATAGAGTATGTGGTTTAACTGATGTTATTTATGCCTTAAATGCTTGTTTTTGAATGAGCACGTGGTGCAACTGATGTTATTTATGCCCCAACTGCTTGTTTTTGAATGAGCACGTGGTGCAACTGATGTTATTTATGCCCCAACAGCTTGTTCATGATAGAGTACGTGGTTTAACTGATGTTATTTATGCCCCAAATGCTTGTTTATGAATGAGCACATGGTGCAACTGATGTTATTTATGCCCCAACTGCTTGTTTTTGAATGAGCACGTGGTGCAACTGATGTTATTTATGCCCCAACAGCTTGTTCATGATAGAGTACGTGGTTTAACTGATGTTATTTATGCCCCAAATGCTTGTTTATGAATGAGCACGTGGTGCAACTGATGTTATTTATGCCCCAACTGCTTGTTTATGAATGAGCACGTGGTGCGAATGATGTTATTTATGCCCCAACAGCTTGTACATGATAGAGTACGTGGTTTAACTGATGTTATTTATGCCCCAAATGCTTGTTTTTGAATGAGCACGTGGTGCAACTGATGTTATTTATGCCCCAACTGCTTGTTTTTGAATGAGCAGGTGGTGCAACTGATGTTATTTATGCCCCAACAGCTTGTTTTTAAAAAAGCACGTGGCGCAACTGATGTTATTTATGCCCCAAATGCTTGTTTTTGTGTGAGCACGTGGTGCAACTGATGTTATTTATACCCCAACTGCTTGTTTTTGAATGAGCACGTGGTGCAACTGATGTTATTTATGCCCCAACAGCTTGTTCATGATAGAGTACGTGATTTAACTGATGTTATTTATGCCCCAAATGCTTGTTTTTAAATGAGCACGTGGTGCAACTGATGTCATTTATGCCCCAAATGCTTGTTTTTGAATGAGGACTTGGTGCAAATGATGTTTTTATGCTCCAAATGCTTGTTTTTGAATGAGCACGTGGTGCAACTGATGTTATTTATGCACCAAATGCTTGTTGTTGAATGAGCACGTGGTGCAACTGATGTTATTTATGCCCCAACTGCTTGTTTTTGAATGAGAAGGTGGTGCAACTGATGTTATTTATGCCCCAACAGCTTGTTTTTAAATAAGCACGTGGCGCAACTGGTGTTTTTTATGCCCCAAATGCTTTTTTATGAATGAGCACGTAGTGCAACTGATGTTATTTATGCCCCGACATCTTGTTTTTGAATGATCACGTGGTACAACTGACGTTATTTATGCCCCGACAGCTTGTTTTTGAATGAGCACGTGGTGCAACTGATGTTATTTATGCCCCAACATCTTGTTTTTGAATGAGCACGTGGTGCAACTGATGTTATTTATGCCTCAACTGCTTGTTTATGAATGAGCACGTGATGCAACTGATGTTATTTATGCCACAACTGCTTGGTTTTGAATGAGCACGTGGTGCAACTGATGTTATTTATGCCCCAACTGCTTGTTCATGATAGAGTACGTGGGGATACTGATGTTATTTATACCCAAACTGCTTGTTCATGATAGAGTACGTGGTTTAACTGACGTTTTTTATTCCCAAACTGCATGTTTATGAATGAGCACGTGGTGCAACTGATGTTATTTATGCCCCAACTGCTTGTTTTTGAATGAGCACGTGGTGCTACTGATGTTATTTATGCCACAACTGCTTGTTTTTGAATGAGCACGTGGTGCATCTGATGTTATTTATACCCCAACTGCATGTTTTTGAATGAGAACGTAGTGCAACTGATGTTTTTTATGCCCCACCTGCTTGATGTTGAATGAGTACGTTGTGCAACTGATGTTATTTATGCCCCAACTGCTTGTTCATGATAGAGTACGTGGTTTAACTGATGTTATTTATGCCCAAAATGCTTGTTTTTGAATGAGCACGTGGTGCAACTGATGTTATTTATGCCCCAACTGCTTGTTTTTGAATGAGCACGTGGTGCAACTGATGTTATTTATGCCCCAACAGCTTGTTTTTGAATAAGCACGTGGTGCAATTGATGATATTTATGCCCCAACTGCTTGTTTTTGAATGAGCACTTGGTGCAACTGATGTTATTTATGCCCCAACTGCTTGTTCACGATAGAAAACGAGGTGTAACTGATGTTATTTATGCCCCACATGCATGTTTTTGAATGAGTACGTGGTGCAACTGATGTTATTTATGCCCCAACTGCTTGTTTTTTAATGAGCACGTTGTGCAACTGATGTTATTTATGCCCCAACTGCTTGTTTTTGAATGAGCACGTGGTGCAACTGATGTTATTTATGCCCCAACTGCTTGTTCATGATAGAGTACGTGGGGCTACTGATGTTATTTATACCCAAACTGCTTGTTCATGATAGAGTACGTGGTTTAACTGACGTTTTTTATTCCCCAACTGCATGTTTATGAATGAGCACGTGGTGCAACTGATGTTATTTATGCCCCAACTGCTTGTTTTTGAATGAGCACGTGGTGCTACTGATGTTATTTATATCCCAACTGCTTGTTTTTGAATGAGCACGTGGTGCATCTGATGTTATTTATACCCCAACTGCATGTTTTTGAATGAGAACGTAGTGCAACCGATGTTTTTTATGCCCCACCTGCTTGATTTTGAATGAGTACGTTGTGCAACTGATGTTATTTATGCCCCAACTGCTTGTTCATAATAGAGTATGTGGTTTAACTGATGTTATTTATGCCTTAAATGCTTGTTTTTGAATGAGCACGTGGTGCAACTGATGTTATTTATGCCCCAACTGCTTGTTTTTGAATGAGCACGTGGTGCAACTGATGTTATTTATGCCCCAACAGCTTGTTCATGATAGAGTACGTGGTTTAACTGATGTTATTTATGCCCCAAATGCTTGTTTATGAATGAGCACATGGTGCAACTGATGTTATTTATACCCCAACTGCTTGTTTTTGAATGAGCACGTGGTGCAACTGATGTTATTTATGCCCCAACAGCTTGTTCATGATAGAGTACGTGGTTTAACTGATGTTATTTATGCCCCAAATGCTTGTTTTTGAATGAGCACGTGGTGCAACTGATGTTATTTATGCCCCAACTGCTTGTTTTTGAATGAGCACGTGGTGCAACTGATGTTATTTATGCCCCAACAGCTTGTTCATGATAGAGTACGTGGTTTAACTGATGTTATTTATGTCCCAACTGCTGGTTTTTGAATGAGCACGTGGTGCAACTGATGTTATTTATGCCCCAACTGCTTGTTTTTGAATGAGCACGTGGTGCAACTGATGTTATTTATGCCCCAACAGCTTGTTCATGATAGAGTACGTGGTTTAACTGATGTTATTTATGCCCCAAATGCTTGTTTATGAATGAGCACGTGGTGCAACTGATGTTATTTATGCCCCAACTGCTTGTTTATGAATGAGCACGTGGTGCGAATGATGTTATTTATGCCCCAACAGCTTGTACATGATAGAGTACGTGGTTTAACTGATGTTATTTATGCCCCAAATGCTTGTTTTTGAATGAGCACGTGGTGCAACTGATGTTATTTATGCCCCAACTGCTTGTTTTTGAATGAGCAGGTGGTGCAACTGATGTTATTTATGCCCCAACAGCTTGTTTTTAAATAAGCACGTGGCGCAACTGATGTTATTTATGCCCCAAATGCTTGTTTTTGTGTGAGCACGTGGTGCAACTGATGTTATTTATACCCCAACTGCTTGTTTTTGAATGAGCACGTGGTGCAACTGATGTTATTTATGCCCCAACAGCTTGTTCATGATAGAGTACGTGATTTAACTGATGTTATTTATGCCCCAAATGCTTGTTTTTAAATGAGCACGTGGTGCAACTGATGTCATTTATGCCCCAAATGCTTGTTTTTGAATGAGCACTTGGTGGAAATGATGTTTTTATGCTCCAAATGCTTGTTTTTGAATGAGCACGTGGTGCAACTGATGTTATTTATGCACCAAATGCTTGTTGTTGAATGAGCACGTGGTGCAACTGATGTTATTTATGCCCCAACTGCTTGTTTTTGAATGAGAAGGTGGTGCAACTGATGTTATTTATGCCCCAACAGCTTGTTTTTAAATAAGCACGTGGCGCAACTGGTGTTTTTTTATGCCCCAAATGCTTTTTTATGAATGAGCACGTAGTGCAACTGATGTTATTTATGCCCCGACATCTTGTTTTTGAATGATCACGTGGTACAACTGATGTTATTTATGCCCCGACAGCTTGTTTTTGAATGAGCACGTGGTGCAACTGATGTTATTTATGCCCCAACAGCTTGTTTTTGAATGAGCACGTGGTGCAACTGATGTTATTTATGCCTCAACTGCTTGTTTATGAATGAGCACGTGATGCAACTGATGTTATTTATGCCACAACTGCTTGGTTTTGAATGAGCACGTGGTGCAACTGATGTTATTTATGCCCCAACTGCTTGTTCATGATAGAGTACGTGGGGATACTGATGTTATTTATACCCAAACTGCTTGTTCATGATAGAGTACGTGGTTTAACTGACGTTTTTTATTCCCCAACTGCATGTTTATGAATGAGCACGTGGTGCAACTGATGTTATTTATGCCACAACTGCTTGTTTTTGAATGAGCACGTGGTGCATCTGATGTTATTTATACCCCAACTGCATGTTTTTGAATGAGAACGTAGTGCAACTGATGTTTTTTATGCCCCACCTGCTTGATGTTGAATGAGTACGTTGTGCAACTGATGTTATTTATGCCCCAACTGCTTGTTCATGATAGAGTACGTGGTTTAACTGATGTTATTTATGCCCCAAATGCTTGTTTTTGAATGAGCACGTGGTGCAACTGATGTTATTTATGCCCCAACAGCTTGTTCATGATAGAGTACGTGGTTTAACTGATGTTATTTATGCCCCAAATGCTTGTTTATGAATGAGCACGTGGTGCAACTGATGTTATTTATGCCCCAACTGCTTGTTTATGAATGAGCACGTGGTGCGAATGATGTTATTTATGCCCCAACAGCTTGTACATGATAGAGTACGTGGTTTAACTGATGTTATTTATGCCCCAAATGCTTGTTTTTGAATGAGCACGTGGTGCAACTGATGTTATTTATGCCCCAACTGCTTGTTTTTGAATGAGCAGGTGGTGCAACTGATGTTATTTATGCCCCAACAGCTTGTTTTTAAATAAGCACGTGGCGCAACTGATGTTATTTATGCCCCAAATGCTTGTTTTTGTGTGAGCACGTGGTGCAACTGATGTTATTTATACCCCAACTGCTTGTTTTTGAATGAGCACGTGGTGCAACTGATGTTATTTATGCCCCAACAGCTTGTTCATGATAGAGTACGTGATTTAACTGATGTTATTTATGCCCCAAATGCTTGTTTTTAAATGAGCACGTGGTGCAACTGATGTCATTTATGCCCCAAATGCTTGTTTTTGAATGAGGACTTGGTGCAAATGATGTTTTTATGCTCCAAATGCTTGTTTTTGAATGAGCACGTGGTGCAACTGATGTTATTTATGCACCAAATGCTTGTTGTTGAATGAGCACGTGGTGCAACTGATGTTATTTATGCCCCAACTGCTTGTTTTTGAATGAGAAGGTGGTGCAACTGATGTTATTTATGCCCCAACAGCTTGTTTTTAAATAAGCACGTGGCGCAACTGGTGTTTTTTATGCCCCAAATGCTTTTTTATGAATGAGCACGTAGTGCAACTGATGTTATTTATGCCCCGACATCTTGTTTTTGAATGATCACGTGGTACAACTGATGTTATTTATGCCCCGACAGCTTGTTTTTGAATGAGCACGTGGTGCAACTGATGCTATTTATGCCCCAACAGCTTGTTTTTGAATGAGCACGTGGTGCAACTGATGTTATTTATGCCTCAACTGCTTGTTTATGAATGAGCACGTGATGCAACTGATGTTATTTATGCCACAACTGCTTGGTTTTGAATGAGCACGTGGTGCAACTGATGTTATTTATGCCCCAACTGCTTGTTCATGATAGAGTACGTGGGGATACTGATGTTATTTATACCCAAACTGCTTGTTCATGATAGAGTACGTGGTTTAACTGACGTTTTTTATTCCCCAACTGCATGTTTATGAATGAGCACGTGGTGCAACTGATGTTATTTATGCCCCAACTGCTTGTTTTTGAATGAGCACGTGGTGCTACTGATGTTATTTATGCCACAACTGCTTGTTTTTGAATGAGCACGTGGTGCATCTGATGTTATTTATACCCCAACTGCATGTTTTTGAATGAGAACGTAGTGCAACTGATGTTTTTTATGCCCCACCTGCTTGATGTTGAATGAGTACGTTGTGCAACTGATGTTATTTATGCCCCAACTGCTTGTTCATGATAGAGTACGTGGTTTAACTGATGTTATTTATGCCCAAAATGCTTGTTTTTGAATGAGCACGTGGTGCAACTGATGTTATTTATGCCCCAACTGCTTGTTTTTGAATGAGCACGTGGTGCAACTGATGTTATTTATGCCCCAACAGCTTGTTTTTGAATAAGCACGTGGTGCAATTGATGATATTTATGCCCCAACTGCTTGTTTTTGAATGAGCACTTGGTGCAACTGATGTTATTTATGCCCCAACTGCTTGTTCACGATAGAAAACGAGGTGTAACTGATGTTATTTATGCCCCACATGCATGTTTTTGAATGAGTACGTGGTGCAACTGATGTTATTTATGCCCCAACTGCTTGTTTTTTAATGAGCACGTTGTGCAACTGATGTTATTTATGCCCCAACTGCTTGTTTTTGAATGAGCACGTGGTGCAACTGATGTTATTTATGCCCCAACTGCTTGTTCATGATAGAGTACGTGGGGCTACTGATGTTATTTATACCCAAACTGCTTGTTCATGATAGAGTACGTGGTTTAACTGACGTTTTTTATTCCCCAACTGCATGTTTATGAATGAGCACGTGGTGCAACTGATGTTATTTATGCCCCAACTGCTTGTTTTTGAATGAGCACGTGGTGCTACTGATGTTATTTATATCCCAACTGCTTGTTTTTGAATGAGCACGTGGTGCATCTGATGTTATTTATACCCCAACTGCATGTTTTTGAATGAGAACGTAGTGCAACCGATGTTTTTTATGCCCCACCTGCTTGATTTTGAATGAGTACGTTGTGCAACTGATGTTATTTATGCCCCAACTGCTTGTTCATAATAGAGTATGTGGTTTAACTGATGTTATTTATGCCTTAAATGCTTGTTTTTGAATGAGCACGTGGTGCAACTGATGTTATTTATGCCCCAACTGCTTGTTTTTGAATGAGCACGTGGTGCAACTGATGTTATTTATGCCCCAACAGCTTGTTCATGATAGAGTACGTGGTTTAACTGATGTTATTTATGCCCCAAATGCTTGTTTATGAATGAGCACATGGTGCAACTGATGTTATTTATACCCCAACTGCTTGTTTTTGAATGAGCACGTGGTGCAACTGATGTTATTTATGCCCCAACAGCTTGTTCATGATAGAGTACGTGGTTTAACTGATGTTATTTATGCCCCAAATGCTTGTTTTTGAATGAGCACGTGGTGCAACTGATGTTATTTATGCCCCAACTGCTTGTTTTTGAATGAGCACGTGGTGCAACTGATGTTATTTATGCCCCAACAGCTTGTTCATGATAGAGTACGTGGTTTAACTGATGTTATTTATGTCCCAACTGCTTGTTTTTGAATGAGCACGTGGTGCAACTGATGTTATTTATGCCCCAACTGCTTGTTTTTGAATGAGCACGTGGTGCAACTGATGTTATTTATGCCCCAACAGCTTGTTCATGATAGAGTACGTGGTTTAACTGATGTTATTTATGCCCCAAATGCTTGTTTATGAATGAGCACGTGGTGCAACTGATGTTATTTATGCCCCAACTGCTTGTTTATGAATGAGCACGTGGTGCGAATGATGTTATTTATGCCCCAACAGCTTGTACATGATAGAGTACGTGGTTTAACTGATGTTATTTATGCCCCAAATGCTTGTTCATAATAGAGTATGTGGTTTAACTGATGTTATTTATGCCTTAAATGCTTGTTTTTGAATGAGCACGTGGTGCAACTGATGTTATTTATGCCCCAACTGCTTGTTTTTGAATGAGCACGTGGTGCAACTGATGTTATTTATGCCCCAACAGCTTGTTCATGATAGAGTACGTGGTTTAACTGATGTTATTTATGCCCCAAATGCTTGTTTATGAATGAGCACATGGTGCAACTGATGTTATTTATACCCCAACTGCTTGTTTTTGAATGAGCACGTGGTGCAACTGATGTTATTTATGCCCCAACAGCTTGTTCATGATAGAGTACGTGGTTTAACTGATGTTATTTATGCCCCAAATGCTTGTTTTTGAATGAGCACGTGGTGCAACTGATGTTATTTATGCCCCAACTGCTTGTTTTTGAATGAGCACGTGGTGCAACTGATGTTATTTATGCCCCAACAGCTTGTTCATGATAGAGTACGTGGTTTAACTGATGTTATTTATGTCCCAACTGCTTGTTTTTGAATGAGCACGTGGTGCAACTGATGTTATTTATGCCCCAACTGCTTGTTTTTGAATGAGCACGTGGTGCAACTGATGTTATTTATGCCCCAACAGCTTGTTCATGATAGAGTACGTGGTTTAACTGATGTTATTTATGCCCCAAATGCTTGTTTATGAATGAGCACGTGGTGCAACTGATGTTATTTATGCCCCAACTGCTTGTTTATGAATGAGCACGTGGTGCGAATGATGTTATTTATGCCTCAACAGCTTGTACATGATAGAGTACGTGGTTTAACTGATGTTATTTATGCCCCAAATGCTTGTTTTTGAATGAGCACGTGGTGCAACTGATGTTATTTATGCCCCAACTGCTTGTTTTTGAATGAGCAGGTGGTGCAACTGATGTTATTTATGCCCCAACAGCTTGTTTTTAAATAAGCACGTGGCGCAACTGATGTTATTTATGCCCCAAATGCTTGTTTTTGTGTGAGCACGTGGTGCAACTGATGTTATTTATGCCTCAACTGCTTGTTTATGAATGAGCACGTGATGCAACTGATGTTATTTATGCCACAACTGCTTGGTTTTGAATGAGCACGTGGTGCAACTGATGTTATTTATGCCCCAACTGCTTGTTCATGATAGAGTACGTGGGGATACTGATGTTATTTATACCCAAACTGCTTGTTCATGATAGAGTACGTGGTTTAACTGACGTTTTTTATTCCCAAACTGCATGTTTATGAATGAGCACGTGGTGCAACTGATGTTATTTATGCCCCAACTGCTTGTTTTTGAATGAGCACGTGGTGCTACTGATGTTATTTATGCCACAACTGCTTGTTTTTGAATGAGCACGTGGTGCATCTGATGTTATTTATACCCCAACTGCATGTTTTTGAATGAGAACGTAGTGCAACTGATGTTTTTTATGCCCCACCTGCTTGATGTTGAATGAGTACGTTGTGCAACTGATGTTATTTATGCCCCAACTGCTTGTTCATGATAGAGTACGTGGTTTAACTGATGTTATTTATGCCCAAAATGCTTGTTTTTGAATGAGCACGTGGTGCAACTGATGTTATTTATGCCCCAACTGCTTGTTTTTGAATGAGCACGTGGTGCAACTGATGTTATTTATGCCCCAACAGCTTGTTTTTGAATAAGCACGTGGTGCAATTGATGATATTTATGCCCCAACTGCTTGTTTTTGAATGAGCACTTGGTGCAACTGATGTTATTTATGCCCCAACTGCTTGTTCACGATAGAAAACGAGGTGTAACTGATGTTATTTATGCCCCACATGCATGTTTTTGAATGAGTACGTGGTGCAACTGATGTTATTTATGCCCCAACTGCTTGTTTTTTAATGAGCACGTTGTGCAACTGATGTTATTTATGCCCCAACTGCTTGTTTTTGAATGAGCACGTGGTGCAACTGATGTTATTTATGCCCCAACTGCTTGTTCATGATAGAGTACGTGGGGCTACTGATGTTATTTATACCCAAACTGCTTGTTCATGATAGAGTACGTGGTTTAACTGACGTTTTTTATTCCCCAACTGCATGTTTATGAATGAGCACGTGGTGCAACTGATGTTATTTATGCCCCAACTGCTTGTTTTTGAATGAGCACGTGGTGCTACTGATGTTATTTATATCCCAACTGCTTGTTTTTGAATGAGCACGTGGTGCATCTGATGTTATTTATACCCCAACTGCATGTTTTTGAATGAGAACGTAGTGCAACCGATGTTTTTTATGCCCCACCTGCTTGATTTTGAATGAGTACGTTGTGCAACTGATGTTATTTATGCCCCAACTGCTTGTTCATAATAGAGTATGTGGTTTAACTGATGTTATTTATGCCTTAAATGCTTGTTTTTGAATGAGCACGTGGTGCAACTGATGTTATTTATGCCCCAACTGCTTGTTTTTGAATGAGCACGTGGTGCAACTGATGTTATTTATGCCCCAACAGCTTGTTCATGATAGAGTACGTGGTTTAACTGATGTTATTTATGCCCCAAATGCTTGTTTATGAATGAGCACATGGTGCAACTGATGTTATTTATACCCCAACTGCTTGTTTTTGAATGAGCACGTGGTGCAACTGATGTTATTTATGCCCCAACAGCTTGTTCATGATAGAGTACGTGGTTTAACTGATGTTATTTATGCCCCAAATGCTTGTTTTTGAATGAGCACGTGGTGCAACTGATGTTATTTATGCCCCAACTGCTTGTTTTTGAATGAGCACGTGGTGCAACTGATGTTATTTATGCCCCAACAGCTTGTTCATGATAGAGTACGTGGTTTAACTGATGTTATTTATGTCCCAACTGCTGGTTTTTGAATGAGCACGTGGTGCAACTGATGTTATTTATGCCCCAACTGCTTGTTTTTGAATGAGCACGTGGTGCAACTGATGTTATTTATGCCCCAACAGCTTGTTCATGATAGAGTACGTGGTTTAACTGATGTTATTTATGCCCCAAATGCTTGTTTATGAATGAGCACGTGGTGCAACTGATGTTATTTATGCCCCAACTGCTTGTTTATGAATGAGCACGTGGTGCGAATGATGTTATTTATGCCCCAACAGCTTGTACATGATAGAGTACGTGGTTTAACTGATGTTATTTATGCCCCAAATGCTTGTTTTTGAATGAGCACGTGGTGCAACTGATGTTATTTATGCCCCAACTGCTTGTTTTTGAATGAGCAGGTGGTGCAACTGATGTTATTTATGCCCCAACAGCTTGTTTTTAAATAAGCACGTGGCGCAACTGATGTTATTTATGCCCCAAATGCTTGTTTTTGTGTGAGCACGTGGTGCAACTGATGTTATTTATACCCCAACTGCTTGTTTTTGAATGAGCACGTGGTGCAACTGATGTTATTTATGCCCCAACAGCTTGTTCATGATAGAGTACGTGATTTAACTGATGTTATTTATGCCCCAAATGCTTGTTTTTAAATGAGCACGTGGTGCAACTGATGTCATTTATGCCCCAAATGCTTGTTTTTGAATGAGCACTTGGTGGAAATGATGTTTTTATGCTCCAAATGCTTGTTTTTGAATGAGCACGTGGTGCAACTGATGTTATTTATGCACCAAATGCTTGTTGTTGAATGAGCACGTGGTGCAACTGATGTTATTTATGCCCCAACTGCTTGTTTTTGAATGAGAAGGTGGTGCAACTGATGTTATTTATGCCCCAACAGCTTGTTTTTAAATAAGCACGTGGCGCAACTGGTGTTTTTTTATGCCCCAAATGCTTTTTTATGAATGAGCACGTAGTGCAACTGATGTTATTTATGCCCCGACATCTTGTTTTTGAATGATCACGTGGTACAACTGATGTTATTTATGCCCCGACAGCTTGTTTTTGAATGAGCACGTGGTGCAACTGATGTTATTTATGCCCCAACAGCTTGTTTTTGAATGAGCACGTGGTGCAACTGATGTTATTTATGCCTCAACTGCTTGTTTATGAATGAGCACGTGATGCAACTGATGTTATTTATGCCACAACTGCTTGGTTTTGAATGAGCACGTGGTGCAACTGATGTTATTTATGCCCCAACTGCTTGTTCATGATAGAGTACGTGGGGATACTGATGTTATTTATACCCAAACTGCTTGTTCATGATAGAGTACGTGGTTTAACTGACGTTTTTTATTCCCCAACTGCATGTTTATGAATGAGCACGTGGTGCAACTGATGTTATTTATGCCACAACTGCTTGTTTTTGAATGAGCACGTGGTGCATCTGATGTTATTTATACCCCAACTGCATGTTTTTGAATGAGAACGTAGTGCAACTGATGTTTTTTATGCCCCACCTGCTTGATGTTGAATGAGTACGTTGTGCAACTGATGTTATTTATGCCCCAACTGCTTGTTCATGATAGAGTACGTGGTTTAACTGATGTTATTTATGCCCCAAATGCTTGTTTTTGAATGAGCACGTGGTGCAACTGATGTTATTTATGCCCCAACAGCTTGTTCATGATAGAGTACGTGGTTTAACTGATGTTATTTATGCCCCAAATGCTTGTTTATGAATGAGCACGTGGTGCAACTGATGTTATTTATGCCCCAACTGCTTGTTTATGAATGAGCACGTGGTGCGAATGATGTTATTTATGCCCCAACAGCTTGTACATGATAGAGTACGTGGTTTAACTGATGTTATTTATGCCCCAAATGCTTGTTTTTGAATGAGCACGTGGTGCAACTGATGTTATTTATGCCCCAACTGCTTGTTTTTGAATGAGCAGGTGGTGCAACTGATGTTATTTATGCCCCAACAGCTTGTTTTTAAATAAGCACGTGGCGCAACTGATGTTATTTATGCCCCAAATGCTTGTTTTTGTGTGAGCACGTGGTGCAACTGATGTTATTTATACCCCAACTGCTTGTTTTTGAATGAGCACGTGGTGCAACTGATGTTATTTATGCCCCAACAGCTTGTTCATGATAGAGTACGTGATTTAACTGATGTTATTTATGCCCCAAATGCTTGTTTTTAAATGAGCACGTGGTGCAACTGATGTCATTTATGCCCCAAATGCTTGTTTTTGAATGAGGACTTGGTGCAAATGATGTTTTTATGCTCCAAATGCTTGTTTTTGAATGAGCACGTGGTGCAACTGATGTTATTTATGCACCAAATGCTTGTTGTTGAATGAGCACGTGGTGCAACTGATGTTATTTATGCCCCAACTGCTTGTTTTTGAATGAGAAGGTGGTGCAACTGATGTTATTTATGCCCCAACAGCTTGTTTTTAAATAAGCACGTGGCGCAACTGGTGTTTTTTATGCCCCAAATGCTTTTTTATGAATGAGCACGTAGTGCAACTGATGTTATTTATGCCCCGACATCTTGTTTTTGAATGATCACGTGGTACAACTGATGTTATTTATGCCCCGACAGCTTGTTTTTGAATGAGCACGTGGTGCAACTGATGCTATTTATGCCCCAACAGCTTGTTTTTGAATGAGCACGTGGTGCAACTGATGTTATTTATGCCTCAACTGCTTGTTTATGAATGAGCACGTGATGCAACTGATGTTATTTATGCCACAACTGCTTGGTTTTGAATGAGCACGTGGTGCAACTGATGTTATTTATGCCCCAACTGCTTGTTCATGATAGAGTACGTGGGGATACTGATGTTATTTATACCCAAACTGCTTGTTCATGATAGAGTACGTGGTTTAACTGACGTTTTTTATTCCCCAACTGCATGTTTATGAATGAGCACGTGGTGCAACTGATGTTATTTATGCCCCAACTGCTTGTTTTTGAATGAGCACGTGGTGCTACTGATGTTATTTATGCCACAACTGCTTGTTTTTGAATGAGCACGTGGTGCATCTGATGTTATTTATACCCCAACTGCATGTTTTTGAATGAGAACGTAGTGCAACTGATGTTTTTTATGCCCCACCTGCTTGATGTTGAATGAGTACGTTGTGCAACTGATGTTATTTATGCCCCAACTGCTTGTTCATGATAGAGTACGTGGTTTAACTGATGTTATTTATGCCCAAAATGCTTGTTTTTGAATGAGCACGTGGTGCAACTGATGTTATTTATGCCCCAACTGCTTGTTTTTGAATGAGCACGTGGTGCAACTGATGTTATTTATGCCCCAACAGCTTGTTTTTGAATAAGCACGTGGTGCAATTGATGATATTTATGCCCCAACTGCTTGTTTTTGAATGAGCACTTGGTGCAACTGATGTTATTTATGCCCCAACTGCTTGTTCACGATAGAAAACGAGGTGTAACTGATGTTATTTATGCCCCACATGCATGTTTTTGAATGAGTACGTGGTGCAACTGATGTTATTTATGCCCCAACTGCTTGTTTTTTAATGAGCACGTTGTGCAACTGATGTTATTTATGCCCCAACTGCTTGTTTTTGAATGAGCACGTGGTGCAACTGATGTTATTTATGCCCCAACTGCTTGTTCATGATAGAGTACGTGGGGCTACTGATGTTATTTATACCCAAACTGCTTGTTCATGATAGAGTACGTGGTTTAACTGACGTTTTTTATTCCCCAACTGCATGTTTATGAATGAGCACGTGGTGCAACTGATGTTATTTATGCCCCAACTGCTTGTTTTTGAATGAGCACGTGGTGCTACTGATGTTATTTATATCCCAACTGCTTGTTTTTGAATGAGCACGTGGTGCATCTGATGTTATTTATACCCCAACTGCATGTTTTTGAATGAGAACGTAGTGCAACCGATGTTTTTTATGCCCCACCTGCTTGATTTTGAATGAGTACGTTGTGCAACTGATGTTATTTATGCCCCAACTGCTTGTTCATAATAGAGTATGTGGTTTAACTGATGTTATTTATGCCTTAAATGCTTGTTTTTGAATGAGCACGTGGTGCAACTGATGTTATTTATGCCCCAACTGCTTGTTTTTGAATGAGCACGTGGTGCAACTGATGTTATTTATGCCCCAACAGCTTGTTCATGATAGAGTACGTGGTTTAACTGATGTTATTTATGCCCCAAATGCTTGTTTATGAATGAGCACATGGTGCAACTGATGTTATTTATACCCCAACTGCTTGTTTTTGAATGAGCACGTGGTGCAACTGATGTTATTTATGCCCCAACAGCTTGTTCATGATAGAGTACGTGGTTTAACTGATGTTATTTATGCCCCAAATGCTTGTTTTTGAATGAGCACGTGGTGCAACTGATGTTATTTATGCCCCAACTGCTTGTTTTTGAATGAGCACGTGGTGCAACTGATGTTATTTATGCCCCAACAGCTTGTTCATGATAGAGTACGTGGTTTAACTGATGTTATTTATGTCCCAACTGCTTGTTTTTGAATGAGCACGTGGTGCAACTGATGTTATTTATGCCCCAACTGCTTGTTTTTGAATGAGCACGTGGTGCAACTGATGTTATTTATGCCCCAACAGCTTGTTCATGATAGAGTACGTGGTTTAACTGATGTTATTTATGCCCCAAATGCTTGTTTATGAATGAGCACGTGGTGCAACTGATGTTATTTATGCCCCAACTGCTTGTTTATGAATGAGCACGTGGTGCGAATGATGTTATTTATGCCCCAACAGCTTGTACATGATAGAGTACGTGGTTTAACTGATGTTATTTATGCCCCAAATGCTTGTTCATAATAGAGTATGTGGTTTAACTGATGTTATTTATGCCTTAAATGCTTGTTTTTGAATGAGCACGTGGTGCAACTGATGTTATTTATGCCCCAACTGCTTGTTTTTGAATGAGCACGTGGTGCAACTGATGTTATTTATGCCCCAACAGCTTGTTCATGATAGAGTACGTGGTTTAACTGATGTTATTTATGCCCCAAATGCTTGTTTATGAATGAGCACATGGTGCAACTGATGTTATTTATACCCCAACTGCTTGTTTTTGAATGAGCACGTGGTGCAACTGATGTTATTTATGCCCCAACAGCTTGTTCATGATAGAGTACGTGGTTTAACTGATGTTATTTATGCCCCAAATGCTTGTTTTTGAATGAGCACGTGGTGCAACTGATGTTATTTATGCCCCAACTGCTTGTTTTTGAATGAGCACGTGGTGCAACTGATGTTATTTATGCCCCAACAGCTTGTTCATGATAGAGTACGTGGTTTAACTGATGTTATTTATGTCCCAACTGCTTGTTTTTGAATGAGCACGTGGTGCAACTGATGTTATTTATGCCCCAACTGCTTGTTTTTGAATGAGCACGTGGTGCAACTGATGTTATTTATGCCCCAACAGCTTGTTCATGATAGAGTACGTGGTTTAACTGATGTTATTTATGCCCCAAATGCTTGTTTATGAATGAGCACGTGGTGCAACTGATGTTATTTATGCCCCAACTGCTTGTTTATGAATGAGCACGTGGTGCGAATGATGTTATTTATGCCTCAACAGCTTGTACATGATAGAGTACGTGGTTTAACTGATGTTATTTATGCCCCAAATGCTTGTTTTTGAATGAGCACGTGGTGCAACTGATGTTATTTATGCCCCAACTGCTTGTTTTTGAATGAGCAGGTGGTGCAACTGATGTTATTTATGCCCCAACAGCTTGTTTTTAAATAAGCACGTGGCGCAACTGATGTTATTTATGCCCCAAATGCTTGTTTTTGTGTGAGCACGTGGTGCAACTGATGTTATTTATACCCCAACTGCTTGTTTTTGAATGAGCACGTGGTGCAACTGATGTTATTTATGCCCCAACAGCTTGTTCATGATAGAGTACGTGATTTAACTGATGTTATTTATGCCCCAAATGCTTGTTTTTAAATGAGCACGTGGTGCAACTGATGTCATTTATGCCCCAAATGCTTGTTTTTGAATGAGCACTTGGTGGAAATGATGTTTTTATGCTCCAAATGCTTGTTTTTGAATGAGCACGTGGTGCAACTGATGTTATTTATGCACCAAATGCTTGTTGTTGAATGAGCACGTGGTGCAACTGATGTTATTTATGCCCCAACTGCTTGTTTTTGAATGAGAAGGTGGTGCAACTGATGTTATTTATGCCCCAACAGCTTGTTTTTAAATAAGCACGTGGCGCAACTGGTGTTTTTTTATGCCCCAAATGCTTTTTTATGAATGAGCACGTAGTGCAACTGATGTTATTTATGCCCCGACATCTTGTTTTTGAATGATCACGTGGTACAACTGATGTTATTTATGCCCCGACAGCTTGTTTTTGAATGAGCACGTGGTGCAACTGATGTTATTTATGCCCCAACAGCTTGTTTTTGAATGAGCACGTGGTGCAACTGATGTTATTTATGCCTCAACTGCTTGTTTATGAATGAGCACGTGATGCAACTGATGTTATTTATGCCACAACTGCTTGGTTTTGAATGAGCACGTGGTGCAACTGATGTTATTTATGCCCCAACTGCTTGTTCATGATAGAGTACGTGGGGATACTGATGTTATTTATACCCAAACTGCTTGTTCATGATAGAGTACGTGGTTTAACTGACGTTTTTTATTCCCCAACTGCATGTTTATGAATGAGCACGTGGTGCAACTGATGTTATTTATGCCACAACTGCTTGTTTTTGAATGAGCACGTGGTGCATCTGATGTTATTTATACCCCAACTGCATGTTTTTGAATGAGAACGTAGTGCAACTGATGTTTTTTATGCCCCACCTGCTTGATGTTGAATGAGTATGTTGTGCAACTGATGTTATTTATGCCCCAACTGCTTGTTCATGATAGAGTACGTGGTTTAACTGATGTTATTTATGCCCCAAATGCTTGTTTTTGAATGAGCACGTGGTGCAACTGATGTTATTTATGCCCCAACTGCTTGTTTTTGAATGAGCACGTGGTGCAACTGATGTTATTTATGCCCCAACAGCTTGTTTTTGAATAAGCACGTGGTGCAATTGATGTTATTTATGCCCCAACTGCTTGTTTTTGAATGAGCACTTGGTGCAACTGATGTTATTTATGCCCAAACTGCTTGTTCACGATAGAAAACGAGGTGTAACTGATGTTATTTATGCCCCACATGCATGTTTTTGAATGAGTACGTGGTGCAACTGATGTTATTTATGCCCCAACTTCTTGTTCATGATAGAGTACGTGGTTTAACTGATGTTATTTATGCCCCAAATGCTTTTTTATGAATGAGCACGTGGTGCAACTGATGTTATTTATGCCCCAACTGCTTGTTTATAAATGAGCACGTGGTGCGAATGATGTTATTTATGCCCCAACAGCTTGTTCATGATAGAGTACATGGTTTAACTGATGTTATTTATGCCCCAAATGCTTGTTTTTGAATGAGCACGTGGTGCAACTGATGTTATTTATGCCCCAACTGCTTGTTTTTGAATGAGCACGTGGTGCAACTGATGTTACTTATGCCCCAACAGCTTGTTCATGATAGAGTACGTGGTTTACCTGATGTTATTTATGCCCCAAATGCTTGTTTTTGAGTGAGCACGTGGTGCAACTGATGTTATTTATACCCCAACTGCTTGTTTTTGAATGAGCACGTGGTGCAACTGATGTTATTTATTCCCCAACAGCTTGTTCATGATAGAGTACGTGGTTTAACTGATGTTATTTATGCCCCATATGCTTGTTTTTGAATGAGCACGTGGTGCAACTGATGTTATTTATGCCCCACATGGATGTTTTTGAAAGAGAACGTAGTGCAACTGATGTTTTTTATGCCCCACCTGCTTGAATATGAATGAGCACGTGGTGCAACTGATGTTATTTATGCCCCAACTGCTTTTTTTTGAATGAGCACGCGATGCAACTGATGTTTTTTATGCCCCAAATGCTTTTTTATGAATGAGCACGTGGTGCAACTGATGTTATTTATGCCGCCGACATCTTGTTTTTGAATGAGCACGTGGTGCAACTGATGTTATTTATGCCCCGACAGCTTGTTTTTGAATGAGCACGTGGTGCAACTGATGTTATTTATGCCTCAACTGCTTGTTTATGAATGAGCACGTGATGCAACTGATGATATTTATGCCACAACTGCTTGGTTTTGAATGAGCACGTGGTGCAACTGATGTTATTTATACCCAAACTGCTTGTTTTTTAATGAGCACGTTGTGCAACTGATGTTATTTATGCCCCAACTGCTTGTTTTTGAATGAGCACGTGGTGCAACTGATGTTATTTACGCCCAAACTGCTTGTTCATGATAGAGTACGTGGTTTAACTGACGTTTTTTATGCCCCAACTGCATGTTTATGAATGAGCACGTGGTGCAACTGATGTTATTTATGCCCCAACTGCTTGTTTTTGAATGAGCACGTGGTGCTACTGATGTTATTTATGCCCAAACTGCTTGTTTTTGAATGAGCACGTGGTGCATCTGATGTTTTTATACCCGAACTGCTTGTTTTTGAATGAGCACGTGGTGCAACTGCAGTTTTTTTTATGCCCCACCTGCTTGTTTTTGAATGAGTTCGTGGTGCAACTGATGTTATTTATGCCCCAACTGCTTGTTCATGATAGAATACGTGGTGCAACTGATGTTATTTATGCCCCAACAGCTTGTTTTTGAATGAGCACGTGGTGCAATTGATGTTATTTATGCCCCAACTGCTTGTTTTTGAATGAGCACGGGGTGCAACTGATGTTATTTATGCCCCAACTGCTTGTTTTTGAATGAGCACGTGGTGCAACTGATGTTATTTATGCCCCAACTGCTTGTTCACGATAGAGTACGAGGTTTAACTCATGTTATTTATGCCCCACATGCATGTTTTTGAATGAGTACGTGGTGCAACTGATGTTATTTATGCCCCAACTTCTTGTTCATGATAGAGTACGTGGTTTAACTGATGTTATTTATGCCCCAAATGCTTGTTTTTGAATGAGTACATGGTGCAACTGATGTTATGTATGCCCCACATGCATGTTTTTGAATGAGAACGTAGTGCAGCTGATGTTTTTTATGCTCCACCTGCTTGATTATGAATGAGCACGTGGTGCAACTGATGTTATTTATGCCCCAACTGCTTGTTCATGATAGAGTACGTGGATTAACTGATGTTATTTATGCCCCAAAATGCTTGTTTTTGAATGAGCACTTGGTGCAAATGATGTTATTTATGCCCCAACTGCTTGTTTTTGAATGAGCACGCGGTGCAACTGATGTTTATTATGCCCCAACTGCTTTTTTATGAATGAGCACGTGGTGCAACTGATGTTATTTATGCCCCGACGGCTTGTTTTTGAATGAGCACGTGGTGCAACTGATGTTATTTATGACCCAACTGTTTGTTTTTGAATGAGCACGTGGTGCAACTGATGTTATTTATGCCCCAACAGCTTGTTTTTGAATGAGCACGCGGTGCAACTGATGTTATTTATGCCCCAACTGCTTGTTTATGAATGAGCACGTGATGCAACTGATGTTATTTATGCCACAACTGCTTGTTTTTGAATGAGCACGTGGTGCAACTGACGTTATTTATGCCCCAACGGCTTGTTTTTGAATGAGCACGTGGTGCAACTGATGTTTATGCCCCAACAGCTTGTATTTGAATGAGCACGTGGTGCAACTGATGTTATTTATGCCCCAACTGCTTGTTCATGATAGAGTACGTAGTTTAACTGACGTTTTTTATGCCCCAACTGCATGTTTATGAATGAGCATGTAGTGCAACTGATGTTATTTATGCCCCAACTGCTTGTTTTTGAATGAGCACGTGGTGCTACTGATGTTATTTATGCCCCAAATGCATGTTTTTTAATGAGCATGTAGTGCAGCTGATGTTATTTATGCCCCAACTGCTTTTTTTTGAATGAGCACGCGATGCAACTGATGTTTTTTATGCCCCAAATGCTTTTTTATGAATGAGCACGTGGTGCAACTGATGTTATTTATGCCCCGACATCTTGTTTTTGAATGAGCACGTGGTGCAACTGATGTTATTTATGCCCCGACAGCTTGTTTTTGAATGAGCACGTGGTGCAACTGATGTTATTTATGCCCCAAACAGCTTGTTTATGAATGAGCACGTGGTGCAACTGATGTTATTTATGCCCCAACAGCTTGTTTTTGAATGAGCACGTGGTGCAACTGATGTTATTTATGCCTCAACTGCTTGTTTATGAATGAGCACGTGATGCAACTGATGATATTTATGCCACAACTGCTTGGTTTTGAATGAGCACGTGGTGCAACTGATGTTATTTATACCCCAACTGCTTGTTTTTTAATGAGCACGTTGTGCAACTGATGTTATTTATGCCCCAACTGCTTGTTTTTGAATGAGTACGTGGTGCAACTGATGTTATTTACGCCCCAACTGCTTGTTCATGATAGAGTACGTGGGGCTACTGATGTTATTTATACCCAAACTGCTTGTTCATGATAGAGTACGTGGTTTAACTGACGTTTTTTATGCCCCAACTGCATGTTTATGAATGAGCACGTGGTGCAACTGATGTTATTTATGCCCCAACTGCTTGTTTTTGAATGAGCACGTGGTGCTACTGATGTTATTTATGCCCAAACTGCTTGTTTTTGAATGAGCACGTGGTGCATCTGATGTTTTTATACCCGAACTGCTTGTTTTTGAATGAGCACGTGGTGCAACTGCAGTTTTTTTTATGCCCCACCTGCTTGTTTTTGAATGAGTTCGTGGTGCAACTGATGTTATTTATGCCCCAACTGCTTGTTCATGATAGAATACGTGGTGCAACTGATGTTATTTATGCCCCAACAGCTTGTTTTTGAATGAGCACGTGGTGCAATTGATGTTATTTATGCCCCAACTGCTTGTTTTTGAATGAGCACGGGGTGCAACTGATGTTATTTATGCCCCAACTGCTTGTTTTTGAATGAGCACGTGGTGCAACTGATGTTATTTATGCCCCAACTGCTTGTTCACGATAGAGTACGAGGTTTAACTCATGTTATTTATGCCCCACATGCATGTTTTTGAATGAGTACGTGGTGCAACTGATGTTATTTATGCCCCAACTTCTTGTTCATGATAGAGTACGTGGTTTAACTGATGTTATTTATGCCCCAAATGCTTGTTTATGAATGAGCACGTGGTGCAACTGATGTTATTTATAAGCCTTATCAGCCATCTTAGAACCCATGGCTCCACACCTTCAACCCCACTGGATGAAATGAATGGTCATCATCATTCTTGATGGACAAACAACATTTATGCCCCAACTGCAAGTTTATGAATGAGCACGTGGTGCGAATGATGTTATTTATGCCCCAACAGCTTGTTCATGATAGAGTACGTGGTTTAACTGATGTTATTTATGCCCCAAATGCTTGTTTTTGAATGAGCACGTGGTGCAACTGATGTTATTTATACCCCAACTGCTTGTTTTTTAATGAGCACGTGGTGCAACTGATGTTATTTATACCCCAACTGCTTGTTTTTGAATGAGCACGTGGTGCAACTGATGTTATTTATGCCCCAACAGCTTGTTCATGATAGAGTACGTGGTTTAACTGATTTTATTTATGCCCCAAATGCTTGTTTTTGAATGAGCACGTGGTGCAACTGATGTTATTTATGCCCCAAATGCTTGTTTTTGAATGAGCACGTGGTGCAACTGATGTTATTTATACCCCAACTGCTTGTTTTTTAATGAGCACGTGGTGCAACTGATGTTATTTATGCCCCAACAGCTTGTTCATGATAGAGTACGTGGTTTAACTGATGTTATTTATGCCCCAAATGCTTGTTTTTGAATGAGTACATGGTGCAACTGATGTTATGTATGCCCCACATGCATGTTTTTGAATGAGAACGTAGTGCAGCTGATGTTTTTTATGCTCCACCTGCTTGATTATGAATGAGCACGTGGTGCAACTGATGTTATTTATGCCCCAACTGCTTGTTCATGATAGAGTACGTGGATTAACTGATGTTATTTATGCCCCAAAATGCTTGTTTTTGAATGAGCACTTGGTGCAAATGATGTTATTTATGCCCCAACTGCTTGTTTTTGAATGAGCACGCGGTGCAACTGATGTTTATTATGCCCCAACTGCTTTTGTATGAATGAGCACGTGGTGCAACTGATGTTATTTATGCCCCGACGGCTTGTTTTTGAATGAGCACGTGGTGCAACTGATGTTATTTATGACCCAACTGTTTGTTTTTGAATGAGCACGTGGTGCAACTGATGTTATTTATGCCCCAACAGCTTGTTTTTGAATGAGCACGCGGTGCAACTGATGTTATTTATGCCCCAACTGCTTGTTTATGAATGAGCACGTGATGCAACTGATGTTATTTATGCCACAACTGCTTGTTTTTGAATGAGCACGTGGTGCAACTGATGTTATTTATGCCCCAACGGCTTGTTTTTGAATGAGCACGTGGTGCAACTGATGTTTATGCCCCAACAGCTTGTATTTGAATGAGCACGTGGTGCAACTGATGTTATTTATGCCCCAACTGCTTGTTCATGATAGAGTACGTAGTTTAACTGACGTTTTTTATGCCCCAACTGCATGTTTATGAATGAGCATGTAGTGCAACTGATGTTATTTATGCCCCAACTGCTTGTTTTTGAATGAGCACGTGGTGCTACTGATGTTATTTATGCCCCAAATGCATGTTTTTTAATGAGCACGTGGTGCAACTGATGTTATTTATGCCCCAACAGCTTGTTTTTGAATGAGCACGGGGTGCTACTGATGATATTTATGCGCCAACTGCTTGTTTGTTAATGAGCACTTGGTGCAGCTGATGTTATTTATACCCCAACTGCTTGTTTTTGAATGAGCACGTGGTGCAACTGATATTTTTTATGCCCCAACTGCTTGTTTTTGAATGAGTATGTGGTGCAACTGATGTTATTTATACCCCAACTGCTTGTTCATGATAGAGTACTTGGTGCTACTGATGTTAATTATGCCCCAACTGCTTGTTTTTGAATGAGCACGTGGTGCAACTGATGTTATTTATGCCCCAACTGCTTGTTCACGATAGAGTACGAGGTTTAACTGATGTTATTTATGCCCCACATGCATGTTTTTGAATGAGTACGTGGTGCAACTGATGTTATTTATGCCCCAACTTCTTGTTCATGATAGAGTACGTGGTTTAACTGATGTTATTTATGCCCCGAATGCTTGTTTATGAATAATCACGTGGTGCAACTGATGTTACTTATGCCCCAACTGCTTGTTTATGAATGAGCACGTGGTGCGAATGATGTTATTTATGCCCCAACAGCTTGTTCATGATAGAGTACGTGGTTTAACTGATGTTATTTATGCCCCAAAATGCTTGTTTTTGAATGAGCACGTGGTGCAACTGATGTTATTTATGCCCCAACTGCTTGTTTATGAATGAGCACGTGGTGCGAATGATGTTATTTATGCCCCAACAGCTTGTTCATGATAGAGTACGTGGTTTAATTGATATTATTTATGCCCCAAATGCTTGTTTTTGAATGAGCACGTGGTGCAACTGATGTTATTTATGCCCCACATGCATGTTTTTGAATGAGAACGTAGTGCAGCTGATGTTTTTTATGCTCCACCTGCTTGATTATGAATGAGCACGTGGTGCAACTGATGTTATTTATGCCCCAACTGCTTGTTCATGATAGAGTACGTGGATTAACTGATGTTATTTATGCCCCAAATGCTTGTTTTTGAATGAGCACTTGGTGCAAATGATGTTATTTATGCCCCAACTGCTTGTTTTTGAATGAGCACGCGATGCAACTGATGTTTATTATGCCCCAACTGCTTTTTTATGAATGAGCACGCGATGCAACTGATGTTTTTTATGCCCCAAATGCTTTTTTATGAATGAGCACGTGGTGCAACTGATGTTATTTATGCCCCGACATCTTGTTTTTGAATGAGCACGTGGTGCAACTGATGTTATTTATGCCCCGACAGCTTGTTTTTGAATGAGCACGTGGTGCAACTGATGTTATTTATGCCCCAAACAGCTTGTTTATGAATGAGCACGTGGTGCAACTGATGTTATTTATGCCCCAACAGCTTGTTTTTGAATGAGCACGTGGTGCAACTGATGTTATTTATGCCTCAACTGCTTGTTTATGAATGAGCACGTGATGCAACTGATGATATTTATGCCACAACTGCTTGGTTTTGAATGAGCACGTGGTGCAACTGATGTTATTTATACCCCAACTGCTTGTTTTTTAATGAGCACGTTGTGCAACTGATGTTATTTATGCCCCAACTGCTTGTTTTTGAATGAGCACGTGGTGCAACTGATGTTATTTACGCCCCAACTGCTTGTTCATGATAGAGTACGTGGGGCTACTGATGTTATTTATACCCAAACTGCTTGTTCATGATAGAGTACGTGGTTTAACTGACGTTTTTTATGCCCCAACTGCATGTTTATGAATGAGCACGTGGTGCAACTGATGTTATTTATGCCCCAACTGCTTGTTTTTGAATGAGCACGTGGTGCTACTGATGTTATTTATGCCCAAACTGCTTGTTTTTGAATGAGCACGTGGTGCATCTGATGTTTTTATACCCGAACTGCTTGTTTTTGAATGAGCACGTGGTGCAACTGCAGTTTTTTTTATGCCCCACCTGCTTGTTTTTGAATGAGTTCGTGGTGCAACTGATGTTATTTATGCCCCAACTGCTTGTTCATGATAGAATACGTGGTGCAACTGATGTTATTTATGCCCCAACAGCTTGTTTTTGAATGAGCACGTGGTGCAATTGATGTTATTTATGCCCCAACTGCTTGTTTTTGAATGAGCACGGGGTGCAACTGATGTTATTTATGCCCCAACTGCTTGTTTTTGAATGAGCACGTGGTGCAACTGATGTTATTTATGCCCCAACTGCTTGTTCACGATAGAGTACGAGGTTTAACTCATGTTATTTATGCCCCACATGCATGTTTTTGAATGAGTACGTGGTGCAACTGATGTTATTTATGCCCCAACTTCTTGTTCATGATAGAGTACGTGGTTTAACTGATGTTATTTATGCCCCAAATGCTTGTTTATGAATGAGCACGTGGTGCAACTGATGTTATTTATAAGCCTTATCAGCCATCTTAGAACCCATGGCTCCACACCTTCAACCCCACTGGATGAAATGAATGGTCATCATCATTCTTGATGGACAAACAACATTTATGCCCCAACTGCAAGTTTATGAATGAGCACGTGGTGCGAATGATGTTATTTATGCCCCAACAGCTTGTTCATGATAGAGTACGTGGTTTAACTGATGTTATTTATGCCCCAAATACTTGTTTTTGAATGAGCACGTGGTGCAACTGATGTTATTTATACCCCAACTGCTTGTTTTTTAATGAGCACGTGGTGCAACTGATGTTATTTATACCCCAACTGCTTGTTTTTGAATGAGCACGTGGTGCAACTGATGTTATTTATGCCCCAACAGCTTGTTCATGATAGAGTACGTGGTTTAACTGATTTTATTTATGCCCCAAATGCTTGTTTTTGAATGAGCACGTGGTGCAACTGATGTTATTTATGCCCCAAATGCTTGTTTTTGAATGAGCACGTGGTGCAACTGATGTTATTTATACCCCAACTGCTTGTTTTTTAATGAGCACGTGGTGCAACTGATGTTATTTATGCCCCAACAGCTTGTTCATGATAGAGTACGTGGTTTAACTGATGTTATTTATGCCCCAAATGCTTGTTTTTGAATGAGTACATGGTGCAACTGATGTTATGTATGCCCCACATGCATGTTTTTGAATGAGAACGTAGTGCAGCTGATGTTTTTTATGCTCCACCTGCTTGATTATGAATGAGCACTTGGTGCAACTGATGTTATTTATGCCCCAACTGCTTGTTCATGATAGAGTACGTGGATTAACTGATGTTATTTATGCCCCAAAATGCTTGTTTTTGAATGAGCACTTGGTGCAAATGATGTTATTTATGCCCCAACTGCTTGTTTTTGAATGAGCACGCGGTGCAACTGATGTTTATTATGCCCCAACTGCTTTTGTATGAATGAGCACGTGGTGCAACTGATGTTATTTATGCCCCGACGGCTTGTTTTTGAATGAGCACGTGGTGCAACTGATGTTATTTATGACCCAACTGTTTGTTTTTGAATGAGCACGTGGTGCAACTGATGTTATTTATGCCCCAACAGCTTGTTTTTGAATGAGCACGCGGTGCAACTGATGTTATTTATGCCCCAACTGCTTGTTTATGAATGAGCACGTGATGCAACTGATGTTATTTATGCCACAACTGCTTGTTTTTGAATGAGCACGTGGTGCAACTGATGTTATTTATGCCCCAACGGCTTGTTTTTGAATGAGCACGTGGTGCAACTGATGTTTATGCCCCAACAGCTTGTATTTGAATGAGCACGTGGTGCAACTGATGTTATTTATGCCCCAACTGCTTGTTCATGATAGAGTACGTAGTTTAACTGACGTTTTTTATGCCCCAACTGCATGTTTATGAATGAGCATGTAGTGCAACTGATGTTATTTATGCCCCAACTGCTTGTTTTTGAATGAGCACGTGGTGCTACTGATGTTATTTATGCCCCAAATGCATGTTTTTTAATGAGCACGTGGTGCAACTGATGTTATTTATGCCCCAACAGCTTGTTTTTGAATGAGCACGGGGTGCTACTGATGATATTTATGCGCCAACTGCTTGTTTGTTAATGAGCACTTGGTGCAGCTGATGTTATTTATACCCCAACTGCTTGTTTTTGAATGAGCACGTGGTGCAACTGATATTTTTTATGCCCCAACTGCTTGTTTTTGAATGAGTATGTGGTGCAACTGATGTTATTTATACCCCAACTGCTTGTTCATGATAGAGTACTTGGTGCTACTGATGTTAATTATGCCCCAACTGCTTGTTTTTGAATGAGCACGTGGTGCAACTGATGTTATTTATGCCCCAACTGCTTGTTCACGATAGAGTACGAGGTTTAACTGATGTTATTTATGCCCCACATGCATGTTTTTGAATGAGTACGTGGTGCAACTGATGTTATTTATGCCCCAACTTCTTGTTCATGATAGAGTACGTGGTTTAACTGATGTTATTTATGCCCCGAATGCTTGTTTATGAATAATCACGTGGTGCAACTGATGTTACTTATGCCCCAACTGCTTGTTTATGAATGAGCACGTGGTGCGAATGATGTTATTTATGCCCCAACAGCTTGTTCATGATAGAGTACGTGGTTTAACTGATGTTATTTATGCCCCAAAATGCTTGTTTTTGAATGAGCACGTGGTGCAACTGATGTTATTTATGCCCCAACTGCTTGTTTATGAATGAGCACGTGGTGCGAATGATGTTATTTATGCCCCAACAGCTTGTTCATGATAGAGTACGTGGTTTAATTGATATTATTTATGCCCCAAATGCTTGTTTTTGAATGAGCACGTGGTGCAACTGATGTTATTTATGCCCCACATGCATGTTTTTGAATGAGAACGTAGTGCAGCTGATGTTTTTTATGCTCCACCTGCTTGATTATGAATGAGCACGTGGTGCAACTGATGTTATTTATGCCCCAACTGCTTGTTCATGATAGAGTACGTGGATTAACTGATGTTATTTATGCCCCAAATGCTTGTTTTTGAATGAGCACTTGGTGCAAATGATGTTATTTATGCCCCAACTGCTTGTTTTTGAATGAGCACGCGATGCAACTGATGTTTATTATGCCCCAACTGCTTTTTTATGAATGAGCACGTGGTGCAACTGATGTTATTTATGCCCCGACAGCTTGTTTTTGAATGAGCACATGGTGCAACTGATGTTATTTATGCCCCAACTGCTTGTTTTTGAATGAGCACGTGGTGCAACTGATGTTATTTATGCCCCAACAGCTTGTTTTTGAATGAGCACGTGGTGCAACTGATGTTATTTATGCCCCAACGGCTTGTTTTTGAATGAGCACGTGGTGCAACTGATGTTATTCATGCCCCAACTGCTTGTTTTTGAATGAGCACGTGGTGCAACTGATGTTATTTATGCCCCAACTGCTTGTTCATGATAGAGTACGTGGTTTAACTGACGTTTTTTATGCCCCAACTGCATGTTTATGAATGAGCACGTAGTGCAACTGATGTTATTTATGCCCCAACTGCTTGTTTTTGAATGAGCACGTGGTGCTACTGATGTTATTTATGCCCCAACTGCTTGTTTTTGAATGAGCACGTGGTGCAACTGATGTTATTTATACCCCAACTGCTTGGTTTTTGAATGAGCACGTTGTGTAACTGAAGTTTTTTATGCCCCACCTGCTTGTTTTTGAATGAGCACGTGGTGCAACTGATGTTATTTATGCCCAACTGCTTTTTTTTGAATGAGCACGTGGTGCAACTGATGTTATTTATGCCCCAACTGCTTGTTTTTTAATGAGCACGTCGTGCAACTGATGTTATTTATGCCCCAACAGCTTGTGTTTGAATGAGCACGTGGTTCAACTGATGTTATTTATGCCCCAAATGCATGTTTATGAATGAGCACGTGGTGCAACTGATGTTATTTATGCCCCAACAGCTTGTTCATGATAGAGTACGTGGTTTAACTGATGTTATTTATGCCCCAAATGCTTGTTTTTGAATGAGTACATGGTGCAACTGATGTTATGTATGCCCCACATGCATGTTTTTGAATGAGAACGTAGTGCAGCTGATGTTTTTTATGCTCCACCTGCTTGATTATGAATGAGCACGTGGTGCAACTGATGTTATTTATGCCCCAACTGCTTGTTCATGATAAAGTACGTGGATTAACTGATGTTATTTATGCCCCAAAATGCTTGTTTTTGAATGAGCACTTGGTGCAAATGATGTTATTTATGCCCCAACTGCTTGTTTTTGAATGAGCACGCGGTGCAACTGATGTTTATTATGCCCCAACTGCTTTTGTATGAATGAGCACGTGGTGCAACTGATGTTATTTATGCCCCGACGGCTTGTTTTTGAATGAGCACGTGGTGCAACTGATGTTATTTATGACCCAACTGTTTGTTTTTGAATGAGCACGTGGTGCAACTGATGTTATTTATGCCCCAACAGCTTGTTTTTGAATGAGCACGCGGTGCAACTGATGTTATTTATGCCCCAACTGCTTGTTTATGAATGAGCACGTGATGCAACTGATGTTATTTATGCCACAACTGCTTGTTTTTGAATGAGCACGTGGTGCAACTGATGTTATTTATGCCCCAACGGCTTGTTTTTGAATGAGCACGTGGTGCAACTGATGTTATTTATGCCCCAACTGCTTGTTCATGATAGAGTACGTAGTTTAACTGACGTTTTTTATGCCCCAACTGCATGTTTATGAATGAGCATGTAGTGCAACTGATGTTATTTATGCCCCAACTGCTTGTTTTTGAATGAGCACGTGGTGCTACTGATGTTATTTATGCCCCAAATGCATGTTTTTTAATGAGCACGTGGTGCAACTGATGTTATTTATGCCCCAACAGCTTGTTTTTGAATGAGCACGGGGTGCTACTGATGATATTTATGCGCCAACTGCTTGTTTGTTAATGAGCACTTGGTGCAGCTGATGTTATTTATACCCCAACTGCTTGTTTTTGAATGAGCACGTGGTGCAACTGATATTTTTTATGCCCCAACTGCTTGTTTTTGAATGAGTATGTGGTGCAACTGATGTTATTTATACCCCAACTGCTTGTTCATGATAGAGTACTTGGTGCTACTGATGTTAATTATGCCCCAACTGCTTGTTTTTGAATGAGCACGTGGTGCAACTGATGTTATTTATGCCCCAACTGCTTGTTCACGATAGAGTACGAGGTTTAACTGATGTTATTTATGCCCCACATGCATGTTTTTGAATGAGTACGTGGTGCAACTGATGTTATTTATGCCCCAACTTCTTGTTCATGATAGAGTACGTGGTTTAACTGATGTTATTTATGCCCCGAATGCTTGTTTATGAATAATCACGTGGTGCAACTGATGTTACTTATGCCCCAACTGCTTGTTTATGAATGAGCACGTGGTGCGAATGTTATTTATGCCCCAACAGCTTGTTCATGATAGAGTACGTGGTTTAACTGATGTTATTTATGCCCCAAAATGCTTGTTTTTGAATGAGCACGTGGTGCAACTGATGTTATTTATGCCCCAACTGCTTGTTTATGAATGAGCACGTGGTGCAACTGATGTTATTTATGCCCCAACAGCTTGTTCATGATAGAGTACGTGGTTTAATTGATATTATTTATGCCCCAAATGCTTGTTTTTGAATGAGCACGTGGTGCAACTGATGTTATTTATGCCCCACATGCATGTTTTTGAATGAGAACGTAGTGCAGCTGATGTTTTTTATGCTCCACCTGCTTGATTATGAATGAGCACGTGGTGCAACTGATGTTATTTATGCCCCAACTGCTTGTTCATGATAGAGTACGTGGATTAACTGATGTTATTTATGCCCCAAATGCTTGTTTTTGAATGAGCACTTGGTGCAAATGATGTTATTTATGCCCCAACTGCTTGTTTTTGAATGAGCACGCGATGCAACTGATGTTTATTATGCCCCAACTGCTTTTTTATGAATGAGCACGTGGTGCAACTGATGTTATTTATGCCCCGACAGCTTGTTTTTGAATGAGCACGTGGTGCAACTGATGTTATTTATGCCCCAACTGCTTGTTTTTGAATGAGCACGTGGTGCAACTGATGTTATTTATGCCCCAACAGCTTGTTTTTGAATGAGCACGTGGTGCAACTGATGTTATTTATGCCCCAACGGCTTGTTTTTGAATGAGCACGTGGTGCAACTGATGTTATTCATGCCCCAACTGCTTGTTTTTGAATGAGCACGTGGTGCAACTGATGTTATTTATGCCCCAACTGCTTGTTCATGATAGAGTACGTGGTTTAACTGACGTTTTTTATGCCCCAACTGCATGTTTATGAATGAGCACGTAGTGCAACTGATGTTATTTATGCCCCAACTGCTTGTTTTTGAATGAGCACGTGGTGCTACTGATGTTATTTATGCCCCAACTGCTTGTTTTTGAATGAGCACGTGGTGCAACTGATGTTATTTATACCCCAACTGCTTGTTTTTTGAATGAGCACGTTGTGTAACTGAAGTTTTTTATGCCCCACCTGCTTGTTTTTGAATGAGCACGTGGTGCAACTGATGTTATTTATGCCCAACTGCTTTTTTTTGAATGAGCACGTGGTGCAACTGATGTTATTTATGCCCCAACTGCTTGTTTTTTAATGAGCACGTCGTGCAACTGATGTTATTTATGCCCCAACAGCTTGTGTTTGAATGAGCACGTGGTTCAAATGATGTTATTTATGCCCCAAATGCATGTTTTTTAATCAGCACGTGGTGCAACTGATGTTATTTATGCCCCAACAGCTTGTTTTTGAAATAGCACGGGGTGCTACTGATGATATTTATGCGCCAACTGATTGTTTGTTAATGAGCACTTGGTGCAGCTGATGTTATTTATACCCCAACTGCTTGTTTTTGAATGAGCACGTGGTGCAACTGATGTTTTTTATGCCCCAACTGCTTGTTTTTGAATGAGTATGTGGTGCAACTGATGTTATTTATACCCCAACTGCTTGTTCATGATAGAGTACGTGGTGCTACTGATGTTATTTATGCCCCAACTGCTTGTTTTTGAATGAGCACGTGGTGCAACTGATGTTATTTATGCCCCAACTGCTTGTTCACGATAGAGTACGAGGTTTAACTGATGTTATTTATGCCCCACATGCATGTTTCTGAATGAGTACGTGGTGCAACTGATGTTATTTATGCCCCAACTGCTTGTTTTTGAATGAGCACGTGGTGCAACTGATGTTATTTATGCCCCAACTTCTTGTTCATGATAGAGTACGTGGTTTAACTGATGTTATTTATGCCCCGAATGCTTGTTTATGAATGAGCACGTCGTGCAACTGATGTTATTTATGCCCCAACTGCTTGTTTATGAATGAGCACGTGGTGCGAATGATGTTATTTATGCCCCAACAGCTTGTTCATGATAGAGTACGTGGTTTAACTGATGTTATTTATGCCCCAAAATGCTTGTCTTTGAATGAGCACGTGGTGCAACTGATGTTATTTATGCCCCAACTGCTTGTTTTTGAATGAGCAAGTGGTGCAACTGATGTTATTTATGCCCCAACAGCTTGTTCATGATAGAGTACGTGGTGTACCTGATGTTATTTTTTTCCCAAATGCTTGTTTTTGAATGAGCACGTGGTGCAACTGATGTTATTTATGCCCCAACTGCTTGTTTTTGAATGAGCACGTGGTACAACTGATGTTATTTATGCCCCAACAGCGTGTTCATGATAGAGTACGTGGTGTAACTGATATTATTTATGCCCCAAATGCTTGTTTTTGAATGAGCACTTGGTGCAACTGATGTTATTTATGCCCCAACTGCTTGTTTTTGAATGAGCACGTGGTGCAACTGATGTTATTTATGCACCAAATGATTATTGTTGAATGAGCACGTGGTGCAACTGATGTTATTTATGCCCCAACTGCTTGTTCATGATAGAGTACGTGGTTTAACTGATGTTATTTATGCCCCAAATGCTTGTTTTTGAATGAGCACGTGGTGCAACTGATGTTATTTATGCTCCAACTGCTTGTTTTTGAATGAGCACGCGATGCAACTGATGTTTTTTATGCCCCAACTGCTTCTTTATGAATGAGCACGTGGTGCAACTGATGTTATTTATGCCCCGACAGCTTGTTTTTGAATGATCAAGTGGTGAAACTGATGTTATTTATGCCCCAACTGCTTGTTTTTGAATGAGAACGTGGTGCAACTGATGTTATTTGTGCCCCAACAGCTTGTTTTTGAATGAGCACGTGGTGCAACTGATGTTATTTATGCCCCAACAGCTTGTTTATGAATGAGCACGTGATGCAACTGATGTTATTTATGCCACAACTGCTTGTTTTTGAATGAGCACGTGGTGCACTTGATGTTATTTATGCCTCAACGGCTTGTTGTTGAATGAGCACGTGGTGCAACTGATGTTATTTATGCCCCAACTGCTTGTTTTTGAATGAGAAACGTGGTGCAACTGATGTTATTTATGCCCCAACTGCTTGTTCATGATAGAGTACGTGGGGCTACTGATGTTATTTATACCCAAACTGCATGTTCATGATAGAGTACGTGGTTTAACTGACGTTTTTTATGCCCCAACTGCATGTTTATGAATGAGCACGTAGTGCAACTGATGTTATTTATGCCCCAACTGCTTGTTTTTGAATGAGCACGTGGTGCTACTGATGTTATTTATGCCCCAACTGCTTGTTTTTGAATGAGCACGTGGTGCAACTGATGTTATTTATACCCCAACTGCTTGTTTTTGAATGAGCACGTGGTGCAACTGAAGTTTTTTATGCCCCACCTGCTTGTTTTTGAATGAGCACGTGGTGCAACTGATGTTATTTATGATCCAACTGCTTGTTCATGATAGAATACGTCGTGCTACTGATGTTATGTATGCCCCAACTGCTTGTTTTTGAATGAGCACGTGCTGCAACTGATGTTATTTATGCCCGAACTGCTTGTTTTTTAATGAGCACGTCGTGCAACTGATGTTATTTATGCCCCAACAGCTTGTTTATGAATGAGCACGTGGTGCAACTGATGTTATTTATGCCTCAACTGCTTGTTTATGAATGAGCACGTGATGCATTTGATGTTATTTATGCCACAACTGCTTGGTTTTGAATGAGCACGTGGTGCAACTGATGTTATTTATACCCCAACTGCTTGTTTTTTAATGAGCACGTGGTGCAACTGATGTTATTTATGCCCCAACTGCTTGTTTTTGAATGAGCACGTGGTGCAACTGATGTTATTTATGCCCCAACTGCTTGTTCATGATAGAGTACGTGGGGCTACTGATGTTATTTATACCCAAACTGCTTGTTCATGATAGAGTACGTGGTTTAACTGACGTTTTTTATTCCCCAACTGCATGTTTATGAATGAGCACGTGGTGCAACTGATGTTATTTATACCCCAACTGCTTGTTTTTCAATGAGCACGTGGTGCAACTGATGTTATTTATGCCCCAACTGCTTGTTCATGATAGAGTACGTGGGGCTACTGATGTTATTTATACCCAAACTGCTTGTTCATGATAGAGTACGTGGTTTAACTGACGTTTTTTATTCCCCAACTGCATGTTTATGAATGAGCACGTGGTGCAACTGATGTTATTTATGCCCCAACTGCTTGTTTTTGAATGAGCACGTGGTGCTACTGATGTTATTTATATCCCAACTGCTTGTTTTTGAATGAGCACGTGGTGCATCTGATGTTATTTATACCCCAACTGCATGTTTTTGAATGAGAACGTAGTGCAACCGATGTTTTTTATGCCCCACCTGCTTGATTTTGAATGAGTACGTTGTGCAACTGATGTTATTTATGCCCCAACTGCTTGTTCATAATAGAGTATGTGGTTTAACTGATGTTATTTATGCCTTAAATGCTTGTTTTTGAATGAGCACGTGGTGCAACTGATGTTATTTATGCCCCAACTGCTTGTTTTTGAATGAGCACGTGGTGCAACTGATGTTATTTATGCCCCAACAGCTTGTTCATGATAGAGTACGTGGTTTAACTGATGTTATTTATGCCCCAAATGCTTGTTTATGAATGAGCACGTGGTGCAACTGATGTTATTTATACCCCAACTGCTTGTTTTTGAATGAGCACGTGGTGCAACTGATGTTATTTATGCCCCAACAGCTTGTTCATGATAGAGTACGTGGTTTAACTGATGTTATTTATGCCCCAAATGCTTGTTTTTGAATGAGCACGTGGTGCAACTGATGTTATATATGCCCCAACTGATTGTTTTTGAATGAGCACGTGGTGCAACTGATGTTATTTATGCCCCAACAGCTTGTTCATGATAGAGTACGTGGTTTAACTGATGTTATTTATGTCCCAACTTCTTGTTTTTGAATGAGCACGTGGTGCTACTGATGTTATTTATGCCCCAACTGCTTGTTTTTGAATGAGCACGTGGTGCAACTGATGTTATTTATGCCCTAACAGCTTGTTCATGATAGAGTACGTGGTTTAACTGATGTTATTTATGTCCCAACTGCTTGTTTTTGAATGAGCACGTGGTGCTACTGATGTTATTTATGCCCCAACTGCTTGTTTTTGAATGAGCACGTGGTGCATCTGATGTTATTTATACCCCAACTGCATGTTTTTGAATGAGAACGTAGTGCAACCGATGTTTTTTATGCCGCACCTGCTTGATTTTGAATGAGTACGTTGTGCAACTGATGTTATTTATGCCCCAACTGCTGTTCGTGATAGAGTATGTGGTTTAACTGATGTTATTTATGCCTTAAATGCTTGTTTTTGAATGCGCACGTGGTGCAACTGATGTTATTTATGCCCCAACTGCTTGTTTTTGAATGAGCACGTGGTGCAACTGATGTTATTTATGCCCCAACAGCTTGTTCATGATAGAGTACGTGGTTTAACTGATGTTATTTATGCCCCAAATGCTTGTTTATGAATGAGCACGTGGTGCAACTGATGTTATTTATGCCCCAACTGCTTGTTTATGAATGAGCACGTGGTGCGAATGATGTTATTTATGCCCCAACAGCTTGTACATGATAGAGTACGTGGTTTAACTGATGTTATTTATGCCCCAAATGCTTGTTTTTGAATGAGCACGTGGTGCAACTGATGTTATTTATGCCCCAACTGCTTGTTTTTGAATGAGCAGGTGGTGCAACTGATGTTATTTATGCCCCAACAGCTTGTTTTTAAATAAGCACGTGGCGCAACTGATGTTATTTATGCCCCAAATGCTTGTTTTTGTGTGAGCACGTGGTGCAACTGATGTTATTTATACCCCAACTGCTTGTTTTTGAATGAGCACGTGGTGCAACTGATGTTATTTATGCCCCAACAGCTTGTTCATGATAGAGTACGTGATTTAACTGATGTTATTTATGCCCCAAATGCTTGTTTTTAAATGAGCACGTGGTGCAACTGATGTCATTTATGCCCCAAATGCTTGTTTTTGAATGAGGACTTGGTGCAAATGATGTTTTTATGCTCCAAATGCTTGTTTTTGAATGAGCACGTGGTGCAACTGATGTTATTTATGCACCAAATGCTTGTTGTTGAATGAGCACGTGGTGCAACTGATGTTATTTATGCCCCAACTGCTTGTTTTTGAATGAGAAGGTGGTGCAACTGATGTTATTTATGCCCCAACAGCTTGTTTTTAAATAAGCACGTGGCGCAACTGGTGTTTTTTATGCCCCAAATGCTTTTTTATGAATGAGCACGTAGTGCAACTGATGTTATTTATGCCCCGACATCTTGTTTTTGAATGATCACGTGGTACAACTGATGTTATTTATGCCCCGACAGCTTGTTTTTGAATGAGCACGTGGTGCAACTGATGTTATTTATGCCCCAACAGCTTGTTTTTGAATGAGCACGTGGTGCAACTGATGTTATTTATGCCTCAACTGCTTGTTTATGAATGAGCACGTGATGCAACTGATGTTATTTATGCCACAACTGCTTGGTTTTGAATGAGCACGTGGTGCAACTGATGTTATTTATACCCAAACTGCTTGTTCATGATAGAGTACGTGGTTTAACTGACGTTTTTTATTCCCCAACTGCATGTTTATGAATGAGCACGTGGTGCAACTGATGTTATTTATGCCCCAACTGCTTGTTTTTGAATGAGCACGTGGTGCTACTGATGTTATTTATGCCACAACTGCTTGTTTTTGAATGAGCACGTGGTGCATCTGATGTTATTTATACCCCAACTGCATGTTTTTGAATGAGAACGTAGTGCAACTGATGTTTTTTATGCCCCACCTGCTTGATGTTGAATGAGTACGTTGTGCAACTGATGTTATTTATGCCCCAACTGCTTGTTCATGATAGAGTACGTGGTTTAACTGATGTTATTTATGCCCAAAATGCTTGTTTTTGAATGAGCACGTGGTGCAACTGATGTTATTTATGCCCCAACTGCTTGTTTTTGAATGAGCACGTGGTGCAACTGATGTTATTTATGCCCCAACAGCTTGTTTTTGAATAAGCACGTGGTGCAATTGATGATATTTATGCCCCAACTGCTTGTTTTTGAATGAGCACTTGGTGCAACTGATGTTATTTATGCCCCAACTGCTTGTTCACGATAGAAAACGAGGTGTAACTGATGTTATTTATGCCCCACATGCATGTTTTTGAATGAGTACGTGGTGCAACTGATGTTATTTATGCCCCAACTGCTTGTTTTTTAATGAGCACGTTGTGCAACTGATGTTATTTATGCCCCAACTGCTTGTTTTTGAATGAGCACGTGGTGCAACTGATGTTATTTATGCCTCAACTGCTTGTTCATGATAGAGTACGTGGGGCTACTGATGTTATTTATACCCAAACTGCTTGTTCATGATAGAGTACGTGGTTTAACTGACGTTTTTTATTCCCCAACTGCATGTTTATGAATGAGCACGTGGTGCAACTGATGTTATTTATGCCCCAACTGCTTGTTTTTGAATGAGCACGTGGTGCTACTGATGTTATTTATATCCCAACTGCTTGTTTTTGAATGAGCACGTGGTGCATCTGATGTTATTTATACCCCAACTGCATGTTTTTGAATGAGAACGTAGTGCAACCGATGTTTTTTATGCCCCACCTGCTTGATTTTGAATGAGTACGTTGTGCAACTGATGTTATTTATGCCCCAACTGCTTGTTCATAATAGAGTATGTGGTTTAACTGATGTTATTTATGCCTTAAATGCTTGTTTTTGAATGAGCACGTGGTGCAACTGATGTTATTTATGCCCCAACTGCTTGTTTTTGAATGAGCACGTGGTGCAACTGATGTTATTTATGCCCCAACAGCTTGTTCATGATAGAGTACGTGGTTTAACTGATGTTATTTATGCCCCAAATGCTTGTTTATGAATGAGCACATGGTGCAACTGATGTTATTTATGCCCCAACTGCTTGTTTTTGAATGAGCACGTGGTGCAACTGATGTTATTTATGCCCCAACAGCTTGTTCATGATAGAGTACGTGGTTTAACTGATGTTATTTATGCCCCAAATGCTTGTTTATGAATGAGCACGTGGTGCAACTGATGTTATTTATGCCCCAACTGCTTGTTTATGAATGAGCACGTGGTGCGAATGATGTTATTTATGCCCCAACAGCTTGTACATGATAGAGTACGTGGTTTAACTGATGTTATTTATGCCCCAAATGCTTGTTTTTGAATGAGCACGTGGTGCAACTGATGTTATTTATGCCCCAACTGCTTGTTTTTGAATGAGCAGGTGGTGCAACTGATGTTATTTATGCCCCAACAGCTTGTTTTTAAATAAGCACGTGGCGCAACTGATGTTATTTATGCCCCAAATGCTTGTTTTTGTGTGAGCACGTGGTGCAACTGATGTTATTTATACCCCAACTGCTTGTTTTTGAATGAGCACGTGGTGCAACTGATGTTATTTATGCCGCAACAGCTTGTTCATGATAGAGTACGTGATTTAACTGATGTTATTTATGCCCCAAATGCTTGTTTTTAAATGAGCACGTGGTGCAACTGATGTCATTTATGCCCCAAATGCTTGTTTTTGAATGAGGACTTGGTGCAAATGATGTTTTTATGCTCCAAATGCTTGTTTTTGAATGAGCACGTGGTGCAACTGATGTTATTTATGCACCAAATGCTTGTTGTTGAATGAGCACGTGGTGCAACTGATGTTATTTATGCCCCAACTGCTTGTTTTTGAATGAGAAGGTGGTGCAACTGATGTTATTTATGCCCCAACAGCTTGTTTTTAAATAAGCACGTGGCGCAACTGGTGTTTTTTATGCCCCAAATGCTTTTTTATGAATGAGCACGTAGTGCAACTGATGTTATTTATGCCCCGACATCTTGTTTTTGAATGATCACGTGGTACAACTGACGTTATTTATGCCCCGACAGCTTGTTTTTGAATGAGCACGTGGTGCAACTGATGTTATTTATGCCCCAACAGCTTGTTTTTGAATGAGCACGTGGTGCAACTGATGTTATTTATGACTCAACTGCTTGTTTATGAATGAGCACGTGATGCAACTGATGTTATTTATGCCACAACTGCTTGGTTTTGAATGAGCACGTGGTGCAACTGATGTTATTTATGCCCCAACTGCTTGTTCATGATAGAGTACGTGGGGATACTGATGTTATTTATACCCAAACTGCTTGTTCATGATAGAGTACGTGGTTTAACTGACGTTTTTTATTCCCCAACTGCATGTTTATGAATGAGCACGTGGTGCAACTGATGTTATTTATGCCCCAACTGCTTGTTTTTGAATGAGCACGTGGTGCTACTGATGTTATTTATGCCACAACTGCTTGTTTTTGAATGAGCACGTGGTGCATCTGATGTTATTTATACCCCAACTGCATGTTTTTGAATGAGAACGTAGTGCAACTGATGTTTTTTATGCCCCACCTGCTTGATGTTGAATGAGTACGTTGTGCAACTGATGTTATTTATGCCCCAACTGCTTGTTCATGATAGAGTACGTGGTTTAACTGATGTTATTTATGCCCAAAATGCTTGTTTTTGAATGAGCACGTGGTGCAACTGATGTTATTTATGCCCCAACTGCTTGTTTTTGAATGAGCACGTGGTGCAACTGATGTTATTTATGCCCCAACAGCTTGTTTTTGAATAAGCACGTGGTGCAATTGATGATATTTATGCCCCAACTGCTTGTTTTTGAATGAGCACTTGGTGCAACTGATGTTATTTATGCCCCAACTGCTTGTTCACGATAGAAAACGAGGTGTAACTGATGTTATTTATGCCCCACATGCATGTTTTTGAATGAGTACGTGGTGCAACTGATGTTATTTATGCCCCAACTGCTTGTTTTTTAATGAGCACGTTGTGCAACTGATGTTATTTATGCCCCAACTGCTTGTTTTTGAATGAGCACGTGGTGCAACTGATGTTATTTATGCCCCAACTGCTTGTTCATGATAGAGTACGTGGGGCTACTGATGTTATTTATACCCAAACTGCTTGTTCATGATAGAGTACGTGGTTTAACTGACGTTTTTTATTCCCCAACTGCATGTTTATGAATGAGCACGTGGTGCAACTGATGTTATTTATGCCCCAACTGCTTGTTTTTGAATGAGCACGTGGTGCTACTGATGTTATTTATATCCCAACTGCTTGTTTTTGAATGAGCACGTGGTGCATCTGATGTTATTTATACCCCAACTGCATGTTTTTGAATGAGAACGTAGTGCAACCGATGTTTTTTATGCCCCACCTGCTTGATTTTGAATGAGTACGTTGTGCAACTGATGTTATTTATGCCCCAACTGCTTGTTCATAATAGAGTATGTGGTTTAACTGATGTTATTTATGCCTTAAATGCTTGTTTTTGAATGAGCACGTGGTGCAACTGATGTTATTTATGCCCCAACTGCTTGTTTTTGAATGAGCACGTGGTGCAACTGATGTTATTTATGCCCCAACAGCTTGTTCATGATAGAGTACGTGGTTTAACTGATGTTATTTATGCCACAAATGCTTGTTTATGAATGAGCACATGGTGCAACTGATGTGATTTATACCCCAACTGCTTGTTTTTGAATGAGCACGTGGT
This sequence comes from Cepaea hortensis, assembly GCA_963921405.1. Lineage (NCBI taxonomy): Eukaryota > Metazoa > Mollusca > Gastropoda > Stylommatophora > Helicidae > Cepaea > Cepaea hortensis. The sequence continues at coordinate 114,582,381 of OY992886.1, read as the reverse complement.
GCAACTGATGTTATTTATGCCCCAACAGCTTGTTCATGATAGAGTACGTGGTTTAACTGATGTTATTTATGCCCCAAATGCTTGTTTTTGAATGAGCACGTGGTGCAACTGATGTTATTTATGCCCCAACTGCTTGTTTTTGAATGAGCACGTGGTGCAACTGATGTTATTTATGCCCCAACAGCTTGTTCATGATAGAGTACGTGGTTTAACTGATGTTATTTATGTCCCAACTGCTTGTTTTTGAATGAGCACGTGGTGCAACTGATGTTATTTATGCCCCAACTGCTTGTTTTTGAATGAGCACGTGGTGCAACTGATGTTATTTATGCCCCAACAGCTTGTTCATGATAGAGTACGTGGTTTAACTGATGTTATTTATGCCCCAAATGCTTGTTTATGAATGAGCACGTGGTGCAACTGATGTTATTTATGCCCCAACTGCTTGTTTATGAATGAGCACGTGGTGCGAATGATGTTATTTATGCCCCAACAGCTTGTACATGATAGAGTACGTGGTTTAACTGATGTTATTTATGCCCCAAATGCTTGTTTTTGAATGAGCACGTGGTGCAACTGATGTTATTTATGCCCCAACTGCTTGTTTTTGAATGAGCAGGTGGTGCAACTGATGTTATTTATGCCCCAACAGCTTGTTTTTAAATAAGCACGTGGCGCAACTGATGTTATTTATGCCCCAAATGCTTGTTTTTGTGTGAGCACGTGGTGCAACTGATGTTATTTATACCCCAACTGCTTGTTTTTGAATGAGCACGTGGTGCAACTGATGTTATTTATGCCCCAACAGCTTGTTCATGATAGAGTACGTGATTTAACTGATGTTATTTATGCCCCAAATGCTTGTTTTTAAATGAGCACGTGGTGCAACTGATGTCATTTATGCCCCAAATGCTTGTTTTTGAATGAGCACTTGGTGGAAATGATGTTTTTATGCTCCAAATGCTTGTTTTTGAATGAGCACGTGGTGCAACTGATGTTATTTATGCACCAAATGCTTGTTGTTGAATGAGCACGTGGTGCAACTGATGTTATTTATGCCCCAACTGCTTGTTTTTGAATGAGAAGGTGGTGCAACTGATGTTATTTATGCCCCAACAGCTTGTTTTTAAATAAGCACGTGGCGCAACTGGTGTTTTTTTATGCCCCAAATGCTTTTTTATGAATGAGCACGTAGTGCAACTGATGTTATTTATGCCCCGACATCTTGTTTTTGAATGATCACGTGGTACAACTGATGTTATTTATGCCCCGACAGCTTGTTTTTGAATGAGCACGTGGTGCAACTGATGTTATTTATGCCCCAACAGCTTGTTTTTGAATGAGCACGTGGTGCAACTGATGTTATTTATGCCTCAACTGCTTGTTTATGAATGAGCACGTGATGCAACTGATGTTATTTATGCCACAACTGCTTGGTTTTGAATGAGCACGTGGTGCAACTGATGTTATTTATGCCCCAACTGCTTGTTCATGATAGAGTACGTGGGGATACTGATGTTATTTATACCCAAACTGCTTGTTCATGATAGAGTACGTGGTTTAACTGACGTTTTTTATTCCCCAACTGCATGTTTATGAATGAGCACGTGGTGCAACTGATGTTATTTATGCCACAACTGCTTGTTTTTGAATGAGCACGTGGTGCATCTGATGTTATTTATACCCCAACTGCATGTTTTTGAATGAGAACGTAGTGCAACTGATGTTTTTTATGCCTCACCTGCTTGATGTTGAATGAGTACGTTGTGCAACTGATGTTATTTATGCCCCAACTGCTTGTTCATGATAGAGTACGTGGTTTAACTGATGTTATTTATGCCCCAAATGCTTGTTTTTGAATGAGCACGTGGTGCAACTGATGTTATTTATGCCCCAACAGCTTGTTCATGATAGAGTACGTGGTTTAACTGATGTTATTTATGCCCCAAATGCTTGTTTATGAATGAGCACGTGGTGCAACTGATGTTATTTATGCCCCAACTGCTTGTTTATGAATGAGCACGTGGTGCGAATGATGTTATTTATGCCCCAACAGCTTGTACATGATAGAGTACGTGGTTTAACTGATGTTATTTATGCCCCAAATGCTTGTTTTTGAATGAGCACGTGGTGCAACTGATGTTATTTATGCCCCAACTGCTTGTTTTTGAATGAGCAGGTGGTGCAACTGATGTTATTTATGCCCCAACAGCTTGTTTTTAAATAAGCACGTGGCGCAACTGATGTTATTTATGCCCCAAATGCTTGTTTTTGTGTGAGCACGTGGTGCAACTGATGTTATTTATACCCCAACTGCTTGTTTTTGAATGAGCACGTGGTGCAACTGATGTTATTTATGCCCCAACAGCTTGTTCATGATAGAGTACGTGATTTAACTGATGTTATTTATGCCCCAAATGCTTGTTTTTAAATGAGCACGTGGTGCAACTGATGTCATTTATGCCCCAAATGCTTGTTTTTGAATGAGGACTTGGTGCAAATGATGTTTTTATGCTCCAAATGCTTGTTTTTGAATGAGCACGTGGTGCAACTGATGTTATTTATGCACCAAATGCTTGTTGTTGAATGAGCACGTGGTGCAACTGATGTTATTTATGCCCCAACTGCTTGTTTTTGAATGAGAAGGTGGTGCAACTGATGTTATTTATGCCCCAACAGCTTGTTTTTAAATAAGCACGTGGCGCAACTGGTGTTTTTTATGCCCCAAATGCTTTTTTATGAATGAGCACGTAGTGCAACTGATGTTATTTATGCCCCGACATCTTGTTTTTGAATGATCACGTGGTACAACTGATGTTATTTATGCCCCGACAGCTTGTTTTTGAATGAGCACGTGGTGCAACTGATGCTATTTATGCCCCAACAGCTTGTTTTTGAATGAGCACGTGGTGCAACTGATGTTATTTATGCCTCAACTGCTTGTTTATGAATGAGCACGTGATGCAACTGATGTTATTTATGCCACAACTGCTTGGTTTTGAATGAGCACGTGGTGCAACTGATGTTATTTATGCCCCAACTGCTTGTTCATGATAGAGTACGTGGGGATACTGATGTTATTTATACCCAAACTGCTTGTTCATGATAGAGTACGTGGTTTAACTGACGTTTTTTATTCCCCAACTGCATGTTTATGAATGAGCACGTGGTGCAACTGATGTTATTTATGCCCCAACTGCTTGTTTTTGAATGAGCACGTGGTGCTACTGATGTTATTTATGCCACAACTGCTTGTTTTTGAATGAGCACGTGGTGCATCTGATGTTATTTATACCCCAACTGCATGTTTTTGAATGAGAACGTAGTGCAACTGATGTTTTTTATGCCCCACCTGCTTGATGTTGAATGAGTACGTTGTGCAACTGATGTTATTTATGCCCCAACTGCTTGTTCATGATAGAGTACGTGGTTTAACTGATGTTATTTATGCCCAAAATGCTTGTTTTTGAATGAGCACGTGGTGCAACTGATGTTATTTATGCCCCAACTGCTTGTTTTTGAATGAGCACGTGGTGCAACTGATGTTATTTATGCCCCAACAGCTTGTTTTTGAATAAGCACGTGGTGCAATTGATGATATTTATGCCCCAACTGCTTGTTTTTGAATGAGCACTTGGTGCAACTGATGTTATTTATGCCCCAACTGCTTGTTCACGATAGAAAACGAGGTGTAACTGATGTTATTTATGCCCCACATGCATGTTTTTGAATGAGTACGTGGTGCAACTGATGTTATTTATGCCCCAACTGCTTGTTTTTTAATGAGCACGTTGTGCAACTGATGTTATTTATGCCCCAACTGCTTGTTTTTGAATGAGCACGTGGTGCAACTGATGTTATTTATGCCCCAACTGCTTGTTCATGATAGAGTACGTGGGGCTACTGATGTTATTTATACCCAAACTGCTTGTTCATGATAGAGTACGTGGTTTAACTGACGTTTTTTATTCCCCAACTGCATGTTTATGAATGAGCACGTGGTGCAACTGATGTTATTTATGCCCCAACAGCTTGTTCATGATAGAGTACGTGGTTTAACTGATGTTATTTATACCCAAACTGCTTGTTCATGATAGAGTACGTGGTTTAACTGACGTTTTTTATTCCCCAACTGCTTGTTTTTGAATGAGCACGTGGTGCTACTGATGTTATTTATATCCCAACTGCTTGTTTTTGAATGAGCACGTGGTGCATCTGATGTTATTTATACCCCAACTGCATGTTTTTGAATGAGAACGTAGTGCAACCGATGTTTTTTATGCCCCACCTGCTTGATTTTGAATGAGTACGTTGTGCAACTGATGTTATTTATGCCCCAACTGCTTGTTCATAATAGAGTATGTGGTTTAACTGATGTTATTTATGCCTTAAATGCTTGTTTTTGAATGAGCACGTGGTGCAACTGATGTTATTTATGCCCCAACTGCTTGTTTTTGAATGAGCACGTGGTGCAACTGATGTTATTTATGCCCCAACAGCTTGTTCATGATAGAGTACGTGGTTTAACTGATGTTATTTATGCCCCAAATGCTTGTTTATGAATGAGCACATGGTGCAACTGATGTTATTTATACCCCAACTGCTTGTTTTTGAATGAGCACGTGGTGCAACTGATGTTATTTATGCCCCAACAGCTTGTTCATGATAGAGTACGTGGTTTAACTGATGTTATTTATGCCCCAAATGCTTGTTTTTGAATGAGCACGTGGTGCAACTGATGTTATTTATGCCCCAACTGCTTGTTTTTGAATGAGCACGTGGTGCAACTGATGTTATTTATGCCCCAACAGCTTGTTCATGATAGAGTACGTGGTTTAACTGATGTTATTTATGTCCCAACTGCTTGTTTTTGAATGAGCACGTGGTGCAACTGATGTTATTTATGCCCCAACTGCTTGTTTTTGAATGAGCACGTGGTGCAACTGATGTTATTTATGCCCCAACAGCTTGTTCATGATAGAGTACGTGGTTTAACTGATGTTATTTATGCCCCAAATGCTTGTTTATGAATGAGCACGTGGTGCAACTGATGTTATTTATGCCCCAACTGCTTGTTTATGAATGAGCACGTGGTGCGAATGATGTTATTTATGCCCCAACAGCTTGTACATGATAGAGTACGTGGTTTAACTGATGTTATTTATGCCCCAAATGCTTGTTCATAATAGAGTATGTGGTTTAACTGATGTTATTTATGCCTTAAATGCTTGTTTTTGAATGAGCACGTGGTGCAACTGATGTTATTTATGCCCCAACTGCTTGTTTTTGAATGAGCACGTGGTGCAACTGATGTTATTTATGCCCCAACAGCTTGTTCATGATAGAGTACGTGGTTTAACTGATGTTATTTATGCCCCAAATGCTTGTTTATGAATGAGCACATGGTGCAACTGATGTTATTTATACCCCAACTGCTTGTTTTTGAATGAGCACGTGGTGCAACTGATGTTATTTATGCCCCAACAGCTTGTTCAAGATAGAGTACGTGGTTTAACTGATGTTATTTATGCCCCAAATGCTTGTTTTTGAATGAGCACGTGGTGCAACTGATGTTATTTATGCCCCAACTGCTTGTTTTTGAATGAGCACGTGGTGCAACTGATGTTATTTATGCCCCAACAGCTTGTTCATGATAGAGTACGTGGTTTAACTGATGTTATTTATGTCCCAACTGCTTGTTTTTGAATGAGCACTTGGTGCAACTGATGTTATTTATGCCCCAACTGCTTGTTCACGATAGAAAACGAGGTGTAACTGATGTTATTTATGCCCCACATGCATGTTTTTGAATGAGTACGTGGTGCAACTGATGTTATTTATGCCCCAACTGCTTGTTTTTTAATGAGCACGTTGTGCAACTGATGTTATTTATGCCCCAACTGCTTGTTTTTGAATGAGCACGTGGTGCAACTGATGTTATTTATGCCTCAACTGCTTGTTCATGATAGAGTACGTGGGGCTACTGATGTTATTTATACCCAAACTGCTTGTTCATGATAGAGTACGTGGTTTAACTGACGTTTTTTATTCCCCAACTGCATGTTTATGAATGAGCACGTGGTGCAACTGATGTTATTTATGCCCCAACTGCTTGTTTTTGAATGAGCACGTGGTGCTACTGATGTTATTTATATCCCAACTGCTTGTTTTTGAATGAGCACGTGGTGCATCTGATGTTATTTATACCCCAACTGCATGTTTTTGAATGAGAACGTAGTGCAACCGATGTTTTTTATGCCCCACCTGCTTGATTTTGAATGAGTACGTTGTGCAACTGATGTTATTTATGCCCCAACTGCTTGTTCATAATAGAGTATGTGGTTTAACTGATGTTATTTATGCCTTAAATGCTTGTTTTTGAATGAGCACGTGGTGCAACTGATGTTATTTATGCCCCAACTGCTTGTTTTTGAATGAGCACGTGGTGCAACTGATGTTATTTATGCCCCAACAGCTTGTTCATGATAGAGTACGTGGTTTAACTGATGTTATTTATGCCCCAAATGCTTGTTTATGAATGAGCACATGGTGCAACTGATGTTATTTATGCCCCAACTGCTTGTTTTTGAATGAGCACGTGGTGCAACTGATGTTATTTATGCCCCAACAGCTTGTTCATGATAGAGTACGTGGTTTAACTGATGTTATTTATGCCCCAAATGCTTGTTTATGAATGAGCACGTGGTGCAACTGATGTTATTTATGCCCCAACTGCTTGTTTATGAATGAGCACGTGGTGCGAATGATGTTATTTATGCCCCAACAGCTTGTACATGATAGAGTACGTGGTTTAACTGATGTTATTTATGCCCCAAATGCTTGTTTTTGAATGAGCACGTGGTGCAACTGATGTTATTTATGCCCCAACTGCTTGTTTTTGAATGAGCAGGTGGTGCAACTGATGTTATTTATGCCCCAACAGCTTGTTTTTAAATAAGCACGTGGCGCAACTGATGTTATTTATGCCCCAAATGCTTGTTTTTGTGTGAGCACGTGGTGCAACTGATGTTATTTATACCCCAACTGCTTGTTTTTGAATGAGCACGTGGTGCAACTGATGTTATTTATGCCCCAACAGCTTGTTCATGATAGAGTACGTGATTTAACTGATGTTATTTATGCCCCAAATGCTTGTTTTTAAATGAGCACGTGGTGCAACTGATGTCATTTATGCCCCAAATGCTTGTTTTTGAATGAGGACTTGGTGCAAATGATGTTTTTATGCTCCAAATGCTTGTTTTTGAATGAGCACGTGGTGCAACTGATGTTATTTATGCACCAAATGCTTGTTGTTGAATGAGCACGTGGTGCAACTGATGTTATTTATGCCCCAACTGCTTGTTTTTGAATGAGAAGGTGGTGCAACTGATGTTATTTATGCCCCAACAGCTTGTTTTTAAATAAGCACGTGGCGCAACTGGTGTTTTTTATGCCCCAAATGCTTTTTTATGAATGAGCACGTAGTGCAACTGATGTTATTTATGCCCCGACATCTTGTTTTTGAATGATCACGTGGTACAACTGACGTTATTTATGCCCCGACAGCTTGTTTTTGAATGAGCACGTGGTGCAACTGATGTTATTTATGCCCCAACAGCTTGTTTTTGAATGAGCACGTGGTGCAACTGATGTTATTTATGCCTCAACTGCTTGTTTATGAATGAGCACGTGATGCAACTGATGTTATTTATGCCACAACTGCTTGGTTTTGAATGAGCACGTGGTGCAACTGATGTTATTTATGCCCCAACTGCTTGTTCATGATAGAGTACGTGGGGATACTGATGTTATTTATACCCAAACTGCTTGTTCATGATAGAGTACGTGGTTTAACTGACGTTTTTTATTCCCCAACTGCATGTTTATGAATGAGCACGTGGTGCAACTGATGTTATTTATGCCCCAACTGCTTGTTTTTGAATGAGCACGTGGTGCTACTGATGTTATTTATGTCACAACTGCTTGTTTTTGAATGAGCACGTGGTGCATCTGATGTTATTTATACCCCAACTGCATGTTTTTGAATGAGAACGTAGTGCAACTGATGTTTTTTATGCCCCACCTGCTTGATGTTGAATGAGTACGTTGTGCAACTGATGTTATTTATGCCCCAACTGCTTGTTCATGATAGAGTACGTGGTTTAACTGATGTTATTTATGCCCAAAATGCTTGTTTTTGAATGAGCACGTGGTGCAACTGATGTTATTTATGCCCCAACTGCTTGTTTTTGAATGAGCACGTGGTGCAACTGATGTTATTTATGCCCCAACAGCTTGTTTTTGAATAAGCACGTGGTGCAATTGATGATATTTATGCCCCAACTGCTTGTTTTTGAATGAGCACTTGGTGCAACTGATGTTATTTATGCCCCAACTGCTTGTTCACGATAGAAAACGAGGTGTAACTGATGTTATTTATGCCCCACATGCATGTTTTTGAATGAGTACGTGGTGCAACTGATGTTATTTATGCCCCAACTGCTTGTTTTTTAATGAGCACGTTGTGCAACTGATGTTATTTATGCCCCAACTGCTTGTTTTTGAATGAGCACGTGGTGCAACTGATGTTATTTATGCCCCAACTGCTTGTTCATGATAGAGTACGTGGGGCTACTGATGTTATTTATACCCAAACTGCTTGTTCATGATAGAGTACGTGGTTTAACTGACGTTTTTTATTCCCCAACTGCATGTTTATGAATGAGCACGTGGTGCAACTGATGTTATTTATGCCCCAAACTGCTTGTTTTTGAATGAGCACGTGGTGCTACTGATGTTATTTATATCCCAACTGCTTGTTTTTGAATGAGCACGTGGTGCATCTGATGTTATTTATACCCCAACTGCATGTTTTTGAATGAGAACGTAGTGCAACCGATGTTTTTTATGCCCCACCTGCTTGATTTTGAATGAGTACGTTGTGCAACTGATGTTATTTATGCCCCAACTGCTTGTTCATAATAGAGTATGTGGTTTAACTGATGTTATTTATGCCTTAAATGCTTGTTTTTGAATGAGCACGTGGTGCAACTGATGTTATTTATGCCCCAACTGCTTGTTTTTGAATGAGCACGTGGTGCAACTGATGTTATTTATGCCCCAACAGCTTGTTCATGATAGAGTACGTGGTTTAACTGATGTTATTTATGCCACAAATGCTTGTTTATGAATGAGCACATGGTGCAACTGATGTGATTTATACCCCAACTGCTTGTTTTTGAATGAGCACGTGGTGCAACTGATGTTATTTATGCCCCAACAGCTTGTTCATGATAGAGTACGTGGTTTAACTGATGTTATTTATGCCCCAAATGCTTGTTTTTGAATGAGCACGTGGTGCAACTGATGTTATTTATGCCCCAACTGCTTGTTTTTGAATGAGCACGTGGTGCAACTGATGTTATTTATGCCCCAACAGCTTGTTCATGATAGAGTACGTGGTTTAACTGATGTTATTTATGTCCCAACTGCTTGTTTTTGAATGAGCACGTGGTGCAACTGATGTTATTTATGCCCCAACTGCTTGTTTTTGAATGAGCACGTGGTGCAACTGATGTTATTTATGCCCCAACAGCTTGTTCATGATAGAGTACGTGGTTTAACTGATGTTATTTATGCCCCAAATGCTTGTTTATGAATGAGCACGTGATGCAACTGATGTTATTTATGCCACAACTGCTTGGTTTTGAATGAGCACGTGGTGCAACTGATGTTATTTATGCCCCAACTGCTTGTTCATGATAGAGTACGTGGGGATACTGATGTTATTTATACCCAAACTGCTTGTTCATGATAGAGTACGTGGTTTAACTGACGTTTTTTATTCCCCAACTGCATGTTTATGAATGAGCACGTGGTGCAACTGATGTTATTTATGCCCCAACTGCTTGTTTTTGAATGAGCACGTGGTGCTACTGATGTTATTTATGCCACAACTGCTTGTTTTTGAATGAGCACGTGGTGCATCTGATGTTATTTATACCCCAACTGCATGTTTTTGAATGAGAACGTAGTGCAACTGATGTTTTTTATGCCCCACCTGCTTGATGTTGAATGAGTACGTTGTGCAACTGATGTTATTTATGCCCCAACTGCTTGTTCATGATAGAGTACGTGGTTTAACTGATGTTATTTATGCCCAAAATGCTTGTTTTTGAATGAGCACGTGGTGCAACTGATGTTATTTATGCCCCAACTGCTTGTTTTTGAATGAGCACGTGGTGCAACTGATGTTATTTATGCCCCAACAGCTTGTTTTTGAATAAGCACGTGGTGCAATTGATGATATTTATGCCCCAACTGCTTGTTTTTGAATGAGCACTTGGTGCAACTGATGTTATTTATGCCCCAACTGCTTGTTCACGATAGAAAACGAGGTGTAACTGATGTTATTTATGCCCCACATGCATGTTTTTGAATGAGTACGTGGTGCAACTGATGTTATTTATGCCCCAACTGCTTGTTTTTTAATGAGCACGTTGTGCAACTGATGTTATTTATGCCCCAACTGCTTGTTTTTGAATGAGCACGTGGTGCAACTGATGTTATTTATGCCCCAACTGCTTGTTCATGATAGAGTACGTGGGGCTACTGATGTTATTTATACCCAAACTGCTTGTTCATGATAGAGTACGTGGTTTAACTGACGTTTTTTATTCCCCAACTGCATGTTTATGAATGAGCACGTGGTGCAACTGATGTTATTTATGCCCCAACAGCTTGTTCATGATAGAGTACGTGGTTTAACTGATGTTATTTATACCCAAACTGCTTGTTCATGATAGAGTACGTGGTTTAACTGACGTTTTTTATTCCCCAACTGCTTGTTTTTGAATGAGCACGTGGTGCTACTGATGTTATTTATATCCCAACTGCTTGTTTTTGAATGAGCACGTGGTGCATCTGATGTTATTTATACCCCAACTGCATGTTTTTGAATGAGAACGTAGTGCAACCGATGTTTTTTATGCCCCACCTGCTTGATTTTGAATGAGTACGTTGTGCAACTGATGTTATTTATGCCCCAACTGCTTGTTCATAATAGAGTATGTGGTTTAACTGATGTTATTTATGCCTTAAATGCTTGTTTTTGAATGAGCACGTGGTGCAACTGATGTTATTTATGCCCCAACTGCTTGTTTTTGAATGAGCACGTGGTGCAACTGATGTTATTTATGCCCCAACAGCTTGTTCATGATAGAGTACGTGGTTTAACTGATGTTATTTATGCCCCAAATGCTTGTTTATGAATGAGCACATGGTGCAACTGATGTTATTTATACCCCAACTGCTTGTTTTTGAATGAGCACGTGGTGCAACTGATGTTATTTATGCCCCAACAGCTTGTTCATGATAGAGTACGTGGTTTAACTGATGTTATTTATGCCCCAAATGCTTGTTTTTGAATGAGCACGTGGTGCAACTGATGTTATTTATGCCCCAACTGCTTGTTTTTGAATGAGCACGTGGTGCAACTGATGTTATTTATGCCCCAACAGCTTGTTCATGATAGAGTACGTGGTTTAACTGATGTTATTTATGTCCCAACTGCTTGTTTTTGAATGAGCACGTGGTGCAACTGATGTTATTTATGCCCCAACTGCTTGTTTTTGAATGAGCACGTGGTGCAACTGATGTTATTTATGCCCCAACAGCTTGTTCATGATAGAGTACGTGGTTTAACTGATGTTATTTATGCCCCAAATGCTTGTTTATGAATGAGCACGTGGTGCAACTGATGTTATTTATGCCCCAACTGCTTGTTTATGAATGAGCACGTGGTGCGAATGATGTTATTTATGCCCCAACAGCTTGTACATGATAGAGTACGTGGTTTAACTGATGTTATTTATGCCCCAAATGCTTGTTCATAATAGAGTATGTGGTTTAACTGATGTTATTTATGCCTTAAATGCTTGTTTTTGAATGAGCACGTGGTGCAACTGATGTTATTTATGCCCCAACTGCTTGTTTTTGAATGAGCACGTGGTGCAACTGATGTTATTTATGCCCCAACAGCTTGTTCATGATAGAGTACGTGGTTTAACTGATGTTATTTATGCCCCAAATGCTTGTTTATGAATGAGCACATGGTGCAACTGATGTTATTTATACCCCAACTGCTTGTTTTTGAATGAGCACGTGGTGCAACTGATGTTATTTATGCCCCAACAGCTTGTTCAAGATAGAGTACGTGGTTTAACTGATGTTATTTATGCCCCAAATGCTTGTTTTTGAATGAGCACGTGGTGCAACTGATGTTATTTATGCCCCAACTGCTTGTTTTTGAATGAGCACGTGGTGCAACTGATGTTATTTATGCCCCAACAGCTTGTTCATGATAGAGTACGTGGTTTAACTGATGTTATTTATGTCCCAACTGCTTGTTTTTGAATGAGCACTTGGTGCAACTGATGTTATTTATGCCCCAACTGCTTGTTCACGATAGAAAACGAGGTGTAACTGATGTTATTTATGCCCCACATGCATGTTTTTGAATGAGTACGTGGTGCAACTGATGTTATTTATGCCCCAACTGCTTGTTTTTTAATGAGCACGTTGTGCAACTGATGTTATTTATGCCCCAACTGCTTGTTTTTGAATGAGCACGTGGTGCAACTGATGTTATTTATGCCTCAACTGCTTGTTCATGATAGAGTACGTGGGGCTACTGATGTTATTTATACCCAAACTGCTTGTTCATGATAGAGTACGTGGTTTAACTGACGTTTTTTATTCCCCAACTGCATGTTTATGAATGAGCACGTGGTGCAACTGATGTTATTTATGCCCCAACTGCTTGTTTTTGAATGAGCACGTGGTGCTACTGATGTTATTTATATCCCAACTGCTTGTTTTTGAATGAGCACGTGGTGCATCTGATGTTATTTATACCCCAACTGCATGTTTTTGAATGAGAACGTAGTGCAACCGATGTTTTTTATGCCCCACCTGCTTGATTTTGAATGAGTACGTTGTGCAACTGATGTTATTTATGCCCCAACTGCTTGTTCATAATAGAGTATGTGGTTTAACTGATGTTATTTATGCCTTAAATGCTTGTTTTTGAATGAGCACGTGGTGCAACTGATGTTATTTATGCCCCAACTGCTTGTTTTTGAATGAGCACGTGGTGCAACTGATGTTATTTATGCCCCAACAGCTTGTTCATGATAGAGTACGTGGTTTAACTGATGTTATTTATGCCCCAAATGCTTGTTTATGAATGAGCACATGGTGCAACTGATGTTATTTATGCCCCAACTGCTTGTTTTTGAATGAGCACGTGGTGCAACTGATGTTATTTATGCCCCAACAGCTTGTTCATGATAGAGTACGTGGTTTAACTGATGTTATTTATGCCCCAAATGCTTGTTTATGAATGAGCACGTGGTGCAACTGATGTTATTTATGCCCCAACTGCTTGTTTATGAATGAGCACGTGGTGCGAATGATGTTATTTATGCCCCAACAGCTTGTACATGATAGAGTACGTGGTTTAACTGATGTTATTTATGCCCCAAATGCTTGTTTTTGAATGAGCACGTGGTGCAACTGATGTTATTTATGCCCCAACTGCTTGTTTTTGAATGAGCAGGTGGTGCAACTGATGTTATTTATGCCCCAACAGCTTGTTTTTAAATAAGCACGTGGCGCAACTGATGTTATTTATGCCCCAAATGCTTGTTTTTGTGTGAGCACGTGGTGCAACTGATGTTATTTATACCCCAACTGCTTGTTTTTGAATGAGCACGTGGTGCAACTGATGTTATTTATGCCCCAACAGCTTGTTCATGATAGAGTACGTGATTTAACTGATGTTATTTATGCCCCAAATGCTTGTTTTTAAATGAGCACGTGGTGCAACTGATGTCATTTATGCCCCAAATGCTTGTTTTTGAATGAGGACTTGGTGCAAATGATGTTTTTATGCTCCAAATGCTTGTTTTTGAATGAGCACGTGGTGCAACTGATGTTATTTATGCACCAAATGCTTGTTGTTGAATGAGCACGTGGTGCAACTGATGTTATTTATGCCCCAACTGCTTGTTTTTGAATGAGAAGGTGGTGCAACTGATGTTATTTATGCCCCAACAGCTTGTTTTTAAATAAGCACGTGGCGCAACTGGTGTTTTTTATGCCCCAAATGCTTTTTTATGAATGAGCACGTAGTGCAACTGATGTTATTTATGCCCCGACATCTTGTTTTTGAATGATCACGTGGTACAACTGACGTTATTTATGCCCCGACAGCTTGTTTTTGAATGAGCACGTGGTGCAACTGATGTTATTTATGCCCCAACAGCTTGTTTTTGAATGAGCACGTGGTGCAACTGATGTTATTTATGCCTCAACTGCTTGTTTATGAATGAGCACGTGATGCAACTGATGTTATTTATGCCACAACTGCTTGGTTTTGAATGAGCACGTGGTGCAACTGATGTTATTTATGCCCCAACTGCTTGTTCATGATAGAGTACGTGGGGATACTGATGTTATTTATACCCAAACTGCTTGTTCATGATAGAGTACGTGGTTTAACTGACGTTTTTTATTCCCCAACTGCATGTTTATGAATGAGCACGTGGTGCAACTGATGTTATTTATGCCCCAACTGCTTGTTTTTGAATGAGCACGTGGTGCTACTGATGTTATTTATGCCACAACTGCTTGTTTTTGAATGAGCACGTGGTGCATCTGATGTTATTTATACCCCAACTGCATGTTTTTGAATGAGAACGTAGTGCAACTGATGTTTTTTATGCCCCACCTGCTTGATGTTGAATGAGTACGTTGTGCAACTGATGTTATTTATGCCCCAACTGCTTGTTCATGATAGAGTACGTGGTTTAACTGATGTTATTTATGCCCAAAATGCTTGTTTTTGAATGAGCACGTGGTGCAACTGATGTTATTTATGCCCCAACTGCTTGTTTTTGAATGAGCACGTGGTGCAACTGATGTTATTTATGCCCCAACAGCTTGTTTTTGAATAAGCACGTGGTGCAATTGATGATATTTATGCCCCAACTGCTTGTTTTTGAATGAGCACTTGGTGCAACTGATGTTATTTATGCCCCAACTGCTTGTTCACGATAGAAAACGAGGTGTAACTGATGTTATTTATGCCCCACATGCATGTTTTTGAATGAGTACGTGGTGCAACTGATGTTATTTATGCCCCAACTGCTTGTTTTTTAATGAGCACGTTGTGCAACTGATGTTATTTATGCCCCAACTGCTTGTTTTTGAATGAGCACGTGGTGCAACTGATGTTATTTATGCCCCAACTGCTTGTTCATGATAGAGTACGTGGGGCTACTGATGTTATTTATACCCAAACTGCTTGTTCATGATAGAGTACGTGGTTTAACTGACGTTTTTTATTCCCCAACTGCATGTTTATGAATGAGCACGTGGTGCAACTGATGTTATTTATGCCCCAACTGCTTGTTTTTGAATGAGCACGTGGTGCTACTGATGTTATTTATATCCCAACTGCTTGTTTTTGAATGAGCACGTGGTGCATCTGATGTTATTTATACCCCAACTGCATGTTTTTGAATGAGAACGTAGTGCAACCGATGTTTTTTATGCCCCACCTGCTTGATTTTGAATGAGTACGTTGTGCAACTGATGTTATTTATGCCCCAACTGCTTGTTCATAATAGAGTATGTGGTTTAACTGATGTTATTTATGCCTTAAATGCTTGTTTTTGAATGAGCACGTGGTGCAACTGATGTTATTTATGCCCCAACTGCTTGTTTTTGAATGAGCACGTGGTGCAACTGATGTTATTTATGCCCCAACAGCTTGTTCATGATAGAGTACGTGGTTTAACTGATGTTATTTATGCCACAAATGCTTGTTTATGAATGAGCACATGGTGCAACTGATGTGATTTATACCCCAACTGCTTGTTTTTGAATGAGCACGTGGTGCAACTGATGTTATTTATGCCCCAACAGCTTGTTCATGATAGAGTACGTGGTTTAACTGATGTTATTTATGCCCCAAATGCTTGTTTTTGAATGAGCACGTGGTGCAACTGATGTTATTTATGCCCCAACTGCTTGTTTTTGAATGAGCACGTGGTGCAACTGATGTTATTTATGCCCCAACAGCTTGTTCATGATAGAGTACGTGGTTTAACTGATGTTATTTATGTCCCAACTGCTTGTTTTTGAATGAGCACGTGGTGCAACTGATGTTATTTATGCCCCAACTGCTTGTTTTTGAATGAGCACGTGGTGCAACTGATGTTATTTATGCCCCAACAGCTTGTTCATGATAGAGTACGTGGTTTAACTGATGTTATTTATGCCCCAAATGCTTGTTTATGAATGAGCACGTGGTGCAACTGATGTTATTTATGCCCCAACTGCTTGTTTATGAATGAGCACGTGGTGCGAATGATGTTATTTATGCCCCAACAGCTTGTACATGATAGAGTACGTGGTTTAACTGATGTTATTTATGCCCCAAATGCTTGTTTTTGAATGAGCACGTGGTGCAACTGATGTTATTTATGCCCCAACTGCTTGTTTTTGAATGAGCAGGTGGTGCAACTGATGTTATTTATGCCCCAACAGCTTGTTTTTAAATAAGCACGTGGCGCAACTGATGTTATTTATGCCCCAAATGCTTGTTTTTGTGTGAGCACGTGGTGCAACTGATGTTATTTATACCCCAACTGCTTGTTTTTGAATGAGCACGTGGTGCAACTGATGTTATTTATGCCCCAACAGCTTGTTCATGATAGAGTACGTGATTTAACTGATGTTATTTATGCCCCAAATGCTTGTTTTTAAATGAGCACGTGGTGCAACTGATGTCATTTATGCCCCAAATGCTTGTTTTTGAATGAGCACTTGGTGGAAATGATGTTTTTATGCTCCAAATGCTTGTTTTTGAATGAGCACGTGGTGCAACTGATGTTATTTATGCACCAAATGCTTGTTGTTGAATGAGCACGTGGTGCAACTGATGTTATTTATGCCCCAACTGCTTGTTTTTGAATGAGAAGGTGGTGCAACTGATGTTATTTATGCCCCAACAGCTTGTTTTTAAATAAGCACGTGGCGCAACTGGTGTTTTTTTATGCCCCAAATGCTTTTTTATGAATGAGCACGTAGTGCAACTGATGTTATTTATGCCCCGACATCTTGTTTTTGAATGATCACGTGGTACAACTGATGTTATTTATGCCCCGACAGCTTGTTTTTGAATGAGCACGTGGTGCAACTGATGTTATTTATGCCCCAACAGCTTGTTTTTGAATGAGCACGTGGTGCAACTGATGTTATTTATGCCTCAACTGCTTGTTTATGAATGAGCACGTGATGCAACTGATGTTATTTATGCCACAACTGCTTGGTTTTGAATGAGCACGTGGTGCAACTGATGTTATTTATGCCCCAACTGCTTGTTCATGATAGAGTACGTGGGGATACTGATGTTATTTATACCCAAACTGCTTGTTCATGATAGAGTACGTGGTTTAACTGACGTTTTTTATTCCCCAACTGCATGTTTATGAATGAGCACGTGGTGCAACTGATGTTATTTATGCCACAACTGCTTGTTTTTGAATGAGCACGTGGTGCATCTGATGTTATTTATACCCCAACTGCATGTTTTTGAATGAGAACGTAGTGCAACTGATGTTTTTTATGCCTCACCTGCTTGATGTTGAATGAGTACGTTGTGCAACTGATGTTATTTATGCCCCAACTGCTTGTTCATGATAGAGTACGTGGTTTAACTGATGTTATTTATGCCCCAAATGCTTGTTTTTGAATGAGCACGTGGTGCAACTGATGTTATTTATGCCCCAACAGCTTGTTCATGATAGAGTACGTGGTTTAACTGATGTTATTTATGCCCCAAATGCTTGTTTATGAATGAGCACGTGGTGCAACTGATGTTATTTATGCCCCAACTGCTTGTTTATGAATGAGCACGTGGTGCGAATGATGTTATTTATGCCCCAACAGCTTGTACATGATAGAGTACGTGGTTTAACTGATGTTATTTATGCCCCAAATGCTTGTTTTTGAATGAGCACGTGGTGCAACTGATGTTATTTATGCCCCAACTGCTTGTTTTTGAATGAGCAGGTGGTGCAACTGATGTTATTTATGCCCCAACAGCTTGTTTTTAAATAAGCACGTGGCGCAACTGATGTTATTTATGCCCCAAATGCTTGTTTTTGTGTGAGCACGTGGTGCAACTGATGTTATTTATACCCCAACTGCTTGTTTTTGAATGAGCACGTGGTGCAACTGATGTTATTTATGCCCCGACAGCTTGTTCATGATAGAGTACGTGATTTAACTGATGTTATTTATGCCCCAAATGCTTGTTTTTAAATGAGCACGTGGTGCAACTGATGTCATTTATGCCCCAAATGCTTGTTTTTGAATGAGGACTTGGTGCAAATGATGTTTTTATGCTCCAAATGCTTGTTTTTGAATGAGCACGTGGTGCAACTGATGTTATTTATGCACCAAATGCTTGTTGTTGAATGAGCACGTGGTGCAACTGATGTTATTTATGCCCCAACTGCTTGTTTTTGAATGAGAAGGTGGTGCAACTGATGTTATTTATGCCCCAACAGCTTGTTTTTAAATAAGCACGTGGCGCAACTGGTGTTTTTTATGCCCCAAATGCTTTTTTATGAATGAGCACGTAGTGCAACTGATGTTATTTATGCCCCGACATCTTGTTTTTGAATGATCACGTGGTACAACTGATGTTATTTATGCCCCGACAGCTTGTTTTTGAATGAGCACGTGGTGCAACTGATGCTATTTATGCCCCAACAGCTTGTTTTTGAATGAGCACGTGGTGCAACTGATGTTATTTATGCCTCAACTGCTTGTTTATGAATGAGCACGTGATGCAACTGATGTTATTTATGCCACAACTGCTTGGTTTTGAATGAGCACGTGGTGCAACTGATGTTATTTATGCCCCAACTGCTTGTTCATGATAGAGTACGTGGGGATACTGATGTTATTTATACCCAAACTGCTTGTTCATGATAGAGTACGTGGTTTAACTGACGTTTTTTATTCCCCAACTGCATGTTTATGAATGAGCACGTGGTGCAACTGATGTTATTTATGCCCCAACTGCTTGTTTTTGAATGAGCACGTGGTGCTACTGATGTTATTTATGCCACAACTGCTTGTTTTTGAATGAGCACGTGGTGCATCTGATGTTATTTATACCCCAACTGCATGTTTTTGAATGAGAACGTAGTGCAACTGATGTTTTTTATGCCCCACCTGCTTGATGTTGAATGAGTACGTTGTGCAACTGATGTTATTTATGCCCCAACTGCTTGTTCATGATAGAGTACGTGGTTTAACTGATGTTATTTATGCCCAAAATGCTTGTTTTTGAATGAGCACGTGGTGCAACTGATGTTATTTATGCCCCAACTGCTTGTTTTTGAATGAGCACGTGGTGCAACTGATGTTATTTATGCCCCAACAGCTTGTTTTTGAATAAGCACGTGGTGCAATTGATGATATTTATGCCCCAACTGCTTGTTTTTGAATGAGCACTTGGTGCAACTGATGTTATTTATGCCCCAACTGCTTGTTCACGATAGAAAACGAGGTGTAACTGATGTTATTTATGCCCCACATGCATGTTTTTGAATGAGTACGTGGTGCAACTGATGTTATTTATGCCCCAACTGCTTGTTTTTTAATGAGCACGTTGTGCAACTGATGTTATTTATGCCCCAACTGCTTGTTTTTGAATGAGCACGTGGTGCAACTGATGTTATTTATGCCCCAACTGCTTGTTCATGATAGAGTACGTGGGGCTACTGATGTTATTTATACCCAAACTGCTTGTTCATGATAGAGTACGTGGTTTAACTGACGTTTTTTATTCCCCAACTGCATGTTTATGAATGAGCACGTGGTGCAACTGATGTTATTTATGCCCCAACTGCTTGTTTTTGAATGAGCACGTGGTGCTACTGATGTTATTTATATCCCAACTGCTTGTTTTTGAATGAGCACGTGGTGCATCTGATGTTATTTATACCCCAACTGCATGTTTTTGAATGAGAACGTAGTGCAACCGATGTTTTTTATGCCCCACCTGCTTGATTTTGAATGAGTACGTTGTGCAACTGATGTTATTTATGCCCCAACTGCTTGTTCATAATAGAGTATGTGGTTTAACTGATGTTATTTATGCCTTAAATGCTTGTTTTTGAATGAGCACGTGGTGCAACTGATGTTATTTATGCCCCAACTGCTTGTTTTTGAATGAGCACGTGGTGCAACTGATGTTATTTATGCCCCAACAGCTTGTTCATGATAGAGTACGTGGTTTAACTGATGTTATTTATGCCCCAAATGCTTGTTTATGAATGAGCACATGGTGCAACTGATGTTATTTATACCCCAACTGCTTGTTTTTGAATGAGCACGTGGTGCAACTGATGTTATTTATGCCCCAACAGCTTGTTCATGATAGAGTACGTGGTTTAACTGATGTTATTTATGCCCCAAATGCTTGTTTTTGAATGAGCACGTGGTGCAACTGATGTTATTTATGCCCCAACTGCTTGTTTTTGAATGAGCACGTGGTGCAACTGATGTTATTTATGCCCCAACAGCTTGTTCATGATAGAGTACGTGGTTTAACTGATGTTATTTATGTCCCAACTGCTTGTTTTTGAATGAGCACGTGGTGCAACTGATGTTATTTATGCCCCAACTGCTTGTTTTTGAATGAGCACGTGGTGCAACTGATGTTATTTATGCCCCAACAGCTTGTTCATGATAGAGTACGTGGTTTAACTGATGTTATTTATGCCCCAAATGCTTGTTTATGAATGAGCACGTGGTGCAACTGATGTTATTTATGCCCCAACTGCTTGTTTATGAATGAGCACGTGGTGCGAATGATGTTATTTATGCCCCAACAGCTTGTACATGATAGAGTACGTGGTTTAACTGATGTTATTTATGCCCCAAATGCTTGTTCATAATAGAGTATGTGGTTTAACTGATGTTATTTATGCCTTAAATGCTTGTTTTTGAATGAGCACGTGGTGCAACTGATGTTATTTATGCCCCAACTGCTTGTTTTTGAATGAGCACGTGGTGCAACTGATGTTATTTATGCCCCAACAGCTTGTTCATGATAGAGTACGTGGTTTAACTGATGTTATTTATGCCCCAAATGCTTGTTTATGAATGAGCACATGGTGCAACTGATGTTATTTATACCCCAACTGCTTGTTTTTGAATGAGCACGTGGTGCAACTGATGTTATTTATGCCCCAACAGCTTGTTCAAGATAGAGTACGTGGTTTAACTGATGTTATTTATGCCCCAAATGCTTGTTTTTGAATGAGCACGTGGTGCAACTGATGTTATTTATGCCCCAACTGCTTGTTTTTGAATGAGCACGTGGTGCAACTGATGTTATTTATGCCCCAACAGCTTGTTCATGATAGAGTACGTGGTTTAACTGATGTTATTTATGTCCCAACTGCTTGTTTTTGAATGAGCACGTGGTGCAACTGATGTTATTTATGCCCCAACTGCTTGTTTTTGAATGAGCACGTGGTGCAACTGATGTTATTTATGCCCCAACAGCTTGTTCATGATAGAGTACGTGGTTTAACTGATGTTATTTATGCCCCAAATGCTTGTTTATGAATGAGCACGTGGTGCAACTGATGTTATTTATGCCCCAACTGCTTGTTTATGAATGAGCACGTGGTGCGAATGATGTTATTTATGCCCCAACAGCTTGTACATGATAGAGTACGTGGTTTAACTGATGTTATTTATGCCCCAAATGCTTGTTTTTGAATGAGCACGTGGTGCAACTGATGTTATTTATGCCCCAACTGCTTGTTTTTGAATGAGCAGGTGGTGCAACTGATGTTATTTATGCCCCAACAGCTTGTTTTTAAATAAGCACGTGGCGCAACTGATGTTATTTATGCCCCAAATGCTTGTTTTTGTGTGAGCACGTGGTGCAACTGATGTTATTTATACCCCAACTGCTTGTTTTTGAATGAGCACGTGGTGCAACTGATGTTATTTATGCCCCAACAGCTTGTTCATGATAGAGTACGTGATTTAACTGATGTTATTTATGCCCCAAATGCTTGTTTTTAAATGAGCACGTGGTGCAACTGATGTCATTTATGCCCCAAATGCTTGTTTTTGAATGAGCACTTGGTGGAAATGATGTTTTTATGCTCCAAATGCTTGTTTTTGAATGAGCACGTGGTGCAACTGATGTTATTTATGCACCAAATGCTTGTTGTTGAATGAGCACGTGGTGCAACTGATGTTATTTATGCCCCAACTGCTTGTTTTTGAATGAGAAGGTGGTGCAACTGATGTTATTTATGCCCCAACAGCTTGTTTTTAAATAAGCACGTGGCGCAACTGGTGTTTTTTTATGCCCCAAATGCTTTTTTATGAATGAGCACGTAGTGCAACTGATGTTATTTATGCCCCGACATCTTGTTTTTGAATGATCACGTGGTACAACTGATGTTATTTATGCCCCGACAGCTTGTTTTTGAATGAGCACGTGGTGCAACTGATGTTATTTATGCCCCAACAGCTTGTTTTTGAATGAGCACGTGGTGCAACTGATGTTATTTATGCCTCAACTGCTTGTTTATGAATGAGCACGTGATGCAACTGATGTTATTTATGCCACAACTGCTTGGTTTTGAATGAGCACGTGGTGCAACTGATGTTATTTATGCCCCAACTGCTTGTTCATGATAGAGTACGTGGGGATACTGATGTTATTTATACCCAAACTGCTTGTTCATGATAGAGTACGTGGTTTAACTGACGTTTTTTATTCCCCAACTGCATGTTTATGAATGAGCACGTGGTGCAACTGATGTTATTTATGCCCCAACTGCTTGTTTTTGAATGAGCACGTGGTGCTACTGATGTTATTTATGCCACAACTGCTTGTTTTTGAATGAGCACGTGGTGCATCTGATGTTATTTATACCCCAACTGCATGTTTTTGAATGAGAACGTAGTGCAACTGATGTTTTTTATGCCCCACCTGCTTGATGTTGAATGAGTACGTTGTGCAACTGATGTTATTTATGCCCCAACTGCTTGTTCATGATAGAGTACGTGGTTTAACTGATGTTATTTATGCCCCAAATGCTTGTTTTTGAATGAGCACGTGGTGCAACTGATGTTATTTATGCCCCAACTGCTTGTTTTTGAATGAGCACGTGGTGCAACTGATGTTATTTATGCCCCAACAGCTTGTTTTTGAATAAGCACGTGGTGCAATTGATGTTATTTATGCCCCAACTGCTTGTTTTTGAATGAGCACTTGGTGCAACTGATGTTATTTATGCCCAAACTGCTTGTTCACGATAGAAAACGAGGTGTAACTGATGTTATTTATGCCCCACATGCATGTTTTTGAATGAGTACGTGGTGCAACTGATGTTATTTATGCCCCAACTTCTTGTTCATGATAGAGTACGTGGTTTAACTGATGTTATTTATGCCCCAAATGCTTTTTTATGAATGAGCACGTGGTGCAACTGATGTTATTTATGCCCCAACTGCTTGTTTATGAATGAGCACGTGGTGCGAATGATGTTATTTATGCCCCAACAGCTTGTTCATGATAGAGTACATGGTTTAACTGATGTTATTTATGCCCCAAATGCTTGTTTTTGAATGAGCACGTGGTGCAACTGATGTTATTTATGCCCCAACTGCTTGTTTTTGAATGAGCACGTGGTGCAACTGATGTTACTTATGCCCCAACAGCTTGTTCATGATAGAGTACGTGGTTTACCTGATGTTATTTATGCCCCAAATGCTTGTTTTTGAGTGAGCACGTGGTGCAACTGATGTTATTTATACCACAACTGCTTGTTTTTGAATGAGCACGTGGTGCAACTGATGTTATTTATTCCCCAACAGCTTGTTCATGATAGAGTACGTGGTTTAACTGATGTTATTTATGCCCCATATGCTTGTTTTTGAATGAGCACGTGGTGCAACTGATGTTATTTATGCCCCACATGGATGTTTTTGAAAGAGAACGTAGTGCAACTGATGTTTTTTATGCCCCACCTGCTTGAATATGAATGAGCACGTGGTGCAACTGATGTTATTTATGCCCCAACTGCTTTTTTTTGAATGAGCACGCGATGCAACTGATGTTTTTTATGCCCCAAATGCTTTTTTATGAATGAGCACGTGGTGCAACTGATGTTATTTATGCCGCCGACATCTTGTTTTTGAATGAGCACGTGGTGCAACTGATGTTATTTATGCCCCGACAGCTTGTTTTTGAATGAGCACGTGGTGCAACTGATGTTATTTATGCCTCAACTGCTTGTTTATGAATGAGCACGTGATGCAACTGATGATATTTATGCCACAACTGCTTGGTTTTGAATGAGCACGTGGTGCAACTGATGTTATTTATACCCCAACTGCTTGTTTTTTAATGAGCACGTTGTGCAACTGATGTTATTTATGCCCCAACTGCTTGTTTTTGAATGAGCACGTGGTGCAACTGATGTTATTTACGCCCCAACTGCTTGTTCATGATAGAGTACGTGGGGCTACTGATGTTATTTATACCCAAACTGCTTGTTCATGATAGAGTACGTGGTTTAACTGACGTTTTTTATGCCCCAACTGCATGTTTATGAATGAGCACGTGGTGCAACTGATGTTATTTATGCCCCAACTGCTTGTTTTTGAATGAGCACGTGGTGCTACTGATGTTATTTATGCCCAAACTGCTTGTTTTTGAATGAGCACGTGGTGCATCTGATGTTTTTATACCCGAACTGCTTGTTTTTGAATGAGCACGTGGTGCAACTGCAGTTTTTTTTATGCCCCACCTGCTTGTTTTTGAATGAGTTCGTGGTGCAACTGATGTTATTTATGCCCCAACTGCTTGTTCATGATAGAATACGTGGTGCAACTGATGTTATTTATGCCCCAACAGCTTGTTTTTGAATGAGCACGTGGTGCAATTGATGTTATTTATGCCCCAACTGCTTGTTTTTGAATGAGCACGGGGTGCAACTGATGTTATTTATGCCCCAACTGCTTGTTTTTGAATGAGCACGTGGTGCAACTGATGTTATTTATGCCCCAACTGCTTGTTCACGATAGAGTACGAGGTTTAACTCATGTTATTTATGCCCCACATGCATGTTTTTGAATGAGTACGTGGTGCAACTGATGTTATTTATGCCCCAACTTCTTGTTCATGATAGAGTACGTGGTTTAACTGATGTTATTTATGCCCCAAATGCTTGTTTTTGAATGAGTACATGGTGCAACTGATGTTATGTATGCCCCACATGCATGTTTTTGAATGAGAACGTAGTGCAGCTGATGTTTTTTATGCTCCACCTGCTTGATTATGAATGAGCACGTGGTGCAACTGATGTTATTTATGCCCCAACTGCTTGTTCATGATAGAGTACGTGGATTAACTGATGTTATTTATGCCCCAAAATGCTTGTTTTTGAATGAGCACTTGGTGCAAATGATGTTATTTATGCCCCAACTGCTTGTTTTTGAATGAGCACGCGGTGCAACTGATGTTTATTATGCCCCAACTGCTTTTTTATGAATGAGCACGTGGTGCAACTGATGTTATTTATGCCCCGACGGCTTGTTTTTGAATGAGCACGTGGTGCAACTGATGTTATTTATGACCCAACTGTTTGTTTTTGAATGAGCACGTGGTGCAACTGATGTTATTTATGCCCCAACAGCTTGTTTTTGAATGAGCACGCGGTGCAACTGATGTTATTTATGCCCCAACTGCTTGTTTAT
The DNA here is from genome assembly GCA_963921405.1 of Cepaea hortensis. Taxonomy (NCBI): domain Eukaryota; kingdom Metazoa; phylum Mollusca; class Gastropoda; order Stylommatophora; family Helicidae; genus Cepaea; species Cepaea hortensis. The sequence continues at coordinate 114,556,500 of OY992886.1, read as the reverse complement.
GAATGAGCACGTGATGCAACTGATGTTATTTATGCCACAACTGCTTGTTTTTGAATGAGCACGTGGTGCAACTGACGTTATTTATGCCCCAACGGCTTGTTTTTGAATGAGCACGTGGTGCAACTGATGTTTATGCCCCAACAGCTTGTATTTGAATGAGCACGTGGTGCAACTGATGTTATTTATGCCCCAACTGCTTGTTCATGATAGAGTACGTAGTTTAACTGACGTTTTTTATGCCCCAACTGCATGTTTATGAATGAGCATGTAGTGCAACTGATGTTATTTATGCCCCAACTGCTTGTTCTTGAATGAGCACGTGGTGCTACTGATGTTATTTATGCCCCAAATGCATGTTTTTTAATGAGCATGTAGTGCAGCTGATGTTATTTATGCCCCAACTGCTTTTTTTTGAATGAGCACGCGATGCAACTGATGTTTTTTATGCCCCAAATGCTTTTTTATGAATGAGCACGTGGTGCAACTGATGTTATTTATGCCCCGACATCTTGTCTTTGAATGAGCACGTGGTGCAACTGATGTTATTTATGCCCCGACAGCTTGTTTTTGAATGAGCACGTGGTGCAACTGATGTTATTTATGCCCCAAACAGCTTGTTTATGAATGAGCACGTGGTGCAACTGATGTTATTTATGCCCCAACAGCTTGTTTTTGAATGAGCACGTGGTGCAACTGATGTTATTTATGCCTCAACTGCTTGTTTATGAATGAGCACGTGATGCAACTGATGATATTTATGCCACAACTGCTTGGTTTTGAATGAGCACGTGGTGCAACTGATGTTATTTATACCCCAACTGCTTGTTTTTTAATGAGCACGTTGTGCAACTGATGTTATTTATGCCCCAACTGCTTGTTTTTGAATGAGCACGTGGTGCAACTGATGTTATTTACGCCCCAACTGCTTGTTCATGATAGAGTACGTGGGGCTACTGATGTTATTTATACCCAAACTGCTTGTTCATGATAGAGTACGTGGTTTAACTGACGTTTTTTATGCCCCAACTGCATGTTTATGAATGAGCACGTGGTGCAACTGATGTTATTTATGCCCCAACTGCTTGTTTTTGAATGAGCACGTGGTGCTACTGATGTTATTTATGCCCAAACTGCTTGTTTTTGAATGAGCACGTGGTGCATCTGATGTTTTTATACCCGAACTGCTTGTTTTTGAATGAGCACGTGGTGCAACTGCAGTTTTTTTTATGCCCCACCTGCTTGTTTTTGAATGAGTTCGTGGTGCAACTGATGTTATTTATGCCCCAACTGCTTGTTCATGATAGAATACGTGGTGCAACTGATGTTATTTATGCCCCAACAGCTTGTTTTTGAATGAGCACGGGGTGCAACTGATGTTATTTATGCCCCAACTGCTTGTTTTTGAATGAGCACGTGGTGCAACTGATGTTATTTATGCCCCAACTGCTTGTTCACGATAGAGTACGAGGTTTAACTCTTGTTATTTATGCCCCACATGCATGTTTTTGAATGAGTACGTGGTGCAACTGATGTTATTTATGCCCCAACTTCTTGTTCATGATAGAGTACGTGGTTTAACTGATGTTATTTATGCCCCAAATGCTTGTTTATGAATGAGCACGTGGTGCAACTGATGTTATTTATAAGCCTTATCAGCCATCTTAGAACCCATGGCTCCACACCTTCAACCCCACTGGATGAAATGAATGGTCATCATCATTCTTGATGGACAAACAACATTTATGCCCCAACTGCAAGTTTATGAATGAGCACGTGGTGCGAATGATGTTATTTATGCCCCAACAGCTTGTTCATGATAGAGTACGTGGTTTAACTGATGTTATTTATGCCCCAAATGCTTGTTTTTGAATGAGCACGTGGTGCAACTGATGTTATTTATACCCCAACTGCTTGTTTTTTAATGAGCACGTGGTGCAACTGATGTTATTTATACCCCAACTGCTTGTTTTTGAATGAGCACGTGGTGCAACTGATGTTATTTATGCCCCAACAGCTTGTTCATGATAGAGTACGTGGTTTAACTGATTTTATTTATGCCCCAAATGCTTGTTTTTGAATGAGCACGTGGTGCAACTGATGTTATTTATGCCCCAAATGCTTGTTTTTGAATGAGCACGTGGTGCAACTGATGTTATTTATACCCCAACTGCTTGTTTTTTAATGAGCACGTGGTGCAACTGATGTTATTTATGCCCCAACAGCTTGTTCATGATAGAGTACGTGGTTTAACTGATGTTATTTATGCCCCAAATGCTTGTTTTTGAATGAGTACATGGTGCAACTGATGTTATGTATGCCCCACATGCATGTTTTTGAATGAGAACGTAGTGCAGCTGATGTTTTTTATGCTCCACCTGCTTGATTATGAATGAGCACGTGGTGCAACTGATGTTATTTATGCCCCAACTGCTTGTTCATGATAGAGTACGTGGATTAACTGATGTTATTTATGCCCCAAAATGCTTGTTTTTGAATGAGCACTTGGTGCAAATGATGTTATTTATGCCCCAACTGCTTGTTTTTGAATGAGCACGCGGTGCAACTGATGTTTATTATGCCCCAACTGCTTTTGTATGAATGAGCACGTGGTGCAACTGATGTTATTTATGCCCCGACGGCTTGTTTTTGAATGAGCACGTGGTGCAACTGATGTTATTTATGACCCAACTGTTTGTTTTTGAATGAGCACGTGGTGCAACTGATGTTATTTATGCCCCAACAGCTTGTTTTTGAATGAGCACGCGGTGCAACTGATGTTATTTATGCCCCAACTGCTTGTTTATGAATGAGCACGTGATGCAACTGATGTTATTTATGCCACAACTGCTTGTTTTTGAATGAGCACGTGGTGCAACTGATGTTATTTATGCCCCAACGGCTTGTTTTTGAATGAGCACGTGGTGCAACTGATGTTTATGCCCCAACAGCTTGTATTTGAATGAGCACGTGGTGCAACTGATGTTATTTATGCCCCAACTGCTTGTTCATGATAGAGTACGTAGTTTAACTGACGTTTTTTATGCCCCAACTGCATGTTTATGAATGAGCATGTAGTGCAACTGATGATATTTATGCCCCAACTGCTTGTTTTTGAATGAGCACGTGGTGCTACTGATGTTATTTATGCCCCAAATGCATGTTTTTTAATGAGCACGTGGTGCAACTGATGTTATTTATGCCCCAACAGCTTGTTTTTGAATGAGCACGGGGTGCTACTGATGATATTTATGCGCCAACTGCTTGTTTGTTAATGAGCACTTGGTGCAGCTGATGTTATTTATACCCCAACTGCTTGTTTTTGAATGAGCACGTGGTGCAACTGATATTTTTTATGCCCCAACTGCTTGTTTTTGAATGAGTATGTGGTGCAACTGATGTTATTTATACCCCAACTGCTTGTTCATGATAGAGTACTTGGTGCTACTGATGTTAATTATGCCCCAACTGCTTGTTTTTGAATGAGCACGTGGTGCAACTGATGTTATTTATGCCCCAACTGCTTGTTCACGATAGAGTACGAGGTTTAACTGATGTTATTTATGCCCCACATGCATGTTTTTGAATGAGTACGTGGTGCAACTGATGTTATTTATGCCCCAACTTCTTGTTCATGATAGAGTACGTGGTTTAACTGATGTTATTTATGCCCCGAATGCTTGTTTATGAATAATCACGTGGTGCAACTGATGTTACTTATGCCCCAACTGCTTGTTTATGAATGAGCACGTGGTGCGAATGATGTTATTTATGCCCCAACAGCTTGTTCATGATAGAGTACGTGGTTTAACTGATGTTATTTATGCCCCAAAATGCTTGTTTTTGAATGAGCACGTGGTGCAACTGATGTTATTTATGCCCCAACTGCTTGTTTATGAATGAGCACGTGGTGCGAATGATGTTATTTATGCCCCAACAGCTTGTTCATGATAGAGTACGTGGTTTAATTGATATTATTTATGCCCCAAATGCTTGTTTTTGAATGAGCACGTGGTGCAACTGATGTTATTTATGCCCCACATGCATGTTTTTGAATGAGAACGTAGTGCAGCTGATGTTTTTTATGCTCCACCTGCTTGATTATGAATGAGCACGTGGTGCAACTGATGTTATTTATGCCCCAACTGCTTGTTCATGATAGAGTACGTGGATTAACTGATGTTATTTATGCCCCAAATGCTTGTTTTTGAATGAGCACTTGGTGCAAATGATGTTATTTATGCCCCAACTGCTTGTTTTTGAATGAGCACGCGATGCAACTGATGTTTATTATGCCCCAACTGCTTTTTTATGAATGAGCACGTGGTGCAACTGATGTTATTTATGCCCCGACAGCTTGTTTTTGAATGAGCACGTGGTGCAACTGATGTTATTTATGCCCCAACTGCTTGTTTTTGAATGAGCACGTGGTGCAACTGATGTTATTTATGCCCCAACAGCTTGTTTTTGAATGAGCACGTGGTGCAACTGATGTTATTTATGCCCCAACGGCTTGTTTTTGAATGAGCACGTGGTGCAACTGATGTTATTCATGCCCCAACTGCTTGTTTTTGAATGAGCACGTGGTGCAACTGATGTTATTTATGCCCCAACTGCTTGTTCATGATAGAGTACGTGGTTTAACTGACGTTTTTTATGCCCCAACTGCATGTTTATGAATGAGCACGTAGTGCAACTGATGTTATTTATGCCCCAACTGCTTGTTTTTGAATGAGCACGTGGTGCTACTGATGTTATTTATGCCCCAACTGCTTGTTTTTGAATGAGCACGTGGTGCAACTGATGTTATTTATACCCCAACTGCTTGGTTTTTGAATGAGCACGTTGTGTAACTGAAGTTTTTTATGCCCCACCTGCTTGTTTTTGAATGAGCACGTGGTGCAACTGATGTTATTTATGCCCAACTGCTTTTTTTTGAATGAGCACGTGGTGCAACTGATGTTATTTATGCCCCAACTGCTTGTTTTTTAATGAGCACGTCGTGCAACTGATGTTATTTATGCCCCAACAGCTTGTGTTTGAATGAGCACGTGGTTCAACTGATGTTATTTATGCCCCAAATGCATGTTTATGAATGAGCACGTGGTGCAACTGATGTTATTTATGCCCCAACAGCTTGTTCATGATAGAGTACGTGGTTTAACTGATGTTATTTATGCCCCAAATGCTTGTTTTTGAATGAGTACATGGTGCAACTGATGTTATGTATGCCCCACATGCATGTTTTTGAATGAGAACGTAGTGCAGCTGATGTTTTTTATGCTCCACCTGCTTGATTATGAATGAGCACGTGGTGCAACTGATGTTATTTATGCCCCAACTGCTTGTTCATGATAGAGTACGTGGATTAACTGATGTTATTTATGCCCCAAAATGCTTGTTTTTGAATGAGCACTTGGTGCAAATGATGTTATTTATGCCCCAACTGCTTGTTTTTGAATGAGCACGCGGTGCAACTGATGTTTATTATGCCCCAACTGCTTTTGTATGAATGAGCACGTGGTGCAACTGATGTTATTTATGCCCCGACGGCTTGTTTTTGAATGAGCACGTGGTGCAACTGATGTTATTTATGACCCAACTGTTTGTTTTTGAATGAGCACGTGGTGCAACTGATGTTATTTATGCCCCAACAGCTTGTTTTTGAATGAGCACGCGGTGCAACTGATGTTATTTATGCCCCAACTGCTTGTTTATGAATGAGCACGTGATGCAACTGGTGTTATTTATGCCACAACTGCTTGTTTTTGAATGAGCACGTGGTGCAACTGATGTTATTTATGCCCCAACGGCTTGTTTTTGAATGAGCACGTGGTGCAACTGATGTTTATGCCCCAACAGCTTGTATTTGAATGAGCACGTGGTGCAACTGATGTTATTTATGCCCCAACTGCTTGTTCATGATAGAGTACGTAGTTTAACTGACGTTTTTTATACCCCAACTGCATGTTTATGAATGAGCATGTAGTGCAACTGATGTTATTTATGCCCCAACTGCTTGTTTTTGAATGAGCACGTGGTGCTACTGATGTTATTTATGCCCCAAATGCATGTTTTTTAATGAGCACGTGGTGCAACTGATGTTATTTATGCCCCAACAGCTTGTTTTTGAATGAGCACGGGGTGCTACTGATGATATTTATGCGCCAACTGCTTGTTTGTTAATGAGCACTTGGTGCAGCTGATGTTATTTATACCCCAACTGCTTGTTTTTGAATGAGCACGTGGTGCAACTGATATTTTTTATGCCCCAACTGCTTGTTTTTGAATGAGTATGTGGTGCAACTGATGTTATTTATACCCCAACTGCTTGTTCATGATAGAGTACTTGGTGCTACTGATGTTAATTATGCCCCAACTGCTTGTTTTTGAATGAGCACGTGGTGCAACTGATGTTATTTATGCCCCAACTGCTTGTTCACGATAGAGTACGAGGTTTAACTGATGTTATTTATGCCCCACATGCATGTTTTTGAATGAGTACGTGGTGCAACTGATGTTATTTATGCCCCAACTTCTTGTTCATGATAGAGTACGTGGTTTAACTGATGTTATTTATGCCCCGAATGCTTGTTTATGAATAATCACGTGGTGCAACTGATGTTACTTATGCCCCAACTGCTTGTTTATGAATGAGCACGTGGTGCGAATGTTATTTATGCCCCAACAGCTTGTTCATGATAGAGTACGTGGTTTAACTGATGTTATTTATGCCCCAAAATGCTTGTTTTTGAATGAGCACGTGGTGCAACTGATGTTATTTATGCCCCAACTGCTTGTTTATGAATGAGCACGTGGTGCAACTGATGTTATTTATGCCCCAACAGCTTGTTCATGATAGAGTACGTGGTTTAATTGATATTATTTATGCCCCAAATGCTTGTTTTTGAATGAGCACGTGGTGCAACTGATGTTATTTATGCCCCACATGCATGTTTTTGAATGAGAACGTAGTGCAGCTGATGTTTTTTATGCTCCACCTGCTTGATTATGAATGAGCACGTGGTGCAACTGATGTTATTTATGCCCCAACTGCTTGTTCATGATAGAGTACGTGGATTAACTGATGTTATTTATGCCCCAAATGCTTGTTTTTGAATGAGCACTTGGTGCAAATGATGTTATTTATGCCCCAACTGCTTGTTTTTGAATGAGCACGCGATGCAACTGATGTTTATTATGCCCCAACTGCTTTTTTATGAATGAGCACGTGGTGCAACTGATGTTATTTATGCCCCGACAGCTTGTTTTTGAATGAGCACGTGGTGCAACTGATGTTATTTATGCCCCAACTGCTTGTTTTTGAATGAGCACGTGGTGCAACTGATGTTATTTATGCCCCAACAGCTTGTTTTTGAATGAGCACGTGGTGCAACTGATGTTATTTATGCCCCAACGGCTTGTTTTTGAATGAGCACGTGGTGCAACTGATGTTATTCATGCCCCAACTGCTTGTTTTTGAATGAGCACGTGGTGCAACTGATGTTATTTATGCCCCAACTGCTTGTTCATGATAGAGTACGTGGTTTAACTGACGTTTTTTATGCCCCAACTGCATGTTTATGAATGAGCACGTAGTGCAACTGATGTTATTTATGCCCCAACTGCTTGTTTTTGAATGAGCACGTGGTGCTACTGATGTTATTTATGCCCCAACTGCTTGTTTTTGAATGAGCACGTGGTGCAACTGATGTTATTTATACCCCAACTGCTTGGTTTTTGAATGAGCACGTTGTGTAACTGAAGTTTTTTATGCCCCACCTGCTTGTTTTTGAATGAGCACGTGGTGCAACTGATGTTATTTATGCCCAACTGCTTTTTTTTGAATGAGCACGTGGTGCAACTGATGTTATTTATGCCCCAACTGCTTGTTTTTTAATGAGCACGTCGTGCAACTGATGTTATTTATGCCCCAACAGCTTGTGTTTGAATGAGCACGTGGTTCAACTGATGTTATTTATGCCCCAAATGCATGTTTTTTAATGAGCACGTGGTGCAACTGATGTTATTTATGCCCCAACAGCTTGTTTTTGAAATAGCACGGGGTGCTACTGATGATATTTATGCGCCAACTGATTGTTTGTTAATGAGCACTTGGTGCAGCTGATGTTATTTATACCCCAACTGCTTGTTTTTGAATGAGCACGTGGTGCAACTGATGTTTTTTATGCCCCAACTGCTTGTTTTTGAATGAGTATGTGGTGCAACTGATGTTATTTATACCCCAACTGCTTGTTCATGATAGAGTACGTGGTGCTACTGATGTTATTTATGCCCCAACTGCTTGTTTTTGAATGAGCACGTGGTGCAACTGATGTTATTTATGCCCCAACTGCTTGTTCACGATAGAGTACGAGGTTTAACTGATGTTATTTATGCCCCACATGCATGTTTCTGAATGAGTACGTGGTGCAACTGATGTTATTTATGCCCCAACTGCTTGTTTTTGAATGAGCACGTGGTGCAACTGATGTTATTTATGCCCCAACTTCTTGTTCATGATAGAGTACGTGGTTTAACTGATGTTATTTATGCCCCGAATGCTTGTTTATGAATGAGCACGTCGTGCAACTGATGTTATTTATGCCCCAACTGCTTGTTTATGAATGAGCACGTGGTGCGAATGATGTTATTTATGCCCCAACAGCTTGTTCATGATAGAGTACGTGGTTTAACTGATGTTATTTATGCCCCAAAATGCTTGTCTTTGAATGAGCACGTGGTGCAACTGATGTTATTTATGCCCCAACTGCTTGTTTTTGAATGAGCAAGTGGTGCAACTGATGTTATTTATGCCCCAACAGCTTGTTCATGATAGAGTACGTGGTGTACCTGATGTTATTTTTGTCCCAAATGCTTGTTTTTGAATGAGCACGTGGTGCAACTGATGTTATTTATGCCCCAACTGCTTGTTTTTGAATGAGCACGTGGTACAACTGATGTTATTTATGCCCCAACAGCGTGTTCATGATAGAGTACGTGGTGTAACTGATATTATTTATGCCCCAAATGCTTGTTTTTGAATGAGCACTTGGTGCAACTGATGTTATTTATGCCCCAACTGCTTGTTTTTGAATGAGCACGTGGTGCAACTGATGTTATTTATGCACCAAATGATTATTGTTGAATGAGCACGTGGTGCAACTGATGTTATTTATGCCCCAACTGCTTGTTCATGATAGAGTACGTGGTTTAACTGATGTTATTTATGCCCCAAATGCTTGTTTTTGAATGAGCACGTGGTGCAACTGATGTTATTTATGCTCCAACTGCTTGTTTTTGAATGAGCACGCGATGCAACTGATGTTTTTTATGCCCCAACTGCTTCTTTATGAATGAGCACGTGGTGCAACTGATGTTATTTATGCCCCGACAGCTTGTTTTTGAATGATCACGTGGTGAAACTGATGTTATTTATGCCCCAACTGCTTGTTTTTGAATGAGAACGTGGTGCAACTGATGTTATTTGTGCCCCAACAGCTTGTTTTTGAATGAGCACGTGGTGCAACTGATGTTATTTATGCCCCAACAGCTTGTTTATGAATGAGCACGTGATGCAACTGATGTTATTTATGCCACAACTGCTTGTTTTTGAATGAGCACGTGGTGCAACTGATGTTATTTATGCCTCAACGGCTTGTTGTTGAATGAGCACGTGGTGCAACTGATGTTATTTATGCCCCAACTGCTTGTTTTTGAATGAGAAACGTGGTGCAACTGATGTTATTTATGCCCCAACTGCTTGTTCATGATAGAGTACGTGGGGCTACTGATGTTATTTATACCCAAACTGCATGTTCATGATAGAGTACGTGGTTTAACTGACGTTTTTTATGCCCCAACTGCATGTTTATGAATGAGCACGTAGTGCAACTGATGTTATTTATGCCCCAACTGCTTGTTTTTGAATGAGCACGTGGTGCTACTGATGTTATTTATGCCCCAACTGCTTGTTTTTGAATGAGCACGTGGTGCAACTGATGTTATTTATACCCCAACTGCTTGTTTTTGAATGAGCACGTGGTGCAACTGAAGTTTTTTATGCCCCACCTGCTTGTTTTTGAATGAGCACGTGGTGCAACTGATGTTATTTATGATCCAACTGCTTGTTCATGATAGAATACGTCGTGCTACTGATGTTATGTATGCCCCAACTGCTTGTTTTTGAATGAGCACGTGCTGCAACTGATGTTATTTATGCCCGAACTGCTTGTTTTTTAATGAGCACGTCGTGCAACTGATGTTATTTATGCCCCAACAGCTTGTTTATGAATGAGCACGTGGTGCAACTGATGTTATTTATGCCTCAACTGCTTGTTTATGAATGAGCACGTGATGCATTTGATGTTATTTATGCCACAACTGCTTGGTTTTGAATGAGCACGTGGTGCAACTGATGTTATTTATACCCCAACTGCTTGTTTTTTAATGAGCACGTGGTGCAACTGATGTTATTTATGCCCCAACTGCTTGTTTTTTAATGAGCACGTAGTGCAACTGATGTTATTTATGCCCCAACTGCTTGTTCATGATAGAGTACGTGGGGCTACTGATGTTATTTATGCCCCAACTGCTTGTTCATGATAGAGTACGTGGTGCTACTGATGTTATGTATGCCCCAACTGCTTGTTTTTGAATGAGCACGTAATGCAACTGATGTTATTTATGCCCCAAATGCTTGTTCATGATAGAGTACGTGGTTTAACTGACGTTTTTTATGCCCCAACTGCATGTTTATGTATGAGCACGTAGTGCAACTGATGTTATTTATGCCCCAACTGCTTGTTTTTGAATAAGCACGTGGTGCTACTGATGTTATTTATGCCCCAACTGCTTGTTTTTGAATGAGCACGTGGTGCAACTGATGTTATTTATACCCCAACTGCTTGGTTTTTGAATGAGCACGTGGTGCAACTGAAGTTTTTTATGCCCCACCTGCTTGTTTTTGAATGAGCACGTGGTGCAACTAATGTTATTTATGCCCTAACTGCCTGTTCATGATAGAATACGTGGTGCTACTGATGTTATGTATGCCCAACTGCTTTTTTTTGAATGAGCACGTGCTGCAACTGATGTTATTTATGCCCCAACTGCTTGTTTTTTAATGAGCACGTCGTGCAACTGATGTTATTTATGCCCCAACAGCTTGTGTTTGAATGAGCACGTGGTGCAACTGATGTTATTTATGCCCCAAATGCATGTTTTTTAATGAGCACGTGGTGCAACTGATGTTATTTATGCCCCAACAGATTGTTCATGATAGAGTACGTGGTTTACCTGATGTTATTTTTGTCCCAAATGCTTGTTTTTGAATGAGCACGTGGTGCAACTGATGTTATTTATGCCCCAACTGCTTGTTTTTGAATGAGAAGGTGGTGCAACTGATGTTATTTATGCCCCAACAGCTTGTTTTTAAATAAGCACGTGGCGCAACTGGTGTTTTTTATGCCCCAAATGCTTTTTTATGAATGAGCACGTAGTGCAACTGATGTTATTTATGCCCCGACATCTTGTTTTTGAATGATCACGTGGTACAACTGATGTTATTTATGCCCCGACAGCTTGTTTTTGAATGAGCACGTGGTGCAACTGATATTATTTATGCCCCAACAGCTTGTTTTTGAATGAGCACGTGGTGCAACTGATGTTATTTATGCCTCAACTGCTTGGTTTTGAATGAGCACGTGGTGCAACTGATGTTATTTATGCCCCAACTGCTTGTTCATGATAGAGTACGTGGGGATACTGATGTTATTTATACCCAAACTGCTTGTTCATGATAGAGTACGTGGTTTAACTGACGTTTTTTATTCCCCAACTGCATGTTTATGAATGAGCACGTGGTGCAACTGATGTTATTTATGCCCCAACTGCTTGTTTTTGAATGAGCACGTGGTGCTACTGATGTTATTTATGCCACAACTGCTTGTTTTTGAATGAGCACGTGGTGCATCTGATGTTATTTATACCCCAACTGCATGTTTTTGAATGAGAACGTAGTGCAACTGATGTTTTTATGCCCCACCTGCTTGATGTTGAATGAGTACGTTGTGCAACTGATGTTATTTATGCCCCAACTGCTTGTTCATGATAGAGTACGTGGTTTAACTGATGTTATTTTTGCCCCAAATGCATGTTTTTGAATGAGCACGTGGTGCAACTGATGTTATTTATGCCCCAACTGCTTGTTTTTGAATGAGCACGTGGTGCAACTGATGTTATTTATGCCCCAACAGCTTGTTTTTGAATAAGCACGTGGTGCAATTGATGTTATTTATGCCCCAACTGCTTGTTTTTGAATGAGCACTTGGTGCAACTGATGTTATTTATGCCCCAACTGCTTGTTCACGATAGAAAACGAGGTGTAACTGATGTTATTTATGCCCCACATGCATGTTTTTGAATGAGTACGTGGTGCAACTGATGTTATTTATGCCCCAACTTCTTGTTCATGATAGAGTACGTGGTTTAACTGATGTTATTTATGCCCCAAATGCTTTTTTATGAATGAGCACGTGGTGCAACTGATGTTATTTATGCCCCAACTGCTTGTTTATGAATGAGCACGTGGTGCGAATGATGTTATTTATGCCCCAACAGCTTGTTCATGATAGAGTACATGGTTTAACTGATGTTATTTATGCCCCAAATGCTTGTTTTTGAATGAGCACGTGGTGCAACTGATGTTATTTATGCCCCAACTGCTTGTTTTTGAATGAGCACGTGGTGCAACTGATGTTACTTATGCCCCAACAGCTTGTTCATGATAGAGTACGTGGTTTACCTGATGTTATTTATGCCCCAAATGCTTGTTTTTGAGTGAGCACGTGGTGCAACTGATGTTATTTATACCCCAACTGCTTGTTTTTGAATGAGCATGTGGTGCAACTGATGTTATTTATGCCCCAACAGCTAGTTCATGATAGAGTACGTGGTTTAACTGATGTTATTTATGCCCCATATGCTTGTTTTTGAATGAGCACGTGGTGCAACTGATGTTATTTATGCCCCACATGGATGTTTTTGAAAGAGAACGTAGTGCAACTGATGTTTTTTATGCCCCACCTGCTTGATTATGAATGAGCACGTGGTGCAACTGATGTTATTTATGCCCCAACTGCTTTTTTTTGAATGAGCACGCGATGCAACTGATGTTTTTTATGCCCCAAATGCTTTTTTATGAATGAGCACGTGGTGCAACTGATGTTATTTATGCCCCGACATCTTGTTTTTGAATGAGCACGTGGTGCAACTGATGTTATTTATGCCCCGACAGCTTGTTTTTGAATGAGCACGTGGTGCAACTGATGTTATTTATGCCCCAAACAGCTTGTTTATGAATGAGCACGTGGTGCAACTGATGTTATTTATGCCCCAACAGCTTGTTTTTGAATGAGCACGTGGTGCAACTGATGTTATTTATGCCTCAACTGCTTGTTTATGAATGAACACGTGATGCAACTGATGATATTTATGCAACAACTGCTTGGTTTTGAATGAGCACGTGGTGCAACTGATGTTATTTATACCCCAACTGCTTGTTTTTTAATGAGCACGTTGTGCAACTGATGTTATTTATGCCCCAACTGCTTGTTTTTGAATGAGCACGTGGTGCAACTGATGTTATTTACGCCCCAACTGCTTGTTCATGATAGAGTACGTGGGGCTACTGATGTTATTTATACCCAAACTGCTTGTTCATGATAGAGTACGTGGTTTAACTGACGTTTTTTATGCCCCAACTGCATGTTTATGAATGAGCACGTGGTGCAACTGATGTTATTTATGCCCCAACTGCTTGTTTTTGAATGAGCACGTGGTGCATCTGATGTTTTTATACCCGAACTGCTTGTTTTTGAATGAGCACGTGGTGCAACTGCAGTTTTTTTTATGCCCCACCTGCTTGTTTTTGAATGAGTTCGTGGTGCAACTGATGTTATTTATGCCCCAACTGCTTGTTCATGATAGAATACGTGGTGCAACTGATGTTATTTATGCCCCAACAGCTTGTTTTTGAATGAGCACGTGGTGCAATTGATGTTATTTATGCCCCAACTGCTTGTTTTTGAATGAGCACGGGGTGCAACTGATGTTATTTATGCCCCAACTGCTTGTTTTTGAATGAGCACGTGGTGCAACTGATGTTATTTATGCCCCAACTGCTTGTTTTTGAATGAGCACGTGGTGCAACTGATGTTATTTATACCCCAACTGCTTGTTTTTTAATGAGCACGTGGTGCAACTGATGTTATTTATGCCCCAATAGCTTGTTCATGATAGAGTACGTGGTTTAACTGATGTTATTTATGCCCCAAATGCTTGTTTTTGAATGAGTACATGGTGCAACTGATGTTATTTTTGCCCCACATGCATGTTTTTGAATGAGAACGTAGTGCAGCTGATGTTTTTTATGCTCCACCTGCTTGATTATGAATGAGCACGTGGTGCAACTGATGTTATTTATGCCCCAACTGCTTGTTCATGATAGAGTACTTGGATTAACTGATGTTATTTATGCCCCAAAATGCTTGTTTTTGAATGAGCACTTGGTGCAAATGATGTTATTTATGCCCCAACTGCTTGTTTTTGAATGAGCACGCGGTGCAACTGATGTTTATTATGCCCCAACTGCTTTTTTATGAATGAGCACGTGGTGCAACTGATGTTATTTATGCCCCGACGGCTTGTTTTTGAATGAGCACGCGGTGCAACTGATGTTATTTATGCCCCAACTGCTTGTTTATGAATGAGCACGTGATGCAACTGATGTTATTTATGCCACAACTGCTTGTTTTTGAATGAGCACGTGGTGCAACTGATGTTATTTATGCCCCAACGGCTTGTTTTTGAATGAGCACGTGGTGCAACTGATGTTTATGCCCCAACAGCTTGTATTTGAATGAGCACGTGGTGCAACTGATGTTATTTATGCCCCAACTGCTTGTTCATGATAGAGTACGTAGTTTAACTGACGTTTTTTATGCCCCAACTGCATGTTTATGAATGAGCACGTAGTGCAACTGATGTTATTTATGCCCCAACTGCTTGTTTATGAATGAGCACGTGGTGCGAATGATGTTATTTATGCCCCAACAGCTTGTTCATGATAGAGTACGTGGTTTAACTGATGTTATTTATGCCCCAAAATGCTTGTTTTTGAATGAGATCGTGGTGCAACTGATGTTATTTATGCCCCAACTGCTTGTTTATGAATGAGCACGTGGTGCGAATGATGTTATTTATGCCCCAACAGCTTGTTCATGATAGAGTACGTGGTTTAATTGATATTATTTATGCCCCAAATGCTTGTTTTTGAATGAGCACGTGGTGCAACTGATGTTATTTATGCCCCACATGCATGTTTTTGAATGAGAACGTAGTGCAGCTGATGTTTTTTATGCTCCACCTGCTTGATTATGAATGAGCACGTGGTGCAACTGATGTTATTTATGCCCCAACTGCTTGTTCATGATAGAGTACGTGGATTAACTGATGTTATTTATGCCCCAAATGCTTGTTTTTGAATGAGCACGCGATGCAACTGATGTTTATTATGCCCCAACTGCTTTTTTATGAATGAGCACGTGGTGCAACTGATGTTATTTATGCCCCGACAGCTTGTTTTTGACTGAGCACGTGGTGCAACTGATGTTATTTATGCCCCAACTGCTTGTTTTTGAATGAGCACGTGGTGCAACTGATGTTATTTATGCCCCAACAGCTTGTTTTTGAATGAGCACGTGGTGCAACTGATGTTATTTATGCCCAACTGCTTGTTTATGAATGAGCACGTGATGCAACTGATGTTATTTATGCCACAACTGCTTGTTTTTGAATGAGCACGTGGTGCAACTGATGTTATTTATGCCCCAACGGCTTGTTTTTGAATGAGCACGTGGTGCAACTGATGTGATTTATGCCCCAACTGCTTGTTTTTGAATGAGCACGTGGTGCAACTGATGTTATTTATGCCCCAACTTCTTGTTCATGATAGAGTACGTGGTTTAACTGACGTTTTTTATGCCCCAACTGCATGTTTATGAATGAGCACGTAGTGCAACTGATGTTATTTATGCTCCAACTGCTTGTTTTTGAATGAGCACGTGGTGCTACTGATGTTATTTATGCCCCAACTGCTTGTTTTTGAATGAGCACGTGGTGCAACTGATGTTATTTATACCCCAACTGCTTGGTTTTTTAATGAGCACGTCGTGCAACTGATGTTATTTATGCCCCAACAGCTTGTGTTTGAATGAGCACGTGGTTCAACTGATGTTATTTATGCCCCAAATGCATGTTTTTTAATGAGCACGTGGTGCAACTGATGTTATTTATGCCCCAACAGCTTGTTTTTGAATGAGCACGGGGTGCTACTGATGATATTTATGCGCCAACTGCTTGTTTGTTAATGAGCACTTGGTGCAGCTGATGTTATTTATACCCCAACTGCATGTTTTTGAATGAGCACGTGGTGCAACTGATGTTTTTTATGCCCCAACTGCTTGTTTTTGAATGAGTATGTGGTGCAACTGATGTTATTTATACCCCAACTGCTTGTTCATGATAGAGTACGTGGTGCTACTGATGTTATTTATGCCCCAACTGCTTGTTTTTGAATGAGCACGTGGTGCAACTGATGTTATTTATGCCCCAACTGCTTGTTCACGATAGAGTACGAGGTTTAACTGATGTTATTTATGCCCCACATGCATGTTTCTGAATGAGTACGTGGTGCAACTGATGTTATTTATGCCCCAAATGCTTGTTTTTGAATGAGCACGTGGTGCAACTGATGTTATTTATGCCCCAACTTCTTGTTCATGATAGAGTACGTGGTTTAACTGATGTTATTTATGCCCCGAATGCTTGTTTATGAATGAGCACGTCGTGCAACTGATGTTATTTATGCCCCAACTGCTTGTTTATGAATGAGCACGTGGTGCGAATGATGTTATTTATGCCCCAACAGCTTGTTCATGATAGAGTACGTGGTTTAACTGATGTTATTTATTCCCCAAAATGCTTGTTTTTGAATGAGCACGTGGTGCAACTGATGTTATTTATGCCCCAACTGCTTGTTTTTGAATGAGCAAGTGGTGCAACTGATGTTATTTATGCCCCAACAGCTTGTTCATGATAGAGTACGTGGTTTACCTGATGTTATTTTTGTCCCAAATGCTTGTTTTTGAATGAGCACGTGGTGCAACTGATGTTATTTATGCCCCAACTGCTTGTTTTTGAATGAGCACGTGGTGCAACTGATGTTATTTATGCCCCAACAGCGTGTTCATGATAGAGTACGTGGTGTAACTGATATTATTTATGCCCCAAATGCTTGTTTTTGAATGAGCACTTGGTGCAACTGATGTTATTTATGCCCCAACTGCTTGTTTTTGAATGAGCACGTGGTGCAACTGATGTTATTTATGCACCAAATGATTATTGTTGAATGAGCACGTGGTGCAACTGATGTTATTTATGCCCCAACTGCTTGTTCATGATAGAGTACGTGGTTTAACTGATGTTATTTATGCCCCAAATGCTTGTTTTTGAATGAGCACGTGGTGCAACTGATGTTATTTATGCTCCAACTGCTTGTTTTTGAATGAGCACGCGATGCAACTGATGTTTTTTATGCCCCAACTGCTTCTTTATGAATGAGCACGTGGTGCAACTGATGTTATTTATGCCCCGACAGCTTGTTTTTGAATGATCACGTGGTGAAACTGATGTTATTTATGCCCCAACTGCTTGTTTTTGAATGAGAACGTGGTGCAACTGATGTTATTTGTGCCCCAACAGCTTGTTTTTGAATGAGCACGTGGTGCAACTGATGTTATTTATGCCCCAACTGCTTGTTTATGAATGAGCACGTGATGCAACTGATGTTATTTATGCCACAACTGCTTGTTTTTGAATGAGCACGTGGTGCAACTGATGTTATTTATGCCTCAACGGCTTGTTGTTGAATGAGCACGTGGTGCAACTGATGTTATTTATGCCCCAACTGCTTGTTTTTGAATGAGCACGTGGTGTAACTGATGTTATTTATGCCCCAACTGCTTGTTCATGATAGAGTACGTGGGGCTACTGATGTTATTTATACCCAAACTGCATGTTCATGATAGAGTACGTGGTTTAACTGACGTTTTTTATGCCCCAACTGCATGTTTATGAATGAGCACGTAGTGCAACTGATGTTATTTATGCCCCAACTGCTTGTTTTTGAATGAGCACGTGGTGCTACTGATGTTATTTATGCCCCAACTGCTTGTTTTTGAATGAGCACGTGGTGCAACTGATGTTATTTATACCCCAACTGCTTGTTTTTGAATGAGCACGTGGTGCAACTGAAGTTTTTTATGCCCCACCTGCTTGTTTTTGAATGAGCACGTGGTGCAACTGATGTTATTTATGCCCCAACTGCTTGTTCATGATAGAATACGTCGTGCTACTGATGTTATGTATGCCCCAACTGCTTGTTTTTGAATGAGCACGTGCTGCAACTGATGTTATTTATGCCCGAACTGCTTGTTTTTTAATGAGCACGTCGTGCAACTGATGTTATTTATGCCCCAACAGCTTGTTTATGAATGAGCACGTGGTGCAACTGATGTTATTTATGCCTCAACTGCTTGTTTATGAATGAGCACGTGATGCATTTGATGTTATTTATGCCACAACTGCTTGGTTTTGAATGAGCACGTGGTGCAACTGATGTTATTTATACCCCAACTGCTTGTTTTTTAATGAGCACGTGGTGCAACTGATGTTATTTATGCCCCAACTGCTTGTTTTTTAATGAGCACGTAGTGCAACTGATGTTATTTATGCCCCAACTGCTTGTTCATGATAGAGTACGTGGGGCTACTGATGTTATTTATGCCCCAACTGCTTGTTCATGATAGAGTACGTGGTGCTACTGATGTTATGTATGCCCCAACTGCTTGTTTTTGAATGAGCACGTAATGCAACTGATGTTATTTATGCCCCAAATGCTTGTTCATGATAGAGTACGTGGTTTAACTGACGTTTTTTATGCCCCAACTGCATGTTTATGTATGAGCACGTAGTGCAACTGATGTTATTTATGCCCCAACTGCTTGTTTTTGAATGAGCACGTGGTGCTACTGATGTTATTTATGCCCCAACTGCTTGTTTTTGAATGAGCACGTGGTGCAACTGATGTTATTTATACCCCAACTGCTTGGTTTTTGAATGAGCACGTGGTGCAACTGAAGTTTTTTATGCCCCACCTGCTTGTTTTTGAATGAGCACGTGGTGCAACTAATGTTATTTATGCCCTAACTGCCTGTTCATGATAGAATACGTGGTGCTACTGATGTTATGTATGCCCAACTGCTTTTTTTTTGAATGAGCACGTGCTGCAACTGATGTTATTTATGCCCCAACTGCTTGTTTTTTAATGAGCACGTCGTGCAACTGATGTTATTTATGCCCCAACAGCTTGTGTTTGAATGAGCACGTGGTGCAACTGATGTTATTTATGCCCCAAATGCATGTTTTTTAATGAGCACGTGGTGCAACTGATGTTATTTATGCCCCAACAGCTTGTTCATGATAGAGTACGTGGTTTACCTGATGTTATTTTTGTCCCAAATGCTTGTTTTTGAATGAGCACGTGGTGCAACTGATGTTATTTATGCCCCAACTGCTTGTTTTTGAATGAGCACGTGGTGCAACTGATGTTATTTATGCCCCAACAGCGTGTTCATGATAGAGTACGTGGTGTAACTGATATTATTTATGCCACAAATGCTTGTTTTTGAATGAGCACTTGGTGCAACTGATGTTATTTATGCCCCAACTGCTTGTTTTTGAATGAGCACGTGGTGCAACTGATGTTATTTATGCACCAAATGATTGTTGTTGAATGAGCACGTGGTGCAACTGATGTTATTTATGCCCCAACTGCTTGTTCATGATAGAGTACGTGGTTTAACTGATGTTATTTATGCCCCAAATGCTTGTTTTTGAATGAGCACGTGGTGCAACTGATGTTATTTATGCTCCAACTGCTTGTTTTTGAATGAGCACGCGATGCAACTGATGTTTTTTATGCCCCAACTGCTTCTTTATGAATGAGCACGTGGTGCAACTGATGTTATTTATGCCCCGACAGCTTGTTTTTGAATGATCACGTGGTGAAACTGATGTTATTTATGCCCCAACTGCTTGTTTTTGAATGAGAACGTGGTGCAACTGATGTTATTTGTGCCCCAACAGCTTGTTTTTGAATGAGCACGTGGTGCAACTGATGTTATTTATGCCCCAACTGCTTGTTTATGAATGAGCACGTGATGCAACTGATGTTATTTATGCCACAACTGCTTGTTTTTGAATGAGCACGTGGTGCAACTGATGTTATTTATGCCTCAACGGCTTGTTGTTGAATGAGCACGTGGTGCAACTGATGTTATTTATGCCCCAACTGCTTGTTTTTGAATGAGCACGTGGTGCAACTGATGTTATTTATGCCCCAACTGCTTGTTCATGATAGAGTACGTGGGGCTACTGATGTTATTTATACCCAAACTGCATGTTCATGATAGAGTACGTGGTTTAACTGACGTTTTTTATGCCCCAACTGCATGTTTATGAATGAGCACGTAGTGCAACTGATGTTATTTATGCCCCAACTGCTTGTTTTTGAATGAGCACGTGGTGCTACTGATGTTATTTATGCCCCAACTGCTTGTTTTTGAATGAGCACGTGGTGCAACTGATGTTATTTATACCCCAACTGCTTGTTTTTGAATGAGCACGTGGTGCAACTGAAGTTTTTTATGCCCCACCTGCTTGTTTTTGAATGAGCACGTGGTGCAACTGATGTTATTTATGCCCCAACTGCTTGTTCATGATAGAATACGTCGTGCTACTGATGTTATGTATGCCCCAACTGCTTGTTTTTGAATGAGCACGTGCTGCAACTGATGTTATTTATGCCCGAACTGCTTGTTTTTTAATGAGCACGTCGTGCAACTGATGTTATTTATGCCCCAACAGCTTGTTTATGAATGAGCACGTGGTGCAACTGATGTTATTTATGCCTCAACTGCTTGTTTATGAATGAGCACGTGATGCATTTGATGTTATTTATGCCACAACTGCTTGGTTTTGAATGAGCACGTGGTGCAACTGATGTTATTTATACCCCAACTGCTTGTTTTTTTAATGAGCACGTGGTGCAACTGATGTTATTTATGCCCCAACTGCTTGTTTTTTAATGAGCACGTAGTGCAACTGATGTTATTTATGCCCCAACTGCTTGTTCATGATAGAGTACGTGGGGCTACTGATGTTATTTATGCCCCAACTGCTTGTTCATGATAGAGTACGTGGTGCTACTGATGTTATGTATGCCCCAACTGCTTGTTTTTGAATGAGCACGTAATGCAACTGATGTTATTTATGCCCCAAATGCTTGTTCATGATAGAGTACGTGGTTTAACTGACGTTTTTTATGCCCCAACTGCATGTTTATGTATGAGCACGTAGTGCAACTGATGTTATTTATGCCCCAACTGCTTGTTTTTGAATGAGCACGTGGTGCTACTGATGTTATTTATGCCCCAACTGCTTGTTTTTGAATGAGCACGTGGTGCAACTGATGTTATTTATACCCCAACTGCTTGGTTTTTGAATGAGCACGTGGTGCAACTGAAGTTTTTTATGCCCCACCTGCTTGTTTTTGAATGAGCACGTGGTGCAACTAATGTTATTTATGCCCTAACTGCCTGTTCATGATAGAATACGTGGTGCTACTGATGTTATGTATGCCCAACTACTTTTTTTTGAATGAGCACGTGCTGCAACTGATGTTATTTATGCCCCAACTGCTTGTTTTTTAATGAGCACGTCGTGCAACTGATGTTATTTATGCCCCAACAGCTTGTGTTTGAATGAGCACGTGGTGCAACTGATGTTATTTATGCCCCAAATGCATGTTTTTTAATGAGCACGTGGTGCAACTGATGTTATTTATGCCCCAACAGCTTGTTCATGATAGAGTACGTGGTTTACCTGATGTTATTTTTGTCCCAAATGCTTGTTTTTGAATGAGCACGTGGTGCAACTGATGTTATTTATGCCCCAACTGCTTGTTTTTGAATGAGCACGTGGTGCAACTGATGTTATTTATGCCCCAACAGCGTGTTCATGATAGAGTACGTGGTGTAACTGATATTATTTATGCCACAAATGCTTGTTTTTGAATGAGCACTTGGTGCAACTGATGTTATTTATGCCCCAACTGCTTGTTTTTGAATGAGCACGTGGTGCAACTGATGTTATTTATGCACCAAATGATTGTTGTTGAATGAGCACGTGGTGCAACTGATGTTATTTATGCCCCAACTGCTTGTTCATGATAGAGTACGTGGTTTAACTGATGTTATTTATGCCCCAAATGCTTGTTTTTGAATGAGCACGTGGTGCAACTGATGTTATTTATGCTCCAACTGCTTGTTTTTGAATGAGCACGCGATGCAACTGATGTTTTTTATGCCCCAACTGCTTCTTTATGAATGAGCACGTGGTGCAACTGATGTTATTTATGCCCCGACAGCTTGTTTTTGAATGATCACGTGGTGAAACTGATGTTATTTATGCCCCAACTGCTTGTTTTTGAATGAGAACGTGGTGCAACTGATGTTATTTGTGCCCCAACAGCTTGTTTTTGAATGAGCACGTGGTGCAACTGATGTTATTTATGCCCCAACTGCTTGTTTATGAATGAGCACGTGATGCAACTGATGTTATTTATGCCACAACTGCTTGTTTTTGAATGAGCACGTGGTGCAACTGATGTTATTTATGCCTCAACGGCTTGTTGTTGAATGAGCACGTGGTGCAACTGATGTTATTTATGCCCCAACTGCTTGTTTTTGAATGAGCACGTGGTGCAACTGATGTTATTTATGCCCCAACTGCTTGTTTTTGAATGAGCACGTGGTGCAACTGATGTTATTTATGCCCCAACTGCTTGTTCATGATAGAGTACGTGGGGTTACTGATGTTATTTATACCCAAACTGCATGTTCATGATAGAGTACGTGGTTTAACTGACGTTTTTTATGCCCCAACTGTATGTTTATGAATGAGCACGTAGTGCAACTGATGTTATTTATGCCCCAACTGCTTGTTTTTGAATGAGCACGTGGTGCTACTGATGTTATTTATGCCCCAACTGCTTGTTTTTGAATGAGCACGTGGTGCAACTGATGTTATTTATACCCCAACTGCTTGTTTTTGAATGAGCACGTGGTGCAACTGAAGTTTTTTATGCCCCACCTGCTTGTTTTTGAATGAGCACGTGGTGCAACTGATGTTATTTATGCCCCAACTGCTTGTTCATGATAGAATACGTCGTGCTACTGATGTTATGTATGCCCCAACTGCTTGTTTTTGAATGAGCACGTGCTGCAACTGATGTTATTTATGCCCCAACTGCTTGTTTTTTAATGAGCACGTCGTGCAACTGATGTTATTTATGCCCCAACAGCTTGTTTATGAATGAGCACGTGGTGCAACTGATGTTATTTATGCCCCAACTGCTTGTTTTTGAATGAGCACGTGGTGCAACTGATGTTATTTATGCCCCAACTGCTTGTTTTTGAATGAGCACGTGGTGCAACTGATGTTATTTATGCCCCAACTGCTTGTTCATGATAGAGTACGTGGGGTTACTGATGTTATTTATACCCAAACTGCATGTTCATGATAGAGTACGTGGTTTAACTGACGTTTTTTATGCCCCAACTGTATGTTTATGAATGAGCACGTAGTGCAACTGATGTTATTTATGCCCCAACTGCTTGTTTTTGAATGAGCACGTGGTGCTACTGATGTTATTTATGCCCCAACTGCTTGTTTTTGAATGAGCACGTGGTGCAACTGATGTTATTTATACCCCAACTGCTTGTTTTTGAATGAGCACGTGGTGCAACTGAAGTTTTTTATGCCCCACCTGCTTGTTTTTGAATGAGCACGTGGTGCAACTGATGTTATTTATGCCCCAACTGCTTGTTCATGATAGAATACGTCGTGCTACTGATGTTATGTATGCCCCAACTGCTTGTTTTTGAATGAGCACGTGCTGCAACTGATGTTATTTATGCCCGAACTGCTTGTTTTTTAATGAGCACGTCGTGCAACTGATGTTATTTATGCCCCAACAGCTTGTTTATGAATGAGCACGTGGTGCAACTGATGTTATTTATGCCTCAACTGCTTGTTTATGAATGAGCACGTGATGCATTTGATGTTATTTATGCCACAACTGCTTGGTTTTGAATGAGCACGTGGTGCAACTGATGTTATTTATACCCCAACTGCTTGTTTTTTAATGAGCACGTGGTGCAACTGATGTTATTTATGCCCCAACTGCTTGTTTTTTAATGAGCACGTAGTGCAACTGATGTTATTTATGCCCCAACTGCTTGTTCATGATAGAGTACGTGGGGCTACTGATGTTATTTATGCCCCAACTGCTTGTTCATGATAGAGTACGTGGTGCTACTGATGTTATGTATGCCCCAACTGCTTGTTTTTGAATGAGCACGTAATGCAACTGATGTTATTTATGCCCCAAATGCTTGTTCATGATAGAGTACGTGGTTTAACTGACGTTTTTTATGCCCCAACTGCATGTTTATGTATGAGCACGTAGTGCAACTGATGTTATTTATGCCCCAACTGCTTGTTTTTGAATGAGCACGTGGTGCTACTGATGTTATTTATGCCCCAACTGCTTGTTTTTGAATGAGCACGTGGTGCAACTGATGTTATTTATACCCCAACTGCTTGGTTTTTGAATGAGCACGTGGTGCAACTGAAGTTTTTTATGCCCCACCTGCTTGTTTTTGAATGAGCACGTGGTGCAACTAATGTTATTTATGCCCTAACTGCCTGTTCATGATAGAATACGTGGTGCTACTGATGTTATGTATGCCCAACTACTTTTTTTTGAATGAGCACGTGCTGCAAATGATGTTATTTATGCCCCAACTGCTTGTTTTTTAATGAGCACGTCGTGCAACTGATGTTATTTATGCCCCAACAGCTTGTGTTTGAATGAGCACGTGGTGCAACTGATGTTATTTATGCCCCAAATGCATGTTTTTTAATGAGCACGTGGTGCAACTGATGTTATTTATGCCCCAACAGCTTGTTCATGATAGAGTACGTGGTTTACCTGATGTTATTTTTGTCCCAAATGCTTGTTTTTGAATGAGCACGTGGTGCAACTGATGTTATTTATGCCCCAACTGCTTGTTTTTGAATGAGCACGTGGTGCAACTGATGTTATTTATGCCCCAACAGCGTGTTCATGATAGAGTACGTGGTGTAACTGATATTATTTATGCCACAAATGCTTGTTTTTGAATGAGCACTTGGTGCAACTGATGTTATTTATGCCCCAACTGCTTGTTTTTGAATGAGCACGTGGTGCAACTGATGTTATTTATGCACCAAATGATTGTTGTTGAATGAGCACGTGGTGCAACTGATGTTATTTATGCCCCAACTGCTTGTTCATGATAGAGTACGTGGTTTAACTGATGTTATTTATGCCCCAAATGCTTGTTTTTGAATGAGCACGTGGTGCAACTGATGTTATTTATGCTCCAACTGCTTGTTTTTGAATGAGCACGCGATGCAACTGATGTTTTTTATGCCCCAACTGCTTCTTTATGAATGAGCACGTGGTGCAACTGATGTTATTTATGCCCCGACAGCTTGTTTTTGAATGATCACGTGGTGAAACTGATGTTATTTATGCCCCAACTGCTTGTTTTTGAATGAGAACGTGGTGCAACTGATGTTATTTGTGCCCCAACAGCTTGTTTTTGAATGAGCACGTGGTGCAACTGATGTTATTTATGCCCCAACTGCTTGTTTATGAATGAGCACGTGATGCAACTGATGTTATTTATGCCACAACTGCTTGTTTTTGAATGAGCACGTGGTGCAACTGATGTTATTTATGCCTCAACGGCTTGTTGTTGAATGAGCACGTGGTGCAACTGATGTTATTTATGCCCCAACTGCTTGTTTTTGAATGAGCACGTGGTGCAACTGATGTTATTTATGCCCCAACTGCTTGTTTTTGAATGAGCACGTGGTGCAACTGATGTTATTTATGCCCCAACTGCTTGTTCATGATAGAGTACGTGGGGTTACTGATGTTATTTATACCCAAACTGCATGTTCATGATAGAGTACGTGGTTTAACTGACGTTTTTTATGCCCCAACTGTATGTTTATGAATGAGCACGTAGTGCAACTGATGTTATTTATGCCCCAACTGCTTGTTTTTGAATGAGCACGTGGTGCTACTGATGTTATTTATGCCCCAACTGCTTGTTTTTGAATGAGCACGTGGTGCAACTGATGTTATTTATACCCCAACTGCTTGTTTTTGAATGAGCACGTGGTGCAACTGAAGTTTTTTATGCCCCACCTGCTTGTTTTTGAATGAGCACGTGGTGCAACTGATGTTATTTATGCCCCAACTGCTTGTTCATGATAGAATACGTCGTGCTACTGATGTTATGTATGCCCCAACTTCTTGTTTTTGAATGAGCACGTGCTGCAACTGATGTTATTTATGCCCCAACTGCTTGTTTTTTAATGAGCACGTCGTGCAACTGATGTTATTTATGCCCCAACAGCTTGTTTATGAATGAGCACGTGGTGCAACTGATGTTATTTATGCCTCAACTGCTTGTTTATGAATGAGCACGTGATGCATTTGATGTTATTTATGCCACAACTGCTTGGTGTTGAATGAGCACGTGGTGCAACTGATGTTATTTATGCCCCAACTGTTTGTTTTTTAATGAGCACGTAGTGCAACTGATGTTATTTATGCCCCAACTGCTTGTTCATGATAGAGTACGTGGGGCTACTGATGTTATTTATGCCCCAACTGCTTGTTCATGATAGAGTACGTAGTGCTACTGATCTTATGTATGCCCCAACTGCTTGTTTTTGAATGAGCACGTAATGCAACTGATGTTATTTATGCCCCAAATGCTTGTTCATGATAGAGTACGTGGTTTAACTGACGTTTTTTATGCCCCAACTGCATGTTTATGTATGAGCACGTAGTGCAACTGATGTTATTTATGCCCCAACTACTTGTTTTTGAATGAGCACGTGGTGCTACTGATGTTATTTATGCCCCAACTGCTTGTTTTTGAATGAGCACGTGGTGCAACTGATGTTATTTATACCCCAACTGCTTGGTTTTTGAATGAGCACGTGGTGCAACTGAAGTTTTTTATGCCCCACCTGCTTGTTTTTGAATGAGCACGTGGTGCAACTGATGTTATTTATGCCCTAACTGCCTGTTCATGATAGAATACGTGGTGCTACTGATGTTATGTATGCCCAACTGCTTTTTTTTGAATGAGCACGTGCTGCAACTGATGTTATTTATGCCCCAACTGCTTGTTTTTTAATGAGCACGTCGTGCAACTGATGTTATTTATGCCCCAACAGCTTGTGTTTGAATGAGCACGTGGTGCAACTGATGTTATTTATGCCCCAAATGCATGTTTATTAATGAGCACGTGGTGCAACTGATGTTATTTATGCCCCAACAGCTTGTTTTTGAATGAGCACGGGGTGCTACTGATGATATTTATGCGCCAACTGCTTGTTTGTTAATGAGCACTTGGTGCAGCTGATGTTATTTATACCCAAACTGCTTGTTTTTAAATGAGCACGTGGTGCAACTGATGTTTTTTATGCCCCAACTGCTTGTTTTTGAATGAGTATGTGGTGCAACTGATGTTATTTATACCCCAACTGCTTGTTCATGATAGAGTACGTGGTGCTACTGATGTTATTTATGCCCCAACTGCTTGTTTTTGAATGAGCACGTGGTGCAACTGATGTTATTTATGCCCCAACTGCTTGTTCACGATAGAGTACGAGGTTTAACTGATGTTATTTATGCCCCACATGCATGTTTCTGAATGAGTACGTGGTGCAACTGATGTTATTTATGCCCCAACGTCTTGTTCATGATAGAGTACATGGTTTAACTGATGTTATTTATGCCCCGAATGCTTGTTTATGAATGAGCACGTCGTGCAACTGATGTTATTTATGCCCCAACTGCTTGTTTATGAATGAGCACGTGGTGCGAATGATGTTATTTATGCCCCAACAGCTTGTTCATGATAGAGTACGTGGTTTAACTGATGTTATTTATGCCCCAAAATGCTTGTTTTTGAATGAGCACGTGGTGCAACTGATGTTATTTATGCCCCAACTGCTTGTTTTTGAATGAGCACGTGGTGCAACTGATGTTATCTATGCCCCAACAGCTTGTTCATGATAGAGTACGTGGTGCAACTGATGTTATTTATGCCCCAACTGCTTGTTCATGATAGAGTACGTGTTGTTACTGATGTTATTTATGCCCCAAAAGCTTGTTTTTGAATGAGCACGTGGTGCAACTGATGTTATTTATGCCCCAACTGCTTGGTTTTGAATGAGCACGTGGTGCAACTGATGTTTTTTATGCCCCAACTGCTTCTTTATGAAGGAGCACTTGGTGCAACTGATATTATTTATGCCCGAACTGCTTGTTTTTTAATGAGCACGTCGTGCAACTGATGTTATTTATGCCCCAACAGCTTGTTTATGAATGAGCACGTGGTGCAACTGATGTTATTTATACCCCAACTGCTTGTTTATGAATGAGCACGTGATGCATTTGATGTTATTTATGCCACAACTGCTTGGTTTTGAATGAGCACGTGGTGCAACTGATGTTATTTATACCCCAACTGCTTGTTTATGAATGAGCACGTGGTGCAACTGATGTTATTTATGCCCTCAACTGCTTGTTTATGAATGAGCACGTGATGCATTTGATGTTATTTATGCCACAACTGCTTGGTTTTGAATGAGCACGTGGTGCAACTGATGTTATTTATACCCCAACTGCTTGTTTTTTAATGAGCACGTGGTGCAACTGATGTTATTTATGCCCCAACTGCTTGTTTTTTAATGAGCACGTAGTGCAACTGATGTTATTTATGCCCCAACTGCTTGTTCATGATAGATTACGTGGGGCTACTGATGTTATTTATGCCCCAACTGCTTGTTCATGATAGAGTACGTGGTGCTACTGATGTTATGTATGCCCCAACTGCTTGTTTTTGAATGAGCACGTAATGCAACTGATGTTATTTATGCCCCAAATGCTTGTTCATGATAGAGTACGTGGTTTAACTGACGTTTTTTATGCCCCAACTGCATGTTTATGTATGAGCACGTAGTGCAACTGATGTTATGTATGCCCCAACTGCTTGTTTTTGAATGAGCACGTGGTGCTACTGATGTTATTTATGCCCCAACTGCTTGTTTTTGAATGAGCACGTGGTGCAACTGATGTTATTTATACCCCAACTGCTTGGTTTTTGAATGAGCACGTGGTGCAACTGAAGTTTTTTATGCCCCACCTGCTTGTTTTTGAATGAGCACGTGGTGCAACTAATGTTATTTATGCCCTAACTGCCTGTTCATGATAGAATACGTGGTGCTACTGATGTTATGTATGCCCAACTGCTTTTTTTTGAATGAGCACGTGCTGCAACTGATGTTATTTATGCCCCAACTGCTTGTTTTTTAATGAGCACGTCGTGCAACTGATGTTATTTATGCCCCAACAGCTTGTGTTTGAATGAGCACGTGGTGCAACTGATGTTATTTTTGCCCCAAATGCATGTTTTTTAATGAGCACGTGGTGCAACTGATGTTATTTATGCCCCAACAGCTTGTTCATGATAGAGTACGTGGTTTACCTGATGTTATTTTTGTCCCAAATGCTTATTTTTGAATGAGCACGTGGTGCAACTGATGTTATTTATGCCCCAACTGCTTGTTTTTGAATGAGAAGGTGGTGCAACTGATGTTATTTATGCCCCAACAGCTTGTTTTTAAATAAGCACGTGGCGCAACTGGTGTTTTTTATGCCCCAAATGCTTTTTTATGAATGAGCACGTAGTGCAACTGATGTTATTTATGCCCCGACATCTTGTTTTTGAATGATCACGTGGTACAACTGATGTTATTTATGCCCCGACAGCTTGTTTTTGAATGAGCACGTGGTGCAACTGATATTATTTATGCCCCAACAGCTTGTTTTTGAATGAGCACGTGGTGCAACTGATGTTATTTATGCCTCAACTGCTTGTTTATGAATGAGCACGTGATGCAACTGATGTTATTTATGCCACAACTGCTTGGTTTTGAATGAGCACGTGGTGCAACTGATGTTATTTATGCCCCAACTGCTTGTTCATGATAGAGTACGTGGGGATACTGATGTTATTTATACCCAAACTGCTTGTTCATGATAGAGTACGTGGTTTAACTGACGTTTTTTATTCCCCAACTGCATGTTTATGAATGAGCACGTGGTGCAACTGATGTTATTTATGCCCCAACTGCTTGTTTTTGAATGAGCACGTGGTGCTACTGATGTTATTTATGCCACAACTGCTTGTTTTTGAATGAGCACGTGGTGCATCTGATGTTATTTATACCCCAACTGCATGTTTTTGAATGAGAACGTAGTGCAACTGATGTTTTTATGCCCCACCTGCTTGATGTTGAATGAGTACGTTGTGCAACTGATGTTATTTATGCCCCAACTGCTTGTTCATGATAGAGTACGTGGTTTAACTGATGTTATTTTTGCCCCAAATGCTTGTTTTTGAATGAGCACGTGGTGCAACTGATGTTATTTATGCCCCAACTGCTTGTTTTTGAATGAGCACGTGGTGCAACTGATGTTATTTATGTCCCAACAGCTTGTTTTTGAATAAGCACTTGGTGCAACTGATGTTATTTATGCCCCAACTGCTTGTTCACGATAGAAAACGAGGTGTAACTGATGTTATTTATGCCCCACATGCATGTTTTTGAATGAGTACGTGGTGCAACTGATGTTATTTATGCCCCAACTTCTTGTTCATGATAGAGTACGTGGTTTAACTGATGTTATTTATGCCCCAAATGCTTTTTTATGAATGAGCACGTGGTGCAACTGATGTTATTTATGCCCCAACTGCTTGTTTTTGAATGAGCACGTGGTGCAACTGATGTTATTTATGTCCCAACAGCTTGTTTTTGAATGAGCACTTGGTGCAACTGATGTTATTTATGCCCCAACTGCTTGTTCACGATAGAAAACGAGGTGTAACTGATGTTATTTATGCCCCACATGCATGTTTTTGAATGAGTACGTGGTGCAACTGATGTTATTTATGCCCCAACTTCTTGTTCATGATAGAGTACGTGGTTTAACTGATGTTATTTATGCCCCAAATGCTTTTTTATGAATGAGCACGTGGTGCAACTGATGTTATTTATGCCCCAACTGCTTGTTTATGAATGAGCACGTGGTGCGAATGATGTTATTTATGCCCCAACAGCTTGTTCATGATAGAGTACATGGTTTAACTGATGTTATTTATGCCCCAAATGCTTGTTTTTGAATGAGCACGTGGTGCAACTGATGTTATTTATGCCCCAACTGCTTGTTTTTGAATGAGCACGTGGTGCAACTGATGTTACTTATGCCCCAACAGCTTGTTCATGATAGAGTACGTGGTTTACTTGATGTTATTTATGCCCCAAATGCTTGTTTTTGAGTGAGCACGTGGTGCAACTGATGTTATTTATACCCCAACTGCTTGTTTTTGAATGAGCACGTGGTGCAACTGATGTTATTTATGCCCCAACAGCTAGTTCATGATAGAGTACGTGGTTTAACTGATGTTATTTATGCTCCATATGCTTGTTTTTGAATGAGCACGTGGTGCAACTGATGTTATTTATGCCCCACATGGATGTTTTTGAAAGAGAACGTAGTGCAACTGATGTTTTTTATGCCCCACCTGCTTGATTATGAATGAGCACGTGGTGCAACTGATGTTATTTATGCCCCAACTGCTTTTTTTTGAATGAGCACGCGATGCAACTGATGTTTTTTATGCCCCAAATGCTTTTTTATGAATGAGCACGTGGTGCAACTGATGTTATTTATGCCCCGACATCTTGTTTTTGAATGAGCACGTGGTGCAACTGATGTTATTTATGCCCCGACAGCTTGTTTTTGAATGAGCACGTGGTGCAACTGATGTTATTTATGCCCCAAACAGCTTGTTTATGAATGAGCACGTGGTGCAACTGATGTTATTTATGCCCCAACAGCTTGTTTTTGAATGAGCACGTGGTGCAACTGATGTTATTTATGCCTCAACTGCTTGTTTATGAATGAGCACGTGATGCAACTGATGATATTTATGCCACAACTGCTTGGTTTTGAATGAGCACGTGGTGCAACTGATGTTATTTATACCCCAACTGCTTGTTTTTTAATGAGCACGTTGTGCAACTGATGTTATTTATGCCCCAACTGCTTGTTTTTGAATGAGCACGTGGTGCAACTGATGTTATTTACACCCCAACTGCTTGTTCATGATAGAGTACGTGGGGTTACTGATGTTATTTATACCCAAACTGCATGTTCATGATAGAGTACGTGGTTTAACTGACGTTTTTTATGCCCCAACTGCATGTTTATGAATGAGCACGTGGTGCAACTGATGTTATTTATGCCCCAACTGCTTGTTTTTGAATGAGCACGTGGTGCTACTGATGTTATTTATGCCCAAACTGCTTGTTTTTTAATGCGCACGTGCTGCATCTGATGTTTTTATACCCGAACTGCTTGTTTTTGAATGAGCACGTGGTGCAACTGCAGTTTTTTTTATGCCCCACCTGCTTGTTTTTGAATGAGTTCGTGGTGCAACTGATGTTATTTATGCCCCAACTGCTTGTTCATGATAGAATACGTGGTGCAACTGATGTTATTTATGCCCCAACAGCTTGTTTTTGAATGAGCACGTGGTGCAATTGATGTTATTTATGCCCCAACTGCTTGTTTTTGAATGAGCACGTGGTGCAACTGATGTTATTTATGCCCCAACTGCTTGTTCACGATAGAGTACGAGGTTTAACTCATGTTATTTATGCCCCACATGCATGTTTTTGAATGAGTACGTGGTGCAACTGATGTTATTTATGCCCCAACTTCTTGCTCATGATAGAGTACGTGGTTTAACTGATGTTATTTATGCCCCAAATGCTTGTTTATGAATGAGCACGTGGTGCAACTGATGTTATTTATAAGCCTTATCAGCCATCTTAGAACCCAGGGCTCCACACCTTCAACCCCACTGGATGAAATGAATGGTCATCATCATTCTTGATGGACAAACAACATTTATGCCCCAACTGCTTGTTTATGAATGAGCACGTGGTGCGAATGATGTTATTTATGCCCCAACAGCTTGTTCATGATAGAGTACGTGGTTTAACTGATGTTATTTATGCCCCAAATGCTTGTTTTTGAATGAGCACGTGGTGCAACTGATGTTATTTATGCCCCAACAGCTTGTTCATGATAGAGTACGTGGTTTAACTGATTTTATTTATGCCCCAAATGCTTGTTTTTGAATGAGCACGTGGTGCAACTGATGTTATTTATGCCCCAAATGCTTGTTTTTGAATGAGCACGTGGTGCAACTGATGTTATTTATACCCCAACTGCTTGTTTTTTAATGAGCACGTGGTGCAACTGATGTTATTTATACCCCACTGCTTGTTTTTGAATGAGCACGTGGTGCAACTGATGTTATTTATGCCCCAACAGCTTGTTCATGATAGAGTACGTGGTTTAACTGATTTTATTTATGCCCCAAATGCTTGTTTTTGAATGACCACGTGGTGCAACTGATGTTCTTTATGCCCCAAATGCTTGTTTTTGAATGAGCACGTGGTGCAACTGATGTTATTTATACCCCAACTGCTTGTTTTTTAATGAGCACGTGGTGCAACTGATGTTATTTATGCCCCAACAGCTTGTTCATGATAGAGTACGTGGTTTAACTGATGTTATTTATGCCCCGAATGCTTGTTTATGAATAATCACGTGGTGCAACTGATGTTACTTATGCCCCAACTGCTTGTTTATGAATGAGCACGTGGTGCGAATGATGTTATTTATGCCCCAACAGCTTGTTCATGATAGAGTACGTGGTTTAACTGATGTTATTTATGCCCCAAAATGCTTGTTTTTGAATGAGCACGTGGTGCAACTGATGTTATTTATGCCCCAACTTCTTGTTCATGATAGAGTACGTGGTTTAACTGATGTTATTTATGCCCCGAATGCTTGTTTATGAATAATCACGTGGTGCAACTGATGTTACTTATGCCCCAACTGCTTGTTTATGAATGAGCACGTGGTGCGAATGATGTTATTTATGCCCCAACAGCTTGTTCATGATAGAGTACGTGGTTTAATTGATATTATTTATGCCCCAAATGCTTGTTTTTGAATGAGCACGTGGTGCAACTGATGTTATTTATGCCCCACATGCATGTTTTTGAATGAGAACGTAGTGCAGCTGATGTTTTTTATGCTCCACCTGCTTGATTATGAATGAGCACGTGGTGCAACTGATGTTATTTATGCCCCAACTGCTTGTTCATGATAGAGTACGTGGATTAACTGATGTTATTTATGCCCCAAATGCTTGTTTTTGAATGAGCACTTGGTGCAAATGATGTTATTTATGCCCCAACTGCTTGTTTTTGAATGAGCACGCGATGCAACTGATGTTTATTATGCCCCAACTGCTTTTTTATGAATGAGCACGTGGTGCAACTGATGTTATTTATGCCCCGACAGCTTGTTTTTGAATGAGCACGTGGTGCAACTGATGTTATTTATGCCCCAACTGCTTGTTTTTGAATGAGCACGTGGTGCAACTGATGTTATTTATGCCCCAACAGCTTGTTTTTGAATGAGCACGTGGTGCAACTGATGTTATTTATGCCCAACTGCTTGTTTATGAATGAGCACGTGATGCAACTGATGTTATTTATGCCACAACTGCTTGTTTTTGAATGAGCACGTGGTGCAACTGATGTTATTTATGCCCTAACGGCTTGTTTTTGAATGAGCACGTGGTGCAACTGATGTTATTTATGCCCCAACTGCTTGTTTTTGAATGAGCACGTGGTGCAACTGATGTTATTTATGCCCCAACTTCTTGTTCATGATAGAGTACGTGGTTTAACTGACGTTTTTTATGCCCCAACTGCATGTTTATGAATGAGCACGTAGTGCAACTGATGTTATTTATGCTCCAACTGCTTGTTTTTGAATGAGCACGTGGTGCTACTGATGTTATTTATGCCCCAACTGCTTGTTTTTGAATGAGCACGTGGTGCAACTGATGTTATTTATACCCCAACTGCTTGGTTTTTTAATGAGCACGTCGTGCAACTGATGTTATTTATGCCCCAACAGCTTGTGTTTGAATGAGCACGTGGTTCAACTGATGTTATTTATGCCCCAAATGCATGTTTTTTAATGAGCACGTGGTGCAACTGATGTTATTTATGCCCCAACAGCTTGTTTTTGAATGAGCACGGGGTGCTACTGATGATATTTATGCGCCAACTGCTTGTTTGTTAATGAGCACTTGGTGCAGCTGATGTTATTTATACCCCAACTGCATGTTTTTGAATGAGCACGTGGTGCAACTGATGTTATTTATGCCCCAACTGCTTGTTTTTGAATGAGTATGTGGTGCAACTGATGTTATTTATACCCCAACTGCTTGTTCATGATAGAGTACGTGGTGCTACTGATGTTATTTATGCCCCAACTGCTTGTTTTTGAATGAGCACGTGGTGCAACTGATGTTATTTATGCCCCAACTGCTTGTTCACGATAGAGTACGAGGTTTAACTGATGTTATTTATGCCCCACATGCATGTTTCT
Organism: Cepaea hortensis; assembly: GCA_963921405.1. Taxonomy (NCBI): domain Eukaryota; kingdom Metazoa; phylum Mollusca; class Gastropoda; order Stylommatophora; family Helicidae; genus Cepaea; species Cepaea hortensis. Next base: position 114,520,574 of record OY992886.1, on the reverse strand, counting down.
GAATGAGTACGTGGTGCAACTGATGTTATTTATGCCCCAACTGCTTGTTTTTGAATGAGCACAGGGTGCAACTGATGTTATTTATGCCCCAACTTTTTGTTCATGATAGAGTACGTGGTTTAACTGATGTTATTTATGCCCCGAATGCTTGTTTATGAATGAGCACGTCGTGCAACTGATGTTATTTATGCCCCAACTGCTTGTTTATGAATGAGCACGTGGTGCGAATGATGTTATTTATGCCCCAACAGCTTGTTCATGATAGAGTACGTGGTTTAACTGATGTTATTTATGCCCCAAAATGCTTGTTTTTGAATGAGCACGTGGTGCAACTGATGTTATTTATGCCCCAACTGCTTGTTTTTGAATGAGCAAGTGGTGCAACTGACGTTATTTATGCCCCAACAGCTTGTTCATGATAGAGTACGTGGTTTACCTGATGTTATTTTTGTCCCAAATGCTTGTTTTTGAATGAGCACGTGGTGCAACTGATGTTATTTATGCCCCAACTGCTTGTTTTTGAATGAGCACGTGGTGCAACTGATATTATTTATGCCCCAACAGCGTGTTCATGATAGAGTACGTGGTGTAACTGATATTATTTATGCCCCAAATGCTTGTTTTTGAATGAGCACTTGGTGCAACTGATGTTATTTATGCCCCAACTGCTTGTTTTTGAATGAGCACGTGGTGCAACTGATGTTATTTATGCACCAAATGATTATTGTTGAATGAGCACGTGGTGCAACTGATGTTATTTATGCCCCAACTGCTTGTTCATGATAGAGTACGTGGTTTAACTGATGTTATTTATGCCCCAAATGCTTGCTTTTGAATGAGCACGTGGTGCAACTGATGTTATTTATGCTCCAACTGCTTGTTTTTGAATGAGCACGCGATGCAACTGATGTTTTTTATGCCCCAACTGCTTCTTTATGAATGAGCACGTGGTGCAACTGATGTTATTTATGCCCCGACAGCTTGTTTTTGAATGATCACGTGGTGAAACTGATGTTATTTATGCCCCAACTGCTTGTTTTTGAATGGGAACGTGGTGCAACTGATGTTATTTGTGCCCCAACAGCTTGTTTTTGAATGAGCACTTGGTGCAACTGATGTTATTTATGCCCCAACTGCTTGTTTATGAATGAGCACGTGATGCAACTGATGTTATTTATGCCACAACTGCTTGTTTTTGAATGAGCACGTGGTGCAACTGATGTTATTTATGCCTCAACGGCTTGTTGTTGAATGAGCACGTGGTGCAACTGATGTTATTTATGCCCCAACTGCTTGTTTTTGAATGAGCACGTGGTGCAACTGATGTTATTTACGCCCCAACTGCTTGTTCATGATAGAGTACGTGGGGCTACTGATGTTATTTATACCCAAACTGCATGTTCATGATAGAGTACGTGGTTTAACTGACGTTTTTTATGCCCCACCTGCATGTTTATGAATGAGCACGTAGTGCAACTGATGTTATTTATGCCCCAACTGCTTGTTTTTGAATGAGCACGTGGTGCTACTGATGTTATTTATGCCCCAACTGCTTGTTTTTGAATGAGCACGTGGTGCAACTGATGTTATTTATACCCCAACTGCTTGTTTTGAATGAGCACGTGGTGCAACTGAAGTTTTTTATGCCCCACCTGCTTGTTTTTGAATGAGCACGTGGTGCAACTGATGTTATTTATGCCCCAACTGCTTGTTCATGATAGAATACGTCGTGCTACTGATGTTATGTATGCCCCAACTGCTTGTTTTTGAATGAGCACGTGCTGCAACTGATGTTATTTATGCCCGAACTGCTTGTTTTTTAATGAGCACGTCGTGCAACTGATGTTATTTATGCCCCAACAGCTTGTTTATGAATGAGCACGTGGTGCAACTGATGTTATTTATGCCTCAACTGCTTGTTTATGAATGAGCACGTGATGCATTTGATGTTATTTATGCCACAACTGCTTGGTTTTGAATGAGCACGTGGTGCAACTGATGTTATTTATACCCCAACTGCTTGTTTTTTAATGAGCACGTGGTGCAACTGATGTTATTTATGCCCCAACTGCTTGTTTTTTAATGAGCACGTAGTGCAACTGATGTTATTTATGCCCCAACTGCTTGTTCATGATAGAGTACGTGGGGCTACTGATGTTATTTATGCCCCAACTGCTTGTTCATGATAGAGTACGTGGTGCTACTGATGTTATGTATGCCCCAACTTCTTGTTTTTGAATGAGCACGTAATGCAACTGATGTTATTTATGCCCCAAATGCTTGTTCATGATAGAGTACGTGGTTTAACTGACGTTTTTTATGCACCAACTGCATGTTTATGTATGAGCACGTAGTGCAACTGATGTTATTTATGCCCCAACTGCTTGTTTTTGAATGAGCACGTGGTGCTACTGATGTTATTTATGCCCCAACTGCTTGTTTTTGAATGAGCACGTGGTGCAACTGATGTTATTTATACCCCAACTGCTTGGTTTTTGAATGAGCACGTGGTGCAACTGAAGTTTTTTATGCACCACCTGCTTGTTTTTGAATGAGCACGTGGTGCAACTAATGTTATTTATGCCCTAACTGCCTGTTCATGATAGAATACGTGGTGCTACTGACGTTATGTATGCCCAACTGCTTTTTTTTGAATGAGCACGTGCTGCAACTGATGTTATTTATGCCCCAACTGCTTGTTTTTTAATGAGCACGTCGTGCAACTGATGTTATTTATGCCCCAACAGCTTGTGTTTGAATGAGCACGTGGTGCAACTGATGTTATTTATGCCCCAAATGCATGTTTTTTAATGAGCACGTGGTGCAACTGATGTTATTTATGCCCCAACAGCTTGTTCATGATAGAGTACGTGGTTTACCTGATGTTATTTTTGTCCCAAATGCTTGTTTTTGAATGAGCACGTGGTGCAACTGATGTTATTTATGCCCCAACTGCTTGTTTTTGAATGAGCACGTGGTGCAACTGATGTTATTTATGCCCCAACAGCGTGTTCATGATAGAGTACGTGGTGTAACTGATATTATTTATGCCACAAATGCTTGTTTTTGAATGAGCACTTGGTGCAACTGATGTTATTTATGCCCCAACTGCTTGTTTTTGAATGAGCACGTGGTGCAACTGATGTTATTTATGCACCAAATGATTGTTGTTGAATGAGCACGTGGTGCAACTGATGTTATTTATGCCCCAACTGCTTGTTCATGATAGAGTACGTGGTTTAACTGATGTTATTTATGCCCCAAATGCTTGTTTTTGAATGAGCACGTGGTGCAACTGATGTTATTTATGCCCCAACTGCTTCTTTATGAATGAGCACGTGGTGCAACTGATGTTATTTATGCCCCGACAGCTTGTTTTTGAATGATCACGTGGTGAAACTGATGTTATTTATGCCCCAACTGCTTGTTTTTGAATGAGAACGTGGTGCAACTGATGTTATTTGTGCCCCAACAGCTTGTTTTTGAATGAGCACGTGATGCAACTGATGTTATTTATGCCACAACTGCTTGTTTTTGAATGAGCACGTGGTGCAACTGATGTTATTTATGCCTCAACGGCTTGTTGTTGAATGAGCACGTGGTGCAACTGATGTTATTTATGCCCCAACTGCTTGTTTTTGAATGAGCACGTGGTGCAACTGATGTTATTTATGCCCCAACTGCTTGTTTTTGAATGAGCACGTGGTGCAACTGATGTTATTTATGCCCCAACTGCTTGTTCATGATAGAGTACGTGGGGTTACTGATGTTATTTATACCCAAACTGCATGTTCATGATAGAGTACGTGGTTTAACTGACGTTTTTTATGCCCCAACTGCATGTTTATGAATGAGCACGTAGTGCAACTGATGTTATTTATGCCCCAACTGCTTGTTTTTGAATGAGCACGTGGTGCTACTGATGTTATTTATGCCCCAACTGCTTGTTTTTGAATGAGCACGTGGTGCAACTGATGTTATTTATACCCCAACTGCTTGTTTTTGAATGAGCACGTGGTGCAACTGAAGTTTTTTATGCCCCACCTGCTTGTTTTTGAATGAGCACGTTGTGGAACTGATGTTATTTATGCCCCAACTGCTTGTTCATGATAGAATACGTCGTGCTACTGATGTTATGTATGCCCCAACTGCTTGTTTTTGAATGAGCACGTGCTGCAACTGATGTTATTTATGCCCCAACTGCTTGTTTTTTAATGAGCACGTCGTGCAACTGATGTTATTTATGCCCCAACAGCTTGTTTATGAATGAGCACGTGGTGCAACTGATGTTATTTATGCCTCAACTGCTTGTTTATGAATGAGCACGTGATGCATTTGATGTTATTTATGCCACAACTGCTTGGTTTTGAATGAGCACGTGGTGCAACTGATGTTATTTATGCCCCAACTGCTTGTTTTTTAATGAGCACGTAGTGCAACTGATGTTATTTATGCCCCAACTGCTTGTTCATGATAGAGTACGTGGGGCTACTGATGTTATTTATGCCCCAACTGCTTGTTCATGATAGAGTACGTGGTGCTACTGATCTTATGTATGCCCCAACTGCTTGTTTTTGAATGAGCACGTAATGCAACTGATGTTATTTATGCCCCAAATGCTTGTTCATGATAGAGTACGTGGTTTAACTGACGTTTTTTATGCCCCAACTGCATGTTTATGTATGAGCACGTAGTGCAACTGATGTTATTTATGCCCCAACTACTTGTTTTTGAATGAGCACGTGGTGCTACTGATGTTATTTATGCCCCAACTGCTTGTTTTTGAATGAGAACGTGGTGCAACTGATGTTATTTGTGCCCCAACAGCTTGTTTTTGAATGAGCACGTGGTGCAACTGATGTTATTTATGCCCCAACTGCTTGTTTATGAATGAGCACGTGATGCAACTGATGTTATTTATGCCACAACTGCTTGTTTTTGAATGAGCACGTGGTGCAACTGATGTTATTTATGCCTCAACGGCTTGTTGTTGAATGAGCACGTGGTGAAACTGATGTTATTTATGCCCCAACTGCTTGTTTTTGAATGAGCACGTGGTGCAACTGATGTTATTTATGCCCCAACTGCTTGTTTTTGAATGAGCACGTGGTGCAACTGATGTTATTTATGCCCCAACTGCTTGTTCATGATAGAGTACGTGGGGTTACTGATGTTATTTATACCTAAACTGCATGTTCATGATAGAGTACGTGGTTTAACTGACGTTTTTTATGCCCCAACTGCATGTTTATGAATGAGCACGTAGTGCAACTGATGTTATTTATGCCCCAACTGCTTGTTTTTGAATAAGCACGTGGTGCTACTGATGTTATTTATGCCCCAACTGCTTGTTTTTGAATGAGCACGTGGTGCAACTGATGTTATTTATACCCCAACTGCTTGTTTTTGAATGAGCACGTGGTGCAACTGAAGTTTTTTATGCCCCACCTGCTTGTTTTTGAATGAGCACGTGGTGCAACTGATGTTATTTATGCCCCAACTGCTTGTTCATGATAGAATACGTCGTGCTACTGATGTTATGTATGCCCCAACTGCTTGTTTTTGAATGAGCACGTGCTGCAACTGATGTTATTTATGCCCCAACTGCTTGTTTTTTAATGAGCACGTCGTGCAACTGATGTTATTTATGCCCCAACAGCTTGTTTATGAATGAGCACGTGGTGCAACTGATGTTATTTATGCCTCAACTGCTTGTTTATGAATGAGCACGTGATGCATTTGATGTTATTTATGCCACAACTGCTTGGTTTTGAATGAGCACGTGGTGCAACTGATGTTATTTATGCCCCAACTGCTTGTTTTTTAATGAGCACGTAGTGCAACTGATGTTATTTATGCCCCAACTGCTTGTTCATGATAGAGTACGTGGGGCTACTGATGTTATTTATGCCCCAACTGCTTGTTCATGATAGAGTACGTGGTGCTACTGATCTTATGTATGCCCCAACTGCTTGTTTTTGAATGAGCACGTAATGCAACTGATGTTATTTATGCCCCAAATGCTTGTTCATGATAGAGTACGTGGTTTAACTGACGTTTTTTATGCCCCAACTGCATGTTTATGTATGAGCACGTAGTGCAACTGATGTTATTTATGCCCCAACTACTTGTTTTTGAATGAGCACGTGGTGCTACTGATGTTATTTATGCCCCAACTGCTTGTTTTTGAATGAGCACGTGGTGCAACTGATGTTATTTATACCCCAACTGCTTGGTTTTTGAATGAGCACGTGGTGCAACTGAAGTTTTTTATGCCCCACCTGCTTGTTTTTGAATGAGCACGTGGTGCAACTGATGTTATTTATGCCCTAACTGCCTGTTCATGATAGAATACGTGGTGCTACTGATGTTATGTATGCCCAACTGCTTTTTTTTTGAATGAGCACGTGCTGCAACTGATGTTATTTATGCCCCAACTGCTTGTTTTTTAATGAGCACGTCGTGCAACTGATGTTATTTATGCCCCAACAGCTTGTGTTTGAATGAGCACGTGGTGCAACTGATGTTATTTATGCCCCAAATGCATGTTTATTAATGAGCACGTGGTGCAACTGATGTTATTTATGCCCCAACAGCTTGTTTTTGAATGAGCACGGGGTGCTACTGATGATATTTATGCGCCAACTGCTTGTTTGTTAATGAGCACTTGGTGCAGCTGATGTTATTTATACCCAAACTGCTTGTTTTTAAATGAGCACGTGGTGCAACTGATGTTTTTTATGCCCCAACTGCTTGTTTTTGAATGAGTATGTGGTGCAACTGATGTTATTTATACCCCAACTGCTTGTTCATGATAGAGTACGTGGTGCTACTGATGTTATTTATGCCCCAACTGCTTGTTTTTGAATGAGCACGTGGTGCAACTGATGTTATTTATGCCCCAACTGCTTGTTCACGATAGAGTACGAGGTTTAACTGATGTTATTTATGCCCCACATGCATGTTTCTGAATGAGTACGTGGTGCAACTGATGTTATTTATGCCCCAACGTCTTGTTCATGATAGAGTACGTGGTTTAACTGATGTTATTTATGCCCCGAATGCTTGTTTATGAATGAGCACGTCGTGCAACTGATGTTATTTATGCCCCAACTGCTTGTTTATGAATGAGCACGTGGTGCGAATGATGTTATTTATGCCCCAACAGCTTGTTCATGATAGAGTACGTGGTTTAACTGATGTTATTTATGCCCCAAAATGCTTGTTTTTGAATGAGAACGTGGTGCAACTGATGTTATTTATGCCCCAACTGCTTGTTTTTGAATGAGCACGTGGTGCAACTGATGTTATCTATGCCCCAACAGCTTGTTCATGATAGAGTACGTGGTGCAACTGATGTTATTTATGCCCCAACTGCTTGTTCATGATAGAGTACGTGTTGTTACTGATGTTATTTATGCCCCAAAAGCTTGTTTTTGAATGAGCACGTGGTGCAACTGATGTTATTTATGCCCCAACTGCTTGTTTTTGAATGATCACGTGGTGCAACTGATGTTATTTATGCCCCAACTGCTTGGTTTTGAATGAGCACGTTGTGCAACTGATGTGTTTTATGCCCCAACTGCTTCTTTATGAAGGAGCACTTTGTGCAACTGATATTATTTATGCCCCAACTGCTTGTTTATGAATGAGCACGTGGTGCAACTGATGGTATTTATGACCCAACTGCTTGTTTTTGAATGAGCACGTGGTGCAACTGATGTTATCTATGCCCCAACAGCTTGTTCATGATAGAGTACGTGGTGCAACTGATGTTATTTATGCCCCAACTGCTTGTTCATGATAGAGTACGTGTTGTTACTGATGTTATTTATGCCCCAAAAGCTTGTTTTTGAATGAGCACGTGGTGCAACTGATGTTATTTATGCCCCAACTGCTTGTTTTTGAATGATCACGTGGTGCAACTGATGTTATTTATGCCCCAACTGCTTGGTTTTGAATGAGCACGTGGTGCAACTGATGTTTTTTATGCCCCAACTGCTTCTTTATGAAGGAGCACTTGGTGCAACTGATATTATTTATGCCCCAACTGCTTGTTTATGAATGAGCACGTGGTGCAACTGATGTTATTTATGCCCCGACAGCTTGTTTTTGAATGAGCACGTGGTGAACTGATGTTATTTATACCCCAACTGCTTGTTTTTTAATGAGCACGTGGTGCAACTGATGTTATTTATTCCCCAACAGCTTGTTTTTGAATGAGCACGTGGTGCAACTGATGTTATTTATGCCCCAGCTGCTTGTTTATGAATGAGCACGTGATGCAACTGATGTTATTTATGCCACAACTGCTTGTTTTTGAATGAGCACGTGTTGCCACTGATGTTATTTATACCCCAACTGCTTGTTTTTGAATGAGCACGTGGTGCAACTGATGTTATTTATGCCCCAACTGCTTGTTTTTGAATGAGCACGTGGTGCAACTGATGTTATTTATACCCCAACTGCTTGTTCATGATAGAGTACGTGGGGCTACTGATGTTATTTATACCCAAACTGCTTGTTCATGATAGAGTACGTGGTTTAACTGACGTTTTTTATGCCCCAACTGCATGTTTATGAATGAGCACGTGGTGCAACTGATGTTATTTATGCCCCAACTGCTTGTTCATGATAGAGTACGTGGTGCTACTGATGCTATGTATGCCCCAACTGCTTGTTTTTGAATGAGCACGTAATGCAACTGATGTTATTTATGCCCCAAATGCTGGTTTTTGAATGAGCACGTGGTGCAACTGATGTTATTTATGCCCCAACTGCTTGTTCATGATAGAGTACGTGGTTTAACTGACGTTTTTTATGCCCCAACTGCATGTTTATGAATGAGCACGTAGTGCAACTGATGTTATTTATGCCCCAACTGCTTGTTTTTGAATGAGCACGTGGTGCTACTGATGTTATGTATGCCCCAACTGCTTGTTTTTGAATGAGCACGTGGTGCAACTGATGTTATTTATACCCCAACTGCTTGGTTTTTGAATGAGCACGTGGTGCAACTGAAGTATTTTATGCCCCACCTGCTTGTTTTTGAATGAGCACGTGGTGCAACTGATGTTATTTATGCCCTAACTGCCTGTTCATGATAGAATACGTGGTGCTAATGATGTTATGTATGCCCAACTGCTTTTTTTTAATGAGCACGTGCTGCAACTGATGTTATTTATGCCCCAACTGCTTGTTTTTTAATGAGCACGTCGTGCAACTGATGTTATTTATGCCCCAACAGCTTGTGTTTGAATGAGCACGTGGTGCAACTGAAGTATTTTATGCCCCACCTGCTTGTTTTTGAATGAGCACGTGGTGCAACTGATGTTATTTATGCCCTAACTGCCTGTTCATGATAGAATACGTGGTGCAACTGATGTTATTTATGCCCCAAATGCATGTTTTTTAATGAGCACGTGGTGCAACTGATGTTATTTATGCCCCAACAGCTTGTTTTTGAATGAGCACGGGGTGCTACTGATGATATTTATGCGCCAACTGCTTGTTTGTTAATGAGCACTTGGTGCAGCTGATGTTATTTATACCCCAACTGCTTGTTTTTGAATGAGCACGTGGTGCAACTGATGTTATTTATACCCCAACTGCTTGTTCATGATAGAGTACGTGGTGCAACTGATGTTATTTATGCCCCAACTGCTTGTTCACGATAGAGTACGAGGTTTAACTGATGTTATTTATGCCCCACATGCATGTTTCTGAATGAGTACGTGGTGCAACTGATGTTATTTATGCCCCAACTTCTTGTTCATGATAGAGTACGTGGTTTAACTGATGTTATTTATGCCCCGAATGCTTGTTTATGAATGAGCACGTCGTGCAACTGATGTTATTTATGCCCCAACTGCTTGTTTATGAATGAGCACGTGGTGCGAATGATGTTATTTATGCCCCAACAGCTTGTTCATGATAGAGTACGTGGTTTAACTGATGTTATTTATGCCCCAAAATGCTTGTTTTTGAATGAGCACGTGGTGCAACTGATGTTATTTATGCCCCAACTGCTTGTTTTTGAATGAGCACGTGGTGCAACTGATGTTATTTATGCCCCAACAGCTAGTTCATGATAGAGTACGTGGTTTAACTGATGTTATTTATGCCCCATATGCTTGTTTTTGAATGAGCACGTGGTGCAACTGATGTTATTTATGCCCCACATGGATGTTTTTGAAAGAGAACGTAGTGCAACTGATGTTTTTTATGCCCCACCTGCTTGATTATGAATGAGCACGTGGTGCAACTGATGTTATTTATGCCCCAACTGCTTTTTTTTGAATGAGCACGCGATGCAACTGATGTTTTTTATGCCCCAAATGCTTTTTTATGAATGAGCACGTGGTGCAACTGATGTTATTTATGCCCCGACATCTTGTTTTTGAATGAGCACGTGGTGCAACTGATGTTATTTATGCCCCGACAGCTTGTTTTTGAATGAGCACGTGGTGCAACTGATGTTATTTATGCCCCAAACAGCTTGTTTATGAATGAGCACGTGGTGCAACTGATGTTATTTATGCCCCAACAGCTTGTTTTTGAATGAGCACGTGGTGCAACTGATGTTATTTATGCCTCAACTGCTTGTTTATGAATGAGCACGTGATGCAACTGATGATATTTATGCCACAACTGCTTGGTTTTGAATGAGCACGTGGTGCAACTGATGTTATTTATACCCCAACTGCTTGTTTTTTAATGAGCACGTTGTGCAACTGGTGTTATTTATGCCCCAACTGCTTGTTTTTGAATGAGCACGTGGTGCAACTGATGTTATTTACGCCCCAACTGCTTGTTCATGATAGAGTACGTGGGGCTACTGATGTTATTTATACCCAAACTGCTTGTTCATGATAGAGTACGTGGTTTAACTGACGTTTTTTATGCCCCAACTGCATGTTTATGAATGAGCACGTGGTGCAACTGATGTTATTTATGCCCCAACTGCTTGTTTTTGAATGAGCACGTGGTGCTACTGATGTTATTTATGCCCAAACTGCTTGTTTTTGAATGAGCACGTGGTGCATCTGATGTTTTTATACCCGAACTGCTTGTTTTTGAATGAGCACGTGTTGCAACTGCAGTTTTTTTTATGCCCCACCTGCTTGTTTTTGAATGAGTTCGTGGTGCAACTGATGTTATTTATGCCCCAACTGCTTGTTCATGATAGAATACGTGGTGCAACTGATGTTATTTATGCCCCAACAGCTTGTTTTTGAATGAGCACGTGGTGCAATTGATGTTATTTATGCCCCAACTGCTTGTTTTTGAATGAGCACGGGGTGCAACTGATGTTATTTATGCCCCAACTGCTTGTTTTTGAATGAGCACGTGGTGCAACTGATGTTATTTATGCCCCAACTGCTTGTTCACGATAGAGTACGAGGTTTAACTCATGTTATTTATGCCCCACATGCATGTTTTTGAATGAGTACGTGGTGCAACTGATGTTATTTATGCCCCAACTTCTTGCTCATGATAGAGTACGTGGTTTAACTGATGTTATTTATGCCCCAAATGCTTGTTTATGAATGAGCACGTGGTGCAACTGATGTTATTTATAAGCCTTATCAGCCATCTTAGAACCCAGGGCTCCACACCTTCAACCCCACTGGATGAAATGAATGGTCATCATCATTCTTGATGGACAAACAACATTTATGCCCCAACTGCTTGTTTATAAATGAGCACGTGGTGCGAATGATGTTATTTATGCCCCAACAGCTTGTTCATGATAGAGTACGTGGTTTAACTGATGTTATTTATGCCCCAAATGCTTGTTTTTGAATGAGCACGTGGTGCAACTGATGTTATTTATGCCCCAACAGCTTGTTCATGATAGAGTACGTGGTTTAACTGATTTTATTTATGCCCCAAATGCTTGTTTTTGAATGAGCACGTGGTGCAACTGATGTTATTTATGCCCCAAATGCTTGTTTTTGAATGAGCACGTGGTGCAACTGATGTTATTTATACCCCAACTGCTTGTTTTTTAATGAGCACGTGGTGCAACTGATGTTATTTATACCCCAACTGCTTGTTTTTGAATGAGCACGTGGTGCAACTGATGTTATTTATGCCCCAACAGCTTGTTCATGATAGAGTACGTGGTTTAACTGATTTTATTTATGCCCCAAATGCTTGTTTTTGAATGAGCACGTGGTGCAACTGATGTTATTTATGCCCCAAATGCTTGTTTTTGAATGAGCGCGTGGTGCAACTGATGTTATTTATACCCCAACTGCTTGTTTTTTAATGAGCACGTGGTGCAACTGATGTTATTTATGCCCCAACAGCTTGTTCATGATAGAGTACGTGGTTTAACTGATGTTATTTATGCCCCAAATGCTTGTTTTTGAATGAGTACATGGTGCAACTGATGTTATGTATGCCCCACATGCATGTTTTTGAATGAGAACGTAGTGCAGCTGATGTTTTTTATGCTCCACCTGCTTGATTATGAATGAGCACGTGGTGCAACTGATGTTATTTATGCCCCAACTGCTTGTTCATGATAGAGTACTTGGATTAACTGATGTTATTTATGCCCCAAAATGCTTGTTTTTGAATGAGCACTTGGTGCAAATGATGTTATTTATGCCCCAACTGCTTGTTTTTGAATGAGCACGTGGTGCAACTGATGTTATTTATGCCCCGACGGCTTGTTTTTGAATGAGCACGTGGTGCAACTGATGTTATTTATGATCCAACTGTTTGTTTTTGAATGAGCACGTGGTGCAACTGATGTTATTTATGCCCCAACAGCTTGTTTTTGAATGAGCACGCGGTGCAACTGATGTTATTTATGCCCCAACTGCTTGTTTATGAATGAGCACGTGGTGCAACTGATGTTATTTATGCCCCGACAGCTTGTTTTTGAATGAGCACGTGGTGCAACTGATGTTATTTATGCCCCAACTGCTTGTTTTTGAATGAGCACGTGGTGCAACTGATGTTATTTATGTCCAACTGCTTGTTTATGAATGAGCACGTGATGCAACTGATGTTATTTATGCCACAACTGCTTGTTTTTGAATGAGCACGTGGTGCAACTGATGTTATTTATGCCCCAACGGCTTGTTTTTGAATGAGCACGTGGTGCAACTGATGTTATTTATGCCCCAACTGCTTGTTTTTGAATGAGCACGTGGTGCAACTGATGTTATTTATGCCCCAACTTCTTGTTCATGATAGAGTACGTGGTTTAACTGACGTTTTTTATGCCCCAACTGCTTGTTTATGAATGAGCACGTGGTGCAACTGATGTTATTTATGCCCCGACAGCTTGTTTTTGAATGAGCACGTGGTGCAACTGATGTTATTTATGCCCCAACAGCTTGTTTTTGAATGAGCACGTGGTGCAACTGATGTTATTTATGCCCAACTGCTTGTTTATGAATGAGCACGTGATGCAACTGATGTTATTTATGCCACAACTGCTTGTTTTTGAATGAGCACGTGGTGCAACTGATGTTATTTATGCCCCAACGGCTTGTTTTTGAATGAGCACGTGGTGCAACTGATGTTATTTATGCCCCAACTGCTTGTTTTTGAATGAGCACGTGGTGCAACTGATGTTATTTATGCCCCAACTTCTTGTTCATGATAGAGTACGTGGTTTAACTGACGTTTTTTATGCCCCAACTGCATGTTTATGAATGAGCACGTAGTGCAACTGATGTTATTTATGCTCCAACTGCTTGTTTTTGAATGAGCACGTGGTGCTACTGATGTTATTTATGCCCCAACTGCTTGTTTTTGAATGAGCACGTGGTGCAACTGATGTTATTTATACCCCAACTGCTTGGTTTTTTAATGAGCACGTCGTGCAACTGATGTTATTTATGCCCCAACAGCTTGTGTTTGAATGAGCACGTGGTTCAACTGATGTTATTTATGCCCCAAATGCATGTTTTTTAATGAGCACGTGGTGCAACTGATGTTATTTATGCCCCAACAGCTTGTTTTTGAATGAGCACGGGGTGCTACTGGTGATATTTATGCGCCAACTGCTTGTTTGTTAATGAGCACTTGGTGCAGCTGATGTTATTTATACCCCAACTGCATGTTTTTGAATGAGCACGTGGTGCAACTGATGTTATTTATGCGCCAACTGCTTGTTCACGATAGAGTACGAGGTTTAACTGATGTTATTTATGCCCCACATGCATGTTTCTGAATGAGTACGTGGTGCAACTGATGTTATTTATGCCCCAACTGCTTGTTTTTGAATGAGCACGTGGTGCAACTGATGTTATTTATGCCCCAACTTCTTGTTCATGATAGAGTACGTGGTTTAACTGATGTTATTTATGCCCCGAATGCTTGTTTATGAATGAGCACGTCGTGCAACTGATGTTATTTATGCCCCAACTGCTTGTTTATGAATGAGCACGTGGTGCGAATGATGTTATTTATGCCCCAACAGCTTGTTCATGATAGAGTACGTGGTTTAACTGATGTTATTTATGCCCCAAAATGCTTGTTTTTGAATGAGCATGTGGTGCAACTGATGTTATTTATGCCCCAACTGCTTGTTTTTGAATGAGCAAGTGGTGCAACTGATGTTATTTATGCCCCAACAGCTTGTTCATGATAGAGTACGTGGTTTACCTGATGTTATTTTTGTCCCAAATGCTTGTTTTTGAATGAGCACGTGGTGCAACTGATGTTATTTATGCCCCAACTGCTTGTTTTTGAATGAGCACGTGGTGCAACTGATGTTATTTATGCCCCAACAGCGTGTTCATGATAGAGTACGTGGTGTAACTGATATTATTTATGCCCCAAATGCTTGTTTTTGAATGAGCACTTGGTGCAACTGATGTTATTTATGCCCCAACTGCTTGTTTTTGAATGAGCACGTGGTGCAACTGATGTTATTTATGCACCAAATGATTATTGTTGAATGAGCACGTGGTGCAACTGATGTTATTTATGCCCCAACTGCTTGTTCATGATAGAGTACGTGGTTTAACTGATGTTATTTATGCCCCAAATGCTTGTTTTTGAATGAGCACGTGGTGCAACTGATGTTGTTTATGCTCCAACTGCTTGTTTTTGAATGAGCACGCGATACAACTGATGTTTTTTATGCCCCAACTGCTTCTTTATGAATGAGCACGTGGTGCAACTGATGTTATTTATGCCCCGACAGCTTGTTTTTGAATGATCACGTGGTGAAACTGATGTTATTTATGCCCCAACTGCTTGTTTTTGAATGAGAACGTGGTGCAACTGATGTTATTTGTGCCCCAACAGCTTGTTTTTGAATGAGCACGTGGTGCAACTGATGTTATTTATGCCCCAACTGCTTGTTTATGAATGAGCACGTGATGCAACTGATGTTATTTATGCCACAACTGCTTGTTTTTGAATGAGCACGTGGTGCAACTGATGTTATTTATGCCTCAACGGCTTGTTGTTGAATGAGCACGTGGTGCAACTGATGTTATTTATGCCCCAACTGCTTGTTTTTGAATGAGCACGTGGTGCAACTGATGTTATTTATGCCCCAACTGCTTGTTCATGATAGAGTACGTGGGGCTACTGATGTTATTTATACCCAAACTGCATGTTCATGATAGAGTACGTGGTTTAACTGACGTTTTTTATGCCCCAACTGCATGTTTTTGAATGAGCACGTGGTGCTACTGATGTTATTTATGCCCCAACTGCTTGTTTTTGAATGAGCACGTGGTGCAACTGATGTTATTTATACCCCAACTGCTTGTTTTTGAATGAGCACGTGGTGCAACTGAAGTTTTTTATGCCCCACCTGCTTGTTTTTGAATGAGCACGTGGTGCAACTGATGTTATTTATGCCCCAACTGCTTGGTCATGATAGAATACGTCGTGCTACTGATGTTATGTATGCCCCAACTGCTTGTTTTTGAATGAGCACGTGCTGCAACTGATGTTATTTATGCCCGAACTGCTTGTTTTTTAATGAGCACGTCGTGCAACTGATGTTATTTATGCCCCAACAGCTTGTTTATGAATGAGCACGTGGTGCAACTGATGTTATTTATGCCTCAACTGCTTGTTTATGAATGAGCACGTGATGCATTTGATGCTATTTATGCCACAACTGCTTGGTTTTGAATGAGCACGTGGTGCAACTGATGTTATTTATACCCCAACTGCTTGTTTTTTAATGAGCACGTGGTGCAACTGATGTTATTTATGCCCCAACTGCTTGTTTTTTAATGAGCACGTAGTGCAACTGATGTTATTTATGCCCCAACTGCTTGTTCATGATAGAGTACGTGGGGCTACTGATGTTATTTATGCCCCAACTGCTTGTTCATGATAGAGTACGTGGTGCTACTGATGTTATGTATGCCCCAACTGCTTGTTTTTGAATGAGCACGTAATGCAACTGATGTTTTTTATGCCCCAAATGCTTGTTCATGATAGAGTACGTGGTTTAACTGACGTTTTTTATGCCCCAACTGCATGTTTATGTATGAGCACGTAGTGCAACTGATGTTATTTATGCCCCAACTGCTTGTTTTTGAATGAGCACGCGGTGCTACTGATGTTATTTATGCCCCAACTGCTTGTTTTTGAATGAGCACGTGGTGCAACTGATGTTATTTATACCCCAACTGCTTGGTTTTTGAATGAGCACGTGGTGCAACTGAAGTTTTTTATGCCCCACCTGCTTGTTTTTGAATGAGCACGTGGTGCAACTAATGTTATTTATGCCCTAACTGCCTGTTCATGATAGAATACGTGGTGCTACTGATGTTATGTATGCCCAACTGCTTTTTTTTGAATGAGCACGTGCTGCAACTGATGTTATTTATGCCCCAACTGCTTGTTTTTTAATGAGCACATCGTGCAACTGATGTTATTTATGCCCCAACAGCTTGTGTTTGAATGAGCACGTGGTGCAACTGATGTTATTTATGCCCCAAATGCATGTTTTTTAATGAGCACGTGGTGCAACTGATGTTATTTATGCCCCAACAGCTTGTTTTTGAATGAGCACGGGGTGCTACTGGTGATATTTATGCGCCAACTGCTTGTTTGTTAATGAGCACTTGGTGCAGCTGATGTTATTTATACCCCAACTGCATGTTTTTGAATGAGCACGTGGTGCAACTGATGTTATTTATGCCCCAACTGCTTGTTCACGATAGAGTACGAGGTTTAACTGATGTTATTTATGCCCCACATGCATGTTTCTGAATGAGTACGTGGTGCAACTGATGTTATTTATGCCCCAACTGCTTGTTTTTGAATGAGCACGTGGTGCAACTGATGTTATTTATGCCCCAACTTCTTGTTCATGATAGAGTACGTGGTTTAACTGATGTTATTTATGCCCCGAATGCTTGTTTATGAATGAGCACGTCGTGCAACTGATGTTATTTATGCCCCAACTGCTTGTTTATGAATGAGCACGTGGTGCGAATGATGTTATTTATGCCCCAACAGCTTGTTCATGATAGAGTACGTGGTTTAACTGATGTTATTTATGCCCCAAAATGCTTGTTTTTGAATGAGCACGTGGTGCAACTGATGTTATTTATGCCCCAACTGCTTGTTTTTGAATGAGCAAGTAGTGCAACTGATGTTATTTATGCCCCAACAGCTTGTTCATGATAGAGTACGTGGTTTACCTGATGTTATTTTTGTCCCAAATGCTTGTTTTTTAATGAGCACGTGGTGCAACTGATGTTATTTATGCCCCAACTGCTTGTTTTTGAATGAGCACGTGGTGCAACTGATGTTATTTATGCCCCAACAGCGTGTTCATGATAGAGTACGTGGTGTAACTGATATTATTTATGCCCCAAATGCTTGTTTTTGAATGAGCACTTGGTGCAACTGATGTTATTTATGCCCCAACTGCTTGTTTTTGAATGAGCACGTGGTGCAACTGATGTTATTTATGCACCAAATGATTATTGTTGAATGAGCACGTGGTGCAACTGATGTTATTTATGCCCCAACTGCTTGTTCATGATAGAGTACGTGGTTTAACTGATGTTATTTATGCCCCAAATGCTTGTTTTTGAATGAGCACGTGGTGCAACTGATGTTATTTATGCTCCAACTGCTTGTTTTTGAATGAGCACGCGATGCAACTGATGTTTTTTATGCCCCAACTGCTTCTTTATGAATGAGCACGTGGTGCAACTGATGTTATTTATGCCCCGACAGCTTGTTTTTGAATGATCACGTGGTGAAACTGATGTTATTTGTGCCCCAACAGCTTGTTTTTGAATGAGCACGTGGTGCAACTGATGTTATTTATGCCCCAACTGCTTGTTTATGAATGAGCACGTGATGCAACTGATGTTATTTATGCCACAACTGCTTGTTTTTGAATGAGCACGTGGTGCAACTGATGTTATTTATGCCTCAACGGCTTGTTGTTGAATGAGCACGTGGTGCAACTGATGTTATTTATGCCCCAACTGCTTGTTTTTGAATGAGCACGTGGTGCAACTGATGTTATTTATGCCCCAACTGCTTGTTCATGATAGAGTACGTGGGGCTACTGATGTTATTTATACCCAAACTGCATGTTCATGATAGAGTACGTGGTTTAACTGACGTTTTTTATGCCCCAACTGCATGTTTATGAATGAGCACGTAGTGCAACTGATGTTATTTATGCCCCAACTGCTTGTTTTTGAATGAGCACGTGGTGCTACTGATGTTATTTATGCCCCAACTGCTTGTTTTTGAATGAGCACGTGGTGCAACTGATGTTATTTATACCCCAACTGCTTGTTTTTGAATGAGCACGTGGTGCAACTGAAGTTTTTTATGCCCCACCTGCTTGTTTTTGAATGAGCACGTGGTGCAACTGATGTTATTTATGCCCCAACTGCTTGTTCATGATAGAATACGTCGTGCTACTGATGTTATGTATGCCCCAACTGCTTGTTTTTGAATGAGCACGTGTTGCAACTGAGCAACTGATGTTATTTATGCCCGAACTGCTTGTTTTTTAATGAGCACGTCGTGCAACTGATGTTATTTATGCCCCAACAGCTTGTTTATGAATGAGCACGTGGTGCAACTGATGTTATTTATGCCTCAACTGCTTGTTTATGAATGAGCACGTGATGCATTTGATGTTATTTATGCCACAACTGCTTGGGTTTGAATGAGCACGTGGTGCAACTGATGTTATTTATACCCCAACTGCTTGTTTTTTAATGAGCACGTGGTGCAACTGATGTTATTTATGCCCCAACTGCTTGTTTTTTAATGAGCACGTAGTGCAACTGATGTTATTTATGCCCCAACTGCATGTTCATGATAGAGTACGTGGGGCTACTGATGTTATTTATGCCCCAACTGCTTGTTCATGATAGAGTACGTGGTGCTACTGATGTTATGTATGCCCCAACTGCTTGTTTTTGAATGAGCACGTAATGCAACTGATGTTTTTTATGCCCCAAATGCTTGTTCATGATAGAGTACGTGGTTTAACTGACGTTTTTTATGCCCCAACTGCATGTTTATGTATGAGCACGTAGTGCAACTGATGTTATTTATGCCCCAACTGCTTGTTTTTGAATGAGCACGCGGTGCTACTGATGTTATTTATGCCCCAACTGCTTGTTTTTGAATGAGCACGTGGTGCAACTGATGTTATTTATACCCCAACTGCTTGGTTTTTGAATGAGCACGTGGTGCAACTGAAGTTTTTTATGCCCCACCTGCTTGTTTTTGAATGAGCACGTGGTGCAACTAATGTTATTTATGCCCTAACTGCCTGTTCATGATAGAATACGTGGTGCTACTGATGTTATGTATGCCCAACTGCTTTTTTTTGAATGAGCACGTGCTGCAACTGATGTTATTTATGCCCCAACTGCTTGTTTTTTAATGAGCACATCGTGCAACTGATGTTATTTATGCCCCAACAGCTTGTGTTTGAATGAGCACGTGGTGCAACTGATGTTATTTATGCCCCAAATGCATGTTTTTAATGAGCACGTGGTGCAACTGATGTTATTTATGCCCCAACAGCTTGTTCATGATAGAGTACGTGGTTTACCTGATGTTATTTTTGTCCCAAATGCTTGTTTTTGAATGAGCACGTGGTGCAACTGATGTTATTTATGCCCCAACTGCTTGTTTTTGAATGAGCACGTGGTGCAACTGATGTTATTTATGCCCCAACAGCGTGTTCATGATAGAGCACGTGGTGTAACTGATATTATTTATGCCACAAATGCTTGTTTTTGAATGAGCACTTGGTGCAACTGATGTTATTTATGCCCCAACTGCTTGTTTTTGAATGAGCACGTGGTGCAACTGATGTTATTTATGCACCAAATGATTGTTGTTGAATGAGCACGTGGTGCAACTGATGTTATTTATGCCCCAACTGCTTGTTCATGATAGAGTACGTGGTTTAACTGATGTTATTTATGCCCAAAATGCTTGTTTTTGAATGAGCACGTGGTGCAACTGATGTTATTTATGCTCCAACTGCTTGTTTTTGAATGAGCACGCGATGCAACTGATGTTTTTTATGCCCCAACTGCTTCTTTATGAATGAGCACGTGGTGCAACTGATGTTATTTATGCCCAGACAGCTTGTTTTTGAATGATCACGTGGTGAAACTGATGTTATTTATGCCCCAACTGCTTGTTTTTGAATGAGAACGTGGTGCAACTGATGTTATTTAGTTAGTTAGTTAGTCGACAGATCATCCTCGCTGCACATCGAACCATTCAGTCCATAAGTGCTCGGATCCCCTCCTCAGCAAATCCCGCAGCGTGTAGCGGCTAACGACGCCAGTTCTGTGTTGGTTTATCAATCTTCTTTGGCTTCCTGCGTAGTGTTCTTGTTTGGCCACACCTCTTTTAATTTGATGCTCTAGCAGTCTGGCCATTGTTGTAGATTCACAGTCATCACTTGGTTCTCGCAAAAGTCTCACATCACGTAGAGCATTCAGAATGTCAGCCTGGTCCATGGCGCGTCCGCCCTCCACAGTAGCCTCACCTGCGAGCTTGTCAGCCCGCTCATTTCCTTGTACTCCCGCATGCCCTGGCACGAAGATGAAACTAATCTTTGCCAGCCGAGACCGCTTCAGAGGCAGCAACCATTCTCTTCGGATCGACCCCTCCTCTATCCTCTTGATCATGTTCATTGAGTCGCTAAGGAAACAAGCCCTGGTGAATGTCTGTGTCTCGAGCCATGTTATTGCTTTACTTACTGCCATGACTTCCATGGTCAGGCTACTTGTGGTTTCAGTGAAAGCACCAGAGTCCTCCTTCACAATTCTCCCTCCGGCCCGAGCTGTAAAGGCCCATGAGCTTCTCACATGTCGGACGACCGACCCATCTGTGTAGATGACCGCGTCACCGTCTAGCGAATTCTCGAAAATCAACGCTTGTACTTCAGCCTCAACAGCAGCCGGATTTTCTTGTCTGCATTTTCTATCTAATTGGATGCAAACTGAAAAGGATGTGCAGAAGTCTGTTGGCACTTGCACCCACTCCTCGCCAGGTTCTAAGTCCTCAAGTGAACACACCTGTTGAAGAATGTCTTCGGCTTGACCCATCCACGACCGTCCTCTTTTTAACCTGCTGCCCTTCACCTTCCTAATTTCACTATGCAGTGGATGTTGTGTGTTTGCGTTAATTCTGAGGTAGGCGCGTGCCCTGCAAACTTGTATTCTCTCTTCAATGGTTGGAAAATCAAGAAGGTAGCGCATCGCCCTGCATGCTGTATCTCTTGTACATCCAAGAATAATGCGCATAGCTTCATTCTGTATCCTTTCCATCCTTTCTATCTGCTTATGGCTGAACTGATGTTATTTGTGCCCCAACAGCTTGTTTTTGAATGAGCACGTGGTGCAACTGATGTTATTTATGCCCCAACTGCTTGTTTATGAATGAGCACGTGGTGCAACTGATGTTATTTATGCCCCAACTGCTTGTTCATGATAGAGTACGTGGTTTAACTGATGTTATTTATGCCCCAAATGCTTGTTTTTGAATGAGCACGTGGTGCAACTGATGTTGTTTATGCTCCAACTGCTTGTTTTTGAATGAGCACGCGATACAACTGATGTTTTTTATGCCCCAACTGCTTCTTTATGAATGAGCACGTGGTGCAACTGATGTTATTTATGCCCCGACAGCTTGTTTTTGAATGATCACGTGGTGAAACTGATGTTATTTATGCCCCAACTGCTTGTTTTTGAATGAGAACGTGGTGCAACTGATGTTATTTGTGCCCCAACAGCTTGTTTTTGAATGAGCACGTGGTGCAACTGATGTTATTTATGCCCCAACTGCTTGTTTATGAATGAGCACGTGATGCAACTGATGTTATTTATGCCACAACTGCTTGTTTTTGAATGAGCACGTGGTGCAACTGATGTTATTTATGCCTCAACGGCTTGTTGTTGAATGAGCACGTGGTGCAACTGATGTTATTTATGCCCCAACTGCTTGTTTTTGAATGAGCACGTGGTGCAACTGATGTTATTTATGCCCCAACTGCTTGTTCATGATAGAGTACGTGGGGCTACTGATGTTATTTATACCCAAACTGCATGTTCATGATAGAGTACGTGGTTTAACTGACGTTTTTTATGCCCCAACTGCATGTTTTTGAATGAGCACGTGGTGCTACTGATGTTATTTATGCCCCAACTGGTTGTTTTTGAATGAGCACGTGGTGCAACTGATGTTATTTATACCCCAACTGCTTGTTTTTGAATGAGCACGTGGTGCAACTGAAGTTTTTTATGCCCCACCTGCTTGTTTTTGAATGAGCACGTGGTGCAACTGATGTTATTTATGCCCCAACTGCTTGGTCATGATAGAATACGTCGTGCTACTGATGTTATGTATGCCCCAACTGCTTGTTTTTGAATGAGCACGTGCTGCAACTGATGTTATTTATGCCCGAACTGCTTGTTTTTTAATGAGCACGTCGTGCAACTGATGTTATTTATGCCCCAACAGCTTGTTTATGAATGAGCACGTGGTGCAACTGATGTTATTTATGCCTCAACTGCTTGTTTATGAATGAGCACGTGATGCATTTGATGCTATTTATGCCACAACTGCTTGGTTTTGAATGAGCACGTGGTGCAACTGATGTTATTTATACCCCAACTGCTTGTTTTTTAATGAGCACGTGGTGCAACTGATGTTATTTATGCCCCAACTGCTTGTTTTTTAATGAGCACGTAGTGGAACTGATGTTATTTATGCCCCAACTGCTTGTTCATGATAGAGTACGTGGGGCTACTGATGTTATTTATGCCCCAACTGCTTGTTCATGATAGAGTACGTGGTGCTACTGATGTTATGTATGCCCCAACTGCTTGTTTTTGAATGAGCACGTAATGCAACTGATGTTTTTTATGCCCCAAATGCTTGTTCATGATAGAGTACGTGGTTTAACTGACGTTTTTTATGCCCCAACTGCATGTTTATGTATGAGCACGTAGTGCAACTGATGTTATTTATGCCCCAACTGCTTGTTTTTGAATGAGCACGCGGTGCTACTGATGTTATTTATGCCCCAACTGCTTGTTTTTGAATGAGCACGTGGTGCAACTGATGTTATTTATACCCCAACTGCTTGGTTTTTGAATGAGCACGTGGTGCAACTGAAGTTTTTTATGCCCCACCTGCTTGTTTTTGAATGAGCACGTGGTGCAACTAATGTTATTTATGCCCTAACTGCCTGTTCATGATAGAATACGTGGTGCTACTGATGTTATGTATACCCAACTGCTTTTTTTTGAATGAGCACGTGCTGCAACTGATGTTATTTATGCCCCAACTGCTTGTTTTTTAATGAGCACATCGTGCAACTGATGTTATTTATGCCCCAACAGCTTGTGTTTGAATGAGCACGTGGTGCAACTGATGTTATTTATGCCCCAAATGCATGTTTTTTAATGAGCACGTGGTGCAACTGATGTTATTTATGCCCCAACAGCTTGTTTTTGAATGAGCACGGGGTGCTACTGGTGATATTTATGCGCCAACTGCTTGTTTGTTAATGAGCACTTGGTGCAGCTGATGTTATTTATACCCCAACTGCATGTTTTTGAATGAGCACGTGGTGCAACTGATGTTATTTATGCCCCAACTGCTTGTTCACGATAGAGTACGAGGTTTAACTGATGTTATTTATGCCCCACATGCATGTTTCTGAATGAGTACGTGGTGCAACTGATGTTATTTATGCCCCAACTGCTTGTTTTTGAATGAGCACGTGGTGCAACTGATGTTATTTATGCCCCAACTTCTTGTTCATGATAGAGTACGTGGTTTAACTGATGTTATTTATGCCCCGAATGCTTGTTTATGAATGAGCACGTCGTGCAACTGATGTTATTTATGCCCCAACTGCTTGTTTATGAATGAGCACGTGGTGCGAATGATGTTATTTATGCCCCAACAGCTTGTTCATGATAGAGTACGTGGTTTAACTGATGTTATTTATGCCCCAAAATGCTTGTTTTTGAATGAGCACGTGGTGCAACTGATGTTATTTATGCCCCAACTGCTTGTTTTTGAATGAGCAAGTAGTGCAACTGATGTTATTTATGCCCCAACAGCTTGTTCATGATAGAGTACGTGGTTTACCTGATGTTATTTTTGTCCCAAATGCTTGTTTTTTAATGAGCACGTGGTGCAACTGATGTTATTTATGCCCCAACTGCTTGTTTTTGAATGAGCACGTGGTGCAACTGATGTTATTTATGCCCCAACAGCGTGTTCATGATAGAGTACGTGGTGTAACTGATATTATTTATGCCCCAAATGCTTGTTTTTGAATGAGCACTTGGTGCAACTGATGTTATTTATGCCCCAACTGCTTGTTTTTGAATGAGCACGTGGTGCAACTGATGTTATTTATGCACCAAATGATTATTGTTGAATGAGCACGTGGTGCAACTGATGTTATTTATGCCCCAACTGCTTGTTCATGATAGAGTACGTGGTTTAACTGATGTTATTTATGCCCCAAATGCTTGTTTTTGAATGAGCACGTGGTGCAACTGATGTTATTTATGCTCCAACTGCTTGTTTTTGAATGAGCACGCGATGCAACTGATGTTTTTTATGCCCCAACTGCTTCTTTATGAATGAGCACGTGGTGCAACTGATGTTATTTATGCCCCGACAGCTTGTTTTTGAATGATCACGTGGTGAAACTGATGTTATTTGTGCCCCAACAGCTTGTTTTTGAATGAGCACGTGGTGCAACTGATGTTATTTATGCCCCAACTGCTTGTTTATGAATGAGCACGTGATGCAACTGATGTTATTTATGCCACAACTGCTTGTTTTTGAATGAGCACGTGGTGCAACTGATGTTATTTATGCCTCAACGGCTTGTTGTTGAATGAGCACGTGGTGCAACTGATGTTATTTATGCCCCAACTGCTTGTTTTTGAATGAGCACGTGGTGCAACTGATGTTATTTATGCCCCAACTGCTTGTTCATGATAGAGTACGTGGGGCTACTGATGTTATTTATACCCAAACTGCATGTTCATGATAGAGTACGTGGTTTAACTGACGTTTTTTATGCCCCAACTGCATGTTTATGAATGAGCACGTAGTGCAACTGATGTTATTTATGCCCCAACTGCTTGTTTTTGAATGAGCACGTGGTGCTACTGATGTTATTTATGCCCCAACTGCTTGTTTTTGAATGAGCACGTGGTGCAACTGATGTTATTTATACCCCAACTGCTTGTTTTTGAATGAGCACGTGGTGCAACTGAAGTTTTTTATGCCCCACCTGCTTGTTTTTGAATGAGCACGTGGTGCAACTGATGTTATTTATGCCCCAACTGCTTGTTCATGATAGAATACGTCGTGCTACTGATGTTATGTATGCCCCAACTGCTTGTTTTTGAATGAGCACGTGTTGCAACTGAGCAACTGATGTTATTTATGCCCGAACTGCTTGTTTTTTAATGAGCACGTCGTGCAACTGATGTTATTTATGCCCCAACAGCTTGTTTATGAATGAGCACGTGGTGCAACTGATGTTATTTATGCCTCAACTGCTTGTTTATGAATGAGCACGTGATGCATTTGATGTTATTTATGCCACAACTGCTTGGGTTTGAATGAGCACGTGGTGCAAATGATGTTATTTATACCCCAACTGCTTGTTTTTTAATGAGCACGTGGTGCAACTGATGTTATTTATGCCCCAACTGCTTGTTTTTTAATGAGCACGTAGTGCAACTGATGTTATTTATGCCCCAACTGCATGTTCATGATAGAGTACGTGGGGCTACTGATGTTATTTATGCCCCAACTGCTTGTTCATGATAGAGTACGTGGTGCTACTGATGTTATGTATGCCCCAACTGCTTGTTTTTGAATGAGCACGTAATGCAACTGATGTTTTTTATGCCCCAAATGCTTGTTCATGATAGAGTACGTGGTTTAACTGACGTTTTTTATGCCCCAACTGCATGTTTATGTATGAGCACGTAGTGCAACTGATGTTATTTATGCCCCAACTGCTTGTTTTTGAATGAGCACGCGGTGCTACTGATGTTATTTATGCCCCAACTGCTTGTTTTTGAATGAGCACGTGGTGCAACTGATGTTATTTATACCCCAACTGCTTGGTTTTTGAATGAGCACGTGGTGCAACTGAAGTTTTTTATGCCCCACCTGCTTGTTTTTGAATGAGCACGTGGTGCAACTAATGTTATTTATGCCCTAACTGCCTGTTCATGATAGAATACGTGGTGCTACTGATGTTATGTATGCCCAACTGCTTTTTTTTGAATGAGCACGTGCTGCAACTGATGTTATTTATGCCCCAACTGCTTGTTTTTTAATGAGCACATCGTGCAACTGATGTTATTTATGCCCCAACAGCTTGTGTTTGAATGAGCACGTGGTGCAACTGATGTTATTTATGCCCCAAATGCATGTTTTTAATGAGCACGTGGTGCAACTGATGTTATTTATGCCCCAACAGCTTGTTCATGATAGAGTACGTGGTTTACCTGATGTTATTTTTGTCCCAAATGCTTGTTTTTGAATGAGCACGTGGTGCAACTGATGTTATTTATGCCCCAACTGCTTGTTTTTGAATGAGCACGTGGTGCAACTGATGTTATTTATGCCCCAACAGCGTGTTCATGATAGAGCACGTGGTGTAACTGATATTATTTATGCCACAAATGCTTGTTTTTGAATGAGCACTTGGTGCAACTGATGTTATTTATGCCCCAACTGCTTGTTTTTGAATGAGCACGTGGTGCAACTGATGTTATTTATGCACCAAATGATTGTTGTTGAATGAGCACGTGGTGCAACTGATGTTATTTATGCCCCAACTGCTTGTTCATGATAGAGTACGTGGTTTAACTGATGTTATTTATGCCCCAAATGCTTGTTTTTGAATGAGCACGTGGTGCAACTGATGTTATTTATGCTCCAACTGCTTGTTTTTGAATGAGCACGCGATGCAACTGATGTTTTTTATGCCCCAACTGCTTCTTTATGAATGAGCACGTGGTGCAACTGATGTTATTTATGCCCAGACAGCTTGTTTTTGAATGATCACGTGGTGAAACTGATGTTATTTATGCCCCAACTGCTTGTTTTTGAATGAGAACGTGGTGCAACTGATGTTATTTGTGCCCCAACAGCTTGTTTTTGAATGAGCACGTGGTGCAACTGATGTTATTTATGCCCCAACTGCTTGTTTATGAATGAGCACGTGATACAACTGATGTTATTTATGCCACAACTGCTTGTTTTTGAATGAGCACGTGGTGCAACTGATGTTATTTATGCCTCAACGGCTTGTTGTTGAATGAGCACGTGGTGCAACTGATGTTATTTATGCCCCAACTGCTTGTTTTTGAATGAGCACGTGGTGCAACTGATGTTATTTATGCTCCAACTGCTTGTTTTTGAATGAGCACGTGGTGCAACTGATGTTATTTATGCCCCAACTGCTTGTTCATGATAGAGTACGTGGGGTTACTGATGTTATTTATACCCAAACTGCATGTTCATGATAGAGTACGTGGTTTAACTGACGTTTTTTATGCCCCAACTGCATGTTTATGAATGAGCACGTAGTGCAACTGATGTTATTTATGCCCCAACTGCTTGTTTTTGAATGAGCACGTGGTGCTACTGATGTTATTTATGCCCCAACTGCTTGTTTTTGAATGAGCACGTGGTGCAACTGATGTTATTTATACCCCAACTGCTTGTTTTTGAATGAGCACGTGGTGCAACTGAAGTTTTTTATGCCCCACCTGCTTGTTTTTGAATGAGCACGTGGTGCAACTGATGTTATTTATGCCCCAACTGCTTGTTCATGATAGAATACGTCGTGCTACTGATGTTATGTATGCCCCAACTGCTTGTTTTTTAATGAGCACGTCGTGCAACTGATGTTATTTATGCCCCAAAAGCTTGTTTATGAATGAGCACGTGGTGCAACTGATGTTATTTATGCCTCAACTGCTTGTTTATGAATGAGCACGTGATGCATTTGATGTTATTTATGCCACAACTGCTTGGTTTTGAATGAGCACGTGGTGCAACTGATGTTATTTATGCCCCAACTGCTTGTTTTTTAATGAGCACGTAGTGCAACTGATGTTATTTATGCCCCAACTGCTTGTTCATGATAGAGTACGTGGGGCTACTGATGTTATTTATGCCCCAACTGCTTGTTCATGATAGAGTACGTGGTGCTACTGATCTTATGTATGCCCCAACTGCTTGTTTTTGAATGAGCACGTAATGCAACTGATGTTATTTATGCCCTAACTGCCTGTTCATGATAGAATACGTGGTGCTACTGATGTTATGTATGCCCAACTGCTTTTTTTTGAATGAGCACGTGCTGCAACTGATGTTATTTATGCCCCAACTGCTTGTTTTTTAATGAGCACGTCGTGCAACTGATGTTATTTATGCCCCAACAGCTTGTGTTTGAATGAGCACGTGGTGCAACTGATGTTATTTATGCCCCAAATGCATGTTTATTAATGAGCACGTGGTGCAACTGATGTTATTTATGCCCCAACAGCTTGTTTTTGAATGAGCACGGGGTGCTACTGATGATATTTATGCGCCAACTGCTTGTTTGTTAATGAGCACTTGGTGCAGCTGATGTTATTTATACCCAAACTGCTTGTTTTTAAATGAGCACGTGGTGCAACTGATGTTTTTTATGCCCCAACTGCTTGTTTTTGAATGAGTATGTGGTGCAACTGATGTTATTTATACCCCAACTGCTTGTTCATGATAGAGTACGTGGTGCTACTGATGTTATTTATGCCCCAACTGCTTGTTTTTGAATGAGCACGTGGTGCAACTGATGTTATTTATGCCCCAACTGCTTGTTCACGATAGAGTACGAGGTTTAACTGATGTTATTTATGCCCCACATGCATGTTTCTGAATGAGTACGTGGTGCAACTGATGTTATTTATGCCCCAACGTCTTGTTCATGATAGAGTACGTGGTTTAACTGATGTTATTTATGCCCCGAATGCTTGTTTATGAATGAGCACGTCGTGCAACTGATGTTATTTATGCCCCAACTGCTTGTTTATGAATGAGCACGTGGTGCGAATGATGTTATTTATGCCCCAACAGCTTGTTCATGATAGAGTACGTGGTTTAACTGATGTTATTTATGCCCCAAAATGCTTGTTTTTGAATGAGCACGTGGTGCAACTGATGTTATTTATGCCCCAACTGCTTGTTTTTGAATGAGCACGTGGTGCAACTGATGTTATCTATGCCCCAACAGCTTGTTCATGATAGAGTACGTGGTGCAACTGATGTTATTTATGCCCCAACTGCTTGTTCATGATAGAGTACGTGTTGTTACTGATGTTATTTATGCCCCAAAAGCTTGTTTTTGAATGAGCACGTGGTGCAACTGATGTTATTTATGCCCCAACTGCTTGTTTTTGAATGATCACGTGGTGCAACTGATGTTATTTATGCCCCAACTGCTTGGTTTTGAATGAGCACGTGGTGCAACTGATGTTTTTTATGCCCCAACTGCTTCTTTATGAAGGAGCACTTGGTGCAACTGATATTATTTATGCCCCAACTGCTTGTTTATGAATGAGCACGTGGTGCAACTGATGGTATTTATGACCCAACTGCTTGTTTTTGAATGAGCACGTGGTGCAACTGATGTTTTTTTTGCCCCAACTTCTTTTTTATGAATGAGCACGTGGTGCAACTGATGCTATTTATGCCCCGACAGCTTGTTTTTGAATGAGCACGTGGTGAACTGATGTTATTTATACCCCAACTGCTTGTTTTTTAATGAGCACGTGGTGCAACTGATGTTATTTATTCCCCAACAGCTTGTTTTTGAATGAGCACGTGGTGCAACTGATGTTATTTATGCCCCAGCTGCTTGTTTATGAATGAGCACGTGATGCAACTGATGTTATTTATGCCACAACTGCTTGTTTTTGAATGAGCACGTGGTGCCACTGATGTTATTTATACCCCAACTGCTTGTTTTTGAATGAGCACGTGGTGCAACTGATGTTATTTATGCCCCAACTGCTTGTTTTTGAATGAGCACGTGGTGCAACTGATGTTATTTATGCCCCAACTGCTTGTTCATGATAGAGTACGTGGGGCTACTGATGTTATTTATACCCAAACTGCTTGTTCATGATAGAGTACGTGGTTTAACTGACGTTTTTTATGCCCCAACTGCATGTTTATGAATGAGCACGTGGTGCAACTGATGTTATTTATGCCCCAACTGCTTGTTCATGATAGAGTACGTGGTGCTACTGATGCTATGTATGCCCCAACTGCTTGTTTTTGAATGAGCACGTAATGCAACTGATGTTATTTATGCCCCAAATGCTGGTTTTTGAATGAGCACGTGGTGCAACTGATGTTATTTATGCCCCAACTGCTTGTTCATGATAGAGTACGTGGTTTAACTGACGTTTTTTATGCCCCAACTGCATGTTTATGAATGAGCACGTAGTGCAACTGATGTTATTTATGCCCCAACTGCTTGTTTTTGAATGAGCACGTGGTGCTACTGATGTTATGTATGCCCCAACTGCTTGTTTTTGAATGAGCACGTGGTGCAACTGATGTTATTTATACCCCAACTGCTTGGTTTTTGAATGAGCACGTGGTGCAACTGAAGTATTTTATGCCCCACCTGCTTGTTTTTGAATGAGCACGTGGTGCAACTGATGTTATTTATGCCCTAACTGCCTGTTCATGATAGAATACGTGGTGCTACTGATGTTATGTATGCCCAACTGCTTTTTTTTTAATGAGCACGTGCTGCAACTGATGTTATTTATGCCCCAACTGCTTGTTTTTTAATGAGCACGTCGTACAACTGATGTTATTTATGCCCCAACAGCTTGTGTTTGAATGAGCACGTGGTGCAACTGAAGTATTTTATGCCCCACCTGCTTGTTTTTGAATGAGCACGTGGTGCAACTGATGTTATTTATGCCCTAACTGCCTGTTCATGATAGAATACGTGGTGCAACTGATGTTATTTATGCCCCAAATGCATGTTTTTTAATGAGCACGTGGTGCAACTGATGTTATTTATGCCCCAACAGCTTGTTTTTGAATGAGCACGGGGTGCTACTGATGATATTTATGCGCCAACTGCTTGTTTGTTAATGAGCACTTGGTGCAGCTGATGTTATTTATACCCCAACTGCTTGTTTTTGAATGAGCACGTGGTGCAACTGATGTTTTTTTATGCCCCAACTGCTTGTTTTTGAATGAGTATGTGGTGTAACTGATGTTATTTATACCCCAACTGCTTGTTCATGATAGAGTACGTGGTGCTACTGATGTTATTTATGCCCCAACTGCTTGTTTTTGAATGAGCACGTGGTGCAACTGATGTTATTTATGCCCCAACTGCTTGTTCACGATAGAGTACGAGGTTTAACTGATGTTATTTATGCCCCACATGCATGTTTCTGAATGAGTACGTGGTGCAACTGATGTTATTTATGCCCCAACTTCTTGTTCATGATAGAGTACGTGGTTTAACTGATGTTATTTATGCCCCGAATGCTTGTTTATGAATGAGCACGTCGTGCAACTGATGTTATTTATGCCCCAACTGCTTGTTTATGAATGAGCACGTGGTGCGAATGATGTTATTTATGCTCCAACAGCTTGTTCATGATAGAGTACGTGGTTTAACTGATGTTATTTATGCCCCAAAATGCTTGTTTTTGAATGAGCACGTGGTGCAACTGATGTTATTTATGCCCCAACTGCTTGTTTTTGAATGAGCACGTGGTGCAACTGATGTTATTTATGCCCCAACAGCTTGTTCATGATAGAGTACGTGGTGCAACTGATGTTATTTATGCCCCAACTGCTTGTTCATGATAGAGTACGTGTTGTTACTGATGTTATTTATGCCCCAAGAGCTTGTTTTTGAATGAGCACGTGGTGCAACTGATGTTATTTATGCCCCAACTGCTTGTTTTTGAATGATCACGTGGTGCAACTGATGTTATTTATGCCCCAACTGCTTGGTTTTGAATGAGCACGTGGTGCAACTGATGTTTTTTATGCCCCAACTGCTTCTTTATGAAGGAGCACTTGGTGCAACTGATGTTTTTTTTGCCCCAACTTCTTTTTTATGAATGAGCATGTGGTGCAACTGATGTTATTTATGCCCCGACAGCTTGTTTTTGAATGAGCACGTGGTGAACTGATGTTATTTATACCCCAACTGCTTGTTTTTTAATGAGCACGTGGTGCAACTGATGTTATTTATTTCCCAACAGCTTGTTTTTGAATGAGCACGTGGTGCAACTGATGTTATTTATGCCCCAGCTGCTTGTTTATGAATGAGCACGTGATGCAACTGATGTTATTATGCCACAACTGCTTGTTTTTGAATGAGCACGTGGTGCCACTGATGTTATTTATACCCCAACTGCTTGTTTTTGAATGAGCACGTGGTGCAACTGATGTTATTTATGCCCCAACTGCTTGTTCATGATAGAGTACGTGGGGCTACTGATGTTATTTATACCCAAACTGCTTGTTCATGATAGAGTACGTGGTTTAACTGACGTTTTTTATGCCCCAACTGCATGTTTATGAATGAGCACGTGGTGCAACTGATGTTATTTATGCCCCAACTGCTTGTTCATGATAGAGTACGTGGTGCTACTGATGTTATGTATGCCCCAACTGCTTGTTTTTGAATGAGCACGTAATGCAACTGATGTTATTTATGCCCCAAATGCTGGTTTTTGAATGAGGACGTGGTGCAACTGATGTTATTTATGCCCCAACTGCTTGTTCATGATAGAGTACGTGGTTTAACTGACGTTTTTTATGCCCCAACTGTATGTTTATGAATGAGCACGTAGTGCCACTGATGTTATTTATGCCCCAACTGCTTGTTTTTGAATGAGCACGTGGTGCTACTGATGTTATGTATGCCCCAACTGCTTGTTTTTGAATGAGCACGTGGTGCAACTGATGTTATTTATACCCCAACTGCTTGGTTTTTGAATGAGCACGTGGTGCAACTGAAGTATTTTATGCCCCACCTGCTTGTTTTTGAATGAGCACGTGGTGCAACTGATGTTATTTATGCCCTAACTGCCTGTTCATGATAGAATACGTGGTGCTACTGATGTTATGTATGCCCAACTGCTTTTTTTTTAATGAGCACGTGCTGCAACTGATGTTATTTATGCCCCAACTGCTTGTTTTTTAATGAGCACGTCGTGCAACTGATGTTATTTATGCCCCAACAGCTTGTGTTTGAATGAGCACGTGGTGCAACTGAAGTATTTTATGCCCCACCTGCTTGTTTTTGAATGAGCACGTGGTGCAACTGATGTTATTTATGCCCTAACTGCCTGTTCATGATAGAATACGTGGTGCAACTGATGTTATTTATGCCCCAAATGCATGTTTTTTAATGAGCACGTGGTGCAACTGATGTTATTTATGCCCCAACAGCTTGTTTTTGAATGAGCACGGGGTGCTACTGATGATATTTATGCGCCAGCTGCTTGTTTGTTAATGAGCACTTGGTGCAGCTGATGTTATTTATACCCCAACTGCTTGTTTTTGAATGAGCACGTGGTGCAACTGATGTTTTTTATGCCCCAACTGCTTGTTTTTGAATGAGTATGTGGTGCAACTGATGTTATTTATACCCCAACTGCTTGTTCATGATAGAGTACGTGGTGCTACTGATGTTATTTATGCCCCAACTGCTTGTTTTTGAATGAGCACGTGGTGCAACTGATGTTATTTATGCCCCAACTGCTTGTTCACGATAGAGTACGAGGTTTAACTGATGTTATTTATGCCCCACATGCATGTTTCTGAATGAGTACGTGGTGCAACTGATGTTATTTATGCCCCAACTTCTTGTTCATGATAGAGTACGTGGTTTAACTGATGTTATTTATGCCCCGAATGCTTGTTTATGAATGAGCACGTCGTGCAACTGATGTTATTTATGCCCCAACTGCTTGTTTATGAATGAGCACGTGGTGCGAATGATGTTATTTATGCCCCAACAGCTTGTTCATGATAGAGTACGTGGTTTAACTGATGTTATTTATGCCCCAAAATGCTTGTTTTTGAATGAGCACGTGGTGCAACTGATGTTATTTATGCCCCAAAAGCTTGTTTTTGAATGAGCACGTGGTGCAACTGATGTTATTTATGCCCCAACTGCTTGTTTTTGAATGATCACGTGGTGCAACTGATGTTATTTATGCCCCAACTGCTTGGTTTTGAATGAGCACGTGGTGCAACTGATGTTTTTTATGCCCCAACTGCTTCTTTATGAAGGAGCACTTGGTGCAACTGATGTTTTTTTTGCCCCAACTTCTTTTTTATGAATGAGCATGTGGTGCAACTGATGTTATTTATGCCCCGACAGCTTGTTTTTGAATGAGCACGTGGTGAACTGATGTTATTTATACCCCAACTGCTTTTTTTTTAATGAGCACGTGCTGCAACTGATGTTATTTATGCCCCAACTGCTTGTTTTTTAATGAGCACGTCGTACAACTGATGTTATTTATGCCCCAACAGCTTGTGTTTGAATGAGCACGTGGTGCAACTGAAGTATTTTATGCCCCACCTGCTTGTTTTTGAATGAGCACGTGGTGCAACTGATGTTATTTATGCCCTAACTGCCTGTTCATGATAGAATACGTGGTGCAACTGATGTTATTTATGCCCCAAATGCATGTTTTTTAATGAGCACGTGGTGCAACTGATGTTATTTATGCCCCAACAGCTTGTTTTTGAATGAGCACGGGGTGCTACTGATGATATTTATGCGCCAACTGCTTGTTTGTTAATGAGCACTTGGTGCAGCTGATGTTATTTATACCCCAACTGCTTGTTTTTGAATGAGCACGTGGTGCAACTGATGTTTTTTTATGCCCCAACTGCTTGTTTTTGAATGAGTATGTGGTGCAACTGATGTTATTTATACCCCAACTGCTTGTTCATGATAGAGTACGTGGTGCTACTGATGTTATTTATGCCCCAACTGCTTGTTTTTGAATGAGCACGTGGTGCAACTGATGTTATTTATGCCCCAACTGCTTGTTCACGATAGAGTACGAGGTTTAACTGATGTTATTTATGCCCCACATGCATGTTTCTGAATGAGTACGTGGTGCAACTGATGTTATTTATGCCCCAACTTCTTGTTCATGATAGAGTACGTGGTTTAACTGATGTTATTTATGCCCCGAATGCTTGTTTATGAATGAGCACGTCGTGCAACTGATGTTATTTATGCCCCAACTGCTTGTTTATGAATGAGCACGTGGTGCGAATGATGTTATTTATGCCCCAACAGCTTGTTCATGATAGAGTACGTGGTTTAACTGATGTTATTTATGCCCCAAAATGCTTGTTTTTGAATGAGCACGTGGTGCAACTGATGTTATTTATGCCCCAACTGCTTGTTTTTGAATGAGCACGTGGTGCAACTGATGTTATTTATGCCCCAACAGCTTGTTCATGATAGAGTACGTGGTGCAACTGATGTTATTTATGCCCCAACTGCTTGTTCATGATAGAGTACGTGTTGTTACTGATGTTATTTATGCCCCAAGAGCTTGTTTTTGAATGAGCACGTGGTGCAACTGATGTTATTTATGCCCCAACTGCTTGTTTTTGAATGATCACGTGGTGCAACTGATGTTATTTATGCCCCAACTGCTTGGTTTTGAATGAGCACGTGGTGCAACTGATGTTTTTTTTGCCCCAACTTCTTTTTTATGAATGAGCATGTGGTGCAACTGATGTTATTTATGCCCCGACAGCTCGTTTTTGAATGAGCACGTGGTGAACTGATGTTATTTATACCCCAACTGCTTGTTTTTTAATGAGCACGTGGTGCAACTGATGTTATTTATTTCCCAACAGCTTGTTTTTGAATGAGCACGTGGTGCAACTGATGTTATTTATGCCCCAGCTGCTTGTTTATGAATGAGCACGTGATGCAACTGATGTTATTATGCCACAACTGCTTGTTTTTGAATGAGCACGTGGTGCCACTGATGTTATTTATACCCCAACTGCTTGTTTTTGAATGAGCACGTGGTGCAACTGATGTTATTTATGCCCCAACTGCTTGTTCATGATAGAGTACGTGGGGCTACTGATGTTATTTATACCCAAACTGCTTGTTCATGATAGAGTACGTGGTTTAACTGACGTTTTTTATGCCCCAACTGCATGTTTATGAATGAGCACGTGGTGCAACTGATGTTATTTATGCCCCAACTGCTTGTTCATGATAGAGTACGTGGTGCTACTGATGTTATGTATGCCCCAACTGCTTGTTTTTGAATGAGCACGTAATGCAACTGATGTTATTTATGCCCCAAATGCTGGTTTTTGAATGAGGACGTGGTGCAACTGATGTTATTTATGCCCCAACTGCTTGTTCATGATAGAGTACGTGGTTTAACTGACGTTTTTTATGCCCCAACTGTATGTTTATGAATGAGCACGTAGTGCCACTGATGTTATTTATGCCCCAACTGCTTGTTTTTGAATGAGCACGTGGTGCTACTGATGTTATGTATGCCCCAACTGCTTGTTTTTGAATGAGCACGTGGTGCAACTGATGTTATTTATACCCCAACTGCTTGGTTTTTGAATGAGCACGTGGTGCAACTGAAGTATTTTATGCCCCACCTGCTTGTTTTTGAATGAGCACGTGGTGCAACTGATGTTATTTATGCCCTAACTGCCTGTTCATGATAGAATACGTGGTGCTACTGATGTTATGTATGCCCAACTGCTTTTTTTTTAATGAGCACGTGCTGCAACTGATGTTATTTATGCCCCAACTGCTTGTTTTTTAATGAGCACGTCGTGCAACTGATGTTATTTATGCCCCAACAGCTTGTGTTTGAATGAGCACGTGGTGCAACTGAAGTATTTTATGCCCCACCTGCTTGTTTTTGAATGAGCACGTGGTGCAACTGATGTTATTTATGCCCTAACTGCCTGTTCATGATAGAATACGTGGTGCAACTGATGTTATTTATGCCCCAAATGCATGTTTTTTAATGAGCACGTGGTGCAACTGATGTTATTTATGCCCCAACAGCTTGTTTTTGAATGAGCACGGGGTGCTACTGATGATATTTATGCGCCAGCTGCTTGTTTGTTAATGAGCACTTGGTGCAGCTGATGTTATTTATACCCCAACTGCTTGTTTTTGAATGAGCACGTGGTGCAACTGATGTTTTTTATGCCCCAACTGCTTGTTTTTGAATGAGTATGTGGTGCAACTGATGTTATTTATACCCCAACTGCTTGTTCATGATAGAGTACGTGGTGCTACTGATGTTATTTATGCCCCAACTGCTTGTTTTTGAATGAGCACGTGGTGCAACTGATGTTATTTATGCCCCAACTGCTTGTTCACGATAGAGTACGAGGTTTAACTGATGTTATTTATGCCCCACATGCATGTTTCTGAATGAGTACGTGGTGCAACTGATGTTATTTATGCCCCAACTTCTTGTTCATGATAGAGTACGTGGTTTAACTGATGTTATTTATGCCCCGAATGCTTGTTTATGAATGAGCACGTCGTGCAACTGATGTTATTTATGCCCCAACTGCTTGTTTATGAATGAGCACGTGGTGCGAATGATGTTATTTATGCCCCAACAGCTTGTTCATGATAGAGTACGTGGTTTAACTGATGTTATTTATGCCCCAAAATGCTTGTTTTTGAATGAGCACGTGGTGCAACTGATGTTATTTATGCCCCAAAAGCTTGTTTTTGAATGAGCACGTGGTGCAACTGATGTTATTTATGCCCCAACTGCTTGTTTTTGAATGATCACGTGGTGCAACTGATGTTATTTATGCCCCAACTGCTTGGTTTTGAATGAGCACGTGGTGCAACTGATGTTTTTTATGCCCCAACTGCTTCTTTATGAAGGAGCACTTGGTGCAACTGATGTTTTTTTTGCCCC
The DNA here is from genome assembly GCA_963921405.1 of Cepaea hortensis. Classification (NCBI taxonomy): domain Eukaryota; kingdom Metazoa; phylum Mollusca; class Gastropoda; order Stylommatophora; family Helicidae; genus Cepaea; species Cepaea hortensis. Next base: position 114,482,046 of record OY992886.1, on the reverse strand, counting down.
AACTTCTTTTTTATGAATGAGCATGTGGTGCAACTGATGTTATTTATGCCCCGACAGCTTGTTTTTGAATGAGCACGTGGTGAACTGATGTTATTTATACCCCAACTGCTTGTTTTTTAATGAGCACGTGGTGCAACTGATGTTATTTATTTCCCAACAGCTTATTTTTGAATGAGCACGTGGTGCAACTGATGTTATTTATGCCCCAGCTGCTTGTTTATGAATGAGCACGTGATGCAACTGATGTTATTATGCCACAACTGCTTGTTTTTGAATGAGCACGTGGTGCCACTGATGTTATTTATACCCCAACTGCTTGTTTTTGAATGAGCACGTGGTGCAACTGATGTTATTTATGCCCCAACTGCTTGTTTTTGAATGAGCACGTGGTGCAACTGATGTTATTTATGCCCCAACTGCTTGTTCATGATAGAGTACGTGGGGCTACTGATGTTATTTATACCCAAACTGCTTGTTCATGATAGAGTACGTGGTTTAACTGACGTTTTTTATGCCCCAACTGCATGTTTATGAATGAGCACGTGGTGCAACTGATGTTATTTATGCGCCAACTGCTTGTTTTTGAATGAGCACGTGGTGCTACTGATTTTATTAATGCCCCAACTGCTTGTTTTTGAATGAGCACGTGGTGCAACTGAAGTTATTTATACCCCAACTTCTTGTTTTTGAATGAGCACGTGGTGCAACTGAAGTTTTTTTTATGCCCTACCTGCTTGTTTTTGAATGAGCACGTTGTGCAACTGATGTTATTTATGCTCCAACTGCTTGTTCTTGATAGAGTACGTGGTGCTACTGATGTTTTAAATCTTGAGTCGATTGGAATAATCCAAAAGTCGCAGTCAGAATACTCTTTTCCTATCGTCCTTGTGAAGAAAAAGGACTCTACGATCCGCCTCTGTGTCGATTATCGCCGGTTAAATAAAGTCACCAAGGTCGATGCAGAGCCAATCCCATCATGTGAGGATCTGATTCTTGATATGTCCACCTCTCGAATTTTTCTAAACTTGACCTAACTAAGGGATATTGGCAAGTCCCGATGGAGCCAATTTCTATACATCTTACAGCATTCTCAACACCTCTAGGTCTGTATGAGTGGCGATTCCTTCCTTTCGGCCTTCGTAATGCTCCAGCCACTTTTGTACGACTCACCAGGGACCTTCTCCATGGAGTTACAAATACAGCGACGTACATTGATGACATTTGTGTCCATACTGCAGACTGGACATCACACCTACAGAAACTGCGACATGTCTTCGATAGATTGAGGTTATTCGGCCTTACTGTAAAGCAAACCAAAGTTGAGTTGGGAATGGAAGAAATTGATTTCCTAGGCCATACGATCACCAGAGGCCAACTTAAGACAGATTAGAAAATTGTCACCAAAATTTTTAACTTAACCATGCCAACGACCAAGAAGCAGGTCAGAAGCTTGTTTGGTCTAGTGAATTACTCCAATAAGTTCATACCCAATTTAGCTGAAATCACCAGCGTTTTTTCTAATGTTTTGAAAGCATCTGTGAAATTAAATGTACAAGATGCGAAGTTAATTGCTGCATTATCAAAATTAAAACATTTGTTCAGCGTTGTACCTATCTTGCGCTTGCCTAACCCCAATCTTACGTATTTTCTTCGTACAGACGCAAGTGCTATTTCCATCGCTGGCGATTTAGGACAGTTCTATGAGGGAATCTTTCACCCCATCATATATGTAAGCCGCAAGATTACCCCTGCTGAATCGAGATACTCAGTCTCTGAGTTAGAGGCTTTAAGCGTCATCTATTGCGTCCAGAAGCTTCATAGATTCTTAGCGGGTACTGAGTTTGTCATTGAAACTGACAATTCACCGCTGACAGTGATGCAGTCGGGAGTCCACCGTAACAACAGGATCTACAGATGGTCTTTGATCCTGCAAAATTATGCGTTCACGATAAAATATATCAAGGGGAACATGAACCTTTTGGCAGACACACTTAGCCGACCTTCTCAGATCGAGATACCAGATGTACGAGAAGAGAGCGATCCGACATCACCAAAATCAGTGACACTGTAATTAACTAGTGCCTTATGTGGTGAATACAAACACTATAGTGCGCTTACCATCGTGAATCGCCTGAACTTGCTTACTATTAACTGTGTCAGTACTAGTGAAAATGAACACACACATTATGAGATGTCTACGCCACCACCATATATGCAACCCATGAGAAGAACGATATGTGAACATTACCCAGGATGAGAGCGTATGTTTCAGACTGTGTCGAAATGAACTCTATTTTTCATCGATATTCAACAGAGAACGCTACTCCGACAACACATCTGGATGTAATTAGGTAATTTAGATATAAATGAATTGCATGTGATATGTATAATATTATGTTTTTATACCAGTTCCATGTAACATCATAATTTTTTTTGTGGTAGAATAGAGTGTAGAACCACCCTTATAACCTTATTTGTAACATTTAATAGTTAAAAGTCACCTAGACAAATGGCAACATCGGTAGGATCCGATTACTAAAAGTAATTGACATGTAGTTAGAAACTCATTTAGTTTAACCTTTACATCATACTTTTCAACTTAGGAAACATTACTTTAGTTTATCATCAGGTAAACACATTTTTCCTAGACAGTTATTTAATTAAAACATTACTTAAAAATTAATCCCATCATTTAGAAATCTATACCATTCTATGTACTAACACACAATAAGGTAACTAACACACTTTTCCCCATTTTCATCATTTAGTTAGATTAGTTCCCTTAGGTTAGATTAGCTCAGCACACCAACTTAGGATAGATTAGCTAGATTAATCAGTACCCACAGGATTGGTAGTGAACAATCCTCTTAAATATGTATATTTTTGCATAGAAATGACGAGTGTAAAACTAGAGCACAGTCATTTGGCTTGAAAACTTGTTTAAATTCAGCCAACTATTTATTGTACATATATATTGTTCATCCATTCTTTTTTCTACAACCATATTTTAATGACGGAACATGTATTTTAAAACCTGTGTAGAATGAATGAAGAATGAAAGATGTGTGAATGAGAAGAGAGAATGAATCAAATACACAGGAGTGAGACATGGTGCGGAAATTTTTTTCGCCGCACAATGCGAGTTGTTGTAATTCGTCTGTGTCAATGTGTTGAAGACAAAGTGTTGTTCTATTTTTATCTGTCTGTAGTTGCTATACTTTAATGATAGAGATAGGAAACATATTTTGAGCATCATAAACCGGGATAGTAGTCATAAATCAGACTTACACACTCGTTTGTGACTACAATAAACCGCTTTACGGCACTCGAAAGAGTACATACACGTAGATATAGACACATTCACATGTTGGTAAGGTAAATACATATTGGTTTTATAGAAACACGCAACCAACCAGAAAAACTAACACAGAAAGATCCATACACCATTAATTGCAAAGAGGAATAACTACTCTAAACAGGGGACACAACAAAATCTTGAAAACCTTAGTTTAACACTGACATACTTGTTCACAAGCGGAAGCTAAAAAGGTGAACGTGAGCACATAAAGCATGTATACTAGTTGGAGTACATATTATATGGGAGCATGAATATTATTCATGTATTGTACTCGTAATAGGGGCAATTTTGTATGGGTTGTCAGTTTTATTGACAATGTGAGGACAGGCCATAAGGCATTGGTTCCGGATCACACAAACTCCCAAGAAGTATAATGTTAGTATGAGCACAGTCTCTAGCCAACTGTACTAGTGTGATGTGCTAACCAATTAGCCAAGTAAAGTAGTACAACAGTGTGACGAAGGATAGGAGAGATATTGTCCTATGCCTAGAAAAGATGTAGAAAACTCTTGCAGTCTTTGACAAAATTAGACAGCCCTAATTTTTGTTGAGATTACTACTTGTGTTACACCCACAACTTAAAAGTTTGTAACACAACACAGAGGGAGGGAGAGCCTGTCAAAGAGCTGCAAGGAACCTAATAGATAAGATAGAGGTAGAACTATGGAAAGAGACCTAGACAGGATCAAGAGAACATAGCTATCTAGGAAATAGGGACAGAAGGGACAGAAGCACGAGTGAGAACTATAAATAGTTCTCCGACTGGACACACACGTGTCCAAAAAGGGGACACTGTAAGACGTGAGCTGGAGTTGCCCACAATAGAGTGGGAAACCCGCATCACGAGAAGTGTCAGTGAAACACCAGTAACGTTAAACAGTTGACCAGTTACTAACTGCGTGCTGGAACTCCAAGCACGCAAACTAGCTGCTGCACGTAGAGTCAACTGATCGTGGCTGGACACGCCACGAAGATCGTCAGACCCGGACTGGACAGCGTAGAGGACAGACGGCAGTATTCGCTCTGAATACTTTGTTGCTTATAAAGGACAATAGCAATAGTTGTGACTTAGTCTTAGCTTTGATAGACATTACCATTCTCATCTTTCATACAACATCATTACGATATACCATGATGTGTATTACCGATGTGGTTATCCGCTCGCAGAGCTACTGTACAACGAGCTAATAAACTTGTATTATATTTGTATTCTTTTGTACTTTCTCATTTTGAGTGGTACAAAAGCGGAATCCTTGTATGCCTGTCAAAGTTAAGTTGTTGACATTTACACTAGAAGAAGCAGTCGAGACACAAACAAGATAATTTGCGCAACGTGCTTTCTATAGAAGAAGTAGTTGAGGCATAAATAAGATCAGTTAAGCATCGAGCTAACTCTAGGAGAAGCAGTTGAGGCTTAAATAAGCTAAGTTGCGCAACGTGCTCACTCGAGAAGAAGCAGTCGGAGCATTAATAAGATCAGATGCGCAACGTGATCATTCTAGAAGAAGAAGTTGAGACATAACTCAAATAATTTGTGAAACGTGACCACTCTAAAAGAAGCAGTTGAGGGATGAAGAAGATCACTTGCGCAATTTGCTTACTCTAGATGAAGTAGTTGAGGCATAAATAAGATAAGTTGCGCAACGTGCTCACTCTAGAAGAAGCAGTCGAGGCATAAATAAGGTCAGATTCGCAAAGTGCTCACTCTAAAAGAAGCAGTCGGTGCATAAATAAGATCAGCTGCGCAACGTGATCACTCTAGATGAGGCAGTTGAGGCATAAAGAGGATCAGTTGCGCAATGTGATCACTCCTGAAGATGCAGTTCAATCATAAATATGATCCTTTGCGCAACTTGCTCACTCTAGAAGAAGCAGTTGAGGCATACTAGAAGACGTAGTCGAGGCATAAATAAGATCAGTTGCGCAACGTGCAAACTCTATAAGAACCAGTTGAGGCATAAGTAAGATCAGTTGTGTAACGTGGTCACTCTAGAAGAACCATTTGAGGCATAAGGAAGATCTGTTGCGCAACGTGCTCACTCTAGAACACATGTGTCAAACTCAAGGCCCGCAGGCCACATCCGGCCCGCCATACAATCATATCAGGCCCGAGAGGTCTCAATCGACGTACAAATATATTCTTCCCAAGAGAGAATTTTAGGCAAAAAATATGGTTTATGTTCACGATATAAAGTGCAAATCAAATTTCCTAATTAGCAGCCTTCCGAATTATAGGCTACATGAGAGCGTTCTTGCTTAGTTCAGAATAAGCGAAAATAAAAGTTGTGTAGTCAGTTAGTGTTCGTCGCTATAGTTACCTTGCAACGTTCAGATGTTCGTTTTGGATTGGCGCATAAAAAAATGAAAGTAGTGTAATGCCCGGATATTACATCACCTTTTCACGTTACAGCTAACCTGATATCAATCAAACGTCTGTCGGTATATGCGCAGTCTTTTAAAATCAAAGCTAGCCTTTAAAATGGCCAAGAGAAAAGTTGATTCTGAAAACAGAACCTTTCAAAGCCGCTGGGAGGCTGCATATATGTTTACTGATATTGGCGGTAAACCTTGTGACTAATTTGTGGAGATAATGTGTGCCATGAGATGGGTATAAGGAATATCGTAGATGTGTTATGCGAGAAATTCGACAAGGGCCGCCCATACACACGGTGAGGAAAAAGCGAGAATACACCGGTGACAGGAGTGGGCGGATCTAAAACAGGGACATGACTGTGCTCCGGCTGAAAAGGGAGACATCTTTTCGTGATTGAGAGGTCGGGACGTGGTTGAGAACAGATCGTTCAAAGATCGTCCAAGTGAAATACAGTCAGCGATAACAGCAGCCTAGACTCATGCACAAGTAAATTGATATTCTCTTTGTGAAATGTGTTGAGAATGAAGCCACCTTTTGAAGCTGAAGCCCGGTGATGAGATCGCGAACGCCGGCAAGTGGCAGTTTGACTTTCACCACTGTTTGACAACACACTCGACCGGAATGGCGGTCAGGTCGACGCAGTGACGAGTGACTGTTGGGTATGATGATTCACAAGGTGCAGTAAGTAGACACCATTTTGGAGGCTTAGGAACTTTTTTGTCGATCAGATTTTGTGAAAAGATAATGCAAGGCGGGCGTGTGCGGCCCACCTGCAGGATGCGATAACGACCGTAGGTCGGCAGTGGGTGGAGCCACGCTGTAGGCTGTTCTGCAGTAAACGTTTTGTCAAACTGAGGACGCAAAAGTTTCCTGTCAGGTCTATCGTTGAGTTGTCTGTAAATTGCCAGGTGTTGTTAATAGACGAGCCATTGCAACAGCTCCGGGCAAAGTGGGGGATCGTCCGGGATTTGAACCCGGGACCTCTAGCATATAATACATTTACACAGTTCATCAGATTTAGATTAGTAACATTCAGCTTGTTGATGACTACAATTTTTATAGAAAATCAGACACTGCATCACATGCGGAAAATAGTTACTGCAAGAATAAAACATATATTTAAAAAACAAGATTGTACTTCACAATATACAGAAAGCTTAACACTAACTTCTTACACTATACCACCAGTCAAAGCACATAATATGCTTGTGACAGCATATACTTACTTGGTTCAACAGACACTAGCAAAAACAATAACATCAAACAGAAATTTTAAATTTAAAAATAATAACACATCAGTACCACTCACAAGATAACGTCACATATTTCAATGTGAAACACTCTTGTCTTGTGATATGTATATAATGTATGGATGTTTTAGTATAGCTATAGTTGTGTTAGTAGAACGAATGTCAGAATAATTGTAAGGTTATTTGAGTGGACAAAATAAGGGCAAAAACATCAAATGTAAAATACAGCAACAATTCCTATAGCTCTTATATAGGAATTAAAGTGTGATATAACAGACTGTTCAGGTGATGCCATCATTTTATTATGCCTTAAGCTATGAAAGTACATACTACATAGCTAAACTAATACTTCTACAGCATCATGAAGTTAATCTATGACAAATTTCATGTAAAGATAACAACCTTGCACACCTCTTAAGTAGATTGTAAAAGAAGAAATTTGCACATGTACAGCACATCATCTACTCATGAAAAGGGTGCTTGAAAAGTCACCAGCACTCTGAACTACCAATCAGGACATTTGCATGTCACTGGAAACAGATTAAGATTAGTTACTGCTATTTGGTGTATTACAATTTGTTATGTATTGATATGTATACAGATATATACATCCAAATATGTTATCATTCTCAGATAGCATTAGTATGGCTGAAGCTGAATGGGAAGTTAGAATGAAGCTGTATAGAGAACACAATATGAGCACCATAGAAGTCCAGAGACCAGCATAATATTCAAAAGCCAATGTTGAATGGACACAAGGTAGATCAACATCTCACAGGGACTGAATTAAGAAACCAAATTCAAGATATTAGTAGATATTAGTCCAGTATTATAATTTAATTTCCATCATTATCATCATCATCAAAAATTTTTGGGGAAAAAAAAATAAATAAAAGAAAAAAAAATTGGGGGAAAAATAAAAATAAATAAATAAATAGAAACAAGAAAAAGATGGGGAAAAAATGAAAGAACAAAAAACTGAATGAAAGGAAAAAGATATTTTCTCTCATATTATTATTATCATTCGTTCATCATCATTATAACAATTAATTTATATTTACAGTGATTTCTACATATTTTGTAATTGAATAGTACCACTAGAACTTATGGTCTCATAAGAGGATGCACTATACAAATTACAAGCGACACCAAGAGATCTACAACTCGAATTCGCTTAAACAGTATAATTATATATTGGATACAAAACAACTACCAATCCAACAATACGACACATATGGTCAAAACTATAACACCATATGTAAAAACGAGACAAGTGGTAAATCAAAGTATGGTCACAATACAACACAGCATATAAATAACAGCAAGGAAGAATGGAAGATTGACAGAAACAAAACATGTAAAAGTCTAGAGAATTATTCTAGACCAGAATACTTCACATGTTACACGAATGAAACAACGTACACATTGAATATGTGTTAAATGGTTTCATTGGTTCAATGTACAGTTATTGCAAATGATGAAGCATGTATACATTGTATGAAATATATTATTATTAGTGATCATCGATTATAAAACACGTATGCATTATATTAATATGATGATGCATTAATGTAAATAAGTCCCATTAATAACTGCAAAAAGGATAAGGTAAGAAATTCTACAGATAACAAACAGAAAACCAGCATCGCCATAACGTCATGCGAAATTATAGCATCCGTCCAGACAAAGAAACATCAAGGCAACGTACCCCAAGGTGGAAGATAACACGAGAGGATAGAGGAAAGATAAATAAACTGCATGCACAGAGTCATGAATAAGGTCAAACATAGCACATCAACGTCCACGTCAAGACAATAGCGATCCATAGATACAAGAAAGGACAGTGGAAGCCATAAGTCATAAGCACACACAGATGCCTTACCCAGGGCGTGAGGGCTTGGAGAAGGGTAAGATGCACATATGGATTACAAGATTGAGGAGCTGCTGGGGATGTCTAGAGAGACGTTGGATCCCAGATCAGACTAGGTCTCAGACCTCTAAATTAGAAAGGAGGCTGTGACTACACGGCGTCTAGGGTGTAGACGGTGTACCGTGTCTGTATATATATAATTTTTTTTGGGTGTGATGTTGCATATTGATGTTGACTTTCACGAGTCTAAATGAATCATGGAAGGGATAAGCTCATAGGTAATGACAAGTTACGGACAGATATGTGCGACTATTGAGAATAAAAGACCGAGATGTGCGACAATATAGTCCACAGAGATAGACTGTAGTGTGCGACTATCCAACTCAGATCAAGAATTAGAAGACTGAGTAAACAGAGTAAACATGTTTACAACATTTTTAAAAATAGGGGGGGGGGGCATATTGCCATGAGATGGATATAAGGAATATCGTAGATGTGTTATGCGAGAAATTCGACAAGGGCCGCCCATACACACGGTGAGGAAAAAGCGAGAATACACCGGTGACAGGAGTGGGCGGAGCTAACACAGGGACATGACTGTGCTCCGGCTGAGAAGGGAGACATCTTTTCGTGATTGAGAGGTCGGGACGTGGTTGAGAACAGATCGTTCAAAGATCGTCCAAGTGAAATACAGTCAGCGATAACAGCAGCCTAGACTCATGCACAAGTAAATTGATATTCTCTTTGTGAAATGTGTTGAGAATGAAGCCACCCTTTGAAGCTGAAGCCCGGTGATGAGATCGCGAACGCCGGCAAGTAGCAGTTTGACTTTCATCACTGTTTGACAACACACTCGACCGGAATGGCGGTCAGGTCGACGCAGTGACGAGTGACTGTTGGGTATGATGATTCACAAGGTGCAGTAAGTAGACACCTTTGTGGTAGGCTAAGGAACTTTCTTGACGATCAGATTCTGTGAAAAGATAATGCAAGGCGGGCGTGTGCGGCCCACCTGCAGGATGCGGTAACGACCGTAGGTCGGCAGTGGGTGGGAGCCACGATGTAGGCTGTTCTGCAGTTAACGTTTTGTCAAGCTGAGGACGCAAAAGTTTCCTGCCAAGTCTATCGTTGAGTTGTCTGTAAATTGCCAGGTGTTGTTAATAGACGAGCCACTGCAACAGCTCCGTGGCAATGTGGCTGTGATCAAAGAATATAATCTGAGACGGCACTGAGAGCCTAAACATCAAGGGAGTCTCTGTGGCCAAGTGGTCAAGCCATTTGACTCGTGCTCCGAAGGTTGTAGGTTCGATTCCGGGCCGCGTCCTTCGGTTTACGAGTTAAATGTTTCGGAGACTCTTGTGGGTCGTCGCTAAAAGCTACGGAGTTCGTGCTTTGTGCGACGCTTTCCGTGATGCGGAAAGAGACCGAGCCATACGGGATAAAACCCGGTGCAATGAAGTCGACCCTGTCGACTTTTAAGCGACTTTTCGACAAAATTAAGGTCCACACAAATGTCTTACCTGGTAGGACATACGAGTAATTGATACTGCTTTTAAAAAGCATGTCTTACTGGGTAAGACATTCGAGCGGAACGGGAAAATCGGGATGTCTTACCCAGCTGGACACACGAGTGGAAAAGGTTAAACACCCTGAATGCAGAGCAGAAGCTACAGAATGTTGAAGAATTGAAGAGGCATCTTACATTACAGCAGATGTTTTACATCAAAGCAAAATCACAAGTAGAAGCTGCTGTGAAAACAAGTTTGATTGTGGCGGTGGAGATGGCAACAATCAGGCCGACCATTTACAGAAGGAGAGTTTCTGAAGCTCTGCATGATGAAAGTGTGTGACGTCTTGTGTTCAGACAAAAAGCAGATGTTTGCAAAGGTAAGCCTTAGCAGAAATACGAGTTGTTGATCGGGTTTGTGAGCTGGCCACTGATGTGAAAACACAGCTGATCGAAAAAGGCAAAGACTTTGTTGCATTCTCCCTTGCTGTCGATGAAAGTAATAACACGACTGACACTGCCCAGCTCGCCATCTTCATCCGTGGAGTGGACTCAAGCTTGAATGTTACAAAAGAAATATTGGACATGAAATTCAGGCATGGGACAACGACAGGAAAAGACATTTTTGACACTATATGTCAAAGTTTAACCAACATGAACCTGCCTTGGGACAAACTCGTTGGACTGACAACAGATATGGCGAAAAAAGTGGACTAGTTGGAAGGATGCGGTTAAAGATGCAGGAGAACTGTACTGTTGAATTGATAGCATATCACTGCATCACACACCAAGGATCGCTCTGTGGCAAAGTCCTCAACATGGAAGATGTAATGAGCATTGCAACACAAACCGTCAACTTTTTCAGATATCATATTAATGTTTAAAACAGGTTTAATTTTCGGCTTATTGAATGTTTATCCTGTCCGGCTCGCAACCTTAGGTATGATTTGAGTTTTGGCCCGCTGAGCGATTGAGTTTAACACCCCTGCTCTAGAAGAAGCAGTCGAGGCATAAATAAGATCAGTTGCGCAACTTGCTCAATCTAGAAGACGTAGTTGAGGCATAATTAAGATCAGTTGCGCAACATGCTCACTCCGGAAGAAGCAGTTGAGGCAAAAATAAGATCAGCTGCGCAACGTGCTCACTCTAGAAGAAGATTTGAGGTATGAATAAGATCAGTTGCGCATCGTGCTCACTCTAGAAGAAGCAGTTGAGGCATAAGTGGGCATGGTATCAGAGAAGAGAAGGGACAGGTTTAAGTAACATCAGGAATAAAAATTGTGACCGAACGTCTCCACGCAGGGGTAAGACTCCCAGAGTCATGACCCGTACGGGACAGCCCCAAGAGAGTGCCAAGAAATTAAACGTCCGAAATACTTGGGGAAGGGGATTTACTTCTGACGATCAGAAACCCCCTGCCGTGTTTGCTCTGCATCGGAGTTTTTACGATTAGCAGACTTTCAATGCGGAGGCGACTCTTGGTGATGGTGACTTCCCTTGGTGATGGTGATAATACTGAAATACTGGAAAGACGTACAGACACAAGGAGAGACAGCTGCCCATCATGGCGCGAGGAGGAAAATATCAGCTTCGTCGGCAAGGCACATTCATTCATTCAGTAGCATGTCCTTTGCAGAACTTCGCTCCCATAACAACCTTCCGGAAAACCTCTCGATCATAAGCAAGATGTCCCGCGTCTGATACACCCATCTGGAGATAATATAATCCGCCACATCCTGCACCCATCTTCTCTTTGGCCTTCCTCTCCCTCTCTTCCCAGGCATATACCATACTCTTCCATTATTGTTCTCTCCAAACTTTCGTGACGTTTCAAGTGACCAAAATACTTCAATTTTCTTTGTTTTATCGTCTTTAATCCATTGGCACCTTGCCGTCTTGACAGACGATAGTTTGTGCTTTAAAAAGGCATAATAACTTTTAACTATGGCGGTAGCGAGTGTGACTGATAAGGCCAATTTGCGCTGTAAATGTCTGTTCACAGTGGGTGCATGTGAACACGTGGTCATTTCCACCATCATGCACCATCTTACGTCTCAAACGCTTGGTGTGTGACTTTTCTGCAATAATTTTCTCCTTTGACTTTATTCCATTTCTGATATTTGCCCTCCATGCAACACGTTCAGCGGCGACTTGCTCCCAATGTGCATTATCAATGCCTGTATCAATCATGTCCCGCTTACACACATCTTTGTATCGTAGTAGAGGCCGACCCTGAGATCTCTTACCCATCTGTAATTCACCAAAAAAGATATCCTTTGGTATTCTACCATCATCCATCCTCCTAAGATGTCCTATCCATCTAAGTCTACGAAGACTGAGCATGGAATAAACTGTCACACAACCTGATCTTTCCAATACTTCAGTATTTGTGATTTTGTCTTGCCACTTAATACCAAGAATTCTTCGCAGACACCGCATATGAAAGCTGTTTAAATTGTTCTCTTGGTGTGAGTAAGTTGTCCAGGTTTCACTGCCATAGAGAAGAGTACTAAGGACACAGGCTTGATAGACAAGGACTTTTGTTTTGGCAGTAAGCTTCCTGTTCTCCCAGACTCTTTTTCTTAACCTGTTCATTGTTGTTGCTGCCTTACCAATCCGGATGTTGATTTCCTGATCTAGGGATAATTTGTTATTTACCACTGATCCTAGATATGTAAAATGGTCTACTATCTCTAGTTCGGCATCGTCAATAAAGATTGATGGTACCCCCTGTGCACCTTGTGACATAATCTGTGTCTTCTTTTTGCTAATTGTTAAACCAAATTCAGAACAAGCATTGGAGAATGCAGATAGTAGACATTGCAATTCTTCCTCAGAGTGGGTCGTAACTGCAGCATCATCTGCAAAAAGCAACTCTCTGATCAGTACCCTCCTAATTTTGGTCTTAGAATTCAATCTCTGAGCATTGTAGAGGCCGCCATCTGAGCGTGAGTGAATGTATATACCACCATCCTGATCACGAAATGCATATTTCAGTAGAAGTGAAAAGTATATTCCAAAGAGGGTGGGAGCTAGTACACAACCTTGCTTAACTCCACTCTTGATTTCAAATTCTTCAGAAGTTGCACCATCAAACTTGATTATACCCTTCATGCCTGTGTGGAATGATTCCACAATGGACAGAAGAGTTGGTGGGCAGCCAATCTTCTTTAGTGCCTTGAACAGACCCTCACGACTGACCAAATCAAATGCCTTTGTGAGGTCGATGAAGGCAATAAACAGTGGTTGATTCTGTTCACGGCATTTTTCTTGCATTTGTCGCAATGAGAATATCATATCAGTGGTAGACCGGTTCTGTCGAAAGCCACACTGTGATTCGGGGTAGATTTGATCTCCTAGGACTTGAAGTCTGCGCAGAACAATTCTGGCAAATACTTTTCCAACAATACACAGAAGTGAGATACCCCTATAGTTGTTGCAGTCGCTCCGATCGCCCTTGTTCTTGTACAGTGTTATGATGCTTGAATCTTTGAAATCCTGTGGGACTTGTCCTTCACGCCAGCATAGCTCTATTAGCTGGTGGATCTGTATAGTGAGTGTGTCTTGCCCACTCCTGATAACCTCTATTGGAATCCCATCCTTACCTGGAGCCTTGCCAGATGCAAGTTCATTTATAGCACACTTAACTTCTGTTATGGTGGGAAGTGTGTCCAGATGGTCAAGAGTTGGTAGAGCCTCTATGGCGTTGAGGGCATTATCCGCTAGTTTGGTCTCACTTGAGTAAAGCTCCAAATAGTGCTCTACCCATCTGTCCATCTGCTGTTTCTTATCAGTGATGACTTCTCCAGTCAAGGTTTTCAATGGTGCACTTCTTTTGATCACTGGACCACAGGCTTTCTTTATTCCTTCATACATGCTTCTTATGTCTCCCTTATCACTTGCGATTTGAATGGACTCACATAACTTTATCCAATAATCATTTGCACACTGCCTGGCAGCCTTTTGCACATCCTTCCTAGCTTGCCTTAGCTCACTCAGAGTGTTACGCGTTGGTCTTTCCTTGTTTCTTAAGAGAGCTTTCTTCTTCTTATCAATCAAGGGCTGCAGAGTCTCGCTGTTGGCCGCAAACCAGTCCTGCCTCTTATGATCCACAGTGCCGTAAACCTTTACGGCAGTTTTACAAAGAGTTTCCTTAAGTTTATTCCATTTATCATTTACTGTACAATTTTCTGGTGTATCAGTGAAAGCGTCTTCAAGTTGCTGTTGAAACTGAAAGCACTTTTCAGGATCATGAGTGTTAATAATATTAATCCTGGGCTAGATTTGTGTTTAGCTGTGTAGATTCTCTTTGGTCTCAGTCTAACCCTTGCAACAACCAAAGAATGATCCGTATCACAGTCAGCACTGTGGTAACTACGAGTCAATGATATATGGTTCAGATGTTGTCTCCGTGTGATGATGAAGTTCAGCTGGTGCCAATGGCCGGATCTTGGATGTTTCCATGTGACCTTATGCATCTCTTTTGTTTTAAAAAAAGAGTTTGTAATACATAGGTCATTACTGGTGCAATGCTCCAGCAGCCTTTGCCCATTTTCATTCATGCGACCGATGTTGTATTTTCCAAGGCACACTGGCCATGAACTCGAGTCCTTGCCCACACGAGCATTGAAATCACCGAGCATATAAATGTAGTCGGATTTTGGAACTGCCTTGATCACAGAGTCTAACTCCTCATAGAACAAATCCTTCACATCATCAGAGGAATCGAGTGTCGGTGCATATGCAGTAATAATGGTGGCAAACCCACAAGAGGTTGCCAAGCGCAGGGATAATAGTCTTTCATTTCCTCCTGCTGGAATTTCAATCATTCCCAGTAGCGAATTCTTCACTGCAAAGCCCACACCGTGTTGCCTTTTTTCTGCCTGCCCTTTACCCTTCCAGAAAAAGGTGTAGTTGTTTTCCCTGAGTGACCCTTCCTCAGCGAGGCGAGTCTCCTGCAGGCCAGCAATATCAATGTTAAGACGATTGAGTTCGGCATCAATCACAGCCGTTTTTCTCACATCGTCAATATTGGTCAAGTCAGTGGAAAATCCTGGACACATGGTTCTCACGTTCCAGGTTGCAAGCCGTAGCTTGAGGTTTCTATTTATATTTTTGTTTGTACCTGGTGCATTGGTTTTACAGCCTGCGATTCAGATTTTGTCCTAGCCCCAAGCACCCATTGAAGCAGGCAGGCTGTGGCGGATCAGCACCCAATTGGCTGGGGGGTGCCCAGCTTGAGGCGGGCGGTAGCTGATCAGTGACACCTATAGGTGTCTCCCACCGTCAGAGGCAACGCGTGGCGCCCCATGTCTACGCCAACTGACAAGGACTTATAACCCGTAACAGTTGCCTCTCGCTTTGATTCCGAGACCAGTTAAGACCAGGGATGGAGTTATTGCCTCTCCATAGCACAAAGCCTGGGCTAAAATATAGAGATCATGTGTTGCCCATGCAGCATGATCCCTCTCTCGGCCTGCCTAGTTCACTCCAGAGGAAAGGTAACACCCCTACATCTGGAACAAGACAAGCTGCAGAAGCTGCCGGATCAGCAAAGCAATGCTCTAACTGTCCGCCTGTCGGAGCTTCGATCTTAGACCAGTCGCCAACCAAGGCTTAGGGCCTGGTCTGCCCTGCCATGACAATTTTGTCTTTAGCTTGCATTTCCTCGGACCAGGGTAAGGCTTGTACCCTCCCAATTGCGCTCTTCCGCCCGAAGCCGTTGGCACAATGTGGGGTGTCGGGTTTGGTAAGCGCCGCACAACGTTCGGCGCTAACAGAAACCAGGTAGTACCGTCTACTGTTATACGGTAGCTCAGTCATATCTGACTAAGACCTGACTGACTCGTCTTTAATAGTATTACTATAAATAGCCAACCCTCCTCAATATTCAACTCTTGAAATATGGCAAGGCACGGGATGATGATATATGACAGCTCTTGTGGACGCGGAGATAGAAACAGCACTGTGACCTTTAACCCCGGTCTTCAACTGGCAGACGTGAGCGCTCCGTGTGGAATGGAACCCGCACCTTCACCCGGTCACAGCAAGCAGGACAGGCAACAGCAGGTGGCCCTGGCTCTCAGAAACATCTGGTCGTTCTTAGAAAGTTATATACCATTAGCAAACACGCACGGGGCGGACTTCCTCACGCAGCGACATTGGGAGAAGCACCTGCCTGAGTCATGGCGCCAGGAGCTGGTCTCCCTGACCCGACAACAGCTGGTCCTTCTCTCCCAGCACGGGCTCGACCCCGGCTCCTCCACGTCCGCCACACGGCAGCCTGACTTGCCGCACCCGGCCACCACGCGGGAGGCTAGAGAACAGGATGATGGCAGTGTAAGATATGTTTTTTGTGTGTGTGGCTAATTTATGACGATCCCACGTCGCTGAGTGAGTGTGTCCATACGAAAGAATGGAAGCAAAGGATTACTTTACTTACTAGCTATTTTGGTCAATATTTAAAAATTGGGTTTTTACTTATGAAATCATACCAGTTAGATAGAGCTTGACGAGACGAATCCAACGGTATCTCAACGAAGACTGTACGTTGATTCTAAGCGGAGTTATGAATTATATGGTGACGTAATTTAATAACAGGAAGTCCAATGATAAATCAACTGATAGGTCAGGATTTATCGCGGCCCTAAGATTGGAAACTTGAGAAATTCTGCCTTCTGTTACCGTGGCTTGTTTATTTGTAAACGGACAACGTTGTGCCATATATCATTGCGTCCGGGGCGGCGAGGCCTAACTTGACGTATTATTAATTTTTTTTTATAGGATGTGCCGTGACCTAATTAACAATTTAAAATGGCCGTCAACTGTTTATTATTTGCCTTCTATTACCATGGCTTGTTTATTTTTAAACGGACAACATTGTGCCATATCTCATTGCGTCCGGGGCGGCGAGGCCTAACTTGACGTATTATTTATTTATTTTTATAGGATGTGCCGTGACCTAATTAACAATTTAAAATGGCCGCCAACTGTTTATTATTTGCCTTCTATTACCGTGGCTTGTTTATTTTTAAACGGACAACATTGTGCCATATCTCATTGCGTCCGGGGCGGCGAGGCCTAACTTGACGTATTATTTATTTATTTTTATAGGATGTGCCGTGACCTAATTAACAATTTAAAATGGCCGCCAACTGTTTATTATTTGCCTTCTATTACCGTGGCTTGTTTATTTTTAAACGGACAACATTGTGCCATATATCATTGCGTCCGGGGCGGCGAGGCCTACCTTGACGTATGTTTTATTTTTTTATAGGATGTGCCGTGACGTAATTAACAATGTAGTCACTGGAGGGTCTTCTCCGTGATTATTTATTGTATTTTGTGTAGGCATTTGTTTTTCGTTATTCTTTTATGTAAGCTTCATTACTCTGTGTAATTTTATCTTTTTTATATTTTCAGATTTCTGCAGTATGTACCTGACGAGATGCAGCGAAATATGCCAGGCAATAAATCGTGCAATCTATTGTTTGTGTCTTCGTTATTCAAATATATAGAAACTCACCACAGGAAGGTGTGCATCTGAATTGTTTTATCAAATTGACACAGGCTGTGGCAAAGGTGTGACAATCAGAATCTTGAATGTCACAGGAAATGGTTAAAGAACGAGTGTCACAAGTGATGGCGATTCTTTGGTTAATTGCTTTTTATGTTTCACAACTAATTTTTTTAATATATTAAATTATTAGTAAGAGTACTTTCCTGTATTAGCATGCCTGGTTCGTTGGCATGAACGAGACTCCTCACTTCTCTCAGGTGTATAACGCAGGTGTATAATATAATTTAGTATTAGGATCCAGAACACCAAAGACCGAGATTTGTGGAAAGCCATGAACGCCTACGCCAGCCGGCACTTGATGATGATTATTAGTAGTATTTGCATATACAGAGAATATTTTAAAATGGGGTTTCTACTTATGATTTGGTAACAGGAAAGTAAAGGTAATATTCCTCTTTTGATAGAATGTCGAGAGGAATGAGAGGATCAACTTCATTGCACCAGGTTTGCTCAGTCTCTTTCCACACAGGGGCCTGGCGAAAGCATCGTACAAAGCACAAGAGTCTCAGAGTCTCTGACAAAGATGCACTTGACATATAAGACTTTTTGTTATGATGTGCTGTGACCTAATTGCTAGTTAAAAATAGCTGCATATTTATTATATTAATCAAATGTCACGTGGAATGTTCGTCGTTAGTGAAAGAACAATTCATGAAAATGTATCATATTGTCTTAATGTACTAACTGCATTGCGACAGCTTTCTTTTGTTGATTAAATATTATAAACATTAATGTAAGTAACTAAGTTTGTGACTGTTGCACAAATTAAGCAGCAGTTAATTAATTATTAAGATATTAAATAATAAAACAATTAAAATATTAAATAATTAACTGTTCACTAAAAATTGATTTCTATTTCTACTTCTGCTCTACAATTACAGTAATTACAGCACACTGTTCTGTATCTAATTGTCAGCAATTAATAATTAAATACTAACTTATTTAAAACATATAACTTATTTTACAGCACTGCATTTAAATGTAAATAATTAAGTGCTGTAAGTTGTAACGCAGCTTAGAAAAAAAGTACTCCTTACTTAACTAACACCTTACAAGTTTACAGAAGGGTCTGAAAACTGGCTTTCAAAATTATTTTCAGTCATCTAAAATGTTGAAATATTATGCAAGTACACAGATACATTACTGCTACACATGACACTTGTATTCTGTTTAATGTTAGTACTTAAATTACCAGTTCTAATTATAAATAAATATAGGTCCGCTAAAGTTTAGTACTATTGTATCATATGGTATGGGCGCCGCCATCTTGAATTTTGTCTTATCAAGGCGGTGTCACGAAATATTTTGTCCTGATCGTGTGCAAACACCTGCAATGTTGAAACTCTTCATATTTATGTAAAATTGAACGGGGGATTCAAATATGCACGAAAAAATGAATTAATATTTCATAGTCAGGAGTTATAAGACAAATTACCTTACTAATCGTGAAAAGAACCATATAAAATCCAGATAAATCGTTTTTATGGTGTAATAATTTGGCGGCTATCTAGCAGAACCACTGCTAAATATATGAGAATAACGTCCCTTTCATCGTACCAAACTCCTTTCGTTTTTTTGGGTCTTTTAGCAGTACATGTCAAACCGGAAGTGATCGTTGGACGACGCAGGAAAAAGTTCGCAAAATTACACAAAAAAAAGTGAAGAGCTAAAAAAAAGGGCGATAATTCTGAAATAGCTATACTTACTACAATAACAATATAACAATAACATCCCATGCTGAACCACTCATGCCATAAATGTATTAGTACAGTGGTTCCCAACCAGGGGGGGGGGGGGAATTAAGAGTTGGCTTGAGTTCCAACGTGAAGTCCTGTTAGTTATCAGTTGGGGTATCTTCATTGCACTCTGGACATGTCCATAGGTGCTCAGATTCTCCCCCCAGCACATGCATCAGCGTCCGGTGGCTAATAGTGCCAGTTCTGTGTTGGTTGACGAGGCACCTTGTTTTCCTGATGTATGTGCCGATTCTTACTCCCAAGTCTTTCATCCTGGACAGCGATGTGGATTCACTGATGTCAAAGTCCTCTGTTCTCGCCATATTATTAAGGACGTTAATAACATCTGCACGATCCATGGGCTGGCCATCTACAGGGGGTGCAGAGCCAGCCAGTTTATCAGCTCGATCATTTCCCTCGACTCCCGCATGTCCCGGGACGAAGATGAAGGTGACTTTACGAACAACAGACTTCCGCAGCGACTCAGTCCACTGTCTATGTACAGATCCAGCTTCGATCTTCTGAATCATGCTCATTGAGTCACTTAGTACACACACGTTGGTATAATGCTGTGATTCCAGCCATATGAAGGCCTGTGTAACTGCCATCACCTCCATCGTCATGCTGCTCGTGGTCATAGAGTGGGCATCACTGGATTCTTGAACGGTTCGGCCATTTGAACGGGCTGTAAATGCCCACGCACTTCTCTGCTGCTTTACAACAGATCCATCTGTATAGATGAGCACTTCGGGGCTATCTGAGTGTTCATAGATGAGCGCGTTGACTTCTGCATTGACAGTGACAGGGTTCTGCTCTCTGCACCGTCTTTCGAGTGTGAAAATGCAGGAGAAAGTGCACTTAAAAGCTGGAGGCATCGGCACCCATTCCTTGCCGGGGTTGATACTGGTAAGACTGCAGACCTGTCTGGCGACATCTTCCGCCCGACCCATCCATGATTTGCCTCTCTTTAGCCTGTCACCCTTTTCTCTGAATATAGCATCATGCAGAGGGTGCTGCTCATCTGCACTTATTTTTAAGTATGCACGAGCTCTCCAGTGAAGTCCTGTCGGATGAAGACATCCTGTTGCCCAACATCAGTGTGATGTCATACAGGACCTCAGGTTTGCGTGAGTATCCATTGTCCCATGTCTGGCTTATTGGTGTGCAGACTGGTGGATCCTCAGCGTACAGGCAGACACTCTCCGACTTCGGAGGAATCGGCGATCCTACTGACTTTAGCCAGGACCTCGAAGGGACCTGTTGCCCAGGACGCTCGACGAGGACGCGTCACTAGGTCTTGGCCAGTATATAACCCGGCCCTGGTGCCTTGGAAACACCTCTGCGTCCTGAATTAAGATTATTTCACGATCACGTTAATACAAGAACCGATTACTTGATATTGTTTTTCCCTTCATACTGTATGGTTCTGTACGTCTCAGCCTTCTAAAATTCAATTTATAAAGTAAGTAGACCCACAAATCATGTTTTATGTGGATGTCTAGACTTGTTTTAGTATGTGCTATTAAATTTAGCTTCCATTATTACGTAAACTGTGTAGGGGCGGGGGCGGGATTCTTAGGTAGGAAATATGAAAGGGGGGAATGACGTTCTGAAAATATGGTGAAGGGGGGCACGGGCCAAAAAAGGTTGAGAACCACTGTATTAGTAGATACGACCATGATTTTAAAATTGAGAATTTACTTATGAGACCACCACAGTTAGATAGGCCATGGAAAACCAAATCTAATGGTACCTCAATGATGCCTGGGTGTCAATTCTAAGTGGAGATATTAACATTTTTGTGTGAAGGTGTCTCAGGCTAAAATATTCACATGATTGCCATGACTTTGGAACTCTTCAGTGTAGCTTATTATCTCCACACTACCAGTCCTTGCGAGATTGTCTCAAACGAGTCATAGACTAATATGAACACTGACCTCAAATATATGTTCTGTCATGTTAAATGATTACAAAATAGTACAAGTATACAAATAAATTATTAATAATCTTTAAACTTGTACTCTCTTTAACTTTACTAGTTCAAATTGCACGTTGTGAATGTTAAAATTTCCATGGTCAGCTTCCGCCATCTTGAAGTTCTTTACGACATATAAAGCAATATAAATGATGAAACTCTCCAAATATATGTAAAATGGGTGCAGAATTCAAATATCTATCTAAAAATATCTTAAAATTAAATAAACAAGTTCTAGAAAATAAAATTAAGTAATTCTTGCCAACTAATTCAGTTTATTTAAAATGTTACGATAATTTTAACCAATTGCAGTGCATAGAATATTAGACTAACCTTTTCTGCAGAACCTAAGATGGCGCCTGTTATTGTCACATGATATTTGAATGACTGAATGACATCGAAAGCATGAATGGTCTTTACAGCAACCATGTTTAGGGACACAATGGATCGTTCCAGGGTGACGTGGTATATCATGTCCGGTTTCATTTTGGGTTGCGGAACGGTTGAACCGTATATATATATATATATATATATATATATATATATATATATATATATATATATATATATGAGGCGACTATGGAGGGTTGGCTTGTGACTGGCTGCCTCAGCGGGTACACAACTCTAGCTACAAATTCTAAGCAACTGTGAACATGTCTACAAGGGGCATGATTTGGGTTTGTGGAGGATCTATCTTAATCATATGCTTCACTGGGGGGATGGAAGGCACCACTGGCAGCAGGAGAAGCATTGATGACCAAACAGTTGTATTCAACTACCATAAGCAGACTATATCATATATGCAGGGGCTGAGTTGAGCACCATAAGCAGCCTATATCATATATGTAGGGGCTGAGTTGAGCACCATAAGCAGACTATATCATAGATGTAGGGGCTGAGTTGAGCACCATAAGCAGACTATATCATAGATGTAGGGGCTGAGTTGAGCACCATAAGCAGACTATATCATATGTGTAGGGGCTGAGTTGAGCACCATAAGCAGCCTATATCATATGTGTAGGGGCTGAGTTGAGCACCATAAGCAGCCTATATCATATGTGTAGGGGCTGAGTTGAGCACCATAAGCAGCCTATATCATATGTGTAGGGGCTGAGTTGAGCACCATAAGCAGCCTATATCATATGTGTAGGGGCTGAGTTGAGCACCATAAGCAGACTATATCATATGTGTAGGGGCTGAGTTGAGCACCATAAGCAGACTATATCATATGTGTAGGGGCTGAGTTGAGCACCATAAGCAGACTATATCATATGTGTAGGGGCTGAGTTGAGCACCATAAGCAGACTATATCATATGTGTAGGGGCTGAGTTGAGCACCATAAGCAGCCTATATCATATGTGTAGGGGCTGAGTTGAGCACCATAAGCAGACTATATCATATGTGTAGGGGCTGAGTTGAGCACCATAAGCAGCCTATATCATATGTGTAGGGGCTGAGTTGAGCACCATAAGCAGCCTATATCATATGTGTAGGGGCTGAGTTGAGCACCATAAGCAGCCTATATCATATGTGTAGGGGCTGAGTTGAGCACCATAAGCAGACTATATCATATGTGTAGGGGCTGAGTTGAGCACCATAAGCAGCCTATATCATATGTGTAGGGGCTGAGTTGAGCACCATAAGCAGACTATATCATATGTGTAGGGGCTGAGTTGAGCACCATAAGCAGACTATATCATATGTGTAGGGGCTGAGTTGAGCACCATAAGCAGACTATATCATATGTGTAGGGGCTGAGTTGAGCACCATAAGCAGACTATATCATACATGTAGGGGCTGAGTTGACAAGACTGTGGATGCAGTGTCTTGTAGTTATTGTAGCTAGTCATCTAGTTTGATAAAGATCCAACGTGGCAAGTCCCTGTTTTGAAAACATCAGGCCTCAAGCTGTTGAACTGTGGGCTCTGCAGCAACTGGCTTCCTGTCTAGGAGGCCTGTCTGTGGATTCCCCTGTTCACTATCATCATCATCATCATCATCATCATCATCATCATCATCATCATCATCATCATCATCATCATCATCATCATCATCATCATCATCATCATCAAGTGCCATGCCAAATGGCGTTGGTGGTCATGGTTCGCCATCTCACATGGTCGCCAGTCTCGAATCAGCTCTGTGTTCTTGTCCCGACCATGCCATGCTGCCAAACCATCAAGATATTTATCCTTTTGTCTTCTTCTTGCTCTCTTTCCATCAAGCTTGCCAGTTGTCACTAAATTGTTAAATCCATTTCTCCTCATAATTTGCCCAAATAATCTTGACTGTCTATGTCTAATGTCTCCAATCAATCTCCGTTTTTAATTTGTCCCTTGAAGGACTGTCTCATTTGATTTTCTGTCCGCCCATGGTATTCTTTCCGATTATGTAAAACTCATTCATAAATATCATCATTTGGTAGTTGCAATCACCCGGAAATGAGTTTAATATTGCTGATTCTCTATAAGAAATGTTGGTTTTAGGGAGGCTTTCAGTATTTCATTACCTCTTCTTGATCAGCATATTCAGCCAACAATTTTGTGAAAATACTGGAAACTACATTTCAGACATGAATGTACAATGCAGACTCCATTCTAGTCAGTTTTATATACAGTAAAATGGCTAACCTCTTAAAGGCACATGTGTCTAACAGTTTTGAATGATCCTACACCATTAAGAAAAAGAAGCACCGCATGAAGCTTCAGGGAAACAGTGACCTCAATTAGTGGGGTCCTGTGTAGATTTCATTAGCTTTAAGAGGAAACAAATTCTTTAATAATCCATTTTTATGCAAGCTACCTACTTGTATACAGTGCAAACTGTTTAAGGTGATCTCGGATATGGCAATTTCTGTTGTGAGGAACAATATTGTTTTGTATGTTGTAACTGCATTACTATATGCTTGAACTCTTTTAGGAGGAATTTCTAATAAGAACTATTTTTTGGGTCCCAGGTGAGTTTGCCTGATCAGGTTTGCATTGTATTTCAATATTGTTAGAGCTTGGAGTGACTGGGTGTGTGTGACAGAAATAGAGCTTGGAGTGACTATATGGGTGACTATGTTTGTGTGTCATGTCAACTGTCATTTACTGCCAATATAGTACCTTGCGGTGTATGGCAGAGGGGTCTTTGAGTCTGAGGAATAAAGACCGCCTGGCTAGTGCAGGATTTTCTTTTTGCCCCCGACAGAAACAAATCCCACACCTTACCGAGGGATCGAACCCGGGTCTCCCGAAGGAGAGTCCGGCGTTCTAGCCACTTGGCCAGCCGCTCTACAGCTTGAAGTGATTATATGAGTAACTGAGAGAGAGAGAGAGAGAGAGAGAGAGAGAGAGAGAATAGACGATTGAAGTGAGCTTTTGAGTGACTGTGAGTGAGTGATTGTATTATTACTTTAAGAGAAAGTCAAAAGCTATTAGTGTTACATTTATATTATTGTTACATATAATCTTGCACACATGCAATTCATGCATACATCATACATAGAACACTTCTTCCCCACACGCACACTCGTGCACAAATTGAAATGTGTCTCAGGATTGGTTTCATTCTGATCATTCTGATTGTAGATGACAGAAACATTTATGTCATTCCTCATGTCGTCCAGCAGTTGTCATCATTCATCACTGCAGCCGCCAGATGTCGTCTAGAAAATACATCTACATTATCCACTATATCGGATATTGTAGACTCTACCGAGCGGATTGATGACTTCAAGAAGGAGAATAATCATCTAACCAATGCTGTCCGCGAAGGCATGTCTGAGAAGAAGAATCACGAGATTGAGGCCATATCAAAAGTGGTCATGTCTCTGGTCACACAGAGCCACGCTCAAATCGTAAGTGTCTTCACTTCAACATTCAGTCTTAGTTTCTTCTGATCTGGGTTTCTATTTCAGCTTTTGTTTCAGTTCATTGACTGATTTTGAAATTTATTCTAGAAATTGTATGAGTTCAGCTTTGTTACTTTACAAGGAGCTGACCATAAGTCCTTGATGGAACTCTCACAGAGTACTAACATAGCGTGAACCACCACTTGAATTACACACTTATGTCATCTCTAACTGACCCTGACAAGACCTTGGGGCACCCTATTGTCTTAGCTAAACCAGTTATCACATGCCAATATAACTTTTCATCACTATCAGAATGATTGCCATCGAGCTGTTTAAAAAAAAAGATTTGAGAAAAGAAATCTAATGGAGCCAAATCTAGAGAGAATAGAGGATGTGGTAGAATCTCAGTATTTAAATCCTTTGCTATTAGTAAACCCTAGTCACATCAACTGTTGGTGAACCCAAGTCTCTGTTGTTAGTGAACCCTAGTCTCATCTACTGTTGGTGAACCCTAGTCACATCTACTGTTGATGAACCCTAGTTTCATCTATTGTTGGTGAACCCTAGTTTCATCTATTGTTGGTGAACCCCAGTCACATCTACTGTTGGTGAACCTTAGTCTCATCTACAGTTGGTGAACCCCAGTCACATCTACTGTTGGTGAACCCTAGTCTCATATACTGTTGGTGAACCCTAGTCACATCTACTGTTGGTGAACCCTGGTCACATCTACTGTTGGTGAACCCTGGTCACATCTACTGTTGGTGAACCCTAGTCACATCTACTGTTGGTGAACCCCAGTCACATTTACTGTTGGTGAACCCTAGTCACATCTACTGTTGGTGAACCCCAGTCACATCTACTGTTGGTGAACCCTAGTCTCATATACTGTTGGTGAACCCTAGTCACATCTACTGTTGGTGAACCCTGGTCACATCTACTGTTGGTGAACCCTAGTCACATCTACTGTTGGTGAACCCTAGTCACATCTACTGTTGGTGAACCCTGGTCACATCTACTGTTGGTGAACCCTAGTCACATCTACTGTTGGTGAACCCTAGTCACATCTACTGTTGGTGAACCCTAGTCACATCTACTGTTGGTGAACCCTGGTCACATCTACTGTTGGTGAACCCTAGTCTCTGTTGTTAGTCAACCCTAGTTTCATCTATTGTTGGTGTACCCTAGTCACATCTACTGTTGGTGAACCATAGTCACATCTACTGTTGGTGAACCCTAGTCACATCTACTGTTGGTGAACCCTAGTCTTATCTACTGTTGGTGAACCATAGTCACATCTACTGTTGGTGAACCCTGGTCACATCTACTGTTGGTGAACCCTAGTCTCTGTTGTTAGTCAACCCTAGTTTCATCTATTGTTGGTGAACCCTAGTCACATCTACTGTTGGTGAACCATAGTCACATCTACTGTTGGTGAACCCTAGTCACATCTACTGTTGGTGAACCCTGGTCACATCTACTGTTGGTGAACCCTAGTCTCTGTTGTTAGTCAACCCTAGTTTCATCTATTATTGGTGAACCCTAGTCACATCTACTGTTGGTGAACCATAGTCACATCTACTGTTGGTGAACCCTAGTCACATCTACTGTTGGTGAACCCTAGTCTCATCTACTGTTGGTGAACCCTAGTCTCTACTGTTGGTGAACCCTAGTCTCATATACTGTTGGTGAACCCTGGTCACATCTACTGTTGGTGAACCCTGGTCACATCTACTGTTGGTGAACCCTAGTCTCATCTACTGTTGGTGAACCCTAGTCTCTACTGTTGGTGAACCCTAGTCTCATATACTGTTGGTGAACCCTGGTCACATCTACTGTTGGTGAACCCTAGTCTCATCTACTGTTGGTGAACCCTAGTCTCATCTACTGTTGGTGAACCCTAGTCTCATCTACTGTTGGTGAACCCTAGTCACATCTACTGTTGGTGAACCCTGGTCACATCTACTGTTGGTGAACCCTAGTCTCATCTACTGTTGGTGAACCCTAGTCTCATCTACTGTTGGTGAACCCTAGTCTCATCTACTGTTGGTGAACCCTGGTCACATCTACTGTTGGTGAACCCTAGTCACATCTACTGTTGGTGAACCCTTGTCTCATCTATTTTTGGTGAACCCTTGTCTTATCTATTTTTGGTGAACCCTTGTCTCATGTACTGTTGGTGAAACCAAGTCACATCTACTGTAACGATTGTTGTGAACATATTTTCTAACTGCCAGATTTGAACAACTGTTTATAGCAATTGAGCCTCGCTGGCTTCTGTTCACATATCAACAGATACGGACCCCATTGGTAGCCACTACGATTCAGACTTGCCAAATTAACCAGAATAATTATTGTGGTGACATTCGGTTAATTGTTTCTGTGTCTCTGATCTGAGCAGGTTAAGCATACTCACGATGTTAAATTCCCCTATTATTTCAAGATCGCATTAAAAAAGGGACTTCTTCTTCTTCTTCAGCGTTCCGAGACATTGAGGTTCTTTGCTGCAGATACAATCCGTCTCCATTCGTCTCTCTGGTGGACCTTCTCTTGCCAGTCGTTGATTCCAAGTGCTTGTAGGTCTGTATATATATTATCTCTCCACCGTCTTTTTGGTCTACCTCGGGGTCTGCACCGGGTTTTATCCCATGTAACTCAGTTTCTTTCTGCAAGGCGGCCTGCCAAAAGTGCCACACAGAGCACAAACTCCTTAGATCCAGTGAAGCCCAGAATCGAGATTAAGTAATATAGTTTTGCCTCAACGCTTTACGTTCTGTACATCTTGGGTTTCTGGAATTCATTTCCTACACAGGGATACAGAGTGTCATTTTAAGACACAAGTAGACCCGCACATAACGTTTTATGTAGATGTCTTTGGTTATCCATCCATCCATCATGTGCCATGCCGATAAGCGTGGGTGGTCATGTTTTGCCATCTCACTTGATCACCAGAGTCATGGATCAGCTCCGTGTTTCTGTCTCGACCATGCCTCAAGGCCAAGCCTTTAGTTATACTAGTGTGTATTATTAGACTTATCATCCAGTTTTACATATATTGTGTAATTTTCGACTATTAGTCAGAGGGGTCATGTCAAACTGAAATGGTGAAGATCGCATGCTGTAAAGTGTAATGTGATATTTAAATGGTGGGAAATAGCTGATTACTTGTCAGCGATTACTATTTAATATTGTTAAGGAATATTCACAGCGACTTGAATGCCACTGAATGCATCTTTGCATTCAACATCCATTGTAGTATTTCCAGTGTACTTCCGGTATAATGGCGACGCGATGACTCGTTGTTCTTAGGGGAGACGCTGTTCAGTGTTTTTCTGTGGATTTCCTATGGAAATTCCCGTGGAATTCGTGTGGATAGTGTTTTTCCTTTGGATTATGTGATGTTATTTCGTGTTCGTTTATTGGAAGTATTCAAAAGAAGCCACGGAAGGCAGGTGGTGGATGAAATTTTGAGGGCAGCTGACAGATATTTGTTGGTTATGGTCTCGAGTTTCGTGACGGCAAGCAGAGGATCTCTTTCGAGAGACAATGATTGCGGTCATCCGGCCAGTATGGTCACTGCCATAGAGGAAAGCAACGGCAAACTACCTCTTTGAAAGTGCCTAGTTTATTATGATTCGCTTAAAGACTGATCATCGCAAGACAAGGACAGAGACATTAAAATTAGGAACATGGAACGTTAGGACGCTAAACAACGACGGAAAATTAGAGAACATAACACAAGAAATTCAAAGAGAAAAAATTAATATATTAGGTATGTGCGAAACGAGATGGACAGGAGCAGGCATCAAGATACATAAAGATTTTAAGATTATTTATTCTGGAGGTGAAGATCGACATAGGGGAGTGGCAATAATTTTTGACCGGAAAACATCGTCTGTTCAGGGATATTGGGCCGTGTCGGACAGAGTTCTACTAGTTAAATTGAGTGGCAGACCTTTTAACATAAATGTTATTCAAGTATATGCCCCAACAGGAGAGTCCAGTGAAGATAGTGTAGAGGAATTTTATAATGACATAAAGTCTGCCTTAAAGAAATGTAAAAATTCAGAAATAAACATCATAATAGGGGACTTCAATGCAAAAGTAGGAAATCAAGGGGATAGATACACAGTAGGAAACTATGGTTTAGGAGAGAGAAATGAAAGAGGATACAGACTAGTAGAGTGGGCAAAAGAACAGGAAATGATTGTAGGAAACACCTGGTTCAAGCAACACCCTAGAAGATTATGGACCTGGAGGAGTCCTGATAGCAGGATTAGAAACCAGATTGACTACATTCTCATTAGCAGAAGATTTAGAAACGCGCTAACAGTAGCAAAAACAGTTCCCAGTGCTGATTGTTATAGTGACCACAGATTACTCACAGGAACATTGAGGATAAAGTTGAAGAAAGTCAAGTATATAACAGGAAACACTAAATATGACTTGTGTACATTGAGTAATGACAAGGAAATACAAAACAAATTCAACATAGAAGTACAGAACAGATTTGAAATATTGTCTGACCTAGAGATCCTATTCCAGGATGTGGATGATCAATGGGAAATGTTAAAGAATTCAATCAATGTGGCTGCAGAAACAACTATTCCAAAATTAAAGAAGGTGGGTCGTAAGAAATGGATGACTGAGGAAATTTTACACTTAATGGAAACAAGAAGACTCAACAAAAATAATCCTGCCAAAAATGAAGAAATTCACAGACAAGTCAGAATATTATGTAGGAAGGCAAAAGAATCATGGCTTGAGGAAAAGTGCTTAGAAATTGAAAAACAACACAACAGTCAAAATACCAAATTAGTGCACAAAAGAATTCAGGAACTTACTAATAAAAGAACAAGTACATCAACAGGCTGTCTAAAAACTAAAGACGGCAAAATCATAATAGAAAAAGATCAGATTCTACATGTATGGACAGATTATGTGAAAGACCTGTATAATGATAACAGAGAGGAACAGTATGCTATTAGATTTAATAATGAAGGACCAGCAATTTTAAAGATGGAGGTTCAAAATGTTCTTAAGCATATGAAAGCTGGCAAGGCCCCCGGTGCAGATAACATCACAACAGAAATGATTAAAGCTTTAGAAGAATTTGGACTAGAGCAAGTCACTAGACTGCTGAACACATTATATGATACTGGAGATATACCTTCTGAATTATGTAATTCTGTATTTATTGCAATCCCAAAGAAATCAGGAACCTTAGAATGTGATCAACATAGAACAATTAGTATAATGAGTCACATCACAAAGATTTTGTTACGAATTATCATGCAAAGAGTGAGGAAGAAAATACAACCTGAAATAGGGGAAGAACAATGTGGGTTTGTAGAAGGAAAGGGTACAGTAAATGCTGTGTATATGCTGCGAACAGTTATTGAACGTGCTTTAGAAGTAAACAAGGATATACATCTTTGCTTTATTGACTACACAAAGGCTTTTGATAGAGTTAGACATGTCAACATTGTGGATATGCTTGCAGATCTACAAATTGATGGGAAAGACATTAGACTTATAAAAAACATATATTGGAAACAACAAGCTGCCATAAGGATTGATAATGAAGTAGGACAATATCAACCATTAAGAGAGGTGTTAGGCAGGGATGTGTAATGTCTCCAGATCTTTTTTCCCTATACAGTGAAAATATTTTCAGAAATGTAGAAGACCTAAATGGAATCAGCATTGGAGGACAAAACATAAATAACATTAGATATGCAGATGATACAGTATTGATTGCAGACAATGCACAGGATCTGCAACAATTAGTAGACGCTGTTGTTGTACACAGTGAGCAGCTGGGGTTGGAATTAAATTGTAGGAAGACACAGGTTATGGTCGGCACTAGGAAGAATGAAGTACCACAATGTACCATATACAAGTAAATGGGGATATTCTTCAACAAGTGAATCGGTTCAATTATCTCGTAACAGTCGTAACATCTGATGGCAGATGCCTTGAAGAGATTAGAACAAGAATCGCCGTTGCGAAAGTAGCCTTTAGCAAGATGAAAAACATTCTGACCAATAAAATGATGTCAATTGAAACGAGAAAAAGAGTGTTGAGGGGATACATAAAGCCTGTTCTTTTGTATGGATGTGACACTTGGACAATGTGCAGTCAAGCTGAAAAACATCTGATGGCTGCAGAAATGTGGTTTCTGAGGAAAATGCAAAGAATACCATGGACAGATAGAAAAACCAATGACCAAGTACTACAAGAGACAAATGAAAATCGTAGATTGATTAGAGAAATTAGACGTAGACAGTCAAAATTTTTTGGACATGTTATGAGAAGAAATGGAATGGAGAACTTAGTGACAGCTGGCAAGATCGAAGGGAACAGACCAAGAGGAAGACCGAGAGGAAAATACCTGGATGGCTTGACCACATGGCATGGACGAGACAGGAACACTGAGCTGATCCACGACTCTGGTGATCGAGTGAAATGGCGAATCATGACCGCCCACGCTTTCCGGCATGGCACATGATTGATTGATTGAAGGAATATTCACAGCGACTTGAATGCCACTGAATGCATCTTTGCATTCAACATCCATTGTAGTATTTCATCAATCTTCACGGTCGGCTCGTTTATTTTTGGGTAACTTTTTAAAGCGACGTGTCTGGTCAAAATGGATCTACACCTCATGGCCTCGCTCTGACAAGACAGCGCGTACAGCAGCGCGAGCAGACTGATGTCATCACAGCATGACATGGAGGTGTATATATATATCTGTGTGTGTCATCATCAGGTGCATGCCGGCTGGCGTAGGCGTTCATGACTCTCCACAGATCTCAGTCTTTGGTTTTCTGGATCAACTCCGCCACTGATAGTCCTCCATGCCACCGTTGCAAACCATCCAGCATCATTTCTCTTGGTCTGCCTTTGTCTCTCTTCCCCTCGAACTTTCCAGTTGTCACGATGTTCTCCAGTGCTTCTCTTCTCATCACATGACCAAAAAAGCTGTTTACCTCTTTCATATTGTTGTATATAATGTTCTAGTTTCATTGGCCTCTTTCAGGCGATCGTTGTTAGTTACTTTGGCAGTCCAAGGAATTCACAATTGTCCCAGGAACCACATCTCTGTTGCTTCCAATCTCTTCCTAATTTGTTCATTTACATTCCAAGATTCACAGCCATACAGCAAAACAGGTTCTATATAGCACCTCAGCACTCTCTTTCTTACATTCAATGTGTGTGTTTGTGTATATATATATATATATATATATATATATATATATATATATATATATATATATATATATATATATATATATGAAGCATTTATCTCCCCCTAAGTTAGAAAACATTGGCAGTTTTAATTTCCCTTGAACGTATGTTATAACAGTGGTGTGAGTGTGTAGGTCACACTTTTCTTAAGTGCTAAAATCATATTTTCCTCTTTGTTCATATTAAATGATAAACTGACACACTAACATTAATATCACACTTAGAATTGACCTACAGACTTGAATAAGATACCGTTGGATTTGATTTTGTCAAGAGGTATCCAACTATGCAGGTTGCATAATTAAAAAGCAATTTAGAAAATATGACTAAAGTGGCTACCCATTGGGCACACAACTTTGTTATATTCAGTCTGTTGTGTAATTAACCATTCCCTTACTCAATTTGACAGCACCAGCTATTTCCACAACTATCATTTTTGATTGTGGCCAAAGATTGTTTTTCAATCATGCTGCAATTCCATCATTGCACTTTTAGAACTGTCTGCCAAATCTTGACAGATCAGCAAAATTTGAGTTGTCCCACTTAACTGTTTACACCATTTTGTTTTTGGTTTTACAGAAGCATACGAAAGGGGGCAGGGATCATGAAACACTTGTTGCATGTCCTCATTTAGTTTAGTCGATGGATCAACATCACGGCACACGGGTGTAACCCATAAGTGCTTCGTTCTCCTCCTAACACAAACCTGAGTTTGGAGAAACTCAGCTCAGTGCACGAACTCCGTAGCATCGGCGAGGATCATGAAATACTTTGGGTAGATATTTAACTCAAAATTTTGCCCTTAGCCCGTTAGGCTACTCTTTTTCGATTTCCAACTGCCAAGGGATTTTTTACGTGCACAACAATACACACGGGCGTCCGATCTCACTACCCAGAGACCAGGGGAAATTTTATTACTAGAAGTCCACGTGAAAAAAATCCCAGTCCTCACCAGGGCTTGAACCCAGAACCTCCAACACTCGAGGCGGACACCATACCTCAAGACAACGTAGCCCCCCCCCCCCCCCCCCCCCCCGACCTTGTCCTTGTGTAGTTCTCTTTGTTGTTTTTCCTGTAGCAAGGAAGTTTATCACAACCCTGGCCTCTGACTTCTCCATTCTTGTGACAGATTGTTGGCACAGAGGCTCTGGTTGTTAGGGTATGCTGTGCTGTGCACTCGATGAAGAAACACATGCACACTTCATACGCTCAGTGCAAATATGTGGAGCTCTGAATGCGCCTAGTTTCAGCTTTCTTCCGTCACTGCTGGATGGGATACTCATGGCAGGTAGCTTGCCATTATGCACAGAGATCCTGCTGGATGGGATACTCATGGCAGGTAGCTTGCCGTTACACACAGAGATACTGCTGGGTGGGATACTCATGGCAGGTAGCTTGCCGTTATGCACAGAGATACTGCTGGATGGGATACTCATGGCAGGTAGCTTGCCGTTATGCACAGAGATACTGCTGGGTGGGATACTCATGGCAGGTAGCTTGCCGTTATGCACAGAGATACTGCTGGATGGGATACTCATGGCAGGTAGCTTGCCGTTATGCACAGAGATACTGCTGGATGGGATACTCATGGCAGGTAGCTTGCCGTTACGCACAGAGATACTGCTGGATGGGATACTCATGGCAGGTAGCTTGCCGTTACACACAGAGATACTGCTGGATGGGATACTCATGGCAGGTAGCTTGCCGTTACACACAGAGATACTGCTGGGTGGGATACTCATGGCAGGTAGCTTGCCGTTACACACAGAGATACTGCTGGATGGGATACTCATGGCAGGTAGCTTGCCGTTACACACAGAGATACTGCTGGGTGGGATACTCATGGCAGGTAGCTTGCCGTTACGCACAGAGATACTGCTGGATGGGATACTCATGGCAGGTAGCTTGCCATTACGCACAGAGATACTGCTGGATGGGATACTCATGGCAGGTAGCTTGCCGTTACGCACAGAGATACTGCTGGATGGGATACTCATGGCAGGTAGCTTGCCGTTACGCACAGAGATACTGCTGGATGGGATACTCATGGCAGGTAGCTTGCCGTTACGCACAGAGATACTGCTGGGTGGGATACTCATGGCAGGTAGCTTGCCGTTACACACAGAGATACTGCTGGATGGGATACTCATGGCAGGTAGCTTGCCGTTATGCACAGAGATACTGCTGGGTGGGATACTCATGGCAGGTAGCTTGCCGTTATGCACAGAGATACTGCTGGATGGGATACTCATGGCAGGTAGCTTGCCGTTATGCACAGAGATACTGCTGGATGGGATACTCATGGCAGGTAGCTTGCCGTTATGCACAGAGATACTGCTGGGTGGGATACTCATGGCAGGTAGCTTGCCGTTACACACAGAGATACTGCTGGGTGGGATACTCATGGCAGGTAGCTTGCCATTACTCACAGAGATACTGCTGGATGGGATACTCATGGCAGGTAGCTTGCCGTTATGCACAGAGATACTGCTGGATGGGATACTCATGGCAGGTAGCTTGCCATTACTCACAGAGATACTGCTGGGTGGGATACTCATGGCAGGTAGCTTGCCATTACTCACAGAGATACTGCTGGGTGGGATACTCATGGCAGGTAGCTTGCCATTATGTACAGAGACACTGCTGGATGGGATACAACTTGATTCCCATGGATAACAGATTTTAAATAAGCTGCCGTTTGTAAACGACCAGAGTTTACTTTATGAGAACAATACGGCTCTCCAGCACCATATAAATTGCCTTGACATTGGCTGTCAGAATTTAATCCCAATGTCTTAATGATGACCAGATCTCTTAATGATGACCAGTTGTCACCTCTGTCTGTTAATGATAACATGTTAACTACATGTTAACTACATGTGATAGACCCAGCTTGAACTAGGGACATGATGGCAACATATGCAGGAAACCCCAAGTCTGATACAGTTATTTCAGGTTGAATTTCTATGAGCATTACTTATAGTAGGTGATTTATGAGATGTGGCGGCCACTCCATTGTTTATCATCTGTTTCTGGCCTAACTAATAGCATGATTTTGTATTCCATTGCTGTGACCTTTATTCTGATGTCTGACCAGATCATGGATGTGGGCAGTGGCAAGGGTTACCTGGGCTGTGAGCTGTCCCTGCGACAGAAGGTCCCAGTTATTGGCCTGGATTCCTGCGATACAAACACCCGGGGTGCCTCAACCAGAGACCAGAAACTGACACAGCGTTGGCAGAAAATGACGCGGAGCAGAGAAACAAAAGTCAGTTTGTGTCTTTTTTTAATCATTTTTGTATCAAATTTAGTCAAGTTTGTTCTTCACGTTTGACTTTATGTTAATTGTTTGTTCCTGGTCAAGTTTGTCCTACATGTTTGACTTATTTGAATTGTTTGTTCCTGGTCAAGTTTGTTGTACATTTTGGACTTAGGTGAATTGTTTGTTCCTGGTCAAGTTTGTTGTACATTTTGGACTTAGGTGAATTGTTTATTCCTGGTCAGGTTTGTCATATATGTTTGACTTATGTTAATTGTTTGTTCCTGGTCAAGTGTGTCCTACATCTTGGACTTAATTTAATTGTTTGTTCTTGGTCAAGTTTCTTGTACATGGTGGACTTTTGTTAATTGTTTGTTCCTGGTTAAGTTTGTCATACATGTTTGATTATGTTGATTGATTGTTCCTGGTCAGGTTTGTCATAAATGTTTGACTTGTGTGAATTGTTCCTGAATTGAAACTGACAATGACATGACATACATCCCACACTGACAGTGACATAACATACATCCCACACTGACAGTGACATGAGGTACATCCCACGCTGACAGTGACATGAGGTACATCCCACGCTGACAGTGACATGAGGTACATCCCACACTGACAGTGACATGAAGTAGATTGTGTCGTGACAGTGACTTGAGGAAGATTGTGTCGTGGCTATGAGAGTACAGCTGTGGTGTGCACAGTTGGAAATAACTAGCCATCCACGGCTGTGGTGGAAACATGCCTATCACTGAGACCAACACACAAATGAATAAACTAACTATATTTTCACAGTTAGACTTAAGTGTGTGAGGTGAGTGGGAAGGAGGGAAGTGAGTGGCGGTGCGTGAAGGTTTTGTATAAAACTGGTAGGACATAGGTCACCCTAGGCGGGCACTTCTGTACATTTATTCAGTGACTGGTGTAGTGTCTGGGCTGACCCGGTCCAGGCAGCTGTGTGGATCGGACAACAATCCCATCACTTTTGGCAATTGAACCCAGACCCAGTGTGTTATTGGACCCATGCAATCAGCACTTGGCTTCCATGGCTGTTCATTATGTGTTCTGTTTCTGGCAGTTGAGGAATGCTGGGAGCAGGAGTCACAGAGTAGCAGACATCTCCAGGTCTTCACATCAGAACACTGCTGATATGCCAGATTGTCCAGTGACTAGTTGCTTGCCTGTACAGATGTCTAATCAAGTCGGCACCGACAGTCACGCCGGTGTAGTCTCGGACACACACCGGACACTGATGTCGCTCCCTCAGAGTTGTGCCCGGACTGAAGCACTCACTGTAGATGTGCCTTCAGTGCAAGGTGGGACCTGTGCCAGCAACTGTCTGGACCCGAGCAAAGCTTCACTGGAAGACACAGAACAGTCAGCTATCTGTCAGGGGCTCCGTCATGTTGGACACAGCTGTTTCACCAGCAGCAGTCCTGTTTCTGACTGTGAAAGGGCATCAGCTGATGGGAGATCTTGTGGGAGGACATCAGCTGATGGGAGATCTTGTGGGAGGACATCAGCTGATGGGAGATCTTGTGGGAGGACAATAGCTGATGGGAGATCTTGTGGGAGGACATCAGCTGATGGGGGATGCTCCAGTGAGAGACATCGTACACAGAACGGAGCAAGTGGACATGCTTGTGGTCACAATCAACTGGGGTATGTTAACCTGAGTTTGGACAGTTCCAGACAAGTGGTCTCCCCAGTGCCACCTGCATCTGAGAGTGAACACAGAGGTGACCGGAAGCCAGATCCAGCTGTAGCCACGTCCGGCAGGTCATTGTACATACCGCTGACAGTGGCAGTCCACCCAGACATGAACCTGTCCCAGATCATGGAGGATCATGCCTGCCAAGTTGGCATCACACAGTCTGCTCGCATTCTCTGCACAGGTGAGTACCCTCTACACATGCGTGCTTTTATTTGAGTATGATGCATTCTGTCACTGTTGCATTTAATATATATATATATATGTATATCTGTGTGTGCGTGCGTGGGCACGGGTGGGCGTGCGCACGTGGCATGTGTGCTTATATATGCAATTGATCGTTGTCTAGCAAGTCGCTTGCAGAACATTGCCCTTATTACAGCCCACCCACAGGATTCTTCATCTCTGGCATGTCTCCCACCTCATGCATGCCCCAGGTGTCTGCAGTGTCCCATCTCCATCTCTGGCATGTCTCCCACCTCATGCATGCCCCAGGTGTCTGCAGTGTCCCATCTCCATCTCTGGCATGTCTCCCACCTCATGCTTTCCCCAGGTGTCTGCAGTGTCCCATCTCCATCTCTGGCATGTCTCCCACCTCATGCTTTCCCCAGGTGTCTGCAGTGTCCCATCTCCATCTCTGGCATGTCTCCCACCTCATGCATGCCCCAGGTGTCTGCAGTGTCCCATCTCCATCTCTGGTATGTCTCCCACCTCATGCTTTCCCCAGGTGTCTGCAGTGTCCCATCTCCATCTCTGGTATGTCTCCCACCTCATGCATGCCCCAGGTGTCTGCAGTGTCCCATCTCCATCTCTGGTATGTCTCCCACCTCATGCTTTCCCCAGGTGTCTGCAGTGTCCCATCTCCATCTCTGTCATGTCTCCCACCTCATGCACGCCCCAGGTGTCTGCAGTGTCCCATCTCCATCTCTGGTATGTCTCCCACCTCATGCATCCCCCCAGGTGTCTGCAGTGTCCCATCTCCGTCTCTGGCATGTCTCCCACCTCATGCATGCCCCAGGTGTCTGCAGTGTCCCATCTCCATCTCCATCCTGGTCCACTCCACCTCATCTCCCAGAAACCACGCCCTCCATCACTGTTCTCCCCCAGCCACTGTCACGTGTAATTTGGCCAAAGTATGAGGGGAAGTCAATAAGTAAGTCACAAATGGCTGTAGAAAAATAACTAAATATGATAACAACTTGAAACCAGTTTATTTTTATACGTACATTGTCCCTTTATTTCTCAACATAATTTCCACCAACATTGATGCACTTATCCCATCGTTTTATCAGTCCTCCCAAACTGACTGCACAGAACTGCATGCTCTGTTTTCTAAACCACGTTTTCACTTCACATTCAACTTCGGTATCATTTGCGAAATGTCTCCCGCCAAGGTGGGTTTTCAGTGGACTGAAAAGGTGGAAATCACTAGGAGCACCCTATTGCAAATGCTACAGAGTCTATCGTTACTCGCCTGTCACCTCTAATCATTTCCTCCACCCGCTGCACAGATGCTTCTGTTGCAATCTCAACAGGACGACCAGATCGGATTTCATCAACAATTTTATAGCGGCCTTGAGAAAATTTTTCTACCCAGCTATGCACCGCTTACGGGACAAATATTTGTCAGCATAATCAGGAAGCATTTCCTTATGAATGTACTTTGCAGGCAGTCCTTTTTCCCACAAAACACTCACAACAGTACGTTGCTCTTTGGTTGTACAGTCACCATTTTGTTTATGTGATGCGCATGCGCATGAGACACCTAGCGCCACCTGACGAACGAAATATAAAGTTCGACCTGTCACCTAATGACAGCTGTAGAAAACACCAACTACATTTACCTGCCATCCCACAGAACTGTGACTTACTTATTGACTCGCCCTCGTATGTCCGAGTCTGAGACACAATGCTGTGCATGAACCAGTTGTCCTTGAAGCTTGGACCTGTAGAAGGTCAGGATGTGTCTTCTCCTGGGTCCACGGTATTCCATGGGTTGTTCGTCACACTTACAGCCCCAGCTTTCTCTTGTGTGGGTATCACATGGTCCATGACGCTCATCTGTATGTTACCACAGGAGAGACGCATGCTCCACAACACACATAATTGTCACTTGTGTGCGGGAGTTGTGCCATAGTCCGTGAATGCTGTTACTGGCCAGCCTGTAGACACCGTCACATTACGCAGTCTAGATCACCATACTTTTGGTGTCCTCTATACATACATTGCACAGTTGTTCTTCTCCTGACTGCTGAGAACAGTCATCTTATCTGAGATGTGATTTC
This sequence comes from Cepaea hortensis, assembly GCA_963921405.1. Lineage (NCBI taxonomy): Eukaryota > Metazoa > Mollusca > Gastropoda > Stylommatophora > Helicidae > Cepaea > Cepaea hortensis. The sequence continues at coordinate 114,442,046 of OY992886.1, read as the reverse complement.
TTATCATCTTATCATCACTCTCCAGTCTGACTGTCTGCTGCTACTACTATCAATTTTACTAATTACTACAAGTTGCTTCTACTGCTGCTTCTACTACTTACATTGCTGTCACTACCACTATTACAACTACCACTATTACAACTACCACTATTACAACTACCACTATTACAGCTACCACTATTACAACTACCACTATTACAACTACCACTATTACAACTACCACTATTACAACTACCACTATTACAACAACCACTATTACAACTACCACTATTACAACTACCACTATTACAACTACCACTATTACAACTACCACTATTACAACTACCACTATTACAACTACCACTATTACAACTACCACTATTACAACTACCACTATTACAACTACCACTATTACAACTACCACTATTACAACTACCACTATTACAACTACCACTATTACAACTACCACTATTACAACTACCACTATTACAACTACCACTATTACAACTACCACTATTACAACTACCACTATTACAACTACCACTATTACAACTACCACTACTGCTAAGCAACTGTGACTAATACAATGACTGTTACATCTACATCTAGTACTGCTACAGAGCCAGGCATGTGAATACTTGCATGAACCTTCAGCTGGTTGCCATGGTAAACAAGGGGTGATAACCTGGTCACACATGTCAACAGTTGAACATGTACAAACAACCTGGTCACACATGTCAACAGTTGAACATGTACACACAACCTGGTCACACATGTCAACAGGTGAACATGTACACACAGCCTGGTCACACATGTCAACAGTTGAACATGTACACACAGCCTGGTCACACATGTCAACAGTTGAACATGTACACACAACCTGGTCACACATGTCAACAGTTGAACATGTACACACAGCCAACATCACACATGTCAACAGTTGAACATGTACACACAACCTGGTCACATATGTCAACAGTTGAACATGTACACACAGCCTGGTCACACATGTCAACAGTTGAACATGTACACACAACCTACCACTATCACACATGTCAACAGTTGAACATGTACACACAACCTGGTCACATATGTCAACAGTTGAACATGTACACACAGCCTGGTCACACATGTCAACAGTTGAACATGTACACACAACCTGGTCACACATGTCAACAGTTGAACATGTACACACAACCTGGTCACACATGTCAACAGTTGAACATGTACACACAGCCTGGTCTCACATGTCAACAGTTGAACATGTACACACAACCTGGTCACATATGTCAACAGTTGAACATGTACACACATCCAACACCACACAGCCTGGTCACACATGTCAACAGTTGAACATGTACACACAGCCTGGTCACACATGTCAACAGTTGAACATGTACACACAACCTGGTCACACATGTCAACAGGTGAACATGTACACACAACCTGGTCACACATGTCAACAGTTGAACATGTACACACAGCCAACATCACACATGTCAACAGTTGAACATGTACACACAACCTGGTCACATATGTCAACAGTTGAACATGTACACACAACCTGGTCACACATGTCAACAGTTGAATATGTACACACAGCCTGGTCACACATGTCAACAGTTGAACATGTACACACAACCTGGTCACACATGTCAACAGTTGAACATGTACACACAGCCTGGTCTCACATGTCAACAGTTGAACATGTACACACAACCTGGTCACACATGTCAACAGTTGAACATGTACACACAGCCAACATCTTCATCATCCAAATTGTGTCCCAGCTGGAAACAGTCATTTTCTGGTGCACTTACTTGGACTGGATTTGATTAATGTTTTGTTGTCTTCCATTCATGTTTGAACTACATGAAGTGTGAGCAATCTAGTAGAGTATAGTCGCAGTGGGTCAACAGTTGTGATGTTTGCAGCAGCACCTGATGGCTAATGTTCATCCGTTCTTCATTTTGTTTTCATTCCTTCGTTTTGATTTAAAACCAAAATGTATTGTCACATGTGCCTGCACCTGGTATGGCATGTTGCAAGCTGTTGTTAGATCTTCTAGTATTTCTCTGTTCACTGTGCTGTCCATTGAGTTATTGTGGTGACGCTGAAACAGACAGCTGATTTCTCACATATCTGCAGGTCTGCATGCGTGCGGCAGTTTGTCTGTGACAGCTATGAGACTGTTTGTACAGAACCCAGCTGTGGTGAGCTTGTGTGTGGTGGGTTGTTGCTACCAGCTGATGGAGGAGGCTTGCCCAGGTGAGTGTTCCAGTGCTTGTGCACACACATGCACGTCTATGGTGTGATTCTCTGTCTTTCACTCTCTGACCCATAGTTTTATTGAAATCACCATCATAATAATTAGTATTAGTCAGTCATGTTGTCATGATCATTGCACATTTCCCAGGTGTTTATAATGAAAATGTCGTTTAAGAATAACTTAATGAGAGATCATATGAATGAAATAATGTGAGAAAGGAGAGCGATCAGAAGGGCAGTATGTCAGAGGGGCACATGTGTCCAATTCTGAACATTTTGAGAATAAAGTTTGTTCATTAATTCTCTCCTCTCTTTCTCCATCTTTCCCTCTATTTTTCTCCATCACTCTTTCCCATCTCTTTCTCCCTCCTTCTCCTTCCCTGTCTCCTACTCTCCCAACTTCACTTTTGTTTCCCCTCTCTCCATTCCTCTCACCGGCCTCCTGTCTCTCCCAGTCTCTCTGTGTATTGTTGCTGGTGCTGGGTAGTTGGCATGGTACCTGTCCATCAGCTGAGTCAGTGTTGCTGCATGTTTCAGCAGCTTTCAATCTATGTGTTGCTGCATGTTTCAGCAGCTTTCAATCTATGAGCTGACCCAGGTATGGTCTGCCTTGAGTCAGTGTTGCTGCATGTTTCAGCAGCTTTCAATCTATGAGCCGACCCAGGTATGCTCTGCCTTGAGTCAGTGTTGCTGCATGTTTCAGCAGCTTTCAATCTATGAGCTGACCCAGGTATGGTCTGCCTTGAGTCAGTGTTGCTGCATGTTTCAGCAGCTTTCAATCTATGAGCCGACCCAGGTATGCTCTGCCTTGAGTCAGTGTTGCTGCATGTTTCAGCAGCTTTCAATCTATGAGCTGACCCAGGTATGGCCTGCCTTGAGTCAGTGTTGCTGCATGTTTCAGCAGCTTTCAATCTATGAGCTGACCCAGGTATGGTCTGCCTTGAGTCAGTGTTGCTGCATGTTTCAGCAGCTTTCAATCTATGAGCCGACCCAGGTATGCTCTGCCTTGAGTCAGTGTTGCTGCATGTTTCAGCAGCTTTCAATCTATGAGCTGACCCAGGTATGGTCTGCCTTGAGTCAGTGTTGCTGCATGTTTCAGCAGCTTTCAGTCTATGAGCTGACCCAGGTTTGGTCTGCCAGCAGTTTGTGACAGCAATTGTTTGATATTTCAAATAGAAGTAGCTTAATGAACGAATGAACAAACTATAATTTAAACGGGTTAAGAATTGAGCATGTAGGCTCGTCTAACATTCTGCCTTTCCCATCTGATTCATGGTGATTCAAGTGATTCATCTAGGCCAGTGAGGTGTCATTACAGTCATCTAAAGCTAATGCCTCACTGAGTCAAAACAATTATTTGATTTCTGAAACAGAAGCCGCAGATGAGGTGTCATCACAGTCACCTGAAGCACACTTCCCACTGAGTGAGGTTGGCAAACAGCTGGGACTAAACCTTGGTCGTAACGCCAGAAATCTGGCATCGCAGTCAGTGGACAGGCTGCAGCAATCAGGCCAGGTAGGGCAGAATGTCAGTGAATGTGTTCTCCAGTTTTGTTGGCTGTGTCTTGTTTGGCTGTGACATGTTTGGCTGTGTAGCTGTGATGTAGTATCCAACAATGACTGACAGCTACAAGTATACTTGCGTCTCTAACTGTGATGTGGTATCCAACAATAACTGTGATGTGGTATCCAACAATAACTGTGATGTGGTATTCAACAATAACTGTGATGTGGTATCCAACAATAACTGTGATGTGGTATCCAACAATAACTGTGATGTGGTATCCAACAATAACTGTGATGTGGTATCCAACAATAACTGTGATGTGGTATCCAACAATAACTGATGTGCTATCCAACAATAACTGTGATGTGCTATCTAACAATAACTGTGATGTGGTATCCAACAATAACTGTGATGTGGTATCCAACAATAACTGTGATGTGGTATCCAACAATAACTGTGATGTGGTATCCAACAATAACTGTGATGTGGTATCCAACAATAACTGTGATGTGGTATCCAACAATAACTGTGATGTGGTATCCAACAATAACTGTGATGTGGTATCCAACAATAACTGTGATGTATCCAACAATAACTGTGATGTGCTATCCAACAATAACTGTGATGTGGTATCCAACAATAACTGTGATGTGCTATCTAACAATAACTGATGTGCTATCCAACAATAACGGTGATGTGGTATCCAACAATAACTGTGATGTGGTATCCAACAATAACTGTGATGTGGTATCCAACAATAACTGTGATGTGGTATCCAACAATAACTGTGATGTGGTATCCAACAACAACTGTGATGTATCCAACAATAACTGTGATGTGCTATCCAACAATAACTGTGATGTGGTATCCAACAATAACTGTGATGTGCTATCTAACAATAACTGATGTGCTATCCAACAATAACGGTGATGTGGTATCCAACAATAACTATGATGTGGTATCCAACAATAACTGTGATGTGGTATCCAACAATAACTGTGATGTGCTATCCAACAATAACTGATGTGCTATCCAACAATAACTGTGATGTGCTATCTAACAATATCATTGGCACCTTGCCGTCTTGACAGACGATAGTTTGTGCTTTAAAAAGGCATAATAACTTTTAACTATGGCGGTAGCGAGTGTGACTGATAAGGCCAATTTGCGCTGTAAATGTCCGTTCACAGTGGGTGCATGTGAACACGTGGTCATTTCCACCATCATGCACCATCTTACAATAACTATCATACTATATATAACTATTATATAACGATATATAACTATCTAACAATAACTGATGTTCTATCCAACAATAACTGTGATGTGGTATCCAACAATAACTGTGATGTGCTATCCAACAATAACTGTGATGTGCTATCCAACAATAACTGTGATGTACTATCCAACAATAACTGTGATGTGCTATCCAACAATAACTGTGATGTACTATCCAACCATGATGACAGTTACAAGGAGCTGACTTCCGCTGGCGGGCCATGCTTGAGCTTCTGCTGAAGGAGCTGGAGGTGGCGGTCCCTGAGAGAATCGTGGGCATGAGGAAGCTTCACAAGCGCTCCGGGAGCTTCCTGCAGTATGTTCGGTCCTCTTTGAGCAAGCTGCACCTGCATCCAGACTTGGTAATTGAGTGTTTCCTAGTCCAGTGTGACATGATCATGACGTTTCCTCCTCCTGTTGTCCCGCTGCTTCATGTCTGATGTCTGCATTATTTGATTTACCTCATGTCTGATCTACTTTATGTCGTCTGATGTCTGCATTATATGATTTACCTCATGTCTGATCTACTTCATGTCTGATGTCTGCATTATTTGATTTACCTCATGTCTGATCTACTTCTTATCTGATGTACCTCATATCTGATCTACTTTGTGTCTGATGTCTGCATTATATGATTTACCTCATGTCTGATCTACTTCAAGTCTGATATCTCCATTATTTGATTTACCTCATGTCTGATCTACTCCATGTCTGATGTCTGCTTCCCGGGAGCTACTTGGAATCTGGGCAGTAGCATTTGGCTTCTGGGAGGTAGCAAACGCATGTTTTATGGCACTACCACTGCAGGGTGAATATGCCTCATAATGCGCTCGAGAGCCACTCTGTCGCTCTTATTTATTGCCAACAGTAATGGCATTTGAGAGTTCGTGATTATGACTCGCCTACAGTATTCAGACGTAGTGTTTACGAGCTGCATGTGCTGGCTCACTGAAACTAGTTAACTATGGTTTCTATACTTTTACATTGGCACCTTGCCGTCTTGACAGACGATAGTTTGTGCTTTAAAAAGGCATAATAACTTTTACCTATGGTGGTAGCGAGTGTGACTGATAAGGCCAATTTGCGCTGTAAATGTCCGTTCACAGTGGGTGCATGTGAACACGTGGTCATTTCCACCATCATGCACCATCTTACGTCTCAAACGCTTGGTGTGTGACTTATCTGCAATAATTTTCTCCTTTGTCTTTATTCCATTTCTGATGTTTGCCCTCCATGCAACACGTTCAGCGGCGACTTGCTCCCAATGTGCATTATCAATGCCTGTATCAATCATGTGGTTTCTATACTACACACTGTATAATGGCTGAACGCAACTTTAGCACAACAAGACTCCAACGGCGGTTTCACACTTATATTCAACACGATACATGTCTGTTATTCAACAATTCATTGACATCACGAACAATCTAAGTTTTACATAATAAAAGAGTGGCACAATTTTGGTCGCAACTCTTGAACTGGACATGGTCCACCCTGAATGGAACCAAGACGTAGACTGCCTTGTCCGGACCCCACTTCCTATCACTTGGGAAGTGAGTCCCAACGTTTTCATGTTGTGTGAAAAGTACCCACTTTTCACGTTCCGGTGTTCGCTTGCTGAAAACAGCCATAACCTCTAATCTCTTACCTGTGTTATGGCTTAACTATGACATGACGTCCTCAGGGTCATGGCATTCCACCCATCTTTGGCGAAAAAATTAATTTTTTCTGTTTTCTTTTCTAAAATACATCTAATTATAACTTATCCAATATTTCAATACTGTAATCTAATTCTAATTTAATTATCTATAATCTGTCAACTTGATAACTTCTTGTCATTCTGAAATATACAAACTCATTAATCATCTTAATTTAAATATTAACCCTTTACAGGGCAGACGATTGTCCATTTTTTAGCCCTGAACGGGCAAGATTTTTTCAGGTTCAGTAAAATTTCGGGTTGCGTTAGTAAAAATATCACAAATAAGGTGTTAGTCAACCGATTTTAGTTAAATAAACAACACAATGAAGGGAAAAGCATGCAGAATATGTTACTCACGTGATTGTTGCCGGTAATCCTTATATGAACACAAATATTTACGAAATACGGCATGTTGTTTGTGATTTTCCGTCATCTATACGGCAATTTACAAACACATTTCCAGAATCATAATCACTTTCTTTAAAGTCCGACTCACGACTGCTAATGCAAAGTAACGCTTTGCACTGATATCTAGCTCCGATTAATAATCAACTTCGTGCCCTTTAATGTCATTTAAATTGAACAGAGCGAAATCTCGGCTATCACTTGAAGAATCGCCGAAATCCATTTTGAAAAACAGCGTAAAAATCCCGAAAACTATCAAAAAAAGTCCGTTAAAGTCTGTTCAAAGTCATTGTAGCGCGTTTACAAATGGCGGCCACGTTGTCAAGCTATCGGCGAAAGTGAAAGTAGTCATCGGAAGTGTCGGAAAATCGAGAGATCGCATTTTTAAAACGACTAGTCGTCAAAGACGCGATTGGGCGCTATGCCCGTTTAACGCATCGAACGCTATCAGGCGCTATGCCTGTTAAAGGGTTAATACATCAAAATATCCATACCTATATCTTTTCCTACAGACTTTAATCAAATTACTACTACTACTACTACTACTACTACTACTACTACTACTACTACTACTACTACTACTACTACTACTACTACTACTACTACTACTACTACTACTACATAATAATAATAATAATAATAATAATAATAATAATAATAATAATAATAATAATAATAATAATATAACTATAAGTATTCTTTCTAAACTGAAATTAAAATTTCCACAACTGAGTTCTATTATATCTGTATATGAACCCTCAGTTTCTAACATGACTTATGAGAACCAATATTTCAGGTATATTGTGCTGTTCCTTTAACCAATTCAGCATATTGTTGGTAGGTAGTGTCTATAATGGTCCTATTCAAATGACCATCACTCAGCTTCATCTGCTCATCTTCGCAATTATGCAAAATCACTCGTCCACAGTCTACCAGAATTCTTCAAGTGCATTATATTCTACAAAATGAATTGTCATCATGGGCATAGTATGTCTTTAATAATGTAAGCATACTCATCAATACATCTTACGATAGTCTGGAGAGTGAGTGAGTACCCCAGGCCTATCACAAAAAAACTATTTTATATGTCGGACACGCTATTCTCATCTAACTCCAAGACGACGTCTAGCCCCAGCCTCCTTTTCCAATTCAGTGGACTGAGGTCTAATCTGCTTGAGATCCAATGCCCCTCTAGACATCCTCAGCAGTTCCTCATCTCCGCCCTTCTCCATGCCATTACACACTGGGTGGAGGTAAGTATGGGTTCTGGAACTATCCTACTCTCATCCAAGCATCATGGTATGTGATGTGCCTCTCTCTTTTATTCTTGACCTTTACCACTTTCAAACTCTGGCATCCTAGACTGCTTCTAATCGATGAATCAATTGCAGTTAATAAGCTTGAGACAATCTTATTTTCCTGACCGCTTCCTTCCGAATAAACCAAATCATTAAGCTTCAAATGTAGTAACTTTTATTGTGTCTTCGTCCTCTGTGTAGTACTCTCATACCCTATACATGTAAGGATGTTTCTTCTTTAGATTAATATCAAAATCAATCAACCAATATCAATAAATTTAACATAATAGTAATTATCAATACAATATATCTCTCAATTAATAAATAATATATGTAATCAACCAATTAGTCATTATATTCTCCTTACTAAAATTATATTCCATTTAAATCAATTGTTCACAATATTCCTTAATAAGTATCAATAATAACTATCCAATGATAATAATAATATTATATTTGTAATAATAATAATCACTGCTCATAATTTAATCTCTTTAATCAATAAAGTAATTACTAATCAATCTCTATATAATTACATTGTGATACTCATATAGCAATAAAGCTACTTTTCCCATACACATCTCTACTCAAATACAATTCTAACTCATCCTGTATGGCTTTGTGGCACCATGAATAAATGTTAGTAAAACATGCAATCAATCAACAAAATATTTACATAGGTTAGTTTTGTATAATAAGTAAATCCATAGTGCCTACATACATGAGTGAGTATTCACCTGTTACTAAAGCAACACATATATTAATGATTTCGTAATGCACCATTGCTACCCCTTACGCAAAAGCACCTCACCAATGTCAATACTGATGTGGTTTTACCTGTTCAAGACTTACTTCAATATCAAAATTTTCTGAAAACAAAAATATAAATCAGTGTTCCCTAAATCATAACTGACCCGCTATCCACCGACATGGGTTATTAACAATACAAAAAAAACCAACAAACCATAATGGTGCCCAGCAGAACACTTGACTTAGCTTTCTCCCCCATATATTCTGTCTTTCCACCATGAAGATACACCTGCCGATATTCAGAGGGACGTGATATTCCACATATCGACAGAGCTGCCCCACCAACTAATGTCTGACAGAAGTGTCGTTGGAATTCCACTCAAACCAGCATTTTCCCTGAAGCTGTTCTGCCGGTGCTGCACCGCGACGTCTGATGTTACCAAATGTACAACCTCGACAAGCCAACATTTAGGACTCCACCGATTCAAATGCAACCCTTCAATCTATCTTAGATAGTATCAACCCAATTCCAATAATAAAAGTTAACCAACTACCATGCATCAAACTTACTCTTACTCGACCTCATCTCGAACCGACACTCTCTCAACACTTGCCAAACCGGTGCTGTGCTAGTGCGACCAGATGTTAAAATTAAATGCAACACTGCCCTAGCAACGCCGAGACATCAACAGTCCGAAAGGAAATCCTGTCATTAGTTCGGTGTTAGTTGTTAAATCAATACATTACATTTCTTTGAACACAGTAAATAAATCATTAATTCTTCATATCAAACAATATTAGTTCTATAAACAATAAACATTTACGAATTTACTTCAATACGAGAAATAACATTATCTACTTTGTTAGAATTTGCTTCGTGGCAACATGTCTTGCACCGCACGGTCAGTGCTGCACCAAAGTAATTCACTGATGTTATAAAGAAAGCATAGCCCTGGCAGGACGATGCTAGTACTTTACCGACTCAAACCAAACTCCACCAACGTTCTGGAAGTTAGTTGTTATCGTGCATATCGAAACCATTACACTTTAATAATATAATGTTTAATTAACAAATAACTCAAACAAAATTAATAAATATCCATTCTGGGTTAATACTTACATGCCCAGTTCTGTCAAAATATTAGTATGTTAATATCACAAAATTAACAACCTTAATAATAATATATAACCTATACTTATTTACTTCATTAATAATAATAATAATCCTTATAATACTGTCACTCGATTGCACTCTATCTCTAACCTATATTAATAAATCTCTACTTCATTTAACAAATTGCTAACTTATTTTATAACGCTCTTATTTAATATTAATCAACTATAGAATAATCTAACTAAGTCTACGCTGTACAAAACAAATATACAAATCACTTCTTAACGCTAATCGTATTATCTAATTGCTACTGCTACTGGCAGTGGGTTTGTTTACATTTTGCCAAAAGTACACATTTACGGTGTACACAATATAACACTGTTGTTCTATAAGAATTTCGGCATCTTCCTAATTCACAGATAATTCTAATGTTTATATTCTAATGGTTTAGATGCTGCACAGTTCCTATTTAATAACTAATAGGAATCTTCAATGCTACTATTTCGCACTGTCTATCACAATCACAGGATTTCTGTTTGTGCCATTCCGTTTGGGCTCAGCTGTTACGTTCGATCCTACACAGTTGACGTGTCGAGCATTGTTCTCGCGTTGACCTGTCCAGTTGTTCAGTTCATAGTGTAGCTCCCGTGTTGTCCTGAGTTATCCAATATAGCTGCCAAATTAGGTCAGATAACACTTTTCTATACTCGTCTGCGGTCTGCCAAAATGTAATTCACCCAGCTGCTTATTGCGAACTGAAATGTTTATTTGCACTCGTTAACAGTTCTCAGATATTATTCTTTCCATACACTTTAACTGAATATTTGTTCTACCTATTTGAACGGTGAATTCTTCGTGTTTCATTTCTCATCATTTCACTTGAGTTTGTTACAGTCTTTCACATCAAATTAACTGCTGGAATGCGTGGTTTTCACCATTTTTATGTTCTTCTTGACTCGTTGTAGGGCTTCATGTCTGATGTCTGTATTATTTGATTTACCTTAAGCCTGATCTACTCCATGTCTGATGTCTCCATTATGTGATGTACCTCATGTCTGATGTCTCCATTTGATTTACCTCACGTCTGATGTCTCCATTATTTGATTTACCTCATGTCTAATCTACTCTATGTCTGATGTCACCATTATTTGATGTAGCTCATGTCTGATGTCTCCATTATTTGATTTAGCTCATGTGTGATCTACTTCATGTCTGATGTCTCCATTATTTGATTTACCTCATGTCTGATCTACTCCATGTCTCCATACTATTTATGTCTGTGTTGATGTTCCTGAACGTACTTATGTCTATTTTGATTTCCCTGAGTGTATTCATGTCTGTGTTGAGGTCCCTGAATGTATTTATGTCTATGTTGATGTCCCTAAGTGTATTTATGTCTGCGTTGATTTCCCTGCTGCTCAGGCAAGCCCAGAGTTGGTGGCCAGTGTGGAGGACAGATGTCAAGGCACTGAAGACAAGATGGCCGCCTTTGTGCAGGTGAAACTTGTGCTTGCTCCAGTGATAGAAGCATTGGTCTTACTGGACAGGTATCTGTACTTACTGCAGCAGGTGAGCAGTTTTATACACACCTGACTGAGTTTTATTTGCACCCATCTGACAGTTTTACACACACCTGTTTGATAATTATGCACACCTGTCTGGCAGTTTTATAGGCACCTGTCTGACAGTTTTACACACACCTATCTGACAGTTTTATAGACAAATGTCTGACAGTTTTATACATACCTGTATGACAGTATTATAGACACATGTCTGACAGCTTTATCCATACCTGTATGACAGTTTTATAGACACATGTCTGACAGTTTTATACACACTGCTTTGACAGTTTTAAACACACTGATCTGACAGTTTTACACACCTATCTGGCAGTTTTATAGACACCTGTCTGACAAGTTTTACACACATCTGTCTGACAGACATGTGTGATTCTCTAGACTTGGCCCATTGTTTGGCATCTTCATCCATTAACTTTCAGCCATAGAAAGTTTCAGAGGACACACCCGAGGGCGGAGATAGCCACAGTGACACATGGTGAGTGCATGACTTGTACACAACAGATACACAGTCCATGTGATGAATGCAACCGTAGCTATAACATCCAACCAGTTGTCCACATGTTTCAGGACAACAGAAACGCAGCTGACCAGTTGGACATGAGGCTCTTGTACACAGAGTTATGATGCCGTGTGGAGAAAGCCACCAGGAATCTGATTGCAGATTGACTTCCTGACACCTAGAGACATTTCCAAAACTGGCACCTGGCATGTCAGAACTAGGACTGAAATGGGACAGACAGACAGCACAACTGGTGGGCAAGATCAGACACAACTGGACTAGCATTTTGGATCATGCAAAATAAGGTAGAAGGAAGCAAGCAAAAAGCCTAGGTCAGTCAGTGCTGTTCTTGATACTTATAGCATGTTTCACGAGACCACACAACAAACAGTGAAATGGACATGACTAACAGAGTTTAGAGGCACATCTGTAGAGGCACCTGACCATTAACTGGTCACTAACAGTAAACTGAAACTCAATAATAGTCCACTTCCATAAAACCCACCAGATATTCAGCCTGAAATAGTGGATTCGAATATCAACTGAGAGAAACCATCAAAAGAAGAGCTTAGAAAAGCCATACAACTTTTGAAGAATGGGAAAAATGCTGGTCCATGTGGCATACCAGCAGAGACAGTTAAAATTAATATTACTACCTCAGCTGAAGTTATTTTTTTATGTTGCATATCCCTTGCAGGACGTTGCAGTCAACACCAGCATTTTTCAGCTGCTGTTGATATACTAGGCAAATATTATGTTCGGTAGTTTGCCATTGCTTTCTGAACAACCGGCTCCCATACCAACACGTTATAACACAGCCTGACACGGTCTGCTGCACAAATTGGTCGCAGCTGAGTTTTGAACGCCTAGTAAGTGGCTCATGAACCGCGTCGCAAGCCTTTGGCCATGGAGACCAGCAAGCTCAAGATCTGTCACAGTGAACAATGGTTCACTGTGGAGTTAATCACTCTAGGAACTGTCACACTGAACAAGGGTTCTCTGTGGAGTTAATCACTCTAGGAACTGTCACACTGAACAGTGGTTCACTGTGGAGTTAATCACTCTAGGAACTGTCACACTGAACAAGGGTTCTCTGTGGAGTTAATCACTCTAGGAATTGTCACTGTGAACAATAGTTCTCTGAGGAGTTAATCACTCTAGGAATTGTCACAGTGAACAATAGTTCTCTGTGGAGTTAATCACTCTAGGAACTGTCACCCTGAACAATGGTTCTCTGTGGAGTTAATCACTCTAGGAACTGTCACACTGAACAATGGTTCTCTGTGGAGTTAATCACTCTAGGAATTGTCACAGTGAACAGTGGTTCACTGTGGAGTTAATCACTCTAGGAACTGTCGCACTAAACAATGGTTCTCTGTGGAGTTAATCACTCTAGGAACTGTCACACTGAACAATGGTTCTCTGTGAAGTTAATCACTCTAGGAATTGTCACAGTGAACAATGGTTCACTGTGGAGTTAATCACTCTAGGAACTGTCACACTGAACAATGGTTCACTGTGGAGTTAATCACTCTAAGAACTGTCACACTGAACAATGGTTCTCTGTGGAGTTAATCACTCTAGGAATTGTCACAGTGAACAATGGTTCACTGTGGAGTTAATCACTCTAGGAACTGTCACACTGAACAATGGTTCTCTGTGGAGTTAATCACTCTAGGAATTATCACAGTGAACAATAGTTCTCTGAGGAGTTAATCACTCTAGGAATTGTCACAGTGAACAATAGTTCTCTGTGGAATTGATCACTCTAGGGACTGTCACACTGAACAATGGTTCACTGTGGAGTTAATCACTCTAGGAACTGTCACACTGAACAATGGTTCTCTGTGGAGTTAATCACTCTAGGAATTGTCACAGTGAACAATAGTTCTCTGTGGAGTTAATCACTCTAGGAATTGTCACAGTGAACAATAGTTCTCTGTGGAGTTAATCATTCTAGGAACTGTCACAGTGAACAATGGTTCACTGTGGAGTTAATCACTGTAGGAACTGTCACTGTGAACAATGGTTCACTGTGGAGTAAATCACTCAAGGAACTGTCACTGTGAACAATGGTTCACTGTGGAGTTAATCACTCTAGGAATTGTCACAGTGAACAATAGTTCTCTGTGGAGTTAATCACTCTAGGAATTGTCACAGTGAACAATAGTTCTCTGTGGAGTTAATCATTCTAGGAACTGTCACAGTGAACAATGGTTCACTGTGGAGTTAATCACTCTAGGAACTGTCACTGTGAACAATGGAGTGGAGGTAATCACTCTAGGAACTGTCACAGTGAACAGTGGAGTTAATCACTCTAGGAACTGTCACATTGAATAATGCTTCACCGAGAGTTGATCACTCTAGGAACTGTCACAGTGAACAATGATTCACAGTGGAGTTAATCACTCTAGGAACTGTTACAGTGAACAATGGTTGACAATAGAGTTAATCACTTAAGGAACTGTCATAGCGGAGTTAATCGCTCTAGGAACTGTCACAGTGAACAATGATTCACAGTGGAGTTAATCACTCTACGAACTGTCACAGTGAACAGTGGAGTTAATCACTCTAGGAACTGTCACAATAAGTATTGGTTCACAGATGAGTTAATCACTCTGGGAACTGTCACAGTGAACATTGTAGTTAATCACTCTATGAACTGTCCCAGTGAGCATTGATTCACAGTGGAGTTAATGACTCTGGGGACTGTCATAGTGAACACTGATTCACAGTGGAGTTAATCACTCTAAGAACTATCAAGTGAACAATGTTTCACAGTGGAGTTAATGACTCTAGGAAATGTCATAGTGAACGATGATTCACAGTGAAGTTAATCACTCTAAGAACTGTCACAGTGAACAATGATTTACAGTGGAGTTAATTACTCTAGGAACTGTCACAGTGAACAATGATTCACAGTGGAGTTAATCACTCTAGGAACTATCAAATGAACAAAGTTTCACAGTGGAGTTGATCACTCTAGGAACTATCAAGTGAACAATGTTTCACAGTGAGTTTAATCAATCTAGAAACTATCAAGTGAACAATGTTTCACAGTGAAGTTAATCAATCTAGGAACTATCAAGTGAACAATGTTTCACAGTGAAGTTAATCAATCTAGGAACTATCAAGTGAATAATGTTTCACAGTGAAGTTAATCAATCTAGGAACTATCAAGTGAACAATGTTTCACAGTGAAGTTAATCAATCTAGGAACTATCAAGTGAACAATGTTTCACAGTGGAGTCAATCAATCTAGGAACTATCAAGTGATCAATGTTTCACAGTGAAGGTAATCTAGGAACTACCAAGTGAACAATGTTTCACAGTGGAGTTAATCACTCTAGGATCTATCAAGTGAACAATGTTTCACAGTGAAGTTAATCAATCTAGGAACTATCAAGTGAACAATGTTTCACAGTGAAGTTAATCAATCTAGGAACTATCAAGTGAACAATGTTTCACAGTGAAATTAATCAATCTAGGAACTATCAAGTGAACAATGTTTCACAGTGGAGTTAATCTAAGAACTATCAAGTGAACAATGTTTCACAGTGGAGTTAATCTAGGAACTATCAAGTGAACAATGTTTCACAGTGAAGGTAATCAATCTAGGAACTATCAAGTGATCAATGTTTCATAGTGAAGTTAATCAATCTAGGAACTATCAAGTGAACAATGTTTCACAGTGGAGTTAATCACTCTAGGAACTATCAAGTGAACAATGTTTCACAGAAAAGTTAATCAATCCAGGAACTATCAAGTGAACAATGTTTCAAAGTGAAGTTAATCAATCTAGGAACTATCAATTGAACAATGTTTAACAGTTGAGTTAATCAATCTAGGAACTATCAAGTGAACAATGTTTCACAGTGAAGTTAATCACTCTAGGAACTATCAAGTGAACAATGTTTCACAGTGAAGTTAATCAATCTAGGAACTATCAAGTGAACAATGTTTCACAGTGAAATTAATCTAGGAACTATCAAGTGAACAATGTTTCACAGTGGAGTTAATCTAAGAACTATCAAGTGAACAATGTTTCACAGTGAGTTTAATCAATCTAGAAACTATCAAGTGAACAATGTTTCACAGTGAAGTTAATCAATCTAGGAACTATCAAGTGAACAATGTTTCACAGTGAAGTTAATCAATCTAGGAACTATCAAGTGAATAATGTTTCACAGTGAAGTTAATCAATCTAGGAACTGTCACACTGAACAAGGGTTCTCTGTGGAGTTAATCACTCTAGGAATTGTCACTGTGAACAATAGTTCTCTGAGGAGTTAATCACTCTAGGAATTGTCACAGTGAACAATAGTTCTCTGTGGAGTTAATCACTCTAGGAACTGTCACACTGAACAATGGTTCTCTGTGGAGTTAATCACTCTAGGAACTGTCACACTGAACAATGGTTCTCTGTGGAGTTAATCACTCTAGGAATTGTCACAGTGAACAGTGGTTCACTGTGGAGTTAATCACTCTAGGAACTGTCGCACTAAACAATGGTTCTCTGTGGAGTTAATCACTCTAGGAACTGTCACACTGAACAATGGTTCTCTGTGGAGTTAATCACTCTAGGAATTGTCACAGTGAACAATGGTTCACTGTGGAGTTAATCACTCTAGGAACTGTCACACTGAACAATGGTTCACTGTGGAGTTAATCACTCTAAGAACTGTCACACTGAACAATGGTTCTCTGTGGAGTTAATCACTCTAGGAATTGTCACAGTGAACAATGGTTCACTGTGGAGTTAATCACTCTAGGAACTGTCACACTGAACAATGGTTCTCTGTGGAGTTAATCACTCTAGGAATTATCACAGTGAACAATAGTTCTCTGAGGAGTTAATCACTCTAGGAATTGTCACAGTGAACAATAGTTCTCTGTGGAATTGATCACTCTAGGGACTGTCACACTGAACAATGGTTCACTGTGGAGTTAATCACTCTAGGAACTGTCACACTGAACAATGGTTCTCTGTGGAGTTAATCACTCTAGGAATTGTCACAGTGAACAATAGTTCTCTGTGGAGTTAATCACTCTAGGAATTGTCACAGTGAACAATAGTTCTCTGTGGAGTTAATCATTCTAGGAACTGTCACAGTGAACAATGGTTCACTGTGGAGTTAATCACTGTAGGAACTGTCACTGTGAACAATGGTTCACTGTGGAGTAAATCACTCAAGGAACTGTCACTGTGAACAATGGTTCACTGTGGAGTTAATCACTCTAGGAATTGTCACAGTGAACAATAGTTCTCTGTGGAGTTAATCACTCTAGGAATTGTCACAGTGAACAATAGTTCTCTGTGGAGTTAATCATTCTAGGAACTGTCACAGTGAACAATGGTTCACTGTGGAGTTAATCACTCTAGGAATTGTCACTGTGAACAATGGAGTGGAGGTAATCACTCTAGGAACTGTCACAGTGAACAGTGGAGTTAATCACTCTAGGAACTGTCACATTGAATAATGCTTCACCGAGAGTTGATCACTCTAGGAACTGTCACAGTGAACAATGATTCACAGTGGAGTTAATCACTCTAGGAACTGTTACAGTGAACAATGGTTGACAATAGAGTTAATCACTTAAGGAACTGTCATAGCGGAGTTAATCGCTCTAGGAACTGTCACAGTGAACAATGATTCACAGTGGAGTTAATCACTCTACGAACTGTCACAGTGAACAGTGGAGTTAATCACTCTAGGAACTGTCACAATAAGTATTGGTTCACAGATGAGTTAATCACTCTGGGAACTGTCACAGTGAACATTGTAGTTAATCACTCTATGAACTGTCCCAGTGAGCATTGATTCACAGTGGAGTTAATGACTCTGGGGACTGTCATAGTGAACACTGATTCACAGTGGAGTTAATCACTCTAAGAACTATCAAGTGAACAATGTTTCACAGTGGAGTTAATGACTCTAGGAAATGTCATAGTGAACGATGATTCACAGTGAAGTTAATCACTCTAAGAACTGTCACAGTGAACAATGATTTACAGTGGAGTTAATTACTCTAGGAACTGTCACAGTGAACAATGATTCACAGTGGAGTTAATCACTCTAGGAACTATCAAATGAACAAAGTTTCACAGTGGAGTTGATCACTCTAGGAACTATCAAGTGAACAATGTTTCACAGTGAGTTTAATCAATCTAGAAACTATCAAGTGAACAATGTTTCACAGTGAAGTTAATCAATCTAGGAACTATCAAGTGAACAATGTTTCACAGTGAAGTTAATCAATCTAGGAACTATCAAGTGAATAATGTTTCACAGTGAAGTTAATCAATCTAGGAACTATCAAGTGAACAATGTTTCACAGTGAAGTTAATCAATCTAGGAACTATCAAGTGAACAATGTTTCACAGTGGAGTCAATCAATCTAGGAACTATCAAGTGATCAATGTTTCACAGTGAAGGTAATCTAGGAACTACCAAGTGAACAATGTTTCACAGTGGAGTTAATCACTCTAGGATCTATCAAGTGAACAATGTTTCACAGTGAAGTTAATCAATCTAGGAACTATCAAGTGAACAATGTTTCACAGTGAAGTTAATCAATCTAGGAACTATCAAGTGAACAATGTTTCACAGTGAAATTAATCAATCTAGGAACTATCAAGTGAACAATGTTTCACAGTGGAGTTAATCTAAGAACTATCAAGTGAACAATGTTTCACAGTTGAGTTAATCTAGGAACTATCAAGTGAACAATGTTTCACAGTGAAGGTAATCAATCTAGGAACTATCAAGTGATCAATGTTTCATAGTGAAGTTAATCAATCTAGGAACTATCAAGTGAACAATGTTTCACAGTGGAGTTAATCACTCTAGGAACTATCAAGTGAACAATGTTTCACAGAAAAGTTAATCAATCCAGGAACTATCAAGTGAACAATGTTTCAAAGTGAAGTTAATCAATCTAGGAACTATCAATTGAACAATGTTTAACAGTTGAGTTAATCAATCTAGGAACTATCAAGTGAACAATGTTTCACAGTGAAGTTAATCACTCTAGGAACTATCAAGTGAACAATGTTTCACAGTGAAGTTAATCAATCTAGGAACTATCAAGTGAACAATGTTTCACAGTGAAATTAATCTAGGAACTATCAAGTGAACAATGTTTCACAGTGGAGTTAATCTAAGAACTATCAAGTGAACAATGTTTCACAGTGAGTTTAATCAATCTAGAAACTATCAAGTGAACAATGTTTCACAGTGAAGTTAATCAATCTAGGAACTATCAAGTGAACAATGTTTCACAGTGAAGTTAATCAATCTAGGAACTATCAAGTGAATAATGTTTCACAGTGAAGTTAATCAATCTAGGAACTATCAAGTGAACAATGTTTCACAGTGAAGTTAATCAATCTAGGAACTATCAAGTGAACAATGTTTCACAGTGGAGTCAATCAATCTAGGAACTATCAAGTGATCAATGTTTCACAGTGAAGGTAATCTAGGAACTACCAAGTGAACAATGTTTCACAGTGGAGTTAATCACTCTAGGATCTATCAAGTGAACAATGTTTCACAGTGAAGTTAATCAATCTAGGAACTATCAAGTGAACAATGTTTCACAGTGAAGTTAATCAATCTAGGAACTATCAAGTGAACAATGTTTCACAGTGAAATTAATCAATCTAGGAACTATCAAGTGAACAATGTTTCAAAGTGGAGTTAATCTAAGAACTATCAAGTGAACAATGTTTCACAGTGGAGTTAATCTAGGAACTATCAAGTGAACAATGTTTCACAGTGAAGGTAATCAATCTAGGAACTATCAAGTGATCAATGTTTCACAGTGAAGTTAATCAATCTAGGAACTATCAAGTGAACAATGTTTCACAGTGGAGTTAATCACTCTAGGAACTATCAAGTGAACAATGTTTCACAGTAAAGTTAATCAATCCAGGAACTATCAAGTGAACAATGTTTCAAAGTGAAGTTAATCAATCTAGGAACTATCAATTGAACAATGTTTAACAGTTGAGTTAATCAATCTAGGAACTATCAAGTGAACAATGTTTCACAGTGAAGTTAATCACTCTAGGAACTATCAAGTGAACAATGTTTCACAGTGAAGTTAATCAATCTAGGAACTATCAAGTGAACAATGTTTCACAGTGAAATTAATCAATCTAGGAACTATCAAGTGAACAATGTTTCACAGTGGAGTTAATCTAAGAACTATCAAGTGAACAATGTTTTACAGTGGAGTTAATCTAGGAACTATCAAGTGAACAATGTTTCACAGTGAAATTAATCAATATAGGAACTATCAAGTGAACAGTGTTTCACAGTGAAGTTAATCAATCTAGGAACTATCAAGTGAACAATGTTTCACAGTGAAGTTCACAGTGAAGTTAATCAGTCTAGGAACTATCAAGTGAACAGTGTTTCACAGTGAAGTTAATCAATCTAGGAACTATCAAGTGAACAATGTTTCACAGTGAAGTTAATCAATCTAGGAACTATCGTGAACAATGTTTCACAGTGAAGTTAATCAATCTAGGAACTATCAAGTGAACAATGTTTCACAGTGAAGTTAATCACTCTAGGAACTATCAAGTGAACAATGTTTCACAGTGATGTTCATCAATCTAGGAACTATCAAGTGAACAATGTTTCACAGTGAAGTTAATCAATCTAGGAACTATCAAGTGAATAATGTTTCACAGTGAAGTTAATCAATCTAGGAACTATCAAGTGAACAATGTTTCACAGTGAAGTTAATCAATCTAGGAACTATCAAGTGAACAATGTTTCACAGTGGAGTCAATCAATCTAGGAACTATCAAGTGATCAATGTTTCACAGTGAAGGTAATCTAGGAACTACCAAGTGAACAATGTTTCACAGTGGAGTTAATCACTCTAGGATCTATCAAGTGAACAATGTTTCACAGTGAAGTTAATCAATCTAGGAACTATCAAGTGAACAATGTTTCACAGTGAAGTTAATCAATCTAGGAACTATCAAGTGAACAATGTTTCACAGTGAAATTAATCAATCTAGGAACTATCAAGTGAACAATGTTTCAAAGTGGAGTTAATCTAAGAACTATCAAGTGAACAATGTTTCACAGTGGAGTTAATCTAGGAACTATCAAGTGAACAATGTTTCACAGTGAAGGTAATCAATCTAGGAACTATCAAGTGATCAATGTTTCACAGTGAAGTTAATCAATCTAGGAACTATCAAGTGAACAATGTTTCACAGTGGAGTTAATCACTCTAGGAACTATCAAGTGAACAATGTTTCACAGTAAAGTTAATCAATCCAGGAACTATCAAGTGAACAATGTTTCAAAGTGAAGTTAATCAATCTAGGAACTATCAATTGAACAATGTTTAACAGTTGAGTTAATCAATCTAGGAACTATCAAGTGAACAATGTTTCACAGTGAAGTTAATCACTCTAGGAACTATCAAGTGAACAATGTTTCACAGTGAAGTTAATCAATCTAGGAACTATCAAGTGAACAATGTTTCACAGTGAAATTAATCAATCTAGGAACTATCAAGTGAACAATGTTTCACAGTGGAGTTAATCTAAGAACTATCAAGTGAACAATGTTTTACAGTGGAGTTAATCTAGGAACTATCAAGTGAACAATGTTTCACAGTGAAATTAATCAATATAGGAACTATCAAGTGAACAGTGTTTCACAGTGAAGTTAATCAATCTAGGAACTATCAAGTGAACAATGTTTCACAGTGAAGTTCACAGTAAAGTTAATCAATCCAGGAACTATCAAGTGAACAATGTTTCAAAGTGAAGTTAATCAATCTAGGAACTATCAATTGAACAATGTTTAACAGTTGAGTTAATCAATCTAGGAACTATCAAGTGAACAATGTTTCACAGTGAAGTTAATCACTCTAGGAACTATCAAGTGAACAATGTTTCACAGTGAAGTTAATCAATCTAGGAACTATCAAGTGAACAATGTTTCACAGTGAAATTAATCAATCTAGGAACTATCAAGTGAACAATGTTTCACAGTGGAGTTAATCTAAGAACTATCAAGTGAACAATGTTTTACAGTGGAGTTAATCTAGGAACTATCAAGTGAACAATGTTTCACAGTGAAATTAATCAATATAGGAACTATCAAGTGAACAATGTTTCACAGTGAAGTTAATCAATCTAGGAACTATCAAGTGAACAATGTTTCACAGTGGAGTCAATCAATCTAGGAACTATCAAGTGATCAATGTTTCACAGTGAAGGTAATCTAGGAACTACCAAGTGAACAATGTTTCACAGTGGAGTTAATCACTCTAGGATCTATCAAGTGAACAATGTTTCACAGTGAAGTTAATCAATCTAGGAACTATCAAGTGAACAATGTTTCACAGTGAAGTTAATCAATCTAGGAACTATCAAGTGAACAATGTTTCACAGTGAAATTAATCAATCTAGGAACTATCAAGTGAACAATGTTTCAAAGTGGAGTTAATCTAAGAACTATCAAGTGAACAATGTTTCACAGTGGAGTTAATCTAGGAACTATCAAGTGAACAATGTTTCACAGTGAAGGTAATCAATCTAGGAACTATCAAGTGATCAATGTTTCACAGTGAAGTTAATCAATCTAGGAACTATCAAGTGAACAATGTTTCACAGTGGAGTTAATCACTCTAGGAACTATCAAGTGAACAATGTTTCACAGTAAAGTTAATCAATCCAGGAACTATCAAGTGAACAATGTTTCAAAGTGAAGTTAATCAATCTAGGAACTATCAATTGAACAATGTTTAACAGTTGAGTTAATCAATCTAGGAACTATCAAGTGAACAATGTTTCACAGTGAAGTTAATCACTCTAGGAACTATCAAGTGAACAATGTTTCACAGTGAAGTTAATCAATCTAGGAACTATCAAGTGAACAATGTTTCACAGTGAAATTAATCAATCTAGGAACTATCAAGTGAACAATGTTTCACAGTGGAGTTAATCTAAGAACTATCAAGTGAACAATGTTTTACAGTGGAGTTAATCTAGGAACTATCAAGTGAACAATGTTTCACAGTGAAATTAATCAATATAGGAACTATCAAGTGAACAGTGTTTCACAGTGAAGTTAATCAATCTAGGAACTATCAAGTGAACAATGTTTCACAGTGAAGTTCACAGTGAAGTTAATCAGTCTAGGAACTATCAAGTGAACAGTGTTTCACAGTGAAGTTAATCAATCTAGGAACTATCAAGTGAACAATGTTTCACAGTGAAGTTAATCAATCTAGGAACTATCGTGAACAATGTTTCACAGTGAAGTTAATCAATCTAGGAACTATCAAGTGAACAATGTTTCACAGTGAAGTTAATAAATCTAGGAACTATCTAGAACAATGTTTTACAGTAGAGTTAGTTAATCAAAGTAGAGTTAATCAATGTAGAGTTAATCAAGTGATATAGAGAAAGGCATAGCTTCACTGTGTTGACTCGACCACACAAAGCATCTCATGTGCCAGCAGTTGCCACAGTCATGATCCCACAGATTGGGCTTGTAAAACTCTGGATGAAGTTGCTGATGCCTTTCTAACTTTCTCTGCAGGATTCTATCCGGGATGCCCACATTGTGCAGCTGTTTGACCCAGTGATATCGCCTCGTTGCTACGCCATTCTTGCCTGGAAGTAGGACAGCTTGATGCCACTTGATCATGTCAGCACCGCCAGGGGAATATCACCAGATGTGTGTCATTGATCATGTCAGCTGTTATATCCCATGGTGACCATGGGGCAGGGGGTTCACTCCCTGTGGTGTTATAACCTGGCCACTGGGTAGGGGGTTCATTCCCCATGCTGATATAATCTGCCCATAGTGGCCATCATAAGTTGGCCCCATAGCCTGGGAAATACTGGAAGCCGACAGGAAGGCTGGATAAGAAAAGAAGAGGATGAAAAAGAAAGAGGAAGCAGCAGCAGCAGAAGATGAAGAGGGGGAAGAGGAAGAAGATGAGGAGGGAGAGAGAGACACAGTGGTACAGAGAGAGAGAGAAGAAGGGAACTGTAACCCTAACCCTTACACACTGCCAATTTTATGATGATAGTGTTTAAGACACTACGCTCTGCCCACTACTGATAGAGGAAGAAGGTGGCGGAGGAAGCAGAAAATGAGGAAAAAGAGAACTGTAACCCTAACCCTTACATGCCGCCAATGATATGATGATAGTGTTTAAAACATGCCCACTACAGACAATAATAACCGCCATCTTTTATTTTAATTTTTAAAAATTGTTAAAACTGGAAGTAGTAATGACCCCTGTAGGGACGAAAACCTGGAAGTAGTTATCTACGTTAGTCCAGGAAATATGAATCTTGTGGATCCTGATCGTGACACCATAATAAAACGTAAAATGGGGTTATATAAGGAATCAAATGTGGATCCAGTCCACATTTGCGCT
The DNA here is from genome assembly GCA_963921405.1 of Cepaea hortensis. Lineage (NCBI taxonomy): Eukaryota > Metazoa > Mollusca > Gastropoda > Stylommatophora > Helicidae > Cepaea > Cepaea hortensis. The sequence continues at coordinate 114,417,234 of OY992886.1, read as the reverse complement.
GGTTGTGGTGACTTAATACAACAGACATCTCGTTTTGTGTGTTGAGTTGTTTACTGCAGTGTTTGACCGTTGTTCTGTGTGGGTTGCCTAGCTGTCCACTGACTACCACGAAGTCTGTTGATTTAGTGATATTGTTGGTGGCTGTTGTGTGGGAGAATTGCCTTGATTTAGTGATATTTTTGGTGGCTGTTGTGTGGGAGAATGTCCCAATGTTGGTGGCTGTTGTGTGGGAGAATGATGTCCGCTATTAGACTGACCCCTAAAGAACTAATGTACACACTGATCTAATTGAGCTGTCCTGGTAGTGTAATCATCAAAGGCAAAAATTGAAAGAACAATTGCCAATTCTCTATTGTGCTTCTCCTTAGTGTACTGTAGCATTGTATTCCTCTAGCACAGTGGTCCTCAACCTTTTTTTGGCCCAAGCACCTCGTCACCATATGTTCAGAATGTCACCCCCCCCCTCCCCCCTTTGAATTTTCTCCCTATAAATTACCTTCCCCCTCCTACACAGTATGATCTGACCGATTGAGAACCACTGCTCTAGCATTTTCTACCACCGATTTGATCTTCCTCTATAATGTTATACCACAGATTTGGTCTTCCTCTAGCATGTTGTACCACAGATTTGGTCTTCCTCTTGCATGTTGTACCACAGATTTGGTCTTCCTCTATAATGTTATACCACAGATTTGGTCTTCCTCTATAATGTTATACCACAGATTTGGTCTTCCTCTAGCATGTTGTACCACATATTTGGTCTTCCTCTATAATGTTATACCACAGATTTGGTCTTCCTCTTGCATGTTGTACCACAGATTTGGTCTTCCTCTTGCATGTTGTACCACATATGAAAACACAATGTTGTTATCAGATTTAGGGGCGGGGGTATAAATGTAATGATTGTGAGCCGCCAAGGAAGGATGGAGGGTAACCCCGACGCCTATTGATGTCTGTAACAACTTGCCACAGATGGACAAGTTTGGTTGTGTCCCGCCGAGGTCAAAGTTCGGGGGTTATTTATGAATGGTGGCGGTAATAGCGTCATTTGTAACCATATCTCACATCAGCAAGACAGGGGAAGGGGGACATAGAGGGGAGGGGGACGACACAGGCAGAGAGGGTAGCATTAGTCGGGGGGGGGGGGGGAGGCAGCAGAAATGAAGGGGAGGCACAGACACAGACAATGAGAGAAAGGGAGGGGGGAGCAGACCTGGAGGAGACGCACAGACAGAATGGCAATGAGAAGGCAGCAGACACAGACAGGAGGGGAGGAGGAGGCAGACACAGTCCGGAGAGGAGATGAGGACAGATACAGAGGGGAGGGAAGGGCAGCAGACTGGTTGGGGGGGGATAGAAACAGGCAGGAGGGGAGGGCAGCGGCCAGGGTGGAGGAGGGGAGGCAGCAGGCAAGGAGGGAAGAGCGGACACTGACAGGAGGAGAGGGGAAGAGCAGACACAGACACGAGGAGAGGGGAAGAGCGGACACAGACAGGAGGAGAGGGGAAGGCAGACACAAGGAAGGGATGATATTTTACAAGTGGAAGACAGAAAGGATGAGCGGACAATAAAGGATAAAAACATGTGTCGAAACTGGAATTAGAGAGCGAGAGCAAACAGTCCGGGCAAGAACAGTCAGGGAAGACAATGCAGCTAGGGCAAGCATGGAAGACAATACAGGGAGGAGAATATATATATATATTTCGATTCGATTTAAAAAAAAAAAAAAAATTCGAATTCGGTCTCGTTTTAAACCTGCATCTTCAGCTGCTGCCGTACTGTTTGTCGGATAGGGTTATGTTTTGTGCAATATATGAAATGAAAACCTTAAATGTTTTAATTTGTTGGTGAATATATTCTTTTTCGATGTAGTCACCACTGCATTCAATGCGCGTCCTCCAGCGCCGATAAAGTGATTGGATTCCTGTAGGAAAATAAATTCTGTTGGTCGCGTGTGTAAACTACTCATGCACCACTAGCTGTATCTCTTCGTTAGACCGAAAAGTCTGTCCTCCCAAAGACTCTTTGAGTTGTCCAAACAGGTTCACATCACTTGCGGCTAGGTCTGGAATAATGTACACACTGAAAGTGGAGATCATCGATGGTTTCAATTGTTGCACGGGCAATATGGGGTCGGGCATTGTCGTGTTGCAAAAGGACACCTTTACTCAGAAGAATACGTCTTTTAGATTTTAATGCGGGTGGAAGATGATTCCTGAGAAGATCTGTATACGTATCAGTGGTGACAGTTTTCCCTCTTGGCATGTAGTGCTCTAAAATAATACCTCTTTCATACCAAAAGAAAGTCAGCAGTTCTTTAGTTTCGGTGAGGAGGGATGGCGCCTTTTCTTGATCGCTCTCTTCGTTTCCAGCTCGTGGTAGTGAACCCAGGTTTCATCTCCAGTAACAAGACCTGATAGGAAACCATCACCTTCTGCTTCAAAACACTGCGAAAGTTCTCGATAAGCATCAATGCGCCGTTGTTTCAGTTCTGGAGTCAGCTGCGGTGGCACCCACCTTGCCGAGACTGTGCGGTGCTGTAGCACATCATGGATGATGTGGTGTGCTGAACTTTGATCGATGTCAAGATGTGCAGCAATGTCATTCACAGTCAATCGGCGGTTTTCCTGTAGGAGGCCCCTAAAGGCTGCACTCGACTCTGGGGTTACTGCTGACTAACACAGACATATACACAGACACTCATACACACATACATATAGTTATGACACGCATACACATACATACACACACCGACATATACACAGCCACGCACATACACACCTTACACATGCGCGCGAACATACACACATAGATAGACAGAACTGTATAAAGACAATCGTGTCTTCACTCCATGTACCTCAGTGCACAACGTTCAGTAGATGAATTCTGTGTGAGAGCTACTTAAGCCCGAGGAAAAGTTGGGGAGGGGAACAGAGACAATAACAAGACAAATAAATCCCGGAATAAAACAATAAAAGACGGGAGGCAAGCCGACACTTGATCAATGGCTGCATTTGTTCAGTCTTGTCTTTATTGCCTGTTTGATGAGCGCGGCGCTGATCTCGCCTACTGGTGATCTATGCTCGATCAATTATTGGACGATCGTCTAGATCGATTCCCCGGGTCAGACTGGCCAGGTGACCCCCTGGTTCGGATAACGGCCGACCTGTGTCTGTGCGGTTTTCTGTGGCCGAGCAGTGATTGTGCCTGTATGAAGTTTCTCACGCTAACTAGCGTTTTTATGATTGTGCCTGTATGAAGTTTTTCTCGCTAACTAGCGTTTATGTTGTTGTTGTTGTTGTTGTCGTTATTTTGTAGACTTGAGAGATTTCTGTTATGTGTGCAGACTTGTGAGATTTCTGTTATGTGTGCAGACTTGTGACATTTCTGTTATGTGTGTAGACTTGTGACATTTCTGTTATGTGTGTAGACTTATGACATTTCTGTTATGCACACATGCGCCGGTACAGTGTGGGCTATTATCTCAACAAATGTGACATTGAGAAGAAAATTCTTAAATATTGTGAAGAACCTGTTCTCTTGTATGGCAGCGAATCATAGAATGTAAACAGTAAATGAAGAGATTAGGAAGAGCTTGGATGAACTGAGATGTGGTTCCTTTGAAGAGTGTTGCGAACACTTTGGACAAAAACACTAACCAAGACCGATAGCCTGGAAGAGCCTGGATGAACCAAGATGTGGTTGCGAATACTCTGGACAACAACACTAACCAACAACGATACTTTATGGGTATTTTGTGTCTAGTTGTGGCTCTTGGAGGCATACACTGTCTTTATGTTGTCACTGTTGGTGGCGGAGCTATGTTTTATATCATAAATAGTAGTGATGTTTACACAAGTCGACACACCCGAGGTGCACACAGAGAGTTGTCTGACATCTTCAACACACACCAGGTGCACACACAGAGTTGTCTGACATCTTCAATACACACCAGGTGCACACACAGAGTTGTCTGACATCTTCAATACACACCAGGTGCACACACAGAGTTGTCTGACATCTTCAATACACACCAGATGTACACAGAGAGTTGTCTGACATCTTCAATACACACCAGATGTACACAGAGAGTTGTCAGACATCTTCAATACACACCAGGTGCACACATAGAGTTGTCTGACATCTTCAATACACACCAGGTGCACACATAGAGTTGTCTGAGATCTTCAATACACACCAGATGTACACAGAGAGTTGTCTGACATCTTCACCACACACGACGTGCACACAGAGAGTTGTCTGACATCTTCAACACACACGACGTGCACACAGAGAGTTGTCTGACATCTTCAACACACACGACGTGCACACAGAGAGTTGTCTGACATATTCAACACACACGACGTGCACACAGAGAGTTGTCTGACATCTTCAACACACACCAGGTTACACAGAGAGTTGTCTGACATCTTCAATACACACCAGGTGCACACAGAGAGTTGTCTGACATCTTCAATACACACCACGTGCACACAGAGAGTTGTCTGACATCTTCAACACACACCAGGTGCACACACAGAGTTGTCTGACATCTTCAATACACACCAGGTGCACACATAGAGTTGTCTGAGATCTTCAATACACACCAGGTGCACACAGAGAGTTGTCTGAGATCTTCAGCACCAGAATTGGAGCCACTCATAGTCACGTCTCTGCCCCATGAAAAGGCGTCACGTGGTCGTGCAGGTTGGGAAAAGCGTCACGTGGTAGTACAGGCTGGGAAAGGCATCACGTGGCGTTGGACTTTGGGCTCCAGGTGATGAGGTATTGCACTGATTTTCTAGACTTTGTAGTTTTACAGTAGTTCAATCTATCTGATTTCTAATACTATTAGGGTCGTTCATTTTAAACCCGTTCCAATTGCTTTATTACAAAAGCATGAAAGAAACATTAACAGGTGTGGTAGAATTAAACAAAGCATTCATTTTTGAATGAATTATGCACCATGGGTTGGTCAGAAGAAGTCGCTGTAGGCATTCAGACAAGCATCCCATTGCTTAGGTAGGCGGCGAATGCCGGCCGCGAAAAAGGATTGTGGTTGCTCACTCAACCAAGTGATCACCGCCTTCATTACGTCTGCATCTGTGTGAAATCGTTGCCCCTTGAGAGCTTTTTTTTAAAGAGGTCCGAACAAATGAAAATCACATGGTGACAAATCAGGACTATAGGCTGGATGTTGCAGAATCGCCCACTTCTTCCTTGCTAATGCTTCCTGCACAATCTTTGCGACATGCGGACGAGCATTATCGTGCAACAAAATCACACCATGAGAAAGCATGCCGGGTCGTTTATTCTTGATGGCTTTTTGCAGCTTGTCTAGTGTTTGCAAGTAGTGGGTAGAGTTTATGTTGACACCAGGTTCTTTAAAGTCAGCCAACAATATCCCTTCATAGTCAAAAAATGCGCTCAGCATAATCTTACCAGCGGAAACCTGTAACTTGAATTTTTTGGCTTTTGGTGATCCAGCATACTTCCATTGCATGCTCTCTCTCTCTTTTGATGCTGGCTACACTGTAAATGTTCGTCTACAGCTGGCTACACTGAAATGTTCTTCTACGGCTGGCTACACTGTAAATGTTCTTCTACGGCTGGCTAAACTGCATATGTTCTTCTCTTCTACAGCTGGCTACACTGTAAATGTTCTTCTTTTCTACAGCTGGCTACACTGTAAATGTTCTTCTCTTCTACAGATGGCTACACTGTAAATGTTCTTCTCTTCTACAGCTGACTACACTGTAAATGTTCTTCTCTTCTACAGCTGGCTACACTTTAAACGTTCTATTCTACACCTGGCTACACTGTAAATGTTTTTCTTTTCTACAGCTGGCTACACTGTAAATGTTCTTCTCTTCTACAGCTGGCTACACTGTAAACGTTCTATTTTACAGCTGGCTACACTGTAAATGTTCTTCTCTTCTACAGCTGGCTACACTGTAAACGTTCTATTCTACAGCTGGCTACACTGTAAATGTTCTTCTCTTCTACAGCTGGCTACACTGTAAATGTTCTTCTCTTCTACAGCTGGCTACATTGTAAATGTTCTATTCTACAGCTGGCTACACTGTAAATGTTCTATTCTACAGCTGGCTACACTGTAAATGTTCTTCTCTTCTACAGCTGGCTACACTGTAAATATTCTATTCTACAAATGGCTACACTGTAAATGTTCTTCTTTTCTACAGCTGGCTACACTGTAAATGTTCTTCTCTTCTACAGCTGGCTACACTGTAAATGTTCTTCTATTCTAAAGCTGGCTACACTGTAAATGTTCTTTTACAGATTGCTACACTGTAAATGTTCTTCTCTTCTACAGATGGCTACACTGTAAATGTTCTTCTCTTCTACAGCTGGCTACACTGTAAATGTTCTTCTACAGCTGGCTACACTGTAAATGTTCTTCTCTTCTACAGCTGGCTACACTATAAATGTTCTTCTACATCTGGCTACACTGTAAATGTTCTTCTCTTCTACTGCTGGCTACACTGTAAATGTTCGTCTACAGCTGGGTACACTGTAAATGTTCTTCTCTTCTACAGCTGGCTACACTGTAAATGTTCTTCTCTTCTACAGCAGGCTACACTGTAAATGTTCTTCTACAGCTGGCTACACTGTAAATGTTCTAGTCTACAACTGGCTACACTGTAAATGTTCTTCTCTTCTACAGCTGGCTACACTGTAAATGTTCTTCTACAGCTGGCTACATTGTAAATGTTCTTCTACAGCTGGCTACACTGTAAATGTTCATCTCTTCTACAGCTGGCTACACTGTAAATGTTCTACAGCTGGCTACACTGTAAATGTTCATCTCTTCTACAGCTTGCTACACTGAAAATGTTCTTCTACAATGCAAGTGTCCGCCATCTTGTCCCACACTTCACACATGGCCGACGCTCTAACAAAGGCAGATAATTGGTCCAACATAGCAATTGATATCTTTCTATGCCATATATTCCTGGACAGCTGTCTTTGTGTCGTCCATCAATGTTCAATTGTTGCTCATTTGAATCCTTTCAAGCGCCACGTTTTCGCTAGATCCGATCCACTTCTGTTCCATTCTGTTTTGTCTAGGGCTTCCTGTCCACACACACACACGGTTGCTAGGAGACGATGTAGTCACAGACAATCTCTGGTCAATGACAAACATACAGGCCGCCAGATAAATGGCCTCGCCACTTCTACTTAATTGGAGAAGATTGTTGGGCAATCTTGACAGACCGCAATGTGAATCTACATGTCCTTTTGTTGTAGCACCATCAAACACGACCAGCCCTACTGTGTAGCAGTCATCTAGTGATGGATATAGCGGGGACAGTACAGTAACTTCCATTGCTCACCCCCACACAATGTATCATCTAGTGATGGATATAGCGGGGACACTACAGTAACTTCCATTGCTCACCCCCATACAATGTATCAGCTAGTGGTGGATATAGCGGGAACAATACAGTAACTTCCATTGCTCACCTCCACACAATGTATCATCTAGTGATGGATATAGCGGGGACACTACAGTAACTTCCATTGCTCACCCCCACACAATGTATCATCTAGTGATGGATATATCGGGGACAGTACAGTAACTTCCATTGCTCACCCCCACACAATGTATCAACTAGTGGTGGATATATCGGGGACAGTACAGTAACTTCCATTGCTCACCCCCACACAATGTATCAACTAGTGGTGGATATAGCGGGGAAGGTACAGTAACTTCCATTGCTCACCCCCACACAATGTATCATCTAACTCTGTCTGTTGTAGCACCATCAAACACGACCAACCCTACAGTGTAGCACTCACTATTTGTGATCTATTTCACATAGACTAGATCAGAGAGAGACTAGTGTGAGTGTGTGTGTGTGTGTGTGTGTGTGTGCATGCGTGCGTGCGTGTGTGTGTGTGTGCGTCTGTGTCTGTGTGTGTGTCTGTGTTTGTGTGTGTCTGTGTGTGTCTGTGTGCTTGTATGTATGATTTACTGAGGAGGGACTAGTGTATGTATGTTATTTACGAAGAACAGACTAGATCACAACTAGTCTAGTTTACATGCAGTAGATCACAAAATGTCTAGTCTATGTGCACTATATCACAAATGGTTTTGTTTACATGCATTAAATCACAAATGGTCCAGCATATGTGCATTAAATCAAAAATTGTCTTGTCTAAGTGCACTAGATCACAAAGAGTCTAGTATACATGCAGTAGACTATCTGTGATCTGGTGCTCGTAGACTAGACAATTTGTGTGGTTTACTGAGGAGAGACTAGCGTGTGTGTGATTTACTGAGGACAGACTAGTGTCTGTGTGCGTGAGTGTGCGTGTGCGTCTGCGCGCGCATATGTGTGTGTGTGTGTGTGTGTGTGTGTGTGTGACTACAATAGTTTAGACTTGTTCACGGAGTGTCGGCTGGTGCAGCTCAAGTTGGTCCACACAACGGAGATGCCGGCTCCATGCCCAACCCGCCCCCGTGGCCCTATACGGCATGTACGACAGGCTACAGTGTGTCACTGCTGTCTGCTACCCTCAAGAGTCTCCGTCACTGACGGGCGGAAACCTTCACCTTCTGCTGCTCTCTACCCCCACTGGGACATAGTTCCTCAACACACTCACTCCAAGACCCCCCCCCCCCCCACCCATCTTCAGCTATCCCACACATTTCTACCCACATCCTTCCCATAGCTATCCCACACCCACATCCTTCCCATAGCTATCCCACACCCATATCCTTCCCATAGCCATCCCACACAGCTCTACCCACATCCTTCCCATTTTGTTCATCTCTGCTTCTCTTCTCCGTGAGCTGTTCGCTCTGCCTCTGTGCCCCGCGGGTTCCAGACGAAGACTGTTCTAGTTATACAATTCTCAGGTTGTCTCAGTGTGTGGCTGTTCTAGTTATACAATTCTCAGGTTGTCTCAGTGTGTGGACTACCAGCGCCAGCGTCTGTCCTCACCTCTTGGGCCACTGGTGTTTGTCTAGTTCTCTCCATGAGCTCTATGTTGGGCCACTGGTGTTTGTCTAGTTCTCTCCATGAGCTCTATGTTGGGCCACTGGTATTTGTCTAGTTCTCTCCATGAGCTCCACGTTGGTCATTTCGCCACAACGTGTTATTCCTTCTGTTTTGCGCAGGCTCCAGTTAGTGAATGGTTGTAGTTTACACGTAATGGTGTTGGTTGTTCCTCTTGTGTGTGACCCACACAGATGTACAGACCCAACGTTAGATCTGAGTATTCTCAGTTTGTGACCCACACAGTAGTACAGACCTAAAGTTAGATCTGAGTATTCTCAGTTTGTGACCCACACAGTAGTACAGACCTAACGTTAGATCTGAGTATTCTCAGTTTGTGACCCACACAGTAGTACAGACCTAACGTTAGATCTGAGTATTCTCAGTTTGTGACCCACACAGTAGTACAGACCTAACGTTAGATCTGAGTATTCTCAGTTTGTGACCCACACAGTAGTACAGACCCAACGTTAGATCTGAGTATTCTCAGTTTGTGACCCACACAGTAGTACAGACCTAACGTTAGATCTGAGTATTCTCAGTTTGTGACCCACACAGTAGTACAGACCCAACGTTAGATCTGAGTATTCTCAGTTTGTGACCCACACAGTAGTACAGACCCAACGTTAGATCTGAGTATTCTCAGTTTGTGACCCACACAGTAGTACAGACCCAACGTTATATCTGAGTATTCTCAGTTTGTGACCCACACAGTAGTACAGACCTAACGTTAGATCTGAGTATTCTCAGTTTGTGACCCACACAGTAGTACAGACCTAACGTTAGATCTGAGTATTCTCAGTTTGTGACCCACACAGTAGTACAGACCCAACGTTAGATCTGAGTATTCTCAGTTTGTGACCCACACAGTAGTACAGACCTAACGTTAGATCTGAGTATTCTCAGTTTGTGACCCACACAGTAGTACAGACCTAACGTTAGATCTGAGTATTCTCAGTTTGTGACCCACACAGTAGTACAGACCCAACGTTAGATCTGAGTATTCTCAGTTTGTGACCCACACAGTAGTACAGACCTAACGTTAGATCTGAGTATTCTCAGTTTGTGACCCACACAGTAGTACAGACCCAACGTTAGATCTGAGTATTCTCAGTTTGTGACCCACACAGTAGTACAGACCTAACGTTAGATCTGAGTATTCTCAGTTTGTGACCCACACAGTAGTACAGACCCAACGTTAGATCTGAGTATTCTCAGTTTGTGACCCACACAGTAGTACAGACCTAACGTTAGATCTGAGTATTCTCAGTTTGTGACCCACACAGTAGTACAGACCCAACGTTAGATCTGAGTATTCTCAGTTTGTGACCCACACAGTACTACAGACCTAACGTTAGATCTGAGTATTCTCAGTTTGTGACCCACACAGTAGTACAGACCTAACGTTAGATCTGAGTATTCTCAGTTTGTGACCCACACAGTAGTACAGACCCAACGTTAGATCTGAGTATTCTCAGTTTGTGACCCACACAGTAGTACAGACCCAACGTTAGATCTGAGTATTCTCAGTTTGTGACCCACACAGTCGTACAGACCTAACGTTAGATCTGAGTATTCTCAGTTTGTGACCCACACAGTAGTACAGACCTAACGTTAGATCTGAGTATTCTCAGTTTGTGACCCACACAGTAGTACAGACCCAACGTTAGATCTGAGTATTCTCAGTTTGTGACCCACACAGTAGTAAGGACCCAACGTTAGATCTGAGTATTCTCAGTTTGTGACCCACACAGTAGTACAGACCTAACGTTAGATCTGAGTATTCTCAGTTTGTGACCCACACAGTAGTACAGACCCAACGTTAGATCTGAGTATTCTCAGTTTGTGACCCACACAGTAGTACAGACCTAACGTTAGATCTGAGTATTCTCAGTTTGGTGCTGTTTCATTTCTGACTTCCAGAAATATCCCAGAAGCCACTTTAGCCTTCTGTATTCTTGTTCTGATAACTGTACCCTTTCCACCCCCTTTGTCTACTACACCTAAGAGGTTTAAGATTGCGTCTCTTGAAATGTGGGTTCACCAAGTAAGATCAGGTTATCATTTTCTTGGTTTGTTCTCAGTATCTGTGTCTTTCCTCTATGCATGTTTACACCTAGTTGTTCTGGCCACCCACCTAGTTCTGTTAGTTTATCCTGCATCTGATTCCGTGTGTGAGACAAGGGAGCAATGTGGTCGGCACAGTCCAGATCACCCAGCTGCCTGCTCTGACAGCTTCACCAGATACCCTTCTCTCCAGTCTGCTGGTATTTCTTCAGATTATGTTAAATAATGTGTGCATTAATTCAGTTGAGTCGTTTGCATTAATTTTAATGGCCTCTACTGGAATGCCACCTGGACCAGCAGCTTTCCTACCCTTCAGTCTATTCATTAGATGGTTTCTCACAATTGGTATCCAGCTCGCCTTCTGTAGGCAGGATATCTGGGAATAATCTATTTAGTAGTTCCCCAAAGTATTTAGTCATTTGTTTAGTTGATCTTTCAGGCTTGTGAGAGCTTTCCCGTTTCTGTTGTTGATTTGTCCACTTGGATGATTACAATTTCCTGCTATCTTCCTAGTGGTGCTACATAGATCACTTAGGTTTCCTTTCGATGATGCTTCTTCCGAATAGCTTGCCAGGTCTTCTATATATTGTCGTTTATCTGTCTTTATCCGCTTCTTCCCTTCCTTATTAGTTAGTGGCATATTTTTTTCTCGACTATGGATTTAGAACAGTGGTTCTCAACCTTTTTTGGCCCATGCCCCCCTTACCATATGTTCAGAACGTCATTTCCCCCCCCCCCCCCCCCGCTTTCGAATTTCTTCCCTATAAATCCTCCCCACCTTTGCACAGTATACGTAAAAATGGAAGCTAAATTTAATAACACTTACTAGAACAAGTCTACAGATCTACATAAAACGTGATTTGCGGCGGGTCCTTTTACGTTATAAAACTAATTTCGTTAGGGCGAGAAGTACAAAACCGTAAAATTTAGGGGGAAAACAATATCAAGTAACTGTTTCTTGTATTTATGCAATCTTGAAATAATCTTAATAACCCCCCGGCCCCTCATGGAAACCCCCCCTCCCGGGGGGGGGGGGGGATTCCCCACCGGTTGAAAACCACTGCTTTAGAAGATCTATTGTTGTTATTATTTAAATCTTCTTTTTTGCTTCTCCTTTCTGCAATCTTTTTAAGGGTTTCCAACGTTATCCACGTTTTATGGTTTCTTCCTCTTTTTCCAAGTTCTTCTAAACATGGTTCACTGCCATTATTTCTAGCTTGCTACCAGGACACTTCAGTGCTCACTTCGTCTACTACCTGTTGTAGGTCTGGTGTAGGGCCTGTTGTACGCCTGGTGTAGGGCCTGTTGTAGGTCTGGTGTAGAGCCTGTTGTAGGTCTTTTGTAGGACCTGTTGTAGGTCTGCTGTAAGTATGTTGTAGGACCTGTTGTAGGTCTGCTGTAAGTATGTTGTAGGACCTGTTGTAGGTCTGGTGTAGGGCCTTATGTAGGACCTATTGTAGACCTTATGTAGGGCCTGTTGTAGTCCTGGTATAGGGCCTGTTGTAGTCCTGGTATAGGACCTGTTGTAGTCCTGGTATAGGGCCTGTTGTAGTCCTGGTATAGGACCTGTTGTAGGCCTGGTGTAGGCCTGTTGTAGGCCTGGTGTAAGGCATGTTGTAGGTCTGCTGTAGGGCCTGTTGTAGGCCTGGTGTAGGCCTGTTGTAGGCCTGGTATAGGACCTGTTGTAGTCCTGGTGTAGGGCCTGTTGTAGTCCTGGTATAGGACCTGTTGTAGGCCTGGTGTAGGCCTGTTGTAGGCCTGGTGTAAGGCATGTTGTAGGTCTGCTGTAGGGCCTGTTGTAGTCCTGGTGTAGGGCCTGTTGTAGTCCTGGTATAGGACCTGTTGTAGTCCTGGTATAGGGCCTGTTGTAGTCCTGGTATAGGACCTGTTGTAGTCCTGGTATAGGGCCTGTTGTAGTCCTGGTATAGGGCCTGTTGTAGTCCTGGTATAGGACCTGTTGTAGGCCTGGTGTAGGCCTGTTGTAGGCCTGGTGTAAGGCATGTTGTAGGTCTGCTGTAGGGCCTGTTGTAGGCCTGGTGTAGGCCTGTTGTAGGCCTGGTATAGGACCTGTTGTAGTCCTGGTATAGGGCCTGTTGTAGTCCTGGTATAGGACCTGTTGTAGGCCTGGTGTAGGCCTGTTGTAGGCCTGGTGTAAGGCATGTTGTAGGTCTGCTGTAGGGCCTGTTGTAGGCCTGGTGTAGGCCTGTTGTAGGCCTGGTATAGGACCTGTTGTAGTCCTGGTATAGGGCCTGTTGTAGTCCTGGTATAGGACCTGTTGTAGGCCTGGTGTAGGCCTGTTGTAGGCCTGGTGTAAGGCATGTTGTAGGTCTGCTGTAGGGCCTGTTGTAGTCCTGGTGTAGGGCCTGTTGTAGTCCTGGTATAGGACCTGTTGTAGTCCTGGTATAGGGCCTGTTGTAGTCCTGGTATAGGACCTGTTGTAGTCCTGGTATAGGGCCTGTTGTAGTCCTGGTATAGGACCTGTTGTAGGCCTGGTGTAGGCCTGTTGTAGTCCTGGTGTAGGGCCTGTTGTAGTCCTGGTATAGGGCCTGTTGTAGTCCTGGTATAGGACCTGTTGTAGTCCTGGTATAGGGCCTGTTGTAGTCCTGGTATAGGACCTGTTGTAGGCCTGGTGTAGGCCTGTTGTAGGCCTGGTGTAGGCCTGTTGTAGGCCTGGTATAGGGCCTGTTGTAGTCCTGGTATAGGATCTGTTGTAGGCCTGGTGTAGGCCTGTTGTAGGCCTGGTATAGGGCCTGTTGTAGTCCTGGTGTAGGCCTGTTGTAGGCCTGGTATAGGGCCTGTTGTAGTCCTGGTATAGGACCTGTTGTAGTCCTGGTATAGGGCCTGTTGTAGTCCTGGTATAGGGCCTGTTGTAGTCCTGGTGTAGGCCTGTTGTAGGCCTGGTGTAGGCCTGTTGTAGGCCTGGTATAGGGCCTGTTGTAGTCCTGGTATAGGACCTGTTGTAGGCCTGGTGTAGGCCTGTTGTAGGCCTGGTATAGGGCCTGTTGTAGTCCTGGTGTAGGCCTGTTGTAGGCCTGGTGTAAGGCATGTTGTAGGTCTGCTGTAGGGCCTGTTGTAGGCCTGGTGTAGGTCCTGTTGTAGGGCCTGTTGTAGGGCCTGTTGTAGGTCTGGTTTAGGGCCTGTTGTAGGTCTGATGTAAGGCCTGTTTTGGGCCTGTTGTAAGTATGTTGTAGGGCATGTTGTAGGGCCTGTTGAAGGCCTATTGTTGGGCCTGTTGTAGGCTTTTTATAGGGCATGCTGTAGGGCCTTATATAGGTATGTTGTAGGGCCTGTTGAAGGCCTGCTATAGAGCTATTGGAGGCCTGTTGTAGGCATGATATAGGCCTATTATAGGGGCTGTTGTAGGGCCTGTTATAGGCTTGTTGTAGGCCTGTTGTAGGTATATTGTAGGGCCTGCTATTTATTCGAGACTGACAGTGAAACTTTCCTTAATTTTCTGATTTCTGAGATTCATACATTGTATTGATCTGAGACCTCTTCAGTCGCCCCAGGTAAGTTAACATGTTGCTATTCTGTGCTTCCCCGGGGGGTGCTGATCACCCATTGTTGTAATAATTAGTTCTACACAATCCCTGAGGCAGGCACCGATAATGTGAATACATCCAGAACACGATGACTCATTGGTGGAGCCTCATCTCGCGAGATGGAATCATACACCTGTTGAGACAGAAATATATACAGGGTACACCAGTTTAGACAGCCATATATACACGGGTACACCTGTTTAGACAGCCATATATACACGGGTACACCTGTATAGACAGCAATATATACACGGGTACACCAGTATAGACAGCCATATGTACACACATACTCCGAGTGAGGTGGGGTGGGAGGGAGGTAAGTTATGGCTTCTTCCAGACACATCTGTCACCGAGTTCACAATGGTTGAAAACAAATCTGTCACCGAGTTCACAGTGGTTCAAGACAAATCTGTCACTGAGTTCACAATGGTTGAAGACAAATCGGTCACTGAGTTCACATTGGTCCAAGACAAATCTATCACTAAGTTCACAGTGAATAGTGGTGGGGTGGGGTGGGGGAATCACTGAGTTCACAGTGAGTAGTGGTGGGGTGGGGTGGTGGAATCACTGAGTTCACAGTGAGTACGGGGGGGGGGGGTAGGGTGGAGGGTCACTGAGTTCACAGTGAGTAGTGGTGGGTGGGGGAGTCACTGAGTTCACAGTGAGTAGTGGTGGGGTGGGGTGGGGGAATCACTGAATTCACAATGAGTAGTGGTGGGGTAGGGTGGGGGAGCCACAGAGTTCACAGTAAGTAGTAATGTGGTGTGGTTGGGTGGGGGAATCACTGAGTTCACAGTGAGTAGTGGTGGGGTGGGGGAATCACTGAGTTCACAGTGAGTAGTGGTGGGGTGGGGGAATCACTGAGTTTACAGTGAGTAGTGGTGGGATGGGGGAATCACTGAGTTCACAATGAGTAGTGGTGGGTGGGGTGGGGGAATCACTGACATCACAGTGAGTAGTGGTGGGATGGAGGGAGTCACTCAGTTCACAGTGAGTGGTGGTGGGCGGGGAGTCACTGAGTTCACAATGAGTAGTGGTGGGTGGGGGAGTCACTGAATTCACAGTGAGTAGTGGTGGTTGGGGGAGGGAGTCACTGAGTTCACAATGAGTAGTGGTGGTTGGGGGAGGGAGTCACTGAGTTCACAATGAGTAGGAGTGGGTGGGGGAGTCACTGAATTCACAGTGAGTAGTGGTGGTTGGGGGAGGGAGTCACTGAGTTCACAATGAGTAGTGGTGGTTGGGGGAGGGAGTCACTGAGTTCACAATGAGTAGTGGTGGTTGGGGGAGGGAGTCACTGAGTTCACAATGAGTAGTGGTGGTTGGGGGAGGGAGTCACTGAGTTCACAGTGAGTAGTGGTGGTTGGGGGAGGGAGTCACTGACTTCACAATGAGTAGTGGTGGTTTGGGGAGTCACTGAGTTCACAGTGAGTAGTGGTGGGTGGTGGAGTCAATGAGTTCACAGTGAGTAGTGGTGGGTGGTGGAGTCAATGAGTTCACAGTGAGTAGTGGTGGTTGGGGGAGGGAGTCACTGAGTTCACAATGAGTAGTGGTGGTTGGGGGAGGGAGTCACTGAGTTCACAATGAGTAGTGGTGGTTGGGGGAGGGAGTCACTGAGTTCACAGTGAGTAGTGGTGGTTGGGGGAGGGAGTCACTGAGTTCACAATGAGTAGTGGTAGTTGGGGGAGGGAGTCACTGAGTTCACAATGAGTAGTGGTGGTTGGGGGAGGGAGTCACTGAGTTCACAATGAGTAGTGGTGGTTGTGGGAGGGAGTCACTGAGTTCACAGTGAGTAGTGGTGGTTGGGGGAGGGAGTCACTGAGTTCACAGTGAGTAGTGGTGGGTGAGGGAGTCACTGAGTTCACAGTGAGTAGTGGTGGGTGGTGGAGTCAATGAGTTCACAGTGAGTAGTGGTGGGTGGTGGAGTCACTGAATTCACAGTGAGTAGTGGTGGGTGGTGGAGTCAATGAGTTCACAGTGAGTAGTGGTGGGTGGTGGAGTCACTGAGTTCACAGTGAGTAGTGGTGGGTGGTGGAGTCAATGAGTTCACAGTGAGTAGTGGTGGGTGGTGGAGTCACTGAATTCACAGTGAGTAGTGGTGGGTGGTGGAGTCACTGAGTTCACAGTGAGTAGTGGTTGGTGGGGAAGTCACTGAGTTCACAGTGAGTAGTGGTGGTTGGGGGAGTCACTGAGTTCACAGTGAGTAGTGGTGGTTGGGGGAGGGAGTCACTGAGTTCACAGTGAGTAGTGGTGGGTGGTGGAGTCAATGAGTTCACAGTGAGTAGTGGTGGGTGGTGGAGTCACTGAATTCACAGTGAGTAGTGGTGGGTGGTGGAGTCACTGAGTTCACAGTGAGTAGTGGTTGGTGGGGAAGTCACTGAGTTCACAGTGAGTAGTGGTGGTTGGGGGAGTCACTGAGTTCACAGTGAGTAGTGGTGGTTGGGGGAGGGAGTCACTGAGTTCACAGTGAGTAGTGGTGGGTGGGGGAGGGAGTCACTGAGTTCACAGTGAGTAGTGGTGGGTGGGGGAGGGAGTCACTGGGTTCACAGTGAGTAGTGGTGGGTGGTGGAGTCACTGAGTTCACAGTGAGTAGTGGTGGGTGGTGGAGTCAATGAGTTCACAGTGAATAGTGGTGGGTGGTGGAGTCAATGAGTTCACAGTGAGTAGTGGTGGGTGGTGGAGTCAATGAGTTCACAGTGAGTAGTGGTGGGTGGTGGAGTCACTGAGTTCACAGTGAGTAGTGGTGGGTGGGGGAGGGAGTCACTGAGTTCACAGTGAGTAGTGGTGGGTGGTGGAGTCAATGAGTTCACAGTGAGTAGTGGTGGGTGGTGGAGTCAATGAATTCACAGTGAGTAGTGGTGGGTGGTGGAGTCACTGAGTTCACAGCGAGTAGTGGTGGGTGGTGGAGTCACTGAGTTCACAGTTAGTAGTGGTGGGTGGTGGAGTCACTGAGTTCACAGTGAGTAGTGGTGGGGGGTGGAGTCACTGAGTTCACAGTGAGTAGTGGTGGGTGGTGGAGTCAATGAGTTCACAGTGAGTAGTGGTGGGTGGTGGAGTCACTGAGTTCACAGTGAGTAGTGGTGGGTGGGGGAGGGAGTCACTGAGTTCACAGTGAGTAGTGGTGGGTGGTGGAATCACTGAGTTCACAGTGAGTAGTGGTGGGTGGTGGAGTCACTGAGTTCACAGTGAGTAGTGGTGGGTGGTGGAATCACTGAGTTCACAGTGAGTAGTGGTGGGTGGGGGAGGGAGTCAATGAGTTCACAGTGAGTAGTGGTGGGTGGTGGAGTCACTGAGTTCACAGTGAGTAGTGGTGGGTGGGGGAGGGAGTCAATGAGTTCACAGTGAGTAGTGGTGGGTGGAGAATTACTGAGTTCACAGTGAGTAGTAGTGTGGTGGAGTGGGGGAGTCACTGAGTTCACAGTGAGTACTGGTGGGTGGGGGAGGGAGTCACTGAGTTCACAATGAGTAGTGGTGGTTGGGGGAGGGAGTCACTGAGTTCACAATGAGTAGTGGTGGTTGGGGGAGGGAGTCACTGAGTTCACAGTGAGTAGTGGTGGTTGGGGGAGGGAGTCACTGACTTCACAATGAGTAGTGGTGGTTTGGGGAGTCACTGAGTTCACAGTGAGTAGTGGTGGGTGGTGGAGTCAATGAGTTCACAGTGAGTAGTGGTGGGTGGTGGAGTCAATGAGTTCACAGTGAGTAGTGGTGGTTGGGGGAGGGAGTCACTGAGTTCACAATGAGTAGTGGTGGTTGGGGGAGGGAGTCACTGAGTTCACAATGAGTAGTGGTGGTTGGGGGAGGGAGTCACTGAGTTCACAGTGAGTAGTGGTGGTTGGGGGAGGGAGTCACTGAGTTCACAATGAGTAGTGGTAGTTGGGGGAGGGAGTCACTGAGTTCACAATGAGTAGTGGTGGTTGGGGGAGGGAGTCACTGAGTTCACAATGAGTAGTGGTGGTTGTGGGAGGGAGTCACTGAGTTCACAGTGAGTAGTGGTGGTTGGGGGAGGGAGTCACTGAGTTCACAGTGAGTAGTGGTGGGTGAGGGAGTCACTGAGTTCACAGTGAGTAGTGGTGGTTGGGGGAGGGAGTCACTGAGTTCACAGTGAGTAGTGGTGGTTGGGGGAGGGAGTCACTGAGTTCACAATGAGTAGTGGTAGTTGGGGGAGGGAGTCACTGAGTTCACAATGAGTAGTGGTGGTTGGGGGAGGGAGTCACTGAGTTCACAATGAGTAGTGGTGGTTGTGGGAGGGAGTCACTGAGTTCACAGTGAGTAGTGGTGGTTGGGGGAGGGAGTCACTGAGTTCACAGTGAGTAGTGGTGGGTGAGGGAGTCACTGAGTTCACAGTGAGTAGTGGTGGGTGGTGGAGTCAATGAGTTCACAGTGAGTAGTGGTGGGTGGTGGAGTCACTGAATTCACAGTGAGTAGTGGTG
Organism: Cepaea hortensis; assembly: GCA_963921405.1. NCBI lineage: Eukaryota > Metazoa > Mollusca > Gastropoda > Stylommatophora > Helicidae > Cepaea > Cepaea hortensis. The sequence continues at coordinate 114,398,175 of OY992886.1, read as the reverse complement.
GGTGGTGGAGTCAATGAGTTCACAGTGAGTAGTGGTGGGTGGTGGAGTCACTGAGTTCACAGTGAGTAGTGGTGGGTGGTGGAGTCAATGAGTTCACAGTGAGTAGTGGTGGGTGGTGGAGTCACTGAATTCACAGTGAGTAGTGGTGGGTGGTGGAGTCACTGAGTTCACAGTGAGTAGTGGTTGGTGGGGAAGTCACTGAGTTCACAGTGAGTAGTGGTGGTTGGGGGAGTCACTGAGTTCACAGTGAGTAGTGGTGGTTGGGGGAGGGAGTCACTGAGTTCACAGTGAGTAGTGGTGGGTGGTGGAGTCAATGAGTTCACAGTGAGTAGTGGTGGGTGGTGGAGTCACTGAATTCACAGTGAGTAGTGGTGGGTGGTGGAGTCACTGAGTTCACAGTGAGTAGTGGTTGGTGGGGAAGTCACTGAGTTCACAGTGAGTAGTGGTGGTTGGGGGAGTCACTGAGTTCACAGTGAGTAGTGGTGGTTGGGGGAGGGAGTCACTGAGTTCACAGTGAGTAGTGGTGGGTGGGGGAGGGAGTCACTGAGTTCACAGTGAGTAGTGGTGGGTGGGGGAGGGAGTCACTGGGTTCACAGTGAGTAGTGGTGGGTGGTGGAGTCACTGAGTTCACAGTGAGTAGTGGTGGGTGGTGGAGTCAATGAGTTCACAGTGAATAGTGGTGGGTGGTGGAGTCAATGAGTTCACAGTGAGTAGTGGTGGGTGGTGGAGTCAATGAGTTCACAGTGAGTAGTGGTGGGTGGTGGAGTCACTGAGTTCACAGTGAGTAGTGGTGGGTGGGGGAGGGAGTCACTGAGTTCACAGTGAGTAGTGGTGGGTGGTGGAGTCAATGAGTTCACAGTGAGTAGTGGTGGGTGGTGGAGTCAATGAATTCACAGTGAGTAGTGGTGGGTGGTGGAGTCACTGAGTTCACAGCGAGTAGTGGTGGGTGGTGGAGTCACTGAGTTCACAGTTAGTAGTGGTGGGTGGTGGAGTCACTGAGTTCACAGTGAGTAGTGGTGGGGGGTGGAGTCACTGAGTTCACAGTGAGTAGTGGTGGGTGGTGGAGTCAATGAGTTCACAGTGAGTAGTGGTGGGTGGTGGAGTCACTGAGTTCACAGTGAGTAGTGGTGGGTGGGGGAGGGAGTCACTGAGTTCACAGTGAGTAGTGGTGGGTGGTGGAATCACTGAGTTCACAGTGAGTAGTGGTGGGTGGTGGAGTCACTGAGTTCACAGTGAGTAGTGGTGGGTGGTGGAATCACTGAGTTCACAGTGAGTAGTGGTGGGTGGGGGAGGGAGTCAATGAGTTCACAGTGAGTAGTGGTGGGTGGTGGAGTCACTGAGTTCACAGTGAGTAGTGGTGGGTGGGGGAGGGAGTCAATGAGTTCACAGTGAGTAGTGGTGGGTGGAGAATTACTGAGTTCACAGTGAGTAGTAGTGTGGTGGAGTGGGGGAGTCACTGAGTTCACAGTGAGTACTGGTGGGTGGGGGAGTCACTGAGTTCACAGTGAGTAGTGGTGTGGTGGAGTGGGGGAGTCACTGAGTTCACGGTGAGTACTGGTGGGTGGGGGAGTCACTGAGGTCACAGTGAGTAGTGGTGGGTGGTGGAGTCACTGAGTTCACAGTGAGTAGTGGTGGGGGAGGGAGTCAATGAGTTCACAGTGAGTAGTGGTGGGTGGTGGAGTCACTGAGTTCACAGTGAGTAGTGGTGGGTGGTGGAATCACTGAGTTCACAGTGAGTAGTGGTGGGTGGGGGAGGGAGTCAATGAGTTCACAGTGAGTAGTGGTGGGTGGTGGAGTCACTGAGTTCACAGTGAGTAGTGGTGGGTGGGGGAGGGAGTCAATGAGTTCACAGTGAGTAGTGGTGGGTGGTGGAGTCACTGAGTTCCCAGTGAGTAGTGGTGGGTGGGGGAGAGAGTCACTGAGTTCACAGTAAGTAGTGGTGGGTGGGGTGGGGAAGTCACTTAGTTCACAGAGAGTACTGGTGGGTGGTGGAGTCACTGAGTTCACAGTGAGTAGTGGTGGGTGGTGGAGTCAATGAGTTCACAGTGAGTAGTGGTGGGTGGTGGAGTCAATGAGTTCACAGTGAGTAGTGGTGGGTGGTGGAGTCAATGAGTTCACAGTGAGTAGTGGTGGGTGGTGGAGTCAATGAGTTCACAGTGAGTAGTGGTGGGTGGTGGAGTCAATGAGTTCACAGTGAGTAGTGGTGGGTGGTGGAGTCAATGAGTTCACATTGAGTATTGGTGGGTGGGGGAGGGAGTCACTGAGTTCACAGTGAGTAGTGGTGGGTGAGGGAGTCACTGAGTTCACAGTGAGTAGTGGTGGGTGGTGGAGTCAATGAGTTCACAGTGAGTAGTGGTGGGTGGTGGAGTCAATGAGTTCACAGTGAGTAGTGGTGGGTGGTGGAGTCAATGAGTTCACAGTGAGTAGTGGTGGGTGGTGGAGTCAATGAGTTCACAGTGAGTATTGGTGGGTGGGGGAGGGAGTCACTGAGTTCACAGTGAGTAGTGGTGGGTGAGGGAGTCACTGAGTTCACAGTGAGTAGTGGTGGGTGGTGGAGTCAATGAGTTCACAGTGAGTAGTGGTGGGTGGGGGAGGGAGTCACTGAGTTCACAGTAAGTTGTGGTGGGTGAGGGAGTGACTGAGTTCACAGTGAGTAGTGGTGGGTGGTGGAGTCAATGAGTTCACAGTGAGTAGTGGTGGGTGGGGGAGGGAGTCACTGAGTTCACAGTGAGTAGTGGTGGGTGAGGGAGTCACTGAGTTCACAGTGAGTAGTGGTGGGTGATGGAGTCAATGAGTTCACAGTGAGTAGTGGTGGGTGGGGGAGGGAGTCACTGAGTTCACAGTAAGTTGTGGTGGGTGAGGGAGTGACTGAGTTCACAGTGAGTAGTGGTGGGTGGTGGAGTCAATGAGTTCACAGTGAGTAGTGGTGGGTGGGGGAGGGAGTCACTGAGTTCACAGTGAGTAGTGGTGGGTGGTGGAGTCAATGAGTTCACAGTGAGTAGTGGTGGGTGAGGGAGTCACTGAGTTCACAGTGAGTAGTGGTGGGTGGGGGAGGGAGTCACTGAGTTCACAGTGAGTAGTGGTGGGTGGGGTGGGGAAGTCACTTAGTTCACAGTGAGTAGTGGTGGGTGGAGAATTACTGAGTTCACAGTGAGTAGTAGTGTGGTGGAGTGGGGGAGTCACTGAGTTCACAGTGAGTACTGGTGGGTGGGGGAGTCACTGAGTTCACAGTGAGTAGTGGTGTGGTGGAGTGGGGGAGTCCGTGAGTTCACGGTGAGTACTGGTGTGTGGGGGAGTCACTGAGTTCACAGTGAGTAGTGGTGGGTGGTGGAGTCACTGAGTTCACAGTGAGTAGTGGTGGGGGAGGGAGTCAATGAGTTCACAGTGAGTAGTGGTGGGTGGTGGAGTCACTGAGTTCACAGTGAGTAGTGGTGGGTGGTGGAATCACTGAGTTCACAGTGAGTAGTGGTGGGTGGGGGAGGGAGTCAATGAGTTCACAGTGAGTAGTGGTGGGTGGTGGAGTCACTGAGTTCACAGTGAGTAGTGGTGGGTGGGGGACTGAGTCAATGAGTTCACAGTGAGTAGTGGTTTGTGGTGAAGTAACTGAGTTCACAGTGAGTAGTGGTGGGTGGGGGAGAGAGTCACTGAGCTCACAGTAAGTAGTGGTGGGTGGGGTGGGGAAGTCACTTAGTTCACAGAGAGTACTGGTGGGTGGTGGAGTCACTGAGTTCACAGTGAGTAGTGGTGGGTGGTGGAGTCAATGAGTTCACAGTGAGTAGTGGTGGGTGGTGGAGTCACTGAGTTCACAGTGAGTAGTGGTGGGTGGGGGAGGGAGTCAATGAGTTCACAGTGAGTAGTGGTGGGTGGTGGAGTAACTGAGTTCACAGTGAGTAGTGGTGGGTGGGGGAGAGAGTCACTGAGTTCACAGTAAGTAGTGGTGGGTGGGGTGGGGAAGTCACTTAGTTCACAGAGAGTACTGGTGGGTGGTGGAGTCAATGAGTTCACAGTGAGTAGTGGTGGGTGGTGGAGTCAATGAGTTCACAGTGAGTAGTGGTGGGTGGGGGAGGGATTCACTGAGTTCACAGTGAGTAGTGGTGGGTGAGGGAGTCACTGAGTTCACAGTGAGTAGTGGTGGGTGGTGGAGTCAATGAGTTCACAGTGAGTAGTGGTGGGTGGGGGAGGGACTCACTGAGTTCACAGTGAGTAGTGGTGGGTGAGGGAGTCACTGAGTTCACAGTGTGTAGTGGTGGGTTGTGGAGTCAATGAGTTCACAGTGAGTAGTGGTGGGTGGGGGAGGGAGTCACTGAGTTCACAGTGAGTAGTCGTGGGTGAGGGAGTCACCGAGTTCACAGTGAGTAGTGGTGGGTGGTGGAGTCAATGAGTTCACAGTGAGTAGTGGTGGGTGAGGGAGTCACTGAGTTCACAGTGAGTAGTGGTGGGTGGGGGAGAGAGTCACTGAGTTCACAGTGAGTAGTGGTGGGTGGGGGAGGGAGTCACTGAGTTCACAGTGAGTAATGGTGGGTGGTGGAGTCAATGAGTTCACAGTGAGTAGTGGTGGGTGGTGGAGTCAATGAGTTCACAATGAGTAGTGGTGGGTGGTGGAGTCACTGAGTTCACAATGAGTAGTGGTAGTTGGGGGAGGGAGTCACTGAGTTCACAATGAGTAGTGGTGGTTGGGGGAGGGAGTCACTGAGTTCACAGTGAGTAGTGATGGGTGGTGGAGTCAATGAGTTCATAGTGAGTAGTGGTGGGTGGTGGAGTCACTGAGTTCACAGTGAGTAGTGGTGGGTGGTGGAGTCACTGAGTTCACAGTGAGTAGTGGTGGGTGGTGGAGTCACTGAGTTCACAGTGAGTAGTGGTGGGTGGAGGAGGGAGTCACTGAGTTCACAGTGAGTAGTGGTGGGTGGTGGAGTCACTGAGTTCACAGTGAGTAGTGGTGAGGGAGGGAGTCAATGAGTTCACAGTGAGTAGTGGTGGGTGGGGGAGGGAGTCACTGAGTTCACAGTGAGTAGTGGTGGGTGGTGGAGTCACTGAGTTCACAGTGAGTAGTGGTGGGGGAGGGAGTCAATGAGTTCACAGTGAGTAGCGGTGGGTGGTGGAGTCACTGAGTTCACAGTGAGTAGTGGTGGGTAGTGGAATCACTGAGTTCACAGTGAGTAGTGGTGGGTGGGGGAGGGAGTCAATGAGTTCACAGTGAGTAGTGGTGGGTGGTGGAGTAACTGAGTTCACAGTGAGTAGTGGTGGGTGGGGGAGGGAGTCAATGAGTTCACAGTGAGTAGTGGTGGGTGGTGGAGTCACTGAGTTCACAGTGAGTAGTGGTGGGTGGGGGAGAGAGTCACTGAGTTCACAGTAAGTAGTGGTGGGTGGGGTGGGGAAGTCACTTAGTTCACAGAGAGTACTGGTGGGTGGTGGAGTCAATGAGTTCACAGTGAGTAGTGGTGGGTGGTGGAGTCAATGAGTTCACAGTGAGTATTGGTGGGTGGGGGAGGGAGTCACTGAGTTCACAGTGAGTAGTGGTGGGTGAGGGAGTCACTGAGTTCACAGTGAGTAGTGGTGGGTGGTGGAGTCAATGAGTTCACAGTGAGTAGTGGTGGGTGGGGGAGGGAGTCACTGAGTTCACAGTAAGTTGTGGTGGGTGAGGGAGTGACTGAGTTCACAGTGAGTAGTGGTGGGTGGTGGAGTCAATGAGTTCACAGTGAGTAGTGGTGGGTGGGGGAGGGAGTCACTGAGTTCACAGTGAGTAGTGGTGGGTGGTAGAGTCAATGAGTTCACAGTGAGTAGTGGTGGGTGGTGGAGTCAATGAGTTCACAGTGAGTAGTGGTGGGTGGTGGAGTCAATGAGTTCACAGTGAGTAGTGGTGGGTGGTGGAGTCACTGAGTTCACAATGAGTAGTGGTAGTTGGGGGAGGGAGTCACTGAGTTCACAATGAGTAGTGGTGGTTGGGGGAGGGAGTCACTGAGTTCACAGTGAGTAGTGGTGGGTGGTGGAGTCAATGAGTTCACAGTGAGTAGTGGTGGGTGGTGGAGTCACTGAGTTCACAGTGAGTAGTGGTGGGTGGTGGAGTCACTGAGTTCACAGTGAGTAGTGGTGGGGGGTGGAGTCACTGAGTTCACAGTGAGTAGTGGTGGGTGGTGGAGTCAATGAGTTCACAGTGAGTAGTGGTGGGTGGTGGAGTCACTGAGTTCACAGTGAGTAGTGGTGGGTGGGGGAGGGAGTCACTGAGTTCACAGTGAGTAGTGGTGGGTGGTGGAGTCACTGAGTTCACAGTGAGTAGTGGTGGGGGAGGGAGTCAATGAGTTCACAGTGAGTAGTGGTGGGTGGGGGAGGGAGTCACTGAGTTCACAGTGAGTAGTGGTGGGTGGTGGAGTCACTGAGTTCACAGTGAGTAGTGGTGGGGGAGGGAGTCAATGAGTTCACAGTGTGTAGTGGTGGGTGGTGGAGTCACTGAGTTCACAGTGAGTAGTGGTGGGTGGTGGAATCACTGAGTTCACAGTGAGTAGTGGTGGGTGGGGGAGGGAGTCAATGAGTTCACAGTGAGTAGTGGTGGGTGGTGGAGTAACTGAGTTCACAGTGAGTAGTGGTGGGTGGGGGAGGGAGTCAATGAGTTCACAGTGAGTAGTGGTGGGTGGTGGAGTCACTGAGTTCACAGTGAGTAGTGGTGGGTGGGGGAGAGAGTCACTGAGTTCACAGTAAGTAGTGGTGGGTGGGGTGGGGAAGTCACTTAGTTCACAGAGAGTACTGGTGGGTGGTGGAGTCAATGAGTTCACAGTGAGTAGTGGTGGGTGGTGGAGTCAATGAGTTCACAGTGAGTATTGGTGGGTGGGGGAGGGAGTCACTGAGTTCACAGTGAGTAGTGGTGGGTGAGGGAGTCACTGAGTTCACAGTGAGTAGTGGTGGGTGGTGGAGTCAATGAGTTCACAGTGAGTAGTGGTGGGTGGGGGAGGGAGTCACTGAGTTCACAGTAAGTTGTGGTGGGTGAGGGAGTGACTGAGTTCACAGTGAGTAGTGGTGGGTGGTGGAGTCAATGAGTTCACAGTGAGTAGTGGTGGGTGGGGGAGGGAGTCACTGAGTTCACAGTGAGTAGTGGTGGGTGGTGGAGTCAATGAGTTCACAGTGAGTAGTGGTGGGTGGTGGAGTCAATGAGTTCACAGTGAGTAGTGGTGGGTGAGGGAGTCACTGAGTTCACAGTGAGTAGTGGTGGGTGGGGGAGGGAGTCACTGAGTTCACAGTGAGTAGTGGTGGGTGGGGTGGGGAAGTCACTTAGTTCACAGTGAGTAGTGGTGGGTGGAGAATTACTGAGTTCACAGTGAGTAGTAGTGTGGTGGAGTGGGGGAGTCACTGAGTTCACAGTGAGTACTGGTGGGTGGGGGAGTCACTGAGTTCACAGTGAGTAGTGGTGTGGTGGAGTGGGGGAGTCACTGAGTTCACGGTGAGTACTGGTGGGTGGGGGAGTCACTGAGGTCACAGTGAGTAGTGGTGGGTGGTGGAGTCACTGAGTTCACAGTGAGTAGTGGTGGGTGGTGGAATCACTGAGTTCACAGTGAGTAGTGGTGGGTGGGGGAGGGAGTCAATGAGTTCACAGTGAGTAGTGGTGGGTGGTGGAGTCACTGAGTTCACAGTGAGTAGTGGTGGGTGGTGGAATCACTGAGTTCACAGTGAGTAGTGGTGGGTGGGGGAGGGAGTCAATGAGTTCACAGTGAGTAGTGGTGGGTGGTGGAGTCACTGAGTTCACAGTGAGTAGTGGTGGGTGGGGGAGGGAGTCAATGAGTTCACAGTGAGTAGTGGTGGGTGGTGGAGTCACTGAGTTCACAGTGAGTAGTGGTGGGTGGGGTGGGGAAGTCACTTAGTTCACAGAGAGTACTGGTGGGTGGTGGAGTCACTGAGTTCACAGTGAGTAGTGGTGGGTGGTGGAGTCAATGAGTTCACAGTGAGTAGTGGTGGGTGGTGGAGTCAATGAGTTCACAGTGAGTAGTGGTGGGTGGGGGAGGGAGTCACTGAATTCACAGTGAGTAGTGGTGGGTGAGGGAGTCACTGAGTTCACAGTGAGTAGTGGTGGGTGGTGGAGTCAATGAGTTCACAGTGAGTAGTGGTGGGTGGGGGAGGGAGTCACTGAGTTCACAGTGAGTAGTGGTGGGTGAGGGAGTCACTGAGTTCACAGTGAGTAGTGGTGGGTGGTGGAATCACTGAGTTCACAGTGAGTAGTGGTGGGTGGGGGAGGGAGTCAATGAGTTCACAGTGAGTAGTGGTGGGTGGTGGAGTAACTGAGTTCACAGTGAGTAGTGGTGGGTGGGGGAGGGAGTCAATGAGTTCACAGTGAGTAGTGGTGGGTGGTGGAGTCACTGAATTCACAGTGAGTAGTGGTGGGTGGGGGAGAGAGTCACTGAGTTCACAGTAAGTAGAGGTGGGTGGGGTGGGGAAGTCACTTAGTTCACAGAGAGTACTGGTGGGTGGTGGAGTCAATGAGTTCACAGTGAGTAGTGGTGGGTGGTGGAGTCAATGAGTTCACAGTGAGTATTGGTGGGTGGGGGAGGGAGTCACTGAGTTCACAGTGAGTAGTGGTGGGTGAGGGAGTCACTGAGTTCACAGTGAGTAGTGGTGGGTGGTGGAGTCAATGAGTTCACAGTGAGTAGTGGTGGGTGGGGGAGGGAGTCACTGAGTTCACAGTAAGTTGTGGTGGGTGAGGGAGTGACTGAGTTCACAGTGAGTAGTGGTGGGTGGTGGAGTCAATGAGTTCACAGTGAGTAGTGGTGGGTGGGGGAGGGAGTCACTGAGTTCACAGTGAGTAGTGGTGGGTGGTGGAGTCAATGAGTTCACAGTGAGTAGTGGTGGGTGGTGGAGTCAATGAGTTCACAGTGAGTGGTGGTGGGTGAGGGAGTCACTGAGTTCACAGTGAGTAGTGGTGGGTGGGGGAGGGAGTCACTGAGTTCACAGTGAGTAGTGGTGGGTGGGGTGGGGAAGTCACTTAGTTCACAGTGAGTAGTGGTGGGTGGAGAATTACTGAGTTCACAGTGAGTAGTAGTGTGGTGGAGTGGGGGAGTCACTGAGTTCACGGTGAGTAGTGGTGGGTGGTGGAGTCACTGAGTTCACAGTGAGTAGTGGTGGGGGAGGGAGTCAATGAGTTCACAGTGAGTAGTGGTGGGTGGTGGAGTCACTGAGTTCACAGTGAGTAGTGGTGGGTGGTGGAATCACTGAGTTCACAGTGAGTAGTGGTGGGTGGGGGAGGGAGTCAATGAGTTCACAGTGAGTAGTGGTGGGTGGTGGAGTCACTGAGTTCACAGTGAGTAGTGGTGGGTGGGGGAGGGAGTCAATGAGTTCACAATGAGTAGTGGTGGGTGGTGGAGTCACTGAGTTCACAGTGAGTAGTGGTGGGTGGGGGAGAGGGTCACTGAGTTCACAGTAAGTAGTGGTGGGTGGGGTGGGGAAGTCACTTAGTTCACAGAGAGTACTGGTGGGTGGTGAAGTCACTGAGTTCACAGTGAGTAGTGGTGGGTGGTGGAGTCAATGAGTTCACAGTGAGTAGTGGTGGGTGGTGGAGTCAATGAGTTCACAGTGAGTAGTGGTGGGTGGGGGAGGGAGTCACTGAATTCACAGTGAGTAGTGGTGGGTGAGGGAGTCACTGAGTTCACAGTGAGTAGTGGTTGGTGGTGGAGTCAATGAGTTCACAGTGAGTAGTGGTGGGTGGGGGAGGGAGTCACTGAGTTCACAGTGAGTAGTGGTGGGTGAGGGAGTCACTGAGTTCACAGTGAGTAGTGGTGGGTGGTGGAGTCAATGAGTTCACAGTGAGTAGTGGTGGGTGGGGGAGGGAGTCACTGAGTTCACAGTGAGTAGTGGTGGGTGAGGGAGTCACTGAGTTCACAGTGAGTAGTGGTGGGTGGTGGAGTCAATGAGTTCACAGTGAGTAGTGGTGGGTGAGGGAGTCACTGAGTTCACAGTGAGTAGTGGTGGGTGGGGGAGAGAGTCACTGAGTTCACAGTGAGTAGTGGTGGGTGGGGGAGGGAGTCACTGAGTTCACAGTGAGTAGTGGTGGGTGGTGGAGTCAATGAGTTTACAGTGAGTAGTGGTGGGTGGTGGAGTCAATGAGTTCACAGTGAGTAGTGGTGGGTGGTGGAGTCAATGAGTTTACAGTGAGTAGTGGTGGGTGGTGGAGTCAATGAGTTCACAGTGAGTAGTGGTGGGTGGTGGAGTCACTGAGTTCACAGTGAGTAGTGGTGGGTGGGGGAGAGAGTCACTGAGTTCACAGTGAGTAGTGGTGGGTGGTGGAGTCAATGAGTTCACAGTGAGTAGTGGTGGGTGGTGGAGTCAATGAGTTTACAGTGAGTAGTGGTGGGTGGTGGAGTCAATGAGTTCACAGTGAGTAGTGGTGGGTGGGGGAGAGAGTCACTGAGTTCACAGTGAGTAGTGGTGGGTGGTGGAGTCAATGAGTTCACAGTGAGTAGTGGTGGGTGGTGGAGTCAATGGGTTCACAGTGAGTAGTGGTGGGTGGTGGAGTCAATGAGTTCACAGTGAGTAGTGGTGGGTGGTGGAGTCACTGAGTTCACAGTGAGTAGTGGTGGGTGGGGGAGAGAGTCACTGAGTTCACAGTGAGTAGTGGTGGGTGGGGGAGGGAGTCACTGAGTTCACAGTGAGTAGTGGTGGGTGGTGGAGTCAATGAGTTTACAGTGAGTAGTGGTGGGTGGTGGAGTCAATGAGTTTACAGTGAGTAGTGGTGGGTGGTGGAGTCAATGAGTTCACAGTGAGTAGTGGTGGGTGGTGGAGTCAATGAGTTCACAGTGAGTAGTGGTGGGTGGTGGAGTCACTGAGTTCACAGTGAGTAGTGGTGGGTGGTGGAGTCAATGAGTTCACAGTGAATAGTGGTGGTTGGTGGAGTCACTGAGTTCACAGTGAGTAGTGGTGGGTGGTGGAGTCAATGAGTTCACAGTGAGTAGTGGTGGGTGGGGGAGTCAATGAGTTCACAGTGAGTAGTGGTGGGTGGTGGAGTCAATGAGTTCACAGTGAGTAGTGGTGGGTGGGGGAGTCAATGAGTTCACAGTGAGTAGTGGTGGGTGGTGGAGTCACTGAGTTCACAGCGAGTAGTGGTGGGTGGTGGAGTCACTGAGTTCACAGTGAGTAGTGGTGGGTGGTGGAGTCACTGAGTTCACAGTGAATAGTGGTGGGTGGTGGAGTCACTGAGTTCACAGTGAGTAGTGGTGGGTGGTGGATTCAATGAGTTCACAGTGAGTAGTGGTGGGTGGTGGAGTCACTGAGTTCACAATGAGTAGTGGTGGGTGGGGGAGGGAGTCACTGAGTTCACAGTGAGTAGTGGTGGGTGGTGGAATCACTGAGTTCACAGTGAGTAGTGGTGTGTGGGGGAGGGAGTCACTGAGTTCACAGTGAGTAGTGGTGGGTGGTGGAGTCACTGAGTTCACAGTGAGTAGTGGTGGGGGAGGGAGTCAATGAGTTCACAGTGAGTAGTGGTGGGTGGGGGAGGGAGTCACTGAGTTCACAGTAAGTAGTGGTGGGTGGGGTGGGGAAGTCACTTAGTTCACAGAGAGTACTGGTGGGTGGTGGAGTCAATGAGTTCACAGTGAGTAGTGGTGGGTGGTGGAGTCAATGAGTTCACAGTGAGTAGTGGTGGGTGAGGGAGTCACTGAGTTCACAGTGAGTAGTGGTGGGTGGTGGAGTCAATGAGTTCACAGTGAGTAGTGGTGGGTGGTGGAGTCACTGAGTTCACAGTGAATAGTGGTGGGTGGTGGAGTCAATGAGTTCACAGTGAGTAGTGGTGGGTGAGGGAGTCACTGAGTTCACAGTGAGTAGTGGTGGGTGGTGGAGTCAATGAGTTCACAGTGAGTAGTGGTGGGTGGGGGAGGGAGTCACTGAGTTCACAGTAAGTTGTGGTGGGTGAGGGAGTGACTGAGTTCACAGTGAGTAGTGGTGGGTGGTGGAGTCAATGAGTTCACAGTGAGTAGTGGTGGGTGGGGGAGGGAGTCACTGAGTTCACAGTGAGTAGTGGTGGGTGGTGGAGTCAATGAGTTCACAGTGAGTAGTGGTGGGTGGTGGAGTCAATGAGTTCACAGTGAGTAGTGGTGGGTGAGGGAGTCACTGAGTTCACAGTGAGTAGTGGTGGGTGGGGGAGGGAGTCACTGAGTTCACAGTGAGTAGTGGTGGGTGGGGTGGGGAAGTCACTTAGTTCACAGTGAGTAGTGGTGGGTGGAGAATTACTGAGTTCACAGTGAGTAGTAGTGTGGTGGAGTGGGGGAGTCACTGAGTTCACGGTGAGTACTGGTGGGTGGGGGAGTCACTGAGGTCACAGTGAGTAGTGGTGGGTGGTGGAGTCACTGAGTTCACAGTGAGTAGTGGTGGGGGAGGGAGTCAATGAGTTCACAGTGAGTAGTGGTGGGTGGTGGAGTCACTGAGTTCACAGTGAGTAGTGGTGGGTGGTGGAATCACTGAGTTCACAGTGAGTAGTGGTGGGTGGGGGAGGGAGTCAATGAGTTCACAGTGAGTAGTGGTGGGTGGTGGAGTCACTGAGTTCACAGTGAGTAGTGGTGGGTGGGGGAGGGAGTCAATGAGTTCACAATGAGTAGTGGTGGGTGGTGGAGTCACTGAGTTCACAGTGAGTAGTGGTGGGTGGGGGAGAGGGTCACTGAGTTCACAGTAAGTAGTGGTGGGTGGGGTGGGGAAGTCACTTAGTTCACAGAGAGTACTGGTGGGTGGTGAAGTCACTGAGTTCACAGTGAGTAGTGGTGGGTGGTGGAGTCAATGAGTTCACAGTGAGTAGTGGTGGGTGGTGGAGTCAATGAGTTCACAGTGAGTAGTGGTGGGTGGGGGAGGGAGTCACTGAATTCACAGTGAGTAGTGGTGGGTGAGGGAGTCACTGAGTTCACAGTGAGTAGTGGTGGGTAGTGGAGTCAATGAGTTCACAGTGAGTAGTGGTGGGTGGGGGAGGGAGTCACTGAGTTCACAGTGAGTAGTGGTGGGTGAGGGAGTCACTGAGTTCACAGTGAGTAGTGGTGGGTGGTGGAGTCAATGAGTTCACAGTGAGTAGTGGTGGGTGGGGGAGGGAGTCACTGAGTTCACAGTGAGTAGTGGTGGGTGAGGGAGTCACTGAGTTCACAGTGAGTAGTGGTGGGTGGTGGAGTCAATGAGTTCACAGTGAGTAGTGGTGGGTGAGGGAGTCACTGAGTTCACAGTGAGGAGTGGTGGGTGGGGGAGAGAGTCACTGAGTTCACAGTGAGTAGTGGTGGGTGGGGGAGGGAGTCACTGAGTTCACAGTGAGTAGTGGTGGGTGGTGGAGTCAATGAGTTTACAGTGAGTAGTGGTGGGTAGTGGAGTCAATGAGTTCACAGTGAGTAGTGGTGGGTGGGGGAGGGAGTCACTGAGTTCACAGTGAGTAGTGGTGGGTGGTGGAGTCAATGAGTTCACAGTGAGTAGTGGTGGGTGGTGGAGTCAATGAGTTTACAGTGAGTAGTGGTGGGTGGTGGAGTCAATGAGTTCACAGTGAGTAGTGGTGGGTGGTGGAGTCAATGAGTTCACAGTGAGTAGTGGTGGGTGGTGGAGTCAATGAGTTCACAGTGAGTAGTGGTGGGTGGTGGAGTCAATGAGTTCACAGTGAGTAGTGGTGGGTGGTGGAGTCAATGAGTTCACAGTGAGTAGTGGTGGGTGGTGGAGTCAATGAGTTCACAGTGAGTAGTGGTGGGTGGTGGAGTCACTGAGTTCACAGTGAGTAGTGGTGGTTGGGGGAGTCACTGAGGTCACAGTGAATAGTGGTGGGTGGTGGAGTCACTGAGTTCACAGCGAGTAGTGGTGGGTGGTGGAGTCACTGAGTTCACAGTGAGTAGTGGTGGGTGGTGGATTCAATGAGTTCACAGTGAGTAGTGGTGGTTGGGGGAGTCACTGAGTTCACAATGAGTAGTGGTGGTTGGGGGAGTCACTGAGTTCACAATGAGTAGTGGTGGTTGGGGGAGTCACTGAGTTCACAGTGAGTAGTGGTGGTTGGGGGAGTCACTGAGTTCACAATGAGTAGTGGTGGTTGGGGGAGTCACTGAGGTCACAGTGAGTAGTGGTGGGTGGTGGAGTCACTGAGTTCACAGCGAGTAGTGGTGGGTGGGTGAGTCACTGAGTTCACAGTGAGTAGTGGTGGGTGGTGGAGTCACTGAGTTCACAGTGAATAGTGGTGGGTGGTGGAGTCACTGAGTTCACAGTGAGTAGTGGTGGGTGGTGGATTCAATGAGTTCACAGTGAGTAGTGGTGGGTGGTGGAGTCACTGACTTCACAGTGAGTAGTGGTGGGTGGGGGAGGGAGTCACTGAGTTCACAGTGAGTAGTGGTGGGTGGTGGAATCACTGAGTTCACAGTGAGTAGTGGTGGGTGGGGGAGGGAGTCACTGAGTTCACAGTGAGTAGTGGTGGGTGGTGGAGTCACTGAGTTCACAGTGAGTAGTGGTGGGGGAGGGAGTCAATGAGTTCACAGTGAGTAGTGGTGGGTGGGGGAGGGAGTCACTGAGTTCACAGTGAGTAGTGGTGGGTGGTGGAGTCACTGAGTTCACAGTGAGTAGTGGTGGGGGAGGGAGTCAATGAGTTCACAGTGAGTAGTGGTGGGTGGTGGAGTCACTGAGTTCACAGTGAGTAGTGGTGGGTGGTGGAATCACTGAGTTCACAGTGAGAAGTGGTGGGTGGGGGAGGGAGTCAATGAGTTCACAGTGAGTAGTGGTGGGTGATGGAGTCACTGAATTCACAGTGAGTAGTGGTGGGTGGGGGAGGGAGTCAATGAGTTCACAGTGAGTAGTGGTGGGTGAGGGAGTCACTGAGTTCACAGTGAGTAGTGGTGGGTGGTGGAGTCAATGAGTTCACAGTGAGTAGTGGTGGGTGGGGGAGGGAGTCACTGAGTTCACAGTAAGTTGTGGTGGGTGAGGGAGTGACTGAGTTCACAGTGAGTAGTGGTGGGTGGTGGAGTCAATGAGTTCACAGTGAGTAGTGGTGGGTGGGGGAGGGAGTCACTGAGTTCACAGTGAGTAGTGGTGGGTGGTGGAGTCAATGAGTTCACAGTGAGTAGTGGTGGGTGGTGGAGTCAATGAGTTCACAGTGAGTAGTGGTGGGTGAGGGAGTCACTGAGTTCACAGTGAGTAGTGGTGGGTGGGGGAGGGAGTCACTGAGTTCACAGTGAGTAGTGGTGGGTGGGGTGGGGAAGTCACTTAGTTCACAGTGAGTAGTGGTGGGTGGAGAATTACTGAGTTCACAGTGAGTAGTAGTGTGGTGGAGTGGGGGAGTCACTGAGTTCACGGTGAGTACTGGTGGGTGGGGGAGTCACTGAGGTCACAGTGAGTAGTGGTGGGTGGTGGAGTCACTGAGTTCACAGTGAGTAGTGGTGGGGGAGGGAGTCAATGAGTTCACAGTGAGTAGTGGTGGGTGGTGGAGTCACTGAGTTCACAGTGAGTAGTGGTGGGTGGTGGAATCACTGAGTTCACAGTGAGTAGTGGTGGGTGGGGGAGGGAGTCAATGAGTTCACAGTGAGTAGTGGTGGGTGGTGGAGTCACTGAGTTCACAGTGAGTAGTGGTGGGTGGGGGAGGGAGTCAATGAGTTCACAATGAGTAGTGGTGGGTGGTGGAGTCACTGAGTTCACAGTGAGTAGTGGTGGGTGGGGGAGAGGGTCACTGAGTTCACAGTAAGTAGTGGTGGGTGGGGTGGGGAAGTCACTTAGTTCACAGAGAGTACTGGTGGGTGGTGAAGTCACTGAGTTCACAGTGAGTAGTGGTGGGTGGTAGAGTCAATGAGTTCACAGTGAGTAGTGGTGGGTGGTGGAGTCAATGAGTTCACAGTGAGTAGTGGTGGGTGGGGGAGGGAGTCACTGAATTCACAGTGAGTAGTGGTGGGTGAGGGAGTCACTGAGTTCACAGTGAGTAGTGGTGGGTGGTGGAGTCAATGAGTTCACAGTGAGTAGTGGTGGGTGGGGGAGGGAGTCACTGAGTTCACAGTGAGTAGTGGTGGGTGAGGGAGTCACTGAGTTCACAGTGAGTAGTGGTGGGTGGTGGAGTCAATGAGTTCACAGTGAGTAGTGGTGGGTGGGGGAGGGAGTCACTGAGTTCACAGTGAGTAGTGGTGGGTGAGGGAGTCACTGAGTTCACAGTGAGTAGTGGTGGGTGGTGGAGTCAATGAGTTCACAGTGAGTAGTGGTGGGTGAGGGAGTCACTGAGTTCACAGTGAGGAGTGGTGGGTGGGGGAGAGAGTCACTGAGTTCACAGTGAGTAGTGGTGGGTGGGGGAGGGAGTCACTGAGTTCACAGTGAGTAGTGGTGGGTGGTGGAGTCAATGAGTTTACAGTGAGTAGTGGTGGGTAGTGGAGTCAATGAGTTCACAGTGAGTAGTGGTGGGTGGGGGAGGGAGTCACTGAGTTCACAGTGAGTAGTGGTGGGTGGTGGAGTCAATGAGTTCACAGTGAGTAGTGGTGGGTGGTGGAGTCAATGAGTTTACAGTGAGTAGTGGTGGGTGGTGGAGTCAATGAGTTCACAGTGAGTAGTGGTGGGTGGTGGAGTCAATGAGTTCACAGTGAGTAGTGGTGGGTGGTGGAGTCAATGAGTTCACAGTGAGTAGTGGTGGGTGGTGGAGTCAATGAGTTCACAGTGAGTAGTGGTGGGTGGTGGAGTCAATGAGTTCACAGTGAGTAGTGGTGGGTGGTGGAGTCAATGAGTTCACAGTGAGTAGTGGTGGGTGGTGGAGTCACTGAGTTCACAGTGAGTAGTGGTGGTTGGGGGAGTCACTGAGGTCACAGTGAATAGTGGTGGGTGGTGGAGTCACTGAGTTCACAGCGAGTAGTGGTGGGTGGTGGAGTCACTGAGTTCACAGTGAGTAGTGGTGGGTGGTGGATTCAATGAGTTCACAGTGAGTAGTGGTGGTTGGGGGAGTCACTGAGTTCACAATGAGTAGTGGTGGTTGGGGGAGTCACTGAGTTCACAATGAGTAGTGGTGGTTGGGGGAGTCACTGAGTTCACAGTGAGTAATGGTGGTTGGGGGAGTCACTGAGTTCACAATGAGTAGTGGTGGTTGGGGGAGTCACTGAGGTCACAGTGAGTAGTGGTGGGTGGTGGAGTCACTGAGTTCACAGCGAGTAGTGGTGGGTGGTGGAGTCACTGAGTTCACAGTGAGTAGTGGTGGGTGGTGGAGTCACTGAGTTCACAGTGAATAGTGGTGGGTGGTGGAGTCACTGAGTTCACAGTGAGTAGTGGTGGGTGGTGGATTCAATGAGTTCACAGTGAGTAGTGGTGGGTGGTGGAGTCACTGAGTTCACAGTGAGTAGTGGTGGGTGGGGGAGGGAGTCACTGAGTTCACAGTGAGTAGTGGTGGGTGGTGGAATCACTGAGTTCACAGTGAGTAGTGGTGGGTGGGGGAGGGAGTCACTGAGTTCACAGTGAGTAGTGGTGGGTGGTGGAGTCACTGAGTTCACAGTGAGTAGTGGTGGGGGAGGGAGTCAATGAGTTCACAGTGAGTAGTGGTGGGTGGGGGAGGGAGTCACTGAGTTCACAGTGAGTAGTGGTGGGTGGTGGAGTCACTGAGTTCACAGTGAGTAGTGGTGGGGGAGGGAGTCAATGAGTTCACAGTGAGTAGTGGTGGGTGGTGGAGTCACTGAGTTCACAGTGAGTAGTGGTGGGTGGTGGAATCACTGAGTTCACAGTGAGAAGTGGTGGGTGGGGGAGGGAGTCAATGAGTTCACAGTGAGTAGTGGTGGGTGATGGAGTCACTGAATTCACAGTGAGTAGTGGTGGGTGGGGGAGGGAGTCAATGAGTTCACAGTGAGTAGTGGTGGGTGATGGAGTCACTGAATTCACAGTGAGTAGTGGTGGGTGGGGGAGGGAGTCAATGAGTTCACAGTGAGTAGTGGTGGGTCGTTGAGTCACTGAGTTCACAGTGAGTAGTGGTGGGGGAGGGAGTCAATGAGTTCACAGTGAGTAGTGGTGGGTGGGGGAGGGAGTCAATGAGTTCACAGTGAGTAGTGGTGGGTGGGGGAGGGAGTCAATGAGTTCATAGTAAGTAGTGGTGGGTGGGGGAGGGAGTCAATGAGTTCACAGTGAGTAGTGGTGGGTGGTGGAGTCACTGAGTTCACAGTGAGTAGTGGTGGGTGGGGGAGGGAGTCAATGAGTTCACAGTGAGTAGTGGTGGGTGGTGAAGTCACTGAGTTCACAGTGAGTAGTGGTGGGTGGGAGAGGGAGTCAATGAGTTCACAGTGAGTAGTGGTGGGTGGTGGAGTCACTGAGTTCACAGTGAGTAGTGGTGGGTGGGGGAGAGAGTCACTGAGTTCACAGTAAGTAGTGGTGGGTGGGGTGGGGAAGTCACTTAGTTCACAGAGAGTACTGGTGGGTGGTGGAGTCACTGAGTTCACAGTGAGTAGTGGTGGGTGGTGGAGTCAATGAGTTCACAGTGAGTAGTGGTGGGTGGTGGAGTCAATGAGTTCACAGTGAGTAGTGGTGGGTGGGGGAGGGAGTCACTGAGTTCACAGTGAGTAGTGGGTGGTGAGAGAGTCACTGTGTTCACAGTGAGTTAGTGGTGGGTGGTGGAGTCAATGAGTTCACAGTGAGTAGTGGTGGGTGGGGGAGGGAGTCACTGAGTTCACAGTGAGTAGTGGTGGGTGGTGGAGTCACTGAGTTCACAGTGAGTAGTGGTGGGTGGTGGAGTCAATGAGTTCACAGTGAGTATTGGTGGGTGGGGGAGGGAGTCACTGAGTTCACAGTGAGTAGTGGTGGGTGAGGGAGTCACTGAGTTCACAGTGAGTAGTGGTGGGTGGTGGAGTCAATGAGTTCACAGTGAGTAGTGGTGGGTGGGGGAGGGAGTCACTGAGTTCACAGTAAGTTGTGGTGGGTGAGGGAGTGACTGAGTTCACAGTGAGTAGTGGTGGTTGGTGGAGTCAATGAGTTCACAGTGAGTAGTGGTGGGTGGGGGAGGGAGTCACTGAGTTCACAGTGAGTAGTGGTGGGTGGTGAAGTCAATGAGTTCACAGTGAGTAGTGGTGGGTGGTGGAGTCAATGAGTTCACAGTGAGTAGTGGTGGGTGAGGGAGTCACTGAGTTCACAGTGAGTAGTGGTGGGTGGGGGAGGGAGTCACTGAGTTCACAGTGAGTAGTGGTGGGTGGGGTGGGGAAGTCACTTAGTTCACAGTGAGTAGTGGTGGGTGGAGAATTACTGAGTTCACAGTGAGTAGTAGTGTGGTGGAGTGGGGGAGTCACTGAGTTCACGGTGAGTACTGGTGGGTGGGGGAGTCACTGAGGTCACAGTGAGTAGTGGTGGGTGGTGGAGTCACTGAGTTCACAGTGAGTAGTGGTGGGGGAGGGAGTCAATGAGTTCACAGTGAGTAGTGGTGGGTGGTGGAGTCACTGAGTTCACAGTGAGTAGTGGTGGGTGGTGGAATCACTGAGTTCACAGTGAGTAGTGGTGGGTGGGGGAGGGAGTCAATGAGTTCACAGTGAGTAGTGGTGGGTGGTGGAGTCACTGAGTTCACAGTGAGTAGTGGTGGGTGGGGGAGGGAGTCAATGAGTTCACAATGAGTAGTGGTGGGTGGTGGAGTCACTGAGTTCACAGTGAGTAGTGGTGGGTGGGGGAGAGGGTCACTGAGTTCACAGTAAGTAGTGGTGGGTGGGGTGGGGAAGTCACTTAGTTCACAGAGAGTACTGGTGGGTGGTGAAGTCACTGAGTTCACAGTGAGTAGTGGTGGGTGGTGGAGTCAATGAGTTCACAGTGAGTAGTGGTGGGTGGTGGAGTCAATGAGTTCACAGTGAGTAGTGGTGGGTGGGGGAGGGAGTCACTGAATTCACAGTGAGTAGTGGTGGGTGAGGGAGTCACTGAGTTCACAGTGAGTAGTGGTGGGTGGTGGAGTCAATGAGTTCACAGTGAGTAGTGGTGGGTGGGGGAGGGAGTCACTGAGTTCACAGTGAGTAGTGGTGGGTGAGGGAGTCACTGAGTTCACAGTGAGTAGTGGTGGGTGGTGGAGTCAATGAGTTCACAGTGAGTAGTGGTGGGTGGGGGAGGGAGTCACTGAGTTCACAGTGAGTAGTGGTGGGTGAGGGAGTCACTGAGTTCACAGTGAGTAGTGGTGGGTGGTGGAGTCAATGAGTTCACAGTGAGTAGTGGTGGGTGAGGGAGTCACTGAGTTCACAGTGAGTAGTGGTGGGTGGGGGAGAGAGTCACTGAGTTCACAGTGAGTAGTGGTGGGTGGGGGAGGGAGTCACTGAGTTCACAGTGAGTAGTGGTGGGTGGTGGAGTCAATGAGTTCACAGTGAGTAGTGGTGGGTGGTGGAGTCAATGAGTTTACAGTGAGTAGTGGTGGGTGGTGGAGTCAATGAGTTTACAGTGAGTAGTGGTGGGTGGTGGAGTCAATGAGTTCACAGTGAGTAGTGGTGGGTGGTGGAGTCACTGAGTTCACAGCGAGTAGTGGTGGGTGGTGGAGTCACTGAGTTCACAGTGAGTAGTGGTGGGTGGTGGAGTCACTGAGTTCACAGTGAATAGTGGTGGGTGGTGGAGTCACTGAGTTCACAGTGAGTAGTGGTGGGTGGTGGATTCAATGAGTTCACAGTGAGTAGTGGTGGGTGGTGGAGTCACTGAGTTCACAGTGAGTAGTGGTGGGTGGGGGAGGGAGTCACTGAGTTCACAGTGAGTAGTGGTGGGTGGTGGAATCACTGAGTTCACAGTGAGTAGTGGTGGGTGGGGGAGGGAGTCACTGAGTTCACAGTGAGTAGTGGTGGGTGGTGGAGTCACTGAGTTCACAGTGAGTAGTGGTGGGGGAGGGAGTCAATGAGTTCACAGTGAGTAGTGGTGGGTGGGGGAGGGAGTCACTGAGTTCACAGTGAGTAGTGGTGGGTGGTGGAGTCACTGAGTTCACAGTGAGTAGTGGTGGGGGAGGGAGTCAATGAGTTCACAGTGAGTAGTGGTGGGTGGTGGAGTCACTGAGTTCACAGTGAGTAGTGGTGGGTGGTGGAATCACTGAGTTCACAGTGAGAAGTGGTGGGTGGGGGAGGGAGTCAATGAGTTCACAGTGAGTAGTGGTGGGTGATGGAGTCACTGAATTCACAGTGAGTAGTGGTGGGTGGGGGAGGGAGTCAATGAGTTCACAGTGAGTAGTGGTGGGTCGTTGAGTCACTGAGTTCACAGTGAGTAGTGGTGGGGGAGGGAGTCAATGAGTTCACAGTGAGTAGTGGTGGGTGGGGGAGGGAGTCAATGAGTTCACAGTGAGTAGTGGTGGGTGGGGGAGGGAGTCAATGAGTTCATAGTAAGTAGTGGTGGGTGGGGGAGGGAGTCAATGAGTTCACAGTGAGTAGTGGTGGGTGGTGGAGTCACTGAGTTCACAGTGAGTAGTGGTGGGTGGGGGGAGGGAGTCAATGAGTTCACAGTGAGTAGTGGTGGGTGGTGAAGTCACTGAGTTCACAGTGAGTAGTGGTGGGTGGGAGAGGGAGTCAATGAGTTCACAGTGAGTAGTGGTGGGTGGTGGAGTCACTGAGTTCACAGTGAGTAGTGGTGGGTGGGGGAGAGAGTCACTGAGTTCACAGTAAGTAGTGGTGGGTGGGGTGGGGAAGTCACTTAGTTCACAGAGAGTACTGGTGGGTGGTGGAGTCACTGAGTTCACAGTGAGTAGTGGTGGGTGGTGGAGTCAATGAGTTCACAGTGAGTAGTGGTGGGTGGTGGAGTCAATGAGTTCACAGTGAGTAGTGGTGGGTGGGGGAGGGAGTCACTGAGTTCACAGTGAGTAGTGGGTGGTGAGAGAGTCACTGTGTTCACAGTGAGTTAGTGGTGGGTGGTGGAGTCAATGAGTTCACAGTGAGTAGTGGTGGGTGGGGGAGGGAGTCACTGAGTTCACAGTGAGTAGTGGTGGGTGGTGGAGTCACTGAGTTCACAGTGAGTAGTGGTGGGTGGTGGAGTCAATGAGTTCACAGTGAGTAGTGGTGGGTGGGGGAGGGAGTCACTGAGTTCACAGTGAGTAGTGGTGGGTGGTGGAGTCAATGAGTTCACAGTGAGTAGTGGTGGGTGAGGGAGTCACTGAGTTCACAGTGAGTAGTGGTGGGTGGGGGAGGGAGTCACTGAGTTCACAGTGAGTAGTGGTGGGTGGGGTGGGGAAGTCACTTAGTTCACAGTGAGTAGTGGTGGGTGGAGAATTACTGAGTTCACAGTGAGTAGTAGTGTGGTGGATTGGGGGAGTCACTGAGTTCACAGTGAGTACTGGTGGGTGGGGGAGTCACTGAGTTCACAGTGAGTATTGGTGTGGTGGAGTGGGGGAGTCACTGAGTTCACGGTGAGTACTGGTGGGTGGGGGAGTCACTGAGTTCACAGTGAGTAGTGGTGGGTGGTGGAGTCACTGAGTTCACAGTGAGTAGTGGTGGGGGAGGGAGTCAATGAGTTCACAGTGAGTAGTGGTGGGTGGTGGAGTCACTGAGTTCACAGTGAGTAGTGGTGGGTGGTGGAATCACTGAATTCACAGTGAGTAGTGGTGGGTGGGGGAGGGAGTCAATGAGTTCACAGTGAGTAGTGGTGGGTGGTGGAGTCACTGAGTTCACAGTGAGTAGTGGTGGGTGGGGGAGGGAGTCAATGAGTTCACAGTGAGTAGTGGTGGGTGGTGGAGTCACTGAGTTCACAGTGAGTAGTGGTGGGTGGGGGAGGGAGTCAATGAGTTCACAGTGAGTAGTGGTGGGTGGTGGAGTCACTGAGTTCACAGTGAGTAGTGGTGGGTGGGGGAGAGAGTCACTGAGTTCACAGTAAGTAGTGGTGGGTGGGGTGGGGAAGTCACTTAGTTCACAGAGTGTACTGATGGGTGGTGGAGTTACTGAGTTCACAGTGAGTAGTGGTGGGTGGTGGAGTCAATGAGTTCACAGTGAGTAGTGGTGGGTGGTGGAGTCAATGAGTTCACAGTGAGTAGTGGTGTGTGGGGGAGGGAGTCACTGAGTTCACAGTGATTAGTGGTGGGTGAGGGAGTCACTGAGTTCACAGTGAGTAGTGGTGGGTTGTGGAGTCAATGAGTTCACAGTGAGTAGTGGTGGGTGGGGGAGGGAGTCACTGAGTTCACAGTGAGTAGTGGTGGGTGAGGGAGTCACTGAGTTCACAGTGAGTAGTGGTGGGTGGTGGAGTCAATGAGTTCACAGTGAGTAGTGGTGGGTGGGGGAGGGAGTCACTGAGTTCACAGTTAGTAGTGGTGGGTGAGGGAGTCACTGAGTTCACAGTGAGTAGTGGTGGGTGGTGGAGTCAATGAGTTCACAGTGAGTAGTGGTGGGTGAGGGAGTCACTGAGTTCACAGTGAGTAGTGGTGGGTGGGGGAGGGAGTCACTGAGTTCACAGTGAGTAGTGGTGGGTGGGGTGGGGAAGTCACTTAGTTCACAGTGAGTAGTGGTGGGTGGAGAATTACTGAGTTCACAGTGAGTAGTAGTGTGGTGGAGTGGGGGAGTCACTGAGTTCACAGTGAGTACTGGTGGGTGGGGGAGTCACTGAGTTCACAGTGAGTAGTGGTGTGGTGGAGTGGGGGAGTCACTGAGTTCACGGTGAGTACTGGTGGGTGGGGGAGTCATTGAGTTCACAGTGAGTAGTGGTGGGTGGAGAATTACTGAGTTCACAGTGAGTAGTGGTGTGGTGGAGTGGGGGAGTCACTGAGTTCACAATGAGTAATGATGGGTGGTGGAGTCAATGAGTTCACAGTGAGTAGTGGTGTGGTGGAGTGGGGGAGTCTCTGAGTTCACAATGAGTAATGATGGATGGTGGAGTCAATGAGTTCACAGTGAGTAGTGGTGGGTGGAGAATTACTGAGTTCAGAGTGAGTAGTGGTGTGGTGGAGTGGGGGAGTCACTGAGTTCACAGTGAGTACTGGTGGGTGGTGGAGTCAATGAGTTCACAGTGAGTAGTGGTGGGTGGTGGAGTCAATGAGTTCACAGTGAGTAGTGGTGTAGCAGAATGTATTAGTTAGGTGTGCAAAGCTACAGCACGCTTGAGCATCAGGATGAGATGAGGAGAGAGATGCTCAAGTCGTGACGTAGTTTGTTGTTAGGGCAGTCAGTAAACATCTAGGACTAGAAGAGAGAAGTCACCCTGAGTTTGGAATTGTAATAAGATTCTTGTAGTGGTCATCAATATGAAGTAAAACTCCATTTATATTCAACCAACAGAGTCAGTTGTCTGTGTGCGCTTTGTTATAAAGGACGAAATGGTGCCGTGACCAGGATCATCAATTACTTCCTTTTGCAATTCAGTGATTCTAACTGTGTGTCCTGCCACATAGTATGGGTTTCTCTTTACCTTTGCTTGTATCAAATTAACCGACTGTGGTTTTAACGTCGTAGACATTTTAACTCTAACTAGTGCTGATATATGCATGTCTTCTTCCATATCTACATATACGTCCTTGAATTTTAATTTGTGTAAATCAAAGAAAAGTCTTATTCCATTTTTTATTAAAAAATCTCTTCCTATAAGCATATTTCTATTTAAATCTTTCACTACATGAAAAAGATGTCTTACGTTGATCCCTCCTAATTTAAAATTGATCACTGTTTGTCCAATTACTTGTAAATTCTGTCCTGTAACAGAGTGAAGATTATTATGACTCTTAAATATTCTACAATTTCTCATTATTTTATATAAAAAACTTTCTTTAATTACACTAACCTGAGCTCCTGAATCAATTAATGTACGAACTCTATATTTTCCTATTTCTATTATACATGAGCTAGGATCTGTTTTATTTTCCGTAAACTGTTTGACTTCATCTAGTTGAAAGTATTCTCTCCCCGTCCTACTATACCTGTTATTAACATATTCTTTAAATCTTGGGACCTTGTTATTTTCCCTCCTACTATAGGTCCTATTTAATAGGTAGGGCGCCGGTTTTCCTGCGTTCTTGTACCTGTAAAATTTCTGTGTCTATCTTCAACATTCCTATTCAACCTGCTATTGCCATTTCTACTTTGTGTATTCGACTGGACACGCCTGTTACCACAAAAGCGAAACCCGTGTCCCCGCTGACCACAAGAATAACAGACTATATTTGTGTTATTTGTGTTACCTACCGTCTCACTTGTAGGATATCTCATTTGTCTTCTTTCATCATGGGCACTTCTATTACTACCTTGTACTGTCTGTATACTTCCTCTCCTATTCCATCCGAACCTTGTTTGTCCTATCTCCATAGGCTCTTCAATCCTGTCTTCTCGACTAGTTCCTATTTCTCGTCCTGTTCTCAATCTAAATCTACGTCTCAAATTTTCTTCTTGTACCGCAATATCTACAGCTTGTGATAACCTCTCGGGGTTTTCTCTCATCAGCTTAAACTTCAGTCCATCGGATTTTATGCCATCTACAAAAATCCCGACTAACATCCTCTCCACCTCTTCTCATCGTACATTCTGTCCTAAGAATGCCTCTTCAGCCACGTTAATCAACCTATCGCTGAACAATTGTACCGTCTCTCCAGTGTTTTGTTTAGACTGTCTTAACACCGAAAATGCATGTTGTGGGTCCGTTATTTCCGCGTACTTATGGGCCAGGTCGTCTTTGAACTGTTCCCATGTCTCATCTACTCTAGCCTCTAATTTTCTTCTGATATGATCTGAAACCGGTTCTGTTGCTGCTTGATAAGCAAGTTTCATTTTCTCTTCATCTGATGCTGACACCAAATATGCATATTTCTCTATGGAAGTTACCCACTTCTTAAAATCTCTTGCTTGTCCGCTAAACTTAACAATTTCAGTTGCCATTCCTTGTTGTTTCATGACTGTGTTAAGTCTATCTATCACCGTTCCTACCCCCGTCAAAACTTGTGCCAATGAATCTTGTTCTGTCATGCTGAAATACTTCTGTATACCCTAATAAAATCAACTTTACATTTGTAACCAGCTAATTTAAAGATATGAACGTATTTACTTTACACAATAAGAATTGTTCAAGCAGTCAATGGTATCTAAAATAATATTTAAGGTTTACTAATTACCATTAGCTCTGCTCCCGATCCAAGACAGACGAATTCCTCTATGTTCGCTGAAAGTTTTCTTGTCAGGTAGAACTCAAACGATAGGAGTCTGTGTTAGTTGAAATGCTCCTCCAACCGATCACGTACTTCAGGGAGTTTCTTCTTCGAACGCTTCAGTAACTTCAGCCCCTGGTACGCCCCTACCAGATTTCTGGCTTCTTTTCACCCCGAATAGGGCACATCAAAGCGACGACTTGAAAAACCAGAGTAGCTCAGTAAAGCGATTTAACTTTGGGTCCCCTCTTCAGCAGGTCGGCAGCCCAGTCCACCCAACCACCTCCGAGGGTTCCCTAACAACATCGCCTCTTGAAAGTCTTCTCATTTCTTCTTATTTTTCAAATGAGCGATTGACTTGTTTGACTTATTCAAGGTCACGCTTCAACGGCTTTCAGTTCGCTCCAGGCAATCTTGATGCAGAGTAGATATTATTCTCTGGACTATATTTGCCTTCAAGTTTCTTCTTCTTGAGCCTCTTGTTTCGCAGGAGCCCCGAGAAAACGTGCTGGTTGTTCCTTTGCTCAGTAGGATGGTGACAATCGCACGCACTGCAACCCGTTATGGCAAGCCGGTTTTCATACCTTTCCTGACAACAACCGCCTGTACAGCTAGGATTCTTGATAGCAGGTCCGTACAGCGAGGTTCACTGAAGAATACTTACAGACAACCACCCCATGCCGGGCTTTTGGCTGCTGTAACTCTCACAGACGACGTAGTGGCCATTTACCAAACTCGTTTTACGTTCAATATGAGTGTAGAACTGTGCCGAAATCCTGTCTCCGGGCAATTGATGCGAGCAGAACAAAGATCTTCAAAATTTTGGAGCTACTTCGATCTAAATCTACGTCTCAAATTTTCTTCTTGTACCGCAATATCTACAGCTTGTGATAACCTCTCGGGGTTTTCTCTCATCAGCTTAAACTTCAGTCCATCGGATTTTATGCCATCTACAAAAATCCCGACTAACATCCTCTCCACCTCTTCTCCTCGTACATTCTGTCCTAAGAATGCCTCTTCAGCCAAGTTAATCAACCTATCGCTGAACAATTGTACCGTCTTTCCTGTGGTTTGTTTAGACTGTCTTAACACCGAAAATGCATGTTGTGGGTCCGTTATTTCCGCGTACTTATGGGCCAGGTCGTCTTTGAACTGTTCCCATGTCTCATCTACTCTAGCCTCTAATTTTCTTCTGATATGATCTGAAACCGGTTCTGTTGCTGCTTGATAAGCAAGTTTCATTTTCTCTTCATCTGATGCTGACACCAAATATGCATATTTCTCTATGGAAGTTACCCACTTCTTAAAATCTCTTGCTTGTCCGCTAAACTTAACAATTTCAGTTGCCATTCCTTGTTGTTTCATGACTGTGTTAAGTCTATCTATCACCGTTCCTACCCCCGTCAAAACTTGTGCCAATGAATCTTGTTCTGTCATGCTGAAATACTTCTGTATACCCTAATAAAATCAACTTTACATTTGTAACCAGCTAATTTAAAGATATGATCGTATTTACTTTACACAATAAGAATTGTTCAAGCAGTCAATGGTATCTAAAATAATATTTAAGGTTTACTAATTACCATTATCTCTGCTCCCGATCCAAGACAGACGGATTCCTCTATGTTCGCTGAAAATTTTCTTGTCAGGTAGAACTCAAACGCTAGGAGTCTGTGTTAGTTGAAATGCTCCTCCAACCGATCACGTACTTCAGGGAGTTTCTTCTTCGAACGCTTCAGTAACTTCAGCCCCTGGTCGGCCCCTACCAGATTTCTGGCTTCTTTTCACCCCGAGTTGTGGTGTTTTCTCGGTTATAAAAATAATGGAATGACTTGTGTGAATAGATATGTGTTACATTGGTTCGTATAGGAGGCCAAGGTTGCTGGGTCACTTTATATTTTTTTTTTGAAAACCTTCTCTTTAGCGAGAAGACAATTGTTTTTATTGAATTTGAGCTTTTAATGCCTCATATATAATATGTTTTTTTTGCTTGATTTGGTCCTGTAAAATGATTGTTATTATTTGATTTTAGAATAGGGTTATTGTGTTCTTAGACTTTTGCGTACAAACTATTGGTCCGTAAAAGAGACCAGTAGTGTTAGGTAATACTAGAACATTTTCTTCTGATTTGATAGAATGCATGTTATATTATTTTAAAATGTGTGTTTCTTTGAATGAGTTGACATCTTTAGTTAATATGAGGGGAAACATAAATATGTATAAAAAACTATTTGGGGGGTATGATGTCCTGTTTTGATTTTATTTAGCTAAGTTGTTTTGTGTGTTAGGTTACCTTGTTAGTAAATATGTTGTAAGTTTAATTTTCAAATAATTATGGTGTTGGCTAGAATAAAGAAAATACATGGGGCTTTATTTAAGACCCTTCGTTCAGAAAAGAGTTAATAAAACTACTGAGGGCTAATAGAGAGACACATTCTCTTTGTGAATATTAAGTTGCTGTGATAATCGGCATGAAGAGGTTCTTATAGATATGAAGTATTAGAAACATAGGTCGGGGATGGCTATGAGAAAGTAAAATAGGAGCTGCATTAAAGTCAGCATTATGTGAAGATATAAGGTTGGGTATATGGAAAAAAAAAAAAAGAAGGGGGGGGGGGGAGGCTGTGAATGGCAGCATATAAGCTGAGGTATATATAGGTGGACAAGGAAGCATATCATGGGATGTGAGGGGGCAAGATATAGGAGATGAGATATCAGAAATATAGACAAGGTTGTGGATGGCAATATAAATGTTGAAAATATATATGTTGAGAAAACTTAGAGCAACTTAATTTATAGTAAACGGATATGTATTTCATAGAATATATTTTAGAAAAAACTTTCTACAAAAGTTTTTTCGTGGGAAAGAGAGGTAAATGGGATTGTGTTGACTATTCATTCATTATACTTCTTGTACTTTCCACAAACTGGGTGCGCACCCCTTCTTTACTTTTCTAACTACATTGTTTTCTGTCTATCCTGTGTTGTGAAAGAGTGAGGAATTTCATAATGTCAAATGTACGATAATGATTTATACGAGCTGTTCTTATGATGTATATATTTTGTAAAGGAACCAAGAACGAACAAGAATGTATAGTGGTTTACTATATGGCAGGGGAAAGAGTTACGAATAGATTGTTGGTTTGGGGGAAGATTAGAGGGGTTGTGAAAGGAAAGAGAGGGTATAGAGGGATTAGGAGTAAAGACTTTTTGAAGGGAAAAAGTCTTTTCAAAACATAGGAAGGTGTAGCAGAATGTATTAGTTAGGTGTGCAAAGCTACAGCACGCTTGAGCATCAGGATGAGATGAGAAGAGAGATGCTCAAGTCGTGACGTAGTTTGTTGTTAGGGCAGTCAGTAAACATCTAGGACTAGAAGAGAGAAGTCACCCTGAGTTTGGAATTGTAATAAGATTCTTGTAGTGGTCATCAATATGAAATAAAACTCCATTTATATTCAACCAACAGAGTCAGTTGTCTGTGTGCGCTTTGTTATAGTGGTGGGTGGGGGAGGGAGTCACTGAGTTCACAGTGAGTAGTGGTGGGTGGTGGAGTCAATGAGTTCACAGTGAGTAGTGGTGGGTGGGGGAGAGAGTCACTGAGTTCACAGTGAGTAGTGGTGGGTGGGGTGGGGAAGTCACTTAGTTCACAGTGAGTAGTGGTGGGTGGAGAATTACTGAGTTCACAGTGAGTACTGGTGGGTGGGGGAGTCACTGAGTTCACAGTGAGTACTGGTGGGTGGGGGAGTCACTGAGTTCACAGTGAGTAGTGGTGTGGTGGAGTGGGGGAGTCACTGAGTTCACAGTGAGTAGTGGTGGGTGGATAATTACTGAGTTCACAGTGAGTAGTGGTGTGGTGGAGTGGGGGAGTAACTGAGTTCACAATGAGTAATGATGGGTGGGGGAGTCACTGAGTTCACAGTGAGTAGTGGTGTGGTGGAGTGGGGGAGTCACTGAGTTCACAGTGAGTAGTGGTGGGTGGAGAATTACTGAGTTCACAGTGAGTAGTGGTGTGGTGGAGTGGGGGAGTCACTGAGATCACAATGAGTAATGATGGGTGGGGGAGTCACTGAGTTCACAGTGAGTAGTGGTGGGATGGGGGAGAAATTCACTGAGTTCACAGTGAGTACTGATGGGTGGGGGAGTCACTGAGTTCACAGTGAGTAGTGATGGGTGGAGAATTACTGAGTTCACAGTGAGTAGTGGTGTGGTGGAGTGGGGGAGTCACTGAGTTCACAATGAGTAATGATGGGTGGGGGAGTCACTGAGTTCACAGTGAGTAGTGGTTGGATGGGGGAGAAATTCACTGAGTTCACAGTGAGTAGTGGTTGGTGGGGGAGGGAGTCACTGTGTTCACAGTGAGTAGTTGTGGGTGGGGGAGTCACTCTGTTCACAGTGAGTAGTGGTGGGTGGGAGAGGGAGTCACTAAGTTCACAGTTAGTAGTGGTGTTGGGGGAGTCACTGAGTTCACAGTGAGTAATGGTGGGTGAGGGAGTCACTGAGTTCACAGTGAGTAATGTTGGGTGGGGGAGTCACTGAGTTCACAGTAAGTAGTGGTGGTTGGGGGACAGAGTCACTATATTCACAGTGAGTAGTGGTGGTTGGGGAGTCACTGAGTTCACAGTGAGTAGTGGTGGTTGGGGGAGTCACTGAGTTCACAGTGAGTAGTGGTGGTTGGGGGAGTCACTGAGTTCACAGTGAGTAGTGGTGGGTGGGGGAGTCACTGAGTTCACAGTGAATAGTGGTGGGTGGGGGAGTCACTGAGTTCACACTGAGTAGTGGTGGGTGGGGGGAGTCAATGAGTTCACAGTGAGTAGTGGTGGTATGGGGGGGGGAGTCACTGAATTCACAGTGAGTAGTGGTGAGTGGGGTAGTCACTGAGTTCACAGTGAGTAGTGGTGGGGTGTGGGAGGGAGTCACTGAGTTCACAGTGAGTAGTGGTGGTTGGGTGAGTCACTGAGTTCACAGTGAGTAGTGGTGGGTGGGTGAGTCACTGAGTTAACAGTGAGTAGTTGTGGAGTGGGGTTGGGGAATAACTGAGTTCTAAGTGAGTAATGGTGGGTC
The DNA here is from genome assembly GCA_963921405.1 of Cepaea hortensis. Lineage (NCBI taxonomy): Eukaryota > Metazoa > Mollusca > Gastropoda > Stylommatophora > Helicidae > Cepaea > Cepaea hortensis. The sequence continues at coordinate 114,367,166 of OY992886.1, read as the reverse complement.
TGGTTGGGAAATGACTGAGTTCACAGTGAATAGTGGTGGGGTGGGGTGGGGGAGTCACTGAGTTCACAGTGAGTAGTGGTGGGGTGGGGGAGTCACTGAGTTCACAGTGAGTAGTGGTGGGTGTGGTAGTCACTGAGTTCACAGTTAGTTAGTTAGTTAGTTAGTCGACAGATCATCATCATTGCACATCGAACCATTCAGTCCATAAGTGCTCGGATCTAACGACACCAGGTCTGTATTGGTTTATCAATCTTCTTTGGCTTCCTGCGTAGTGTTCTTGTTTGGCCACCCCTCTTTTAATTTGCTGTTCTCGCAGTCTGGCCATGGTTGTAGATTCACGGTCATCCCTTGGTTCTCGCAAAAGTCTTACTTCTCGTAGGACATTCAGAATGTCAGTTTGATCCATGGCGCGTCCGCCCTCCACCGTAGCCTTACATGCGAGCTTGTCAGCCCACTCATTTTCTTGTGCTCCCGCATGCCCTGGTACGAAGATGAAACTAATCTTTGCCAGCCGAGACCGATCCAGAGACAGCAACCATTCTCTTTGTATCCACCCCACCTCTATCCTCTTGATCATGTTCATTGAGTCGCTAAGGAAACATGCCCTAGTGAATGTCTGTGTCTCGAGCCATGTTATTGCTTTACTTACTCACAGTGAGTAAAGGTGGCTGGTGGAGTCACTGAGTTCACAGTGAGTAGTGGTGGGGTGGAGGAAGTCCCTGTCTCCAGAAATACTGCTGAACACAGAGTTCACAGTGAGTAGTGGGCGAAAGTCACTGACTCCGCGGACAGTACTGCACAGACATTAGTGAGTCCACTTACAGTAGTAGACAGGAATCACAGACTCCACGGACATCACTAAACACGAATCACAGACAGCACTGGACAGGAATCACAGACAGCACTGGACAGGAATCACAAACAGCACTGGACAGGAATCACAGACAGCACTGGACAGGAATCACAGACAGCACTGGAAGGAATCACAGACAGCACTGGACAGGAATCACAGACAGCACTGGACAGGAATCACAGACAGCACTGGACAGGAATCACAGACAGCACTGGACAGGAATCACAGACAGCACTGGACAGGAATCACAGACAGCACTGGACAAGCGACCACAAGAGGGTATCCATGTTTCACCAGTATCCAATCAGCATGGATCTGCACACGACCCAGCTCTCCGAGCACTGATTCCACAAATCGTGACTGACCACTGATGTTTGCTCCATAAATCGTGACTGACCACTGATGTTTGCTCCATAAATCGTGACTGACCACTGATGTTTGCTCCATAAATCGTGACTGACCACTGATGTTTGCTCCATAAATCGTGACTGACCACTGATGTTTGCTCCATAAATCGTGACTGACAACTGATGTTTGCTCCATAAATCGTGACTGACCACTGATGTTTGCTCCATAAATCGTGACTGACCACTGATGTTTGCTCCATAAATCGTGACTGACCACTGATGTTTGCTCCATAAATCGTGACTGACCACTGATGTTTGCTCCATAAATCGTGACTGACCACTGATGTTTGCTCCATAAATCGTGACTGACCACTGATGTTTGCTCCATAAATCGTGACTGACCACTGATGTTTGCTCCATAAATCGTGACTGACCACTGATGTTTGCTCCATAAATCGTGACTGACCACTGATGTTTGCTCCATAAATCGTGACCACTGCTGTTTACTCCACAACACTGACCACTAATAGTTGCTTCATAAATCGTGACTGTCCACTGATGTTTGCTCCATAAATCGTGACTGACCACTGATGTTTGCTCCATAAATCGTGACCACTGCTGTTTGCTCCACAACACTGACCACTGATAGTTGCTTCATAAATCGTGACTGACCACTGCTGTTTGCTCCACAACACTGACCACTGATGTTTGCTCCATAAATCGTGACTGACCACTGATGTTTGCTCCATAAATCGTGACCACTGCTGTTTGCTCCACAACACTGACCACTGATGTTTGCTCCATAAATCGTGACTGACCACTGATGTTTGCTCCATAAATCGTGACCACTGCTGTTTGCTCCACAACACTGACCACTGATAGTTGCTTCATAAATCGTGACTGACCACTGATGTTTGCTCCATATATCGTGACCACTGCTGTTTGCTCCACAACACTGACCACTGATGGTTGCTCCATAAATCGTGACTGACCACTGATGTTTTCTCCATAAATAGTGACCACTGATGTTTGCTCCACAAATCGTAACTGACAACTGATGTTTGCTCCATAATTCGTGATCGCTGAAGATTGCCCAACAAATCGTGTCTGACCACTGATGTTTGCTCCAGAAATCGTGTCTGACCACTGATGTTTGCTCCAGAAATCGTGTCTGACCACTGATGTTTGCTCCAGAAATCGTGTCTGACCACTGATGTTTGCTCCAGAAATCGTGTCTGACCACTGATGTTTGCTCCAGAAATCGTGTCTGACCACTGGACAGAATTCAGAACCAATTCGCAAATAAGACAAGAGACTAAGCAAGATACAGTATCCAATTTCATAAGAAGACGCCTTTGGAACTACATCGGCCATGTACTCAGAATGGACAAGACAAGACTCCCCTACCAAGCCCTCATATGGTCACCAGTAGGGAAAAGAAAACGGGGAAGACCAAGAGAGACCCTGCGTAGAACCATCATCAGAGAAGGCTCATTCAATGGCCAAGTAAATATCCAAGATCTATAACAGGTAGCAGCGAACCGCCAGGCATGGAGAGACAGGACTTCTGCCCTATGCGCCGCCGTAGGCTCAAGAGGAAAGACTAACTAACTAACTAACTGATGTTTGCTCCATAAATCGTGATCGCTGATGTTTGCTCCAGAAATCGTGACCGCCGATGTTTGTTCTAAATATCGTGACCGCTGATGTTTGCTCCAGAAATCGTGACCTCTGATGTTTATTCTAAAAATCGTGACCTCTGATGTTTATTCGAAAAATCTTGACCTCTGATGTTTACTCCTCAAATCGTGAACACTAATGTTTACTCCACAAATAGCTTGATTCTCTTATCCGCCGAGAAAGATGTAATCACGAGTGCCCGGACATTATCGGATAGCCCTATCACGGAGCCGAACGCCGGCGTTTTCCCTTGTCTAAACAAATTATTCACAAATAACATAGTATCGATCCTGTCTACACAATGTTTCAGAGGTCACGATGCTAATGGTGACTGTGGGCGGGTACGAGTGCAATGTTGGTTAGTGAAGTACAACTTTCAGACATCGCGTCTAATGTTGGTTAGTGAAGTACAACTTCCAGACGTCGCGCCTAATGTCCGTCCATTATCTCATGGCACAAACACAGGCCTACTACAGGCGCTGTTTATTGGGCTGTCCGTGTAACATGGCATGTTCCATCAAGTGGGCCTTTCTCTCCGACTGACCAAAATCGTGTATCTAATGAATTATTCCTGTTCTGTCATTCTCGTCTGATTCCCTTTTATGTGGTTTATATTATTTGTACTTGTGAGGTTTATATTATTTATACTTGTGAGATTCATATTATTTGTACCTATCTGGTTTATATTAATTTACCTGTGTGGTTTATATTATTTTACTTGTGTTATTTATATTATCTGTACTTGTCTGGTTTATATTATCTCACTTGTGTTGTTTATATTACTTGCACCTATCTGGTTTATATTATTTTACATGTGTTTTTATTTTATATATTATTTATATTATTATTATAACATTATCATTTTACGAGGTGTACATTATTTGTACTTATCTGGTTTATATTATGTTACATGTTGTTTATATTATTTGTACTGGTGTGGGTAAGATTATCTGTACCTGAGTTGTTTATATTATTTTACCTGTAATAATTTTATTATTATATTATTTTATCTGTGTGGTGTATATTACTACTACCTGTATGGTTTATATTTTTTTTACGTGTGTAGTCTATAATATTTGGTTTTGTCTGGTTTATATTATTTTGTCTGTGTGGTTTCTATTATTTGTACTGGTGTGGGTAAGACTATGTGTACCTGTCGGGTTTATATTATTTTACGTGTGTTGCTATATTATTTGTACTTGTCTGGAGTATATTATTGTACCTGTGTGGTTTATATTATTTGTACCTCTCTAGTTTATATTATTTGTGCCTGTCTGGTTTATATTATTTTATCTGTGTTGTTTATTATTATTTGTACTGGTGTGGGTAATGATTACCTGTGTGATTTATATTATTTTATCTGTGTGATTTATATTATTTTATCTGTGTGATTTATATTATTTGAATCTGTCAGGTTTCTCCGTGGCATTCTGTATCCAGGAGTGTCCCCCGTCCCGCAGCAGCTGGTCCAGTAAGTACATACAGGAGTGTTCCCCTCACTCTACAGCTGGTCTAGTAAGTACATACAGGAGTGTTCCCCTCACTCTACAGCTGGTCTAGTAAGTACATACAGGAGTGTTCCCCTCACTCTACAGCTGGTCTAGTAAGTACATACAGGAGTGTTCCCCCCACTCTACAGCTGGTCTAGTAAGTACATACAGGAGTGTTCCCCTCACTCTACAGCTGGTCTAGTAAGTACATACAGGAGTGTTCCCCTCACTCTACAGCTGGTCTAGTAAGTACATACAGGAGTGTTCCCCTCACTCTACAGCTGGTCTAGTAAGTACATACAGGAGTGTTCCCCTCACTCTACAGCTGGTCTAGTAAGTACATACAGGAGTGTTCCCCTCACTCTACAGCTGGTCTAGTAAGTACATACAGGAGTGTTCCCCTCACTCTACAGCTGGTCTAGTAAGTACATACAGGAGTGTTCCCCTCACTCTACAGCTGGTCTAGTAAGTACATACAGGAGTGTTCCCCTCACTCTACAGCTGGTCCAGTAAGTACATACAGGAGTGTTCCCCTCACTCTACAGCTGGTCCAGTAAGTACATACAGGAGTGTTCCCCTCACTCTACAGCTGGTCTAGTAAGTACATACAGGAGTGTTCCCCTCACTCTACAGCTGGTCTAGTAAGTACATACAGGAGTGTTCCCCTCACTCTACAGCTGGTCTAGTAAGTACATACAGGAGTGTTCCCCTCACTCTACAGCTGGTCTAGTAAGTACATACAGGAGTGTTCCCCTCACTCTACAGCTGGTCTAGTAAGTACATACAGGAGTGTTCCCCTCACTCTACAGCTGGTCTAGTAAGTACATACAGGAGTGTTCCCCTCACTCTACAGCTGGTCTAGTAAGTACATACAGGAGTGTTCCCCTCACTCTACAGCTGGTCTAGTAAGTACATACAGGAGTGTTCCCCTCACTCTACAGCTGGTCCAGTAAGTACATACAGGAGTGTTCCCCTCACTCTACAGCTGGTCCAGTAAGTACATACAGGAGTGTTCCCCTCACTCTACAGCTGGTCCAGAAGTGTCCCCCGTCCCCCTGAAGCTGGACTAGTACGTCCAGGAGTGTCCCCCCGACCCCCTACAGACTACAGCTGGTCCAGTATTCAGGAGTGTCCCCCGTCCCCCTACAGTAAGTACATCCACCATGACGAAGTGGTGTGTTTCCTCCTCATTTTCTGCAGCTATTCTAGATCCGACCTCCTGCCATGTAGATAAATGATACCCGTTGTCCGAGTGTGTTGCTTTCATTCCTTCCTCTCCCATACATCCTGGACTTATCCTTGGGGAGACGCAGCAAGTGTGACAGTTACGCCTTAGGATGGGGCAGGGGATTTTCTTCTGACTGAATATGTCTCCTTTCTCGAGGCAATCACAGTGAATCGCACAGAAAGAAAAGGTCTCAAAATTTGACAATACACACTCGGTCAGTAGGCCAGAGTTGGACTAAGGGAATTACACGGTATTTGCTCCACACTTCAATCACCTCTGCTTATTTATTATTAAGGTAATCAACAAATCGAGGCAACATTATGATAACAGAAGTAGTTACTAAATAACCACATATAGAATATATCATGTTAAAAAAAAAAGGCATAGCTACTAAAGACCCACACATATGTACAATTTTGACAAGCAATAACTTGTTCAATTCAATGAGTGAATTGTTGACATTGCCCACAAGAATACCTTAGGGTTTATCCAATCAAGTGACAGTTGTTTTGCATTTGGGTTACAAGAGTATGTTAGCGTACAGGCTTTCCCGTGAGTATGGTGTGTGGCCTGCTCTTGCATCGATTATCGATTGGCATCTCCTGGGCATGGATGCGATCAGACGTCAAATGTGGGCCTGTGGGATGGCTGCCCACTCTTCCTGGAGTGCCTGGAACAGATCACGACGATTGGCTGGAGCAACGTCTTGGCGACAAGCACGTCTATGCAGCTCATCCAACAGGTGCTCAATCGGACTTATGTTTGAAGACAGGGATGGCCAGGGAAGGGTGAGAATGTTGTTGGCAGTTAGGAACTGCGTGGTCAGCCTTGCACATGGGGTCTGGCGTTCTCCTTTTGAAACACAGACCTTTGAGCAGCCAAAAGTGGAAGGACGTAGGGTAGACACATTTTATTGTGGTATCTTTGCACATTCAAGCCCCCTTCTGTTTCTTGTTATTTGTTGCTGCCTGTCCTGTTGCCCTTGTTCGCAGGATCACACATTCTGCTGCTTCATCTTTACCAGCTGCAGATCTTTCAGGCGGCCGTTCCTCCAGTCAGTCTAACTGCTTCATCTTTACCGGCTGCAGATCTTTCAGGCGGCCGTTCCTCCAGTCAGTCTAACTGCTTCATCTTTACCGGCTGCAGATCTTTCAGGCGGCCGTTCCTCCAGTCAGTCTATCTGCTTCATCTTTACCGGCTGCAGATCTTTCAGGCAGCCATTCCTCCAGTCAGTCTATCTGCTTCATCTTTACCGGCTGCAGATCTTTCAGGCGGCCGTTCCTCCAGTCAGTCTATCTGCTTCATCTTTACCAGCTGCAGATCTTTCAGGCGGCCGTTCCTCCAGTCAGTCTGTCTGCTTCATCTTTACCGGCTGCAGATCTTTCAGGCGGCCGTTCCTCCAGTCAGTCTGTCTGCTTCATCTTTACCGGCTGCAGATCTTTCAGGCGGCCGTTCCTCCAGTCAGTCTATCTGCTTCATCTTTACCGGCTGCAGATCTTTCAGGCGGCCGTTCCTCCAGTCAGTCTATCTGCTTCATCTTTACCGGCTGCAGATCTTTCAGGCGGCCGTTCCTCCAGTCAGTCTCTCTGCTTCATCTTTACCGGCTGCAGATTTTTCAGACGGCCGTTCCTCCAGTCAGTCTCCCTGTGAAACTTGTGGATCTGAACGGGATTATCCAGACAGTGTAATGAGCTCGGCAGAGTCAATGTCTACCCAGACATCAAGTGCTTTGTTATCATCAGTCAGATAGTCTTGCTGATCCTCTACTGGACTGTAGCCATCAATATCAAGATATGGCTCCATTGGGCGGAGAATGAGCGAGCCACGAGCCAACCAGTCATAAAAAAAAGAGCATAACAAGGCGGTTTCGTGTTTCAGCGGCTAACCAGGATAACCAGGATAACCAGGATAACCAGGATAACCAGGATAACCAGCAGGAAACAGGGATATCGGGTCTGATTATTCTGGGGATTGAGTCGTGGAATGGAGACAGCATAGAGACGGTTGTTGTACGGAGCCACGAAGCGCATGCCCTGAGTGTCAGTGGCCTTCATGATCAAGAAACTCAGCCATGTGTTGATGATTATGGCTGTAATGGCCTGGAGTATAACCTACCACTCGATCCTGACTTTTGTTCTCTCCCTGACACTATGTGTGCTGTGGCTAATGCCGAACACTCTCACGGCATGTCTGGCGATTTCTCCCTTGCTGGTCATATACTGGTACAACATGTCCAGGGATCTCTCCCTTGCTGGTCATATACTGGTACAGCATGTCTGGCGATTTCTCCCTTGCTGGTCATATACTGGTACAAGATGTCCAGGGATCTCTCCCTTGCTGGTCATATACTGGTACAACATGTCTGGGGATCTCTCCCTTGCTGGTCATATACTGGTACAGCATGTCTGGGGATTTCTCCCTTGCTGGTCATATACTGGTACAGCATGTCTGGGGATCTCTCCCTTGCTGGTCATATACTGGTACAGCATGTCTGGGGATCTCTCCCTTGCTGGTCATATACTGGTACAGCATGTCTGGGGATCTCTCCCTTGCTGGTCATATACTGGTACAGCATGTCTGGGGATCTCTCCCTTGCTGGTCATATACTGGTACAGCATGTCTGGGGATTTCTCCCTTGCTGGTCATATACTGGTACAGCATGTCTGGGGATTTCTCCCTTGCTGGTCATATACTGGTACAGCATGTCTGGGGATTTCTCCCTTGCTGGTCATATACTGGTACAGCATGTCTGGGGATCTCTCCCTTGCTGGTCATATACTGGTACAGCATGTCTGGGGATTTCTCCCTTGCTGGTCATATACTGGTACAGCATGTCTGGGGATCTCTCCCTTGCTGGTCACATACTGGTACAGCATGTCTGGGGATCTCTCCCTTGCTGGTCATATACTGGTACAGCATGTCTGGGGATCTCTCCCTTGCTGGTCATATACTGGTACAGCATGTCTGGGGATCTCTCCCTTGCTGGTCATATACTGGTACAGCATGTCTGGGGATTTCTCCCTTGCTGGTCATATACTGGTACAGCATGTCTGGGGATTTCTCCCTTGCTGGTCATATACTGGTACAGCATGTCTGGGGATTTCTCCCTTGCTGGTCATATACTGGTACAGCATGTCTGGGGATCTCTCCCTTGCTGGTTATATACTGGTACAGCATGTCTGGGGATTTCTCCCTTGCTGGTCATATACTGGTACAGCATGTCCGGGGATTTCTCCCTTGCTGGTCATATACTGGTACAGCATGTCTGGGGATCTCTCCCTTGCTGGTCATATACTGGTACAGCATGTCTGGGGATTTCTCCCTTGCTGGTCATATACTGGTACAGCATGTCTGGGGATCTCTCCCTTGCTGGTCATATACTGGTACAGCATGTCTGGCGATTTCTCCCTTGCTGGTCATATACTGGTACAGCATGTCTGGCGATTTCTCCCTTGCTGGTCATATCTGCAAAGTTTCTGCTTCTGACCCAGCACGCGTTCTGCTTACATTTGACATAGAGTCTATCACATTGGAAGGCATACAGCTGCTTCATTTTCAACTTTAGCATTCATGAATACTTGTATTTCTGGAAGGCATTCACCAAATCATCATAAAATTCACCAATGCTGTCATCACTGATGTCTATTGTTGGTGTATGATGTTGATATGGAAAGGTATTCCACTCATCTGTACTAGTAATATTCTGTTTGATACAGTCCAATATCCTTTGATCAATTTTATATCTGTATATACGTTATAATTGCTACCCCATTGCTAATTTTTCTCTCCCATTATATTCAGTATTCTTCTTTAAGTCTTAATGTTATCACATTTTCCAACCCCACTCACAGTTCTAACATTCCAAGTTCCCACTTTCAATGATGGTAATCTTTTGCACTCAGTCGCTAGCTGGAGTCAGTTGGTGCACATGACTACCCCCAATGCACGAGGCTGCTTCTATGGAACACCCATTTACGCCGTTTCTCTGATTTTCGATGAAGTTTCAAAACATGATTTTCTTGGCATCTATAAAGATGGTAGTTTGCCCTTGCTGTCATTCTTAGCTGTGCCATCTGGTAATAACCATTGCGTTGTGAAGATTACACAAACGAACACAATTCAGGTCAACACGTGCATTTGACACTGTAAAGAACATTTGAAGCTGGTTTATATGCACTATAGCAGCAAATTTTACTGACAATCTCATAACAAGGCAAGCTCGGATAGCTATGCGTGTCTGTGTTTGAACAGTGTATATTCTGGTAAACAGTCTGACACAAGATAAGAGCATGTGATTGATATTACAGAAATCGCAATGATTTATGTGAACTCTAGAATGTCTACAGATCCATAGACTTATCTGTCATAAGCTGGGAGGTGCCCCTCAACAGCTAGATGCCTCTCCAAGTTTTACCTGTGCGTGGAGTTGTGAACCCGAATAGCTCACACGGTTGTGCTGTGGATCACGATCCACTCCCCTGCAGCAGTCTGGCTGGGTACCTGTAAATAATATAAAATAACACAGTTTTACATAATTGAATTACGAAAAACACAGGACGTTGCGGCAGCTAGCCTTCATAAGCAAAAACATACATACACAAAACACAACGTATCATGACGGAGAAGACCTTCTAGTGACTATATTAGGACATAAGAACGGGATGTGAAGAATGAGAGGATGAAAAAAGAAGAGTACAATAAAGAGAAAATACAAATTTGAAAAAAAAATAAATGCTACTTATCTCAGATTTTCAGGCTGTGATATTAATATAAATGTCACCTTAAGCCTCATTTAGACAGCCATGGGAGTCTGCGGGTCATGGAGACCGGGGTAGGGAATGGTAACGGTTCAGTGAAGATCCCAGGTAAATGAGTGGAAGTGGAACATGAAAAATGGGGGGAAGGTAAGGCGGGAAAATGGAAGCAATGGAGATGTGTTGGTGGTCCAAGAGTGAAAACTATGGACTGCCCCGGTGGATGTCCGTACAATGGATGAGTGGGTGCCAGTGAAATGTTGGTCATATCATGTGGTTACTCTAGAGTGGGTGCCAGTGAAAGGTTGGTCATATCATGTGGTTACTCTTGAGTGAGTGCCAGTGAAAGGTTGGTCATATCATGTGGTTACTCTAGAGTGGGTGCCAGTGAAAGGTTGGTCATATCACGTGGTTACTCTAGAGTGGGTGCCAGTGAAATATTGGTCACATGTGATTACTCTAGAGTGGGTGCCAGTGAAAGATTGGTCACATTATATGCTTAGTCTGGAGTTTCCCGAAATATTGCCAAGTGTTGGGGTCTGAGTCCCACTCCCGAGACCCAGGTTCACATACCACGAGCCATTAGTCTCAGGAATCAGACCCCAGATTAACCGTGCATGACACATCAACCCATCAGTGAATCGGAAGGGTGAAGATTATTACTGGACACTTGTGGGGGAAGCTCTGTTCTCGTCATTCTTACTTAATGGGATATAGCACATAGCACAATTCACACACAACACACCTTACTCATAATACACGCGGAATATATACATGTGACAAATAATACACAATACTCAAAACACACATGACACATTTCAGGGGCAACACACACACACACACACACACACACACACACACACACACACACGCACGCACACACACACACACACACACACACACACAAATAAATAAACAGACAGACAGACAGACAGATATGCGCACATGCGTACACACACACACGCACATATGCACACATACACACATGCACGCATGAACACATGCACACATACACACATACACATATACACGCATAAACACATACATAGATGCAGACACAGACACAAACACACTCCACAGGTACTGTAACAAAGCACAAACATAAACACACATCACACAGTCAGACTTACACACAAACACACCAAACAAACACAACTTGAACACACTGATTCCCTACATAAACACTTACATAAAAAAAATCACTAATTACCACACATATAAGTACACATTAATGGAACACACCACACGCACGCACGTATACACACCTCCTAACACATTATAAAAAATACACACACGCACGCACACATACACACCTCCTAACAAATTACAAAAACACGCACACACTACACCGCATCGCACCACACTACACTGCACTACACTGCACTATACTAAACTACATTACACCACACTACACTACACCACACTACACTACACTACACTACACTACACTACACTACACTACACTATACTAAACTACATTACACCACACTACACTACACTACACCACACTACACTACACCACACTACACTACACTACACTACACTACACTACACTACACTATACTAAACTACATTACACCACACTACACTACACCACACTACACCACACTACACTACACTACACTACACTACACCACACTACACTACACTACACTACACTACACTACACTACACTACACTACACTACACTACACTACACCACACTACACTACACTACACCACACTACACTACACTACACTACACTACACTACACTACACTACACTACACTACACTACACCACACTACACTACACTACACCACACTACACCACACTACACCACACTACACTACACTACACCACACTACACTACACTACACCACACCACACTACACCACACTACACCACACTACACCACACTACACTACACTACACCACACTACACTACACTACACTACACTACACTACACTACACTACACCACACTACACCACACTACACCACACTACACCACACTACACTACACTACACTACACTACACTACACTACACTACACCACACTACACTACACCACACTACACCACACTACACCACACTACACTACACTACACTACACTACACTACACTACACTACACTACACTACACTACACTACACTACACTACACTACACTACACTACACCACACTACACTACACTACACTACACTACACCACACTACACCACACTACACTACACTACACTACACTACACTACACTACACTACACTACACCACACTACACTACACTACACCACACTACACCACACTACACTACACTACACTACACTACACCACACTACACTACACTACACTACACTACACCACACTACACTACACTACACCACACTACACTACACTACACTACACTACACTACACTACACTACACTACACTACACTACACTACACTACACTACACTACACTACACTACACTACACCACACTACACCACACCACACTACACTACACTACACTACACTACACTACACTACACTACACTACACCACACTACACTACACTACACCACACTACACTACACTACACTACACTACACCACACTACACTACACTACACTACACTACACCACACTACACTACACTACACCACACTACACTACACTACACTACACTACACTACACTACACTACACTACACCACACTACACTACACTACACCACACTACACTACACTACACTACACTACACTACACTACACCACACTACACTACACTACACCACACTACACTACACTACACTACACTACACTACACTACACCACACTACACTACACTACACTACACTACACTACACTACACTACACTACACTACACTACACTACACTACACTACACCACACTACACTACACTACACTACACTACACTACACTACACCACACTACACTACACTACACTACACTACACTACACCACACTACACTACACTACACCACACTACACTACACTACACTACACTACACTACACCACACTACACTACACTACACCACACTACACTACACTACACCACACTACACTACACTACACCACACTACACTACACTACACTACACTACACCACACTACACTACACCACACCACACCACACTACACTACACTACACTACACTACACTACACTACACTACACCACACTACACTACACTACACTACACTACACTACACCACACTACACTACACCACACTACACTACACTACACTACACTACACTACACTACACCACACTACACTACACCACACTACACTACACTACACTACACTACACTACACTACACCACACCACACCACACTACACTACACTACACTACACTACACCACACTACACTACACTACACCACACTACACTACACTACACTACACTACACTACACTACACTACACTACACTACACTACACTACACCACACCACACTACACTACACTACACTACACTACACTACACCACACTACACTACACTACACCACACTACACTACACTACACTACACCACACTACACTACACCACACCACACCACACTACACTACACTACACTACACCACACTACACTACACTACACTACACCACACTACACTACACTACACTACACTACACTACACTACACTACACTACACCACACCACACTACACTACACTACACTACACTACACTACACCACACTACACCACACTACACTACACTACACTACACTACACTACACTACACCACACCACACCACACTACACTACACTACACTACACTACACTACACTACACTACACTACACTACACTACACTACACTACACTACACTACACTACACCACACCACACTACACTACACTACACTACACTACACTACACTACACTACACTACACTACACTACACTACACTACACTACACTACACCACACCACACCACACCACACCACACCACACCACACCACACCACACCACACCACACTACACTACACTACACTACACTACACTACACTACACTACACTACACTACACTACACCACACTACACTACACTACACCACACTACACTACACTACACTACACTACACTACACTACACTACACTACACTACACTACACTACACTACACTACACTACACTACACTACACTACACTACACCACACTACACTACACTACACCACACTACACTACATTACAATACGCTACACTACACACAGATACACAAAGCAAACATATATAGCAATTACACATACACCCGACACAAATACACACACTTTACAAGCACACACACACACACGGCACACCACACATCCCACACACACACCACACAAACACACTATACACACAGTTGACAAGGCATCTCACGTGGCATATCACACACACAGGCACCCCCACGCACATGTAAACTATTTCATTATACAAATAACTACATTGTTTTCTGGCTCCCCCGCTCTGAGCCCTGCCCCGCCCCCTGCGGGCCACTCTCCCAGAAAGAGAATCACTTAACCGGCTCCAGGCGGCGGTAATCCCGCTGTAAGGCAGTCAGATCTCAGAGCGCCCGTGGGCACGCAGATCTCTCATCTGTCTACACTCACCCCCAACCCACCCCCGATCCCCGAGACACGAGCAATGGGATTGGGCGAGAGGCTCGTCTCCGAGAGAAGGTTTAGAAATGTCTGGATGTGAAACTGGAGACTTGCGGCAGGGATCCAGGCAGAAGGAGGATGGGTTTAGCAAGTTGGACTCCTTCAACAGATGGCAATCCTCTGTGGGTGGGTGTCTGCCTGACTGTCTGTCTGGATCAGTGTGTCAGCTTCTGCGTGTCCTCTCTCTCATTCTCTCACTCTCGCTTTCACCCTCTCTCACTCTCTGTGTCTCTCTGTGTGTCTCTGTCGCTCTCTGTCCGTCTCTTTCTCTTTGTCTCTGTCCCTTACTCTTTGTCCCTGTTTGTCTCTTTCTCTTTCTCTCTGTCTCTTTCTCTTTGTCTCTGTCTGTCTCTCTGTCTCTGTCTCTTGAATTTACATTACAGTAATACCAATAATGTATGCGTGTTTAATTCTCTGGGGTGAACAGTTAGTCTTTCTACTTTAGCGCGCGCGCGCACACACACACACACACACACACACACACACACATACATATATATATATATATATATATATATAGAGAGAGAGAGAGAGAGAGAGAAATTAAATAAGGTCAAATATAAATATACACTAAGAAACACAACATTTTATCTACGTGCACTGAAGAGTGAGGAGATCAAAGATAAATTTAACACACGAGTAAAGAACAGATTGGATCTATTGTCCGATTTGGAAATATTATTTCAAGATGTCAATAACCAATGAGAAATATTAAAGAAATCGGTCAACCAAGCTGCATAAACAACTATCAAAAACATGAAGATAATAGAACGTAAGAAATGGATGAAGGAAGACATCTTAAAACTGATGGAAATAAGAAGAAATAACAAAAATAACCATGAAAAATACGAAGAGATTTACGGGTAAATGAAGAAACATGGCAAAAAGACAAAATAAGCATGGCTTGAGGATAACTGCAAGGAAACTGAAAACCAACACAACCCCAGCATATTATGTTAATGCACATAAAAATTAATGGCGTCATAAGAAATAAACACACAAATCAACAGGTTGCCTAAAGCAAAATTGGCAAGATCGTAATAGAAAAAGATATGAACTTACGTTCGTGGTCAGATTATGTGAAAGATCTTTGTGAAAGATCTTTATAACGATACACGAGAGGAACAGTTTGATATTCTGAATAATAATGAAGGTCCATCAATTTTGATGATGGAAGTTCAGAATGCTCTTAACCATATGAAAACTGGCAAGACCCAGGTCCAGACAACATCACAACAGAACTGATCAATGCCTTAGAAGAATATGGAATAGACCAGATCACCTGTCCTGAAGCGACTTTTAGGCCTTTTGGCTCACTTTAGTTCGTTGTCTTTCTACTGGCAAGTCGACTCCATGGCTGTAATTTCATCATGGCGCTATTTCTCTGCTCCGTAATTAAAGGCTAAAGATCTCCGCGATATGATTTATTATCTTCTGATTACTTTGCTACCAAATCTTGATTGCTTGTCCACGTTTGCTAGCCACTCGCTCTCTGCAACTCTCGCGCTTAAAGTCACAAGTTCAACTAAAGAACACAACAGAAGTCCAGGCTGTTTTCATCATCTGATTCGCCGCTTCATATTTACGACAGTTTATACTTGCATCTAATCACACAGTTATTCTCAACTAAAATATGAACAGATGCTATCACTGAGAAGACTAAAATATAATACACAAACAGCACTTGGCTTGTGCCATTCTATCACTAGTTACGTCACCTCCAACCTGGACCGTGTCTCCGCTAGTAATCGCCAGTTCCACACGAGGATTGACCTCTCCTGACACTCGTTACAAAATGTGCTCCACGCACCAACAAACACTCGTGCAGGTGTGAGTTCCATTCATACCTTACCCACTCCTTGACATAACCAGACTGCTGAACACAATATACGATACTGGCGATATACCTCCTCAATTATGTAATTCTACATTTCTTGCAATCCCAAAGAAATCAAGAGTCATGGAATGTGATCAACATCGAACAAATAGTATAAGGAGCCATATCACAAAGATTTAGCTAAGAATTATCATGCAGAGAGTTAGGAAGAAAATGCAACCCAAAATAGGATAAGAATAATATGAGTTTGTAGAAGGCAAGTGTACAGCAAATGCTGTGTATATACTGAGAACATTAATTGAACGTTCTATAGAAGTAAACAAAACTCTACATCTAAAGATCTACATCTTTGTTTTAATGACTACACAAAGGCATAAAGTGAGACATGTCAACATTATGAAGATACTTGCAGATCTACAAATTGATGGGAAAGACCTTTGACTTGTATAAACAACATATACTGGAAACAACAAGCTGCCATAAAGATTGATAATTAAGTAGATCAAAATAAGCCTACTAAGGGAAGTGTGCGACAGGGATGTGTAATGTCTCCAGATATTTTTTTCCCTATACAGTGAAACTATTTTGGAGAAATTTAGAAAATATGGGAGGATTCACCATTGAGGGACGTAACATCATTAACATTAGATGTGCGGATGATGCCACAATGTAATGTCTGGAAATGAGAATATTCTTAAACACGTAAATCGGTACACCTATCTCGGAACAGTCATAAAACTGATGGGGGATGCCTTGAAGAGATTAGAACAAGAATTGCCATTGCAAAGGCGGCTTTTTGCAAAATGAAAAACATACTGGCCAATAAAAAGATGTCACTTGCAATAAGAAAAAGAATGTTGAGGTGCTACATAGAACTTGTTTTTGTATTGATGTGAAGTGTGGACAACGAGCCGACCAGCTGCAAAATATCTGATGGCTGTGGAAATGTGGTTTCTGAGGAAAGTGCAAAGAATACCATGGACAGACAGAAAAACCAATGACCAAGTCCTACAGGAGACAAATGAAAACTGCAAACTGATTAGAGAAATTAGACGTAGAAAGTCACAAAATTTTGGACCCGTTATGAGAAGAAATAAATTGGAGAACTTGGTGACAACTGGCATTACTGAGAACTGGGAAGAGAACAAGGGGAAGACAGAGAAGTAAACACCTGGATGGCTTGGCCACGTGGCACTATTCCATGGTCGAGACAGGAACACGGAGCTGATCCACGGACCTTGTGATCGAGTGAGATGGCGAATCATGACTGCCCACACTTATTAGCATAGCACATGATGATCATGATTTAGTTCTAGTGGAAATTAAGGGTTTCTAAAACAATGATATATATAGTTCTGGTGGGAATTCAGAGTTTCCGAAACAAATATATATATGTATTTCTGGTGGCAATTCAGGGTTTCTGAAACAATGATAAATGCACTTCTGGTGGGAATTCAGAGTTTCACAGAGATATATGTAGTTATGGTGAGAATTCAGCGTTTATAAAACAATGATATATGTAGTTCTGGTAGGAGTTAAGGGTTTCTAAAACAAATATATATGTAGTGCTGGTGGGAATTCAGGGTTTCTAAAACAAAAATATATGTATTTCTGGTGGGAATTCAGAGTTTCTGAAACAAAGATATATCTAGTTCTGATGAGAATTAAGAAAACAGAGATGTGTACGTGACCCGGGGAAACTACAACCCTGTCGGAGATTGTTCCTTCCTGCTCCTGAACAACCAAAAACAAGGGGAGGGAATTGCGTGATCTGACCGCATTTTGCCGAGAGTTGTCTTAAAATGGCCGTATAAAATTGATAGTTAAAACGACTTTCTACGAACAATGTGTCTAGTGGCCAACATCCGGCCCCCGTCTCTCCAGGGGGCCTTGGCCACGGGCAACATTGCAGCCGGGCTGTGATCAGAATAAAGACAACATCATGCGAACTGTGCTGTCTTTATGAGCGGCTCATGGTCGTGGTTGGTCTTTATTACCATGTCTTATTTCGTGTCGTTTGTTGTTTCAAACCGAGACAAGTTGTTCCAGCTGTGAGGGGGCGCCTCGAGTGTGGTGGAATGTGTGGTTTGTGTGTTTGTAAACTGCATTAATTCAGTGTATGGATGGAAGGGGTGAGTGGAAGAGAGGATGAATGGATGGATGCACGAAGGAATAACTAGATAGACTGACAGATGGATCAATCCATTAAGGCAAGAATATATGAACGAACACGAATGAATGAATTCATAGGATGTTAGTTCGGTAAAGAAACGGATCAATGAATGGATGCTAGAGTAATGAGTTGATTTGAGTTGAGTTGAGTTGAGTCAAAAACCGACATCCCTGCACTCAGGACATTCCCATACGTGCTCAGTCCCCTCGTTCAACAACCAGCGAAGAGTCATACTACTAATCGTTCCTACCGCTATCTGATTAAAAGTTCTCCTGGTCTTCCCTCTCAGTTTTGAGATTCTTCCAGAATCCCTGCCTGTCGTGTGTGTGTGTAAAAAGAATGACTGTCGTATTAGTTACTTGTTCTTCTTTACCACTTTAGTGTCGTCCCTGGAGTGAAGAGAATCAACACCCACATTATTTTTAATTCAATATCTCTATTCTGGAGAAATCCAGCAGACTCCGTCCACACACTCCCTCAATCTGAAGACACCTTCCTCTCACTCTTACTCACCCCTGGATCATGCCCCCTCTCATTCTTCCCCAACATAACATACTTGACAACTCTAGCTTCAACAAATAAAAACAAGAAATTTATTAAAGCAAAGAGTATATGTAGGAGACGTGTATGTGTGTATAAGGTGTAGAATGTGTGACGGGTATTCTAAATCGTCTATAGACTCAGATCAGTGTTCAAGAGGATATTCATTCTCATCCCTGTGCTGAAGACACACCAGCACCATGTATCCCATACAAGTAGCCTCACCCAGGTGATGCTCCTCCGGTCACGTGAAGACTTCCTCCGTTGTCTCTGAAACCACCAGGATGCTTGGACACCCCTGACAAACACTGTCTAATTAGAGTCTGATTCACACTATGAACTTCCTCGGTTATTTAACGGATTGTTAATCAGGAAATTCTAATCCTATTGTCACTGTTAGTGGAGAAATCTTAATGGATCTAGAGTCACTGGTTCTAAAGATTCCTCATATTAGCACCACAATCTAACTGTTCTGGGTATCAGTATAAATTATGCAATGTTCTGACTGTTTATTGATACATCTATCACTTGGCTAAACCTCAATCTCGTCAACATGTCCTGCTCAGCAGAAGCCAAGTTCCCGCAAACCAACTTGGGTATAAGCCCTATGTAGCGGCCTCTCAGCAACCTCTGTCTTCAGATGCTGAGCCCTCCTTGTATAAAACTTTGAACCTGCTTCTTCGTAGTAAATCATCGCACACTCAAGTGGAACACTCAAGGGGAACTGTACATGGAACCTGTAGAGCAGACAACATCATGGTGAGGGCAACTCAGTCCTGGCCAGAATTAGGCAAGTGTAGGCCAATAACAGCACTCAGATCTATAACAGAGATCCGATCTCTGTCATACGGCCAAATAAATCAATCATATGATCTGAGACATGGCAACACTAGGAAAGACTAAAGGAACGGGTAGAAACCCAGCAGATGCCCTACTGGAAGATCCTACCATTGCACATTCCCCTCCTCCCTCTAAACCATCCTTAATCTCTCTAATTATTATTCCACTACATTGTCCTCAACTTCCCGAGTAAAATGATATATAACACAAGCTACTTGAAGCCACACAATAGAATACTAGTGCCGACGCTCGTATAATACTTTCTAGCACCGCACTTATAGAACATTCTATCACTAATCATAATACATTATATCACTGCACCTATAATACATTATATCACCGCACAGTACTGTACTCTATTCCTAATCATACTCTTAAGTTAGATATAATTAATTGCCTACCATATGTCTATTCCTGTTGTTACTCGAGAAACTAGGCAATCCGATTGGATCTATGTCCGCGGATAACTATCACTACTTAGATTGTCTAGTCCCTCTAATATAACACAACTCGGAATAATCCCCACTCCTAACACTACAGAATGTTATCCTCGACTCCCTCTACCTGTTTACTGCACTGGGTTTTATATGGGTGCTTGAGTGAGTCACCAGAAAGTCCAGACGCCAATCAGTCCAGAATCTGGCTTTGTCCTCCTGTTTCCAGACTAACCAGAGTCAATTAGCTGTCAAGTTTCCTTTTCATCTGGGGAGTTCTTTGTCTCATCCAACAAATATCCGGGTTGTCTGTGAGCCAGAGACCTTTCTCCCATTACAGAATCCTTCTGACCTCTAGCAGACATCTGTCCATTACTTTCAACGGCCAACTCCCGTTTTGTAGACAAATGTTGCCAATACACACCTCTCGAACAACATCCTGTCATCAAACTGTCGACTGTGTGTAGACAACTCGACGTGACTCCCTTTGATCTCATACACACTGTCGACCAGGTGCAGAGAATCTGTACCGACGTATTTTCCTCAGTTTGTTCACCATAAAAGAGTCAATTGTGTTAGCAAAATAATGTCGGGCCTGGTTGTCATCGATCGACTGACAAGTTAATTTATCCTGTGACACTGCCGATCCCCCGCAATCTCATTCTATCCACATATGAGTTCTCAATCTGTTCCTCCGCCTTCTCCACCTGGTCCCACAAGCGCACGACCACCTCCCCCTTGTCCATAGGCAAATTACCACCAAGAGGTGCATTCCCTGCTAGCCTATCAGCCTGTTCATTCCCCGTACACCCGCATGGCCAGGACAAAATATCCATACAATTCTCACAATCTGTGACCTCTGAAGCGACGAGAGCCATTCCACATGAAACATTCCTGTCTCCACCTTGCTAAGCATATTCTTTTAATCCGTAATGAACACAACGTGTGTTGCATTAGTCTCCTCTAGCCACCGGAATGCCGCTGTTACTGCCTCCACCTCCATTCTCATGCTGGAGGTCGTAGTCTCATATGCCAGACTCTCCTGTTTCAAGACACGCCCATTAGCCTTTGCAATAAAGCCCCAGCCACTACGTCTATTTCTCACCACTGACCCATCGGTGTAGATGACTATGTCACCTTGATGTGTGTTGCTCTGGATCAGCTGTTGCACTTCAAACTCAGTGCGGCCCGCTGCCCATTCTCTGCACTCACGACCCAGTGTTATTATTACATTGTGCCAGTCCGTCATGTCTTCCAGAACTTCCACCCACTTTCTTTCACGATTGATGGTCTCTAGATCACACACCTGACGTATAGAAAGTTCTGCCTGTGCCATCCAGGACCTGCCTCGTCTTAGTCTATGACCCTTGACTATATCGATGGCTTCATGCAGCGGGTGATCCCTGTCTGCGGCAACTCTCAGGTACCATTTGGCCTGAAGGACCCTATGCCTATCCGTCATTGTAGGTTGTGCCAGGATATGCCTCATGCAGATAATTGGTGTGTCCTTTGTGCACCCCAGGATTAACCCCATGGCAGCATTCTGTATGCGCTCCAACTTTTCAAGCTAACTTTTTGATACTGTCAGCAGCCCCAAACCATACTCAATGACAGAAATTATTAACTGCTGAAAGAGCCTGTACAGCATCCTCTGATCTACCCCGGTTGCTGCCATAGCCCTCAATGCATTAAGTCCCCTACCAGCCTTCACCACCAAAGCCTCCACATGATCCTTACAAGACAAACACCTGTCAAAGGTGATACCCAAGTACTTCAAGCACTCTCTCGACTTAGAGGACATCCATTCAACATAATACCTGGGACGTCTGCTTTGACGATCCGGTTATTCAGGGAGTTGCCAGAGTAATGAATGAATGAATAAATAGCTCAATGAATAAAAAAAGACTGAAGGAATGGTTGGATGATCGGACGAAGAAATAAATGGATGAATCACAAGATGATGAATGTACAGAACTAACACCATAGAACTGACACCATAGAACTAAAACCATAAAACTGAAACTATAGAAGTGAAACCATAGAACTGAAACCATAGAACTAAAACCATAGAACTAAAACCATAAAACTGAAACTATAGAAGTGAAGCCATAGAACTAAAACCATAGAACTAAAACAATAGAAGTGAAGCCATAGAACTGCCGTCGAGCCTGTAGATTCTGTCATGAGAACGTCTGGCACAGCATGTTCGCTGGCGGTTCTATCAAAAGTTCAAAGCAAACTCGTCTGATTGGTTCCCTCCAAGTCCCTCAAAGTCCCTCTTTACCCTCGTCTGACTGGTTCCCTCAAAGTCCTTCCTTACACTCGTCTGATTGGTTCCCTCAAAGTCCCTCCTTACACTCGTCTGATTGGTTCCCTCAGTGTCCCTCTTTACCCTCGTCTGATTGGTTCCCTCAAAGTCTTTCCTTACACTCGTCTAATTGTTTCCCTCAAAGTCGCTCCTTACACTCGTCTGATGGTTCCCTCAAAGTACCCCCTTACACTCGTCTGATTGATTCCTTCAAAGTCCCTGCTTACACTCGTAAGTTTGATGATTATATAGTTGTTTAAGTGAGATGTTTATATAGTTCTGTAGTTTGATGTTTACAGAGTTCTGTAGTTTGACGATTATAGAGTTCTGTAATTTGATAATTATAGAGTTCCATAATTTGACGATTACATAGTTCTACAGTTTGACGATTATAGAGTTATGTAGTTTGATGATGATAAAGTTCTGTAGTTTGACGATTATAGAGTTCTGTAATTTGATGATGATAGAGTTCTGTAGTTTGATAATTATAGAGTTCCATAGTTTGACGATTATAGAGTTATGTAGTTTGATGATGATAAAGTTCTGTCGTTTGATGATTATAGAGTTATGTAGTTTGATGATGATAAAGTTCTGTAGTTTCATGATTATAGAGTTCTGTAGTTTGATAATTATAGTGTTCTGTAGTTTGATGGCTACATATTTCTGTGGTCTGATGATTATAGAGTTCTGTAGTTTGATAATTATTGAGTTCTGTAGTTTGACGATTATAAAGTTCTGTCGTTTGATGATTATAGAGTTCTGTAATTTGATAGTTATATAGTTCTGTAGTTTGATGATTATAGAGTTCTGTAGTTTGATAATTATAGAGTTCCGTAGTTTGATGATCAATTCAGTTCTGTAATTTGATGATTGTAGAGTTCTGTAGTTTGATGATTATAGAGTTGTGTGGTGTGAACGAACGAACGAACGAACTAACGAACGAACGAGCGAACGAAAATCTTTATTTTCAAAGGGTTAAGAATTGGGCATGCAGGCCCGCTTGGCATTCTGCCCTTCTTCTCTGTGATGATTATTGATCTGTGTAATTTGATGATTATTGAGTTGTGTCGTTTTATGATTATATAGTTCTGTAGTTTGATGATTATAGAATTCTATAGTTTTATGATTATATAGTTCTGTAGTTTCATGATTATAGAGTTCTGTAGTTTGATGATTATAGAGTTATGATGTTTGAGGATTATAGAGTTCTATAGTTTCATGACTGAGTTCTGTTGTTTGATGTTGCTAGAGTTTATGTATGTTGATCAGGCCAGAGTTCTGTAGTTTGATGGTATTGGAGTTTGATGATACTAGAGTTGTGTAATTTGGATTATCGCAGCCTTTTATATTTTATATTAATCTCTATAACCATCAAACTATAGCACTCTATAACCATCAGACTACAGACCTCTATAATCATCAAACTACAGAACTATATAATCATCAAACTTTAAACGTTATGAAATCAGTATTAACATCTAGAGAGATTAACAACGCATTAAATATGAGAATTGTCAAATGCTACGTATATTCAACGCTACTGTATGGCGCAGAAGCCTGGACATTGAACAAGTAACCAGAAAGTCGCATAGAAGCCCTGGAGATGTGGATATACCGACGAATATGTCTTATTTCACGGAAACAAAAATAATCAAATGCAGAAGTTCTCGAAAAACTGGGACTGAAGAGTTGATAAAAGAATCAGATCAAATCAAATCAAATCAAATCAACTTTATTAGGGTTACAAATTGGGCGCGCAGGCCCGTCTTATGTTCGGCCCTTCCAATCACTCGTCTTTCATTCATCAAGAGCATTATACATTTACATAGGAAGAAAAATAAACATTGTGAAATGAATGTTGTAAACATAAACAAGGCAAATTACCATGTTATGAGGCCCATCTCCCACCTACCCATACATCACCCACACACACACACGCACACCAAGGGACACATACATACCCCACCAACCGACCCATCCCCCTTCCGCACATCCCCCACCCACACACTCTCCCCTCACCTGTGCCCCCAACCAAAACACACTCGCCACCCACAAACATCCCCCCACCAACCCACACATCCCACGCCCACCCACATACACATCCTAACCCACACATCCTCTCCCCATCCACACCTCAAACCACCCATCCCCCAGCCACATCTCCATTGACCACATATTCACCACCCACGCACACAATCCCCCACCAACCCACACATCGCACATCCACTTACACATCCCCAAACCATACACACACATCCCCACCAACTGACATCTCCCTACCCCCCCCCCCACCACACACACACACTTCTCCCTAACCACCCATACATCCCCAATCCACTCACACACACACCCCACCACCCACACATACATCCTCCACCCACCCATACATGCCTTAACCCAATCCCCCACTACACAATCCCCCACCCGCACATCACATACATCCCCTACCACGCAATATTCCCAACCCACGCACCACACACACACATATCCCTCACCAACACATCCCACACCCACATACCACCACACATCCCCACCTACACACCACACACATATCCCCCACCCACATACCGCACAATATTCCCACCCACACCCACACAGATACCCTTACCCATCCACCCCACATACCCCCACCACACACCACAAAAATCCCCCATCCACACACACATACCTCACCCACACAATATCCCTAACCAACACACCATACACCTCTCCCCACCCACACACGCATTCCCTACCCGTCCACCAACACACACTCACTCACGCACACATCCTCCACTAAGCACCCACACACCCCACCCACTCACCCCCAACCAAACATCTCTCGATCACAATACCCCTACCCATACACAACCTTCACCCACTCACGCATCCCACCCCGACACATACCTCACCCACATACACAACCTTAAGCCACTCACATACCCCCACCCACACATTCCCCATCCACGCAAACATCTCCCACCCACACACCCTCACATACTTCCCCCAACCACCCCACCCATACACACATTCCCCGCACCCATCACACACAACCCCCACACCACACACTATCCCCCACCCACACACATATCCTCACCCATACCACCACACCCCCCACCCACACACCATGCACACATCCCCCACCAACACACCGCACACATATCTCAAACCCACACACCGTACACTTCTCCCCACCCGCCCTTGCATCCCCAATCCACCCAACACAATCCCCTACCCACACAACCCCGCCACCCACACATACTTCCTCAAACTACCCATACATCACCACCCACATAAACACACACACCCCACACCCGTCCCATACACATATCCTCCACCCATACACACGTCCCCCACACCCATTCCCACACCCCTACTTTCACCCCCACACATCCATCCACACATCCCACCAACACCCACAAATATCACTACCCACAAAAACCCACACACCCCAACCCATCCAAACGCATACCCCCACCCACACATCCCCCACCCACACATATCCCCACACTCATACACATCGTCCACACACAATCACACCTCCTCACATCTAGACACATACAAAATGTCTCACGTGAGCATTGAAACTAGTATGAACAAACTCCCACACTTTACTCACACACATACACTGACAATTGTCTGAGCATTCTCATAAAAATGTTAAACATGGAGAAAAGAGGAGGCTAGTGAAATATTTCGGCCAAGTTAAAAGACATAATCTATATATATATAAAAATCTTTGTGTGTATGTATGTATGTATGTATGTATGTATGTATGTATGTATGTATGTATGTATGTATGTATGTATGTATGTATGTATGTATGTATGTATGTATGTATGTATGTATGTATGTATGTATGTATGTATGTATGTATGTATGTATGTATGTATGTATGTATGTATGTATGTATGTATGTATGTATGTATGTATGTATGTATGTATGTATGTATGTATGTATGTATGTATGTATGTATGTATGTATGTATGTATGTATGTATGTATGTATGTATGTATGTATGTATGTATGTATGTATGTATGTATGTATGTATGTATGTATGTATGTATGTATGTATGTATGTATGTATGTATGTATGTATGTATGTATGTATGTATGTATGTATGTATGTATGTATGTATGTATGTATGTATGTATGTATGTATGTATGTATGTATGTATGTATGTATGTATGTATGTATGTATGTATGTATGTATGTATGTATGTATGTATGTATGTATGTATGTATGTATGTATGTATGTATGTATGTATGTGTGTGTGTGTGTGTGTGTGTGTGTGTGTGTGTGTGTGTGTGTGTGTGTGTGTGTGTGTGTGTGTATGTATGTATGTATGTATGTATTTCCGTCCTTCATGCGTTCGCGAACGGTCCAACCGATTGAAATGAAATTTTCTACACGTTTTCCTTTCATTCCTGTGCAACCAACTGTGATAGTTTTATCTATCAGCTATCAGCTATTACCTTCCTAAAATTTAATTTTGTAATTACATGACTGAACATAAGAAAATATAAAAATATATGACAAAAAGGGATATAACTTTTAGTATAATTGTTATATCTTAAGTTACGTCCCCTGAGTTTAAATGAGTTGATTGACAATGAATTAAATGAGATGCTCCACATAGATAGATAGATAGATACATAGATAGATACATAGATAGATACATAGATAGATACATAGATAGATACATAGATAGATACATAGATAGATAGATAGATCCCCGCCAGAGCCTGGGCGAAGCCGGGCCGGGCAGCTAATATTTGGGCAGCTATATTCAAGGGGACTTAACATAAGAAAAGTTATTTCAAGGGTCATAACTTTTAATAACATCACTATTATTTTATGTATAGATTGTTGCATTGTTTTCACAGATTTATAAACTCTTTTCTATAGTTATTTACAGGCATATGAGTTATAATATATAGCGATATAATCTTTAAGGCATTTTCATAATAATTATCATAAAAGTAATGCATCTATTTAAATAGCGAAAATTTTCTAACACATCTTTTATCACGCCTGTTAAAATACTGTTAAAATGCGGTTTCCCCCCCCCCCCCCAAGATTTATAAACTCTTTGTCTATAGTTATTTACAGGCATATGAGTTATAATAAATAATGATATAATCTGTAAGGCATTTTCAAAGTTTTCATAAAAATTATGCATAATGCATAACATTGTAACCCATCTTTTTCTGCTTAAAGAACTTATCAACTGTCATGTCGGTGATTAAAAACAGTTTTCATTAAAAATAATGAATGTTGTGTGGAAGGACATTCTTTTAAGTTACTGTGCGCCAGGAGCTGGGCGAAACCACGCCGGGTCAGATAGATAGACAGACAGATAGTCGGGAACGGGAGCTTATTTGACTACTTATATGAATTAAATGAGATGCTCCCCACCAGGAACTGGGTGAAGCCGGGCCGGGTCAGACAGACAGACAGACAGATAGACAGACAAACAGATAGTCGGGAACGGGAGAGCTTATATGACTACTTATATGAATTAAATTAGATGCTCCCCACCAGGGACTGGGTGAAACCGGGCCGGGTCAGCCAGACAGACAGACAGACAGACAGACAAACAAGCAGACAGACAGACTGATAGATAGATAGATCCCATCCAGGGCCTGGGCGAAGCCGGGCCGGGTCAGCTTGTACTCTTATAAAAATAATACTGGATGGCAAGGTTGAGGGCAAGCGAGCAAGAGATAGACAACGATAAAAGTGGGAAGATAACATCAAGAGATGGACGAACATCAGCCTGACAGGATGTACAGTCAAGGCGAGAGACAGTGTTGGAGATCTATTGCAGCCAACCTTCATTGTGGAGACGGCACCTGATTGATGATTGATGATGATTATATTTTAGTGATACTATAATCTTGTAGTTGGATAATCTTAGATCTGTGTACGTTGACGACTTCATGATTGTGTAGCTTGCTGTACAAGTGTTGTGTAGTTTGATATTAGTGTTCTGTGGCTTTCTGTCATAGAGTTGTGTAGTTTGATATTAGTGTTCTGTGGCTTTCTGTCATAGAGTTGTGTAGTTTGATATTAGTGTTCTGTGGCTTTCTGTCATAGAGTTGTGTAGTTTGATATTAGTGTTCTGTGGCTTTCTGTCATAGAGTTGTGTAGTTTGATATTAGTGTTCTGTGGCTTTCTGTCATAGAGTTGTGTAGTTTGATATTAGTGTTCTGTGGCTTTCTGTCATAGAGTTGTGTAGTTTGATATTAGTGTTCTGTGGCTTTCTGTCATAGAGTTGTGTAGTTTGATATTAGTGTTCTGTGGCTTTCTGTCGTAGAGTTGTGTAGTTTGATATTAGTGTTCTGTGGCTTTCTGTCGTAGAGTTGTGTAGTTTGATATTAGTGTTCTGTGGCTTTCTGTCATAGAGTTGTGTAGTTTGATATTAGTGTTCTGTGGCTTTCTGTCATAGAGTTGTGTAGTTTGATATTAGTGTTCTGTGGCTTTCTGTCATAGAGTTGTGTAGTTTGATATTAGTGTTCTGTGGCTTTCTGTCATAGAGTTGTGTAGTTTGATATTAGTGTTCTGTGGCTTTCTGTCATAGAGTTGTGTAGTTTGATATTAGTGTTCTGTGGCTTTCTGTCATAGAGTTGTGTAGTTTGATATTAGTGTTCTGTGGCTTTCTGTCATAGAGTTGTGTAGTTTGATATTAGTGTTCTGTGGCTTTCTGTCATAGAGTTGTGTAGTTTGATATTAGTGTTCTGTGGCTTTCTGTCATAGAGTTGTGTAGTTTGATATTAGTGTTCTGTGGCTTTCTGTCATAGAGTTGTGTAGTTTGATATTAGTGTTCTGTGGCTTTCTGTCATAGAGTTGTGTAGTTTGATATTAGTGTTCTGTGGCTTTCTGTCATAGAGTTGTGTAGTTTGATATTAGTGTTCTGTGGCTTTCTGTCATAGAGTTGTGTAGTTTGATATTAGTGTTCTGTGGCTTTCTGTCATAGAGTTGTGTAATTTGATATTAGTGTTCTGTGGCTTTCTGTCATAGAGTTGTGTAGTTTGATATTAGTGTTCTGTGGCTTTCTGTCATAGAGTTGTGTAGTTTGATATTAGTGTTCTGTGGCTTTCTGTCATAGAGTTGTGTAGTTTCATATTAGTGTTCTGTGGCTTTCTGTCATAGAGTTGTGTAGTTTGATATTAGTGTTCTGTGGCTTTCTGTCATAGAGTTGTGTAGTTTGATATTAGTGTTCTGTGGCTTTCTGTCATAGAGTTGTGTAGTTTGATATTAGTGTTCTGTGGCTTTCTGTCATAAAATTGTGTAGTTTGATAATATTAGAGTTCCGTAGCTATCTGGTCTCCTTGGCCTAGGCATTAGCGTCTTTCTCCGTAATCTCGTATATTCTCGTGAGTAACGTAACCTGTCCGAGAATCGGTAGCGGTTCTCGCCGAGTTGGTAACTTAGGGGTATGTGAGCCGGTCGCTCAGAAAACAATGGCAAACTACTGAGTGTAATCTTGCCTAGTACATCAACAGCAGCTGAAAAATGCTTATGTTGACTGCAACGTCCTGTTAGGGATATGAAAAAAAGCTTGCTTGTCCTTGAGATGTGTAGTTTGACGATTTAGTACAGTTGATGATTCTAGGGTCCTATATTTGATGATTCTGGGGTCCTACAATAGATGATTCTAGGGTCCTACAATTGATGATTCTAAGGTTCTACAGTTGCTGATTCTTGGATTCTATAGTTCATGATTTCAGGGCGGTATAGTTTATGATCCTAGTGTCCTATATTTGATGACTCTAAGATCGTATAGTTAATGATTCTAAGGCTGTTAAGTTGATGATTCTAGGGTCCTACAGTTTATGATCCTAGTGTCCTATATTTGATGACTCTAAGATCGTATAGTTAATGATTCTAAGGCTGTTAAGTTGATGATTCTAGGGTCCTACAGTTTATGATTCTAGTGTCCTATATTTGATGACTCTAAGATCGTATAGTTAATGATTCTAAGGCTGTTAAGTTGATGATTCTAGGGTCCTACAGTTTATGCTTCTAGTGTCCTATATTTGATGACTC
The DNA here is from genome assembly GCA_963921405.1 of Cepaea hortensis. Taxonomy (NCBI): domain Eukaryota; kingdom Metazoa; phylum Mollusca; class Gastropoda; order Stylommatophora; family Helicidae; genus Cepaea; species Cepaea hortensis. Next base: position 114,336,023 of record OY992886.1, on the reverse strand, counting down.
TAAGATCGTATAGTTAATGATTCTAAGGCTGTTAAGTTGATGATTCTAGGGTCCTACAGTTTATGATTCTAGTGTCCTATATTTGATGACTCTAAGATCGTATAGTTAATGATTCTAAGGCTGTTAAGTTGATGATTCTAGGGTCCTACAGTTTATGATTCTAGTGTCCTATATTTGATGACTCTAAGATCGTATAGTTAATGTTTGCTGGGGAACTACAAACCGAACTCAATCGCATAAGTACTTGGTGTGATGAAGCTGGGGCAATGGTTAACCCAACAAAGGCAACAGTGACTTGGTTCTCGTTGAATAATCATATTGTCAACAATCCAACACCAACTGTAATGCTGTGTTCAGAGACGGTGGAAAGAACGCAGGCAATGAATTACCTGGGGATACGGTTTGATCGAAGCCTTGCTTATAATGTGCACATAGACCAGGTGATAACAAAGGCCAAGCGGGGTTTGGCAGCGATGCGGGTGATGGCGGCAGCAAACTGTGAGCAGCGCCATCTATGTCTTCTGTACGAGGGGCTGGTCATGTCTGTTTTGGAGTATGCAATGGCAATCTTGACTCTCAGCCATAAGCAGATAGAAAGGATGGAAAGGATACAGAATGAAGCTATGCGCATTATTCTTGGATGTACAAGAGATACAGCATGCAGGGCGATGCGCTACCTTCTTGATTTTCCAACCATTGAAGAGAGAATACAAGTTTGCAGGGCACGCGCCTACCTCAGAATTAACGCAAACACACAACATCCACTGCATAGTGAAATTAGGAAGGTGAAGGGCAGCAGGTTAAAAAGAGGACGGTCGTGGATGGGTCAAGCCGAAGACATTCTTCAACAGGTGTGTTCACTTGAGGACTTAGAACCTGGCGAGGAGTGGGTGCAAGTGCCAACAGACTTCTGCACATCCTTTTCAGTTTGCATCCAACTAGATAGAAAATGCAGACAAGAAAATCCGGTTGCTGTTGAGGCTGAAGTACAAGCGTTGATTTTCGAGAATTCGCTAGACGGTGACGCGGTCATCTACACAGATGGGTCGGTCGTCCGACATGTGAGAAGCTCATGGGCCTTTACAGCTCGGGCCGGAGGGAGAATTGTGAAGGAGGACTCTGGTGCTTTCACTGAAACCACAAGTAGCCTGACCATGGAAGTCATGGCAGTAAGTAAAGCAATAACATGGCTCGAGACACAGACATTCACCAGGGCTTGTTTCCTTAGCGACTCAATGAACATGATCAAGAGGATAGAGGAGGGGTCGATCCGAAGAGAATGGTTGCTGCCTCTGAAGCGGTCTCGGCTGGCAAAGATTAGTTTCATCTTCGTGCCAGGGCATGCGGGAGTACAAGGAAATGAGCGGGCTGACAAGCTCGCAGGTGAGGCTACTGTGGAGGGCGGACGCGCCATGGACCAGGCTGACATTCTGAATGCTCTACGTGATGTGAGACTTTTGCGAGAACCAAGTGATGACTGTGAATCTACAACAATGGCCAGACTGCTAGAGCATCAAATTAAAAGAGGTGTGGCCAAACAAGAACACTACGCAGGAAGCCAAAGAAGATTGATAAACCAACACAGAACTGGCGTCGTTAGCCGCTACACGCTGCGGGATTTGCTGAGGAGGGGATCCGAGCACTTATGGACTGAATGGTTCGATGTGCAGCGAGGATGATCTGTCGACTAACTAACTAACTAAAATAGTTAATGATTCTAAGGCTGTTAAGTTGATGATTCTAGGGTCCTACAGTTTATGATTCTAGTGTCCTATATTTGATGACTCTAAGATCGTATAGTCAATGATTCTAAGGCTGTTAAGTTGATGATTCTAGGGTCCTACAGTTGATGATTCTAGTGTACTATATTTGATTACTCTAAGATCGTATAGTTAATGATTCTAAGGCTGTTAAGTTGATGATTCTAGAGTCGGCTAGTTGATGATACTAGTGTCCTATATTTGATGACTCTAAGATAGTATAGTCAATGATTCTAAGGCTGTTAAGTTGATGATTCTAGAGTCGGCTAGTTGATGATCCTGGGTGATTTAGGTTGATGATTCTTGTGTTGTATATTCTGATTGATCCTCGGATCGTAGAGAAGGCGCAAGAGATACCGCGTCAACAAGTCATGTGACCAAACATCGTTCAACGGAAACTCGCGGGCTACATACGAGGCGCTGCCTGGCACCGCTTGCACGCAGACCATTGGTGGGCACCAACCGCCTGGCACGTGCGTGTGTTCTCCCCCAAGCGCTCATGTGGCCCGCGCGCATGCGGTAGTTTGTGCGCTCCGAAGTTTTTATCGGACAGATTTCTCGCTCTTGGAATGTTTGTTTGTGTGATGAGGATTTCACGTGAAATCAACACCTGTCTGACCACACTCAGGATACAGGTACGGATAATATAATAGGCAGGCTCCGGGTAAAGATCGTCTGTGAGATGTGTTGTGTGATGTACGCGCGTGTGTGTATGTGTGATTTGTCTTGATGAAATTAATGCCCATACTTTATGTCGACATCTGACAGCGGTTGACTAATCTAATGTCCCTATTTTATAACATTTGACAGCTGTTGACTAATGTAATGTCCATATTTCATGCAAATACCTTGCAGCTGTTGACTATTGTAATGTCCATATTTTATGTTGAAATTTGACAGCTGTTGACAAATGTAATGCCTATATTTATGAAATCTGACATTTGTTGACTAATGTAATGTCCATAACTTAAATCGACATCTGACAGCTGTTGACTAATGTAATGTCCATATTTGATGCCAACATCTAAAAGGTGTTGACTAATATAATGTCCGTATGTTATGTCGTCATCTGACAACTGTTGAGTAATTTAATGTCCATATATATGACATCTGATGAATGTTGACTAATGTAATGTCCATATTTTATGACACCTGACAGCTGATGACTAATGTAATGTCCATACTTTATTACTTCTGACAGCTGTTGACTAATGTAATGTCCATATTTTACGACATCTGACTGCTGTTGACTAATGTAACGTCCTTATTTTGTGTCGACATCTGACAGCTGTTGACAAATGGAATGCCCATATTTATGAAATCTAACAGCTGTTGATTAATGTAATGTCCATAATTTATATCGACATCTGACAGCTGTTGACTAATGTAATGTCCGTATTGTATGTTGACATATGACAGTTGTTGACTAATGTAATGTGCATATCTCATGCCAACATCTAAAAGGTTTTGACTAATGTAATGTCCGTATTTTATGTCGACATATGATAGCTATTGACTAATACAATGTCCATATTTTATATCGACATCTGACAGCTGTTTACTGACGTAATGTCCACATTTGAGGTTATCTGACAGCTGTTGACTAACGTAATGCCCACATTTGATGTTATCTGAAAGCTGTTGATGTATGTATATGTCCACATTTTTTGACTTCTGACAGCTGTTGACTAATGTAATGTCCATATTTTATTACATCTGACAGCTGTTGACTAATGTAATGTCCATATTTGATATTATCTTACAGCTGTTGACTAATGTAATGTCCATATTTGATGTTCTCTGACAACTGTTGACTAATGTAATGCCCATATTTGATGTTCTCTGACAGCTCTTGACTAATGTAATGTCCAAATATCATGGCGATAAGTGACAACTTCTAAACTTGTATTGTAGTCTATCCCCATGTGGATAACATAGTTTGTATGTAGCCACGAAGTTGTCAAGTCCCAAGGAATATTGTAAAGTCGTAATGTTTTATGTCACAATGTTATGTCACAGTGCTACGTCACAATGCTAAGTCACAATGGTATGTGACAATATTATGTCACAATGTTATATCACAATGCTATATCGTAATATGTTTCACAATATTATATTACAATGTTATGCCACAATGTTATGTCACAATGTTATGTCACAATGTTATGTCACAATGTGATTTCAAAATGTTTTGTCACAATGTTATGTCACAATGTTATGTCATACTGTTATGTCACAATGTTATATCACAAAGCCATATGACACTGTTATGTCACAATGCTATGTCACAATGTTATGTCACAATGTTATGTCACTGTTATGCCAATGACCTTGACTTACCAAGAGACTGTTGCCTAGGTCAGGCTACACGAGACCCGGGTCTGTACACTGCGGATCGAACCAACGACAACCATGATAGCAGACGAGTAGGAGGGAGGGAGTGAAGATGAGGGGATGAGATTGAGAGAGAGAGAGAGAGAGAGAGAGAAAGAGAGAGAGAGAGAGAGAGAGAGAGAGAATGAGGGAGATAGAGGGAATGAAGGGGAGGGGTGCGATTGAGAGAACGAACGAACGAAGGAGCGAACGAACTTTATTTTCAAAGGGTAACAAATTGGGCACGCTGGCCCGTCTTACATTCGGCCCTTCCAGTCACTCATCTTTTGTTCATCAATAGTGCATAATGCATTCACACAGGGAAAAACATTGTCAAAAGGATGTTGTAAACAAAAAAGAAGTGAGAGAGAGGGAGGGAAAGAAACTGAGAGAGAGAGAGAGAGAGAGAGAGTAGGAGTGGGAGGGATAGAGAAGTACAGAGAAGGAGAGAGAGAGAGTAAATAGGAGTATGAGACTGGGAGAGTGAGAGAGAGAGTGAGGGAGAGAGGGATATAGAGACAGAGTGAGAGAGACAGGGAGAGAGGGATATAGAGACAGAGTGAGAGAGACAGGGAGAGAGGGATATAGAGACAGAGTGAGAGAGACAGGGAGAGAGGGATATAGAGACAGAGTGAGAGAGATAGGGAGAGAGGGATATAGAGACAGAGTGAGAGAGACAGGGAGAGAGGGATATAGAGACAGAGTGAGAGAGACAGGGAGAGAGGGATACAGAGACAGAGTGAGAGAGACAGAGAGAGAGGGATATAGAGACAGAGTGAGAGAGACAGGGAGAGAGGGATATAGAGACAGAGTGAGAGAGACAGGGAGAGAGGGATATAGAGACAGAGTGAGAGAGACAGGGAGAGAGGGATATAGAGACAGAGTGAGAGAGACAGGGAGAGAGGGATATAGAGACAGAGTGAGAGAGACAGGGAGAGAGAGAGGGATATAGAGACAGAGTGAGAGAGACAGAGAGAGAGAGAGAGGGATATAGAGACAGAGTGAGAGAGACAGGGAGAGAGAGAGAGAGAGAGAGGGATATAGAGACAGAGTGAGAGAGACAGGGAGAGAGAGAGAGGGATATAGAGACAGAGTGAGAGAGACAGGGAGAGAGAGAGAGGGATATAGAGACAGAGTGAGAGAGACAGGGAGAGAGAGAGAGGGATATAGAGACAGAGTGAGAGAGACAGGGAGAGAGAGAGAGAGGGATATAGAGACAGAGTGAGAGAGACAGGGAGAGAGAGAGAGAGGGATATAGAGACAGAGTGAGAGAGACAGGGAGAGAGAGAGAGAGGGATATAGAGACAGAGGGAGAGAGACAGGGAGAGAGAGAGAGAGAGGGATATAGAGACAGAGTGAGAGAGACAGGGAGAGAGAGAGAGGGATATAGAGACAGAGTGAGAGAGACAGGGAGAGAGAGAGAGGGATATAGAGACAGAGTGAGAGAGACAGGGAGAGAGAGAGAGAGGGATATAGAGACAGAGTGAGAGAGACAGGAAGAGAGAGACAGGGAGAGAGAGAGAGTGAGAGAGAGTAGGAGTGGGAGGGAGAGAGAAGTACAGAGAAGGAGAGAGAGAGAGAGTAAATAGGAGTATGAGACTGGGAGAGTGAGAGAGAGAGTGAGGGAGATAGACGGATGAAGAGAGAGAGAGAGGGGGAGGGAGGGAATGTAAGAGAGAGAGAGGGGGGGGGGAAGAGGGAGGGAGGGAGAGAACGAACGAACGAACAAACTTTATTTGTAAAGGTGTAAGAATAGGGCACGCAAGCCAATATAACATTCTGTCCTTCTACCACTCTCTTTCATACATGATTTCACCCACACATCATTCGAGGGCAACCAAGAACAACAATATCAAAGATATGCATTATAACCACACGGGGAAAATGCAAAAATCAATACTATATGAGTCAGTAATATTAATGAACGTTGTGGCGGCAATTGTTATTAGTTATGGGGAACATACCATTTTACCAATAGGGAACTACCTGTTATATTCTAGGGTGTTGTTGATGTTGCTGTTGCTGTTGTTGTTGTTGTTGTTGTTATGGTAGTGGTGGTGGTGGTGGTTGTTGTTGTTGTTGTTGTTGTTGTTGTACTTCTTCTTCTTCTTCTTCTTCTTCTTCTTCTTCTTCTTCTTCTTCTTCTTCTTCTTCTTCTTCTTCTTCTTCTTCTTCTTCTTCTTCTTCTTCTTCTTCTTCTTCTTCTTCTTCTTCTTCTTCTTCTTCTTCTTCTTTATTATTATTATTATTAAGAGGGGAAAAAGGGGGGGGGGGTAATATGTACTGATTGTGTTTGAATTATTTGCAATTGCACGTATAGAGACATATAGAGGTGATGTTGATTTATTGTGGAAGATTGTTCCACAGCTGAGCTTCGGAGTACACTAAGCTCGTTGTGTATAAGTCTATCCTAGCCTTCAGGGCATGCAATATATTTTGTTGCTTACTGCGTTTAGCCTTATATTTACCCAATGACCAAAAGTAATTTGGGCCATTCCGATGTAGGATTTTATGAATTAGTTCGGCCTTATTGAAACGTAGGCATTTGCGGAGTGGTAGCAACTGAAGGCTTTTATTTAGGCTACGATTGACAGTTACGTGTTTACTATAAATTAAACTCACCGCCCATTTCTGGAGTGAGTAAAGTCGCATGGCGATGGAATTGGAACGGCCATCCAAGATTGTAGAACAGTAGTCAATATGTGTAAGTATAGAATATCTTCCTTGTGTCTTCATCGAGGAAAGGAGAAAAAGTTAAAAGGAGACGGAGAGAGAGAGAGAGAGAGAGAGAGAGAGAGAGAGAGAGAGAGAGTTAAAGAGGGAGAGAGAGTAGGAGTGGGAGGGAGAGAGAAGGACAGAGAAGGAGAAAGAGTGAGCGGAAGAGATTGAGAGAGAGAGAGAGAAAGAGAGAGAGAGAGTTAGAGAGAGAGAGAGAGAGAGAGAGAGAGAGAGAGAGAGAGAGAGAGAGAGATATTATATTGCCCGTAATCTGTTTTCTGGATACTAAAGGACTAGGTGTACGTTAACTATGGGAGATTATCGGACCAGATGTACGTTAACTATGGGAGATTTTCAGACTGCGGCGTCTTCTATACGAATCTCCGTGAGTGCAAACCGTGGACAGAGAGGCGCAAACCTTGGACAGAGAGTGCAAACCGTGGACAGAGAGTGCAAACCGTGGACAGAGAGTGCAAACCGTGGACAGAGAGTGCAAACCGTGGACAGAGAGTGCAAACCGTGGACAGAGAGTGCAAACCGTGGACAGAGAGCGCAAACCGTGGACAGAGAGTGCAAACCTTGGACAGAGAGCGCAAACCGTGGACAGAGAGTGCAAACCGTGGACAGAGAGTGCAAACCGTGGACAGAGAGTGCAAACCGTGGACAGAGAGTGCAAATCGTGGACAGAGAGTGCAAACCGTGGATCTTAAGCATGAAGTTTTACGGAAATGAAATCATTTTGTTAGGAATGTTGGATTTCATACAGTTGTGTTGTTTTGCTGCGTGGAAAAGTGGCGACTTTCTGCGGCAATTCCCGCTGTTTCTGTTCACTGAACCATAAAAAGCGGTCCGCAAAATGTAAATCTCCGTGTTCTACGTTTACCATAAAGGAACCGCACAAATCGTGTCCCCTCTTCAATAGCTCATTAGAGACACAGCATTACGGTCTTAGGTGTTTATTATTTGACATGTTTAGTTAATATAAACCCGTGGATCTGTTTCAATGGTTAGATACCAACTCGGCCGATATTTCACATGTGTGGGTTCAGGGTGATGAAAGATCTGAAATATTCCACAGTTGTGGGTTCAGGTTGATGATAGATCTGATATATTCTACAGTTATGGGTTCAGGTGGATGATAGATCTGACATATTCTTCAGTTGTGGGTTCAGGTGGATGATAGATCTGATATATTCCACAGTGGTTGGTTCAGGTGGATGATAGATCTGACATATTCCACAGTTGCGGGTTCAGGTGGATGATAGATCTGATATATTCTACAGTTATGGGTTCAGGTGGATGATAGATCTGATATATTCTACAGTTATGGGTTCAGGTGGATGATAGATCTGACATATTCCACAGTTGTGAGTTCAGGGTGATGATAGATCTGATATATTCCACAGTTGTGGGTTCAAGTGGATGATAGATCTGACATATTTTACAGTTATGGGTTCAGGTGGATGATAGATCTGACATATTCCACAGTTGTGGGTTCATGTGGATCATAGATCTGACATATTCCACAGTTGTGGGTTCATGTGGATCATAGATCTGACATATTTTACAGTTATGGGTTCAGGTGGATGATAGATCTGACATATTTCACAGTTGTGGGTTCAGCGCGATGATAGATCTGGTTAATGATAAGTTTTTGGGATTGTCCAGGTGGCCAAGCGTGGAAGAACAGCGAGTAGTTGTAGATATTTATGTGCGTTTCATTCATGTACCATGCCGATTATCGTGGGCGGTCATATTTCGCTATCTCACTCGCTCACCAGAGTCGTTGATCAGCTCCGTGTTTCTGTCTCGACCATGCCACGTGGTCAAGCCATCCAGGTATTTACTTCACTGCCTTCCTCTTGTTCTCTTCCCCTCGATCATGCCAGTTGTCACCACGTTCTTCGATTTGTCTGTGATTGGTTAACATACTGTCACGTCTGGGACATTTGTCAGGACCTCGTCTGTGATTGGTTATCTGATTGTCACGTCTGGGACATTTGCCATGACCTGGTCGGTGATCGGTTAACTTACTGTCACGTCTGGGACATTTGCCATTGCCTAGAGGGTTTCTCATTAATTTACTGTCACGGTCGGTCATGTTTGGTCATTACGCCTAGGACAGAATGACCTACTAATGTCCTACTTGTGATGTTTGGTCATTACTCCTAGGACAGAGTGTCCTACTATTGTCCTACTTGTGATGTTTGGTCATTACTCCTAGGACAGAGTGTCCTACTAACGTCCTATGTGTGACTGACTTAAGAAGACTCATTCTGTTGTTGCGTATCCCTTACGGGACGTTGCAGTCAACACCAGCATTTTTCAGCTGCTGTTGATGTACTAGGCAAGTGATACGTTCAGTAGT